>OY101440.1:7053007-8253007 GCA_956483585.1 Gymnocheta viridis
ATGCTAAGATAGAACTATATACTTGTCACAGAATCAAATATCGCATTCCTTGGAAATAATTTTATAAATAATTGGTATTTTAATTAATGACTATTTTTTCGTTGCCGTAACTTATATTTTCTCACTGTGTATTTATAATGCTCGTGCCAACGCAATTGTTTCTTTTTTGTTTTTTTTCATTTGTTCCAGCGATCACTTTTTATTACAGCAGGGTGCATTTAGCTGACGCAATAAAAAAATACATTTGTAATCCCTGTTGTAAATCTTCTGCTGATCCCTTAACGTTGATCCTTGACACTTTATCAAACATTGTTTTTATTTATGTTGTCACAAGGGATTTGCATTTTTTGATTACTTTGTATATACTCTACTCCTTTGATGTCCTTAGGGTACTTTTGCGGTAAAAAGAAAAAGGTATCAAACGACATTAAAATATATATTTTGATAGAGTATAAACATTGTACGTATTTAAATGCAATTGAGTTCAGATACATATATTTTTGTAAACACAAATCATTATACAGATTTATTTAATAAAATAAAGCGTAAATTTTCAACGTCCTCAAAATTTAATAATGTACATTTTTTTATTTTCCCCAATACATTTACACAGTTACTTTCAAAATAGTTTTTTGGAAAAAGAATTATTAAAAAATTTAATTTGATCTAATCTTCAGGATATTCATAAATAAATAATTTTTTGTTGCTACAGTTTTTTTTCGTCATCTTATCAATTTGTTATTTACCCGAAATTGTTAGAGAATGGAAATGACAAAAAACAAATAAACCCTAAACCCTTGTTAGACGAATTATAATGAGTTCTCCTGAACTTATTTTCCATACTACATCATGTAATAAATGGTAAAAGCAACAAAGATCATTTACGTTTTCTATTGTTATTTCTGTTCGTATATTTTATTGTTTAATTTTTTTCTATAAACCATTGTGCTTGGACATATGCAAATTGAATAGTACCAACAACCGATCATTTATTTTACTTATAGCTATTTATCGGTTATTGTAATGGACTGTCCACATCGATTGAGTATGGGACATGATACATATTTAGAAACATAAATGAATGCAAATGTGATCATTTATTTTAAGAACAAAAACCATGCTTTTCGCTTCCAGCTGTTTGTTTTTTTTATTGAATTTTTTGTTATAAACTATTTTTGTTTTACAAAACAAAACTGAGCAAAATAACACATATAATATTTTTTGTGGTTTGTGGTTTTATTAGTGCAAATGTTTCATATAGAACGCAAAAATTAATGACCTAGAAAATAAAAATAAATAATATCCAAATAAAAGAAGTTTATTTCCTCACTTGGAGATTGGTGGAGAGGTTGTAAGAACCTCTGATAAAATGATGTATCTTGGCTTGATATTTCACGAAAATTTCGTACTCTGCAGGCAAGAGGAGCATAGAAATGTTTCTTCATGTACTATAGTATTTGACGCCGCGGTAGAGGTTTTAGCACTAGGTATAGAATTCTCATTTGTAGGTCTTTTCAGCTTGGTATGCAATATATTCACTCCAGATGGAGTGGTTTAGAATTTGAGATTGAGGACTTATCCGCTTCTTCATGACATTGCGTCCAGAATAGAGCCCATTGAAATTTTCATAGGCCTTTTTGTAGAGAGATCTATAAAGGTATAGATTTTGAATAAACGGCTTTCTTATACAGCATCCAGTATTAGTTTCTTTGAGTGGTCACCATCTTTGCAGAATGTTTCCAATGGAGCCCCGATCTGGAGACCTTGCAAACGATCGCCTTCTCGCTCCGACGGTTCTTTAAGCTTTGAGGGATGGTGGTCTTCTTTATGGGAATGCAGCCCTCTTATTTCATCACAGGAGGGTTAAAACCTTGACATGAATGACATTTTGTATAACACAGCACAATAACTACACGTTATGTATCTTGCCAATAAGGCTTATTTTATTGGAAATAGCCTTAAGTATTAATATTATTTAGTTAGTAATTCAATTACCATCTTAGTAGAGCTATTGTTAAAACTTAAATGAGAGTTTACCTTTACATCCTTTTTTTGATAATGTAAACTGATAGTAATGTCATTTTAAAATAGCTGTTGACGGCAGAACTGTTATGAAAATGCACGAAAGCAAAGTGTTCTTAGAAAAGTTCCCGTCGGATAAGAAAATTAAAATAAGAAATGTAATTGTACGAATCATATGTATAATGACTTCTTGCAGTAAATAGAGTCTATAAGTCTGCAATAATACAAACTTTGTATTATTTTAGAAAACTCTTCAGAAGGGTTTGAATGGTTCTTGAAGTTTTACAGAAATCGAGACTTTATGACATATGGGAAGAAGCTATCCCAGTCATTATTTTTTTTTTTTTTGCAATTACTGAAAATAAATTAAGCTAAACAGGTATTTAAAAGAATTACAAGCTGCCAAAAAGTTATAATATTTTAAGATAGTTTCAAAGTAAAAACACCTAAATTTTACTGTTCTTATTATTGCCAATCCTGTTACAAGAAGAGTCTTAAACTACGATTCCTCCCTAGAAGAATATTCTTACGTACTCCATTTGGCATGCCATGGCGACTAGGAGTGGTTGAGCGTAGAAACAGTAATGAATGGGATAGCAGTGATGATCAACCCGTACAAGAATTATGGAAGTTTGACACACGGGAAACGTGTTGGCAAAAATGGGACGGTCCGCAAACAAAAATGTCCTCAGCAGAAACCAACATACAAAAGTGAAGCTAAAATGTTGCGAATGAGCTCTGAAGTCAAACATCATTCAACATTGTTGAGAAACTCTTTAATGAAGAATATTTTGAAATAATCATCCTGAACGAGCAGTTATATGTTTCGCAACCTAATAATCATAATTTCCAAATCAGTTTAATTAATCTTAACCCTAGAATACTAACCCACGAAAATTGTTCGTGTAGTTTTTTTTTATTATTGTTGCCACACCAGCATCGAGCGGCCTAAAGGTACCGAATTCATGAGTGCTTCTGTCAATAGTTTTTGAACAAACGCAAATATATAAACAAAGCATATTTAGTCATTAAACTGCTCTAAGAACGTGAACATTAAAAGGCTATACATACAATTTATGTGTTTCATACATACTATAAGAATTTTTTATTATTTATTATTTGATCTCATATGTGATTTTTTTTCTTGTTTTTGTTAACCTTAATATAAATTATAAGTTGTTATTATATAACATATATTATATATATTATATAATAAATAACAACTAAAAAAATAAAAAATTTACAGCAATAACCACATTAATTGAAGTACTTTAGAAGCAATTCCAAAGTACGTATTTTATGTGGCGTTAGTATTAATGGAGTTTTAAATAGCGTAAGTATTCTAGAGTTAAAACATTATTAGATGTAGACTGTAGTGTTGCAACTATTTAAAAAATATTTATATTTAGAAACATATTTATGGAGCAATGATAAATTGTTTCGGACGTCATTCCGCTAAGCAATTCATAAGAGGCTATCCTGTACGGTTTGCATAGTACGAATGGTTAATGTTACGATTTCGACGTGTATTATGAGAAATCAATAGGATAGGCTAGACATTGTTAAATAAAAACAAATTTGCACCATGTGACTTTTCGTTGCTGCGAGTTTTCGGTGAAGGTAGTTATCGTACTACTGATACGATGAAGGAAAACATAACAGAGAAATGCCCACTAGAGTCTAAAAAGAATATAAAAAAGAAAGATCGTGCAAAAATTTCGGTACCGCTTTTATGACCCAATCAAATTTTATTCATGCAATGTCTTGACTATAGTGTATGTAACATGGGTACAAATTTCGATTTTGTGTATCTCTTGGGCAAGGTGAAAAGATGAAGCACTAAGGCAAAAAAACTTCTAGCAGTACAACAAAAACAAATCAGTTTCACGAGGAACGAAATTGTGGTGGCTTCTCTATCTAAATGCTAGATTGGTCTGCGGTTTACACTTGCAGTTTCGCCGAAGTATGGCCAGGAACTACTTGCGATGTTAACACAGTGAAAAAAAATGTTGGCAGGCGACAGAAGCCTTCATCACGAGTATCAAATGTGAATGCAGATAGTATTGGGCAATTCCCCCAAAAACTGACAAGCCAACTAGGAAACGCAATCTGCCACAACAAAGCCCCTTACTAATCTAAAAAATTCATCAAAATATTCTGCATCGAAAAACGATGTTTTGAAAAATTTCACAAATAACCCGATTCACATTTTTTTCCAGACGAAAATTGTTTTTTATATACTTCACTGTAAAATATTAAATTATCTTCTAATAATTATTGAAACAAAGGTTTTTTCATTAAATTTTCCTTCTTTTAATATTGAAAATGGTTCTTTAAGTTCTCAAAAACAATAGTTTTTCTAAGATTTTTTCATATTTGGCCTATCCCATAATTTACCATTAATTTTCAATTCCGGAAGAATATCGCCAAATAGACCACACAAACCCCAAAATATAATTTTACAATGTTCTAAAATTTTTTGGAAAAGGTTAATTCTCTATTTTTTTTAAACATATAAACTTCGAAAAAATTGAAATAATGGCAAGATTTTACCATTCTACCAAATAATGAAGCAATAAAAGAGATAATTTTGCAACCTTTTCAGAAGGTATAATTTATGAAAATCGCGTAAAAATTGTGACATTTAGAGGCAAAAGTAAATAAAATTAGATGCAATCGGTAATTAAAAATTTTCAAAAAATCTTGACATAAAATGCAAGTGTATGCAGATATGCCATATCGTCGCGTTTCTTCTTAAAATACATAAGCGCCATTTTTTTGAAATTGCCATTTTTGGTTTTTATGGTAGAAAATAACATCTGCCACCATAAAGACCTAAAAAGTCAATTTCGAAAAAATGTGCTTACGTGTTTTAAGAAAAAAAACGCCAAAATATATAGAACTTTTGATTTTAATAAATTGTGGATAAAAGCTAAATTTGAGCAAGCATTTCGATGAAATAAGACTTGTTTTCAGTTCATGACATTTGTCAGTTCAAATTTTGAATATATATGTATTTAAAGGTAAAAAAATTGCTTAAAAATAATTTATTTTTTTTCCAAAATTTCATGAATATCTCCGAAACTAAGGAGCCGATTAAAAAATAATATATATAATAATATAATAGCAAATTTTCGTTTTATTATAAAAGCTAAATCATTTCATGGTATCATGATTTAATAAATTTCTTTGGAATAGTAAAATCTTTCCAACATTTTCTCGTTGGTTTCGTGAATGACACAAAAAGGGCTAAAAATTTCTCTGAGAATTTTCGTACACAGCTTTGTGATTCGACGCATAGTTTCCGAGGTTTTTCCTCTTTTTTGGGTTCTTTACTTTGTTGCCAAGCCAAAATTTTATCAAAATTGTAGATATGAAAATCTTTTACCAATGTATGACATTTGGCAGCCAAATGTTTAGCCGTTTTTGTGCCATTTCAAGTATATGTAAAATAAGAAATCTTTATTCGCTCTAGAATTTATTTTCTCCAAGTGTACTGACCAATTTTTTATTTGTAATGAACGATTTATATTTTATTGAAATCTCGATTTTAAATATATGTATATTTAATTTTATTGTAAATGCTTTTTTTTAACATATGTCTGTAATTTAAAATATCACACTCAAATATGAGTTGTTGGTTACAACAATCATATTTTTTTTTGTTATTATATTAAGATATATGACGTTATGACACCTTGTGTATCCCTAAATTATTTTAAATAAATTAAACTTAACGAAATATTAAAAACTTCATCGCTTGTATTTGAAATGCATTTTAGTAGTATTCCAAAACAAAAATATAAATAACTTAAACACATATAAATAAAACTATATAACGGCAAAAAAATAAATAAATAAACTATGAAACATCAACACTAGCATCAACAACATCGTACGCGTTCCACGTACTTTATGCATAATTAAAATTTAAACTTAAATTTTGTGGAGCTACAGTAGTGATGCAGAACACTTAAAATTTGAAGTAAAAGAGGAGAATAGCAAAAGTATTTGTGGCAATTCAAGTGTAAAAATATCGAGCAGTTGTTGTGTCATATCTTTTAATTGCCATTTTCAATTAACACTTTATACTGTAGACGCATACACAGAAGCATACAGAAAAGACGAATCAGGGATAAAGATAGAATATTTCTATGAGAAGACCGAAAGCACATATGGTTTACGAAAAAAGAAAAATATATACTCGTACATAAGTATTTTATTTGATTCATAGACATGAACATTTAGAAACTGTGTTTATTAGTTACAAATAAATGTTTTAGCACCCTCTTTTTTATTTCCACTTTCTAAGTGATTAAAGAAGTCAAATGCAGTCAATAAAAATAAATGAAATTAATAGAAAAGAACAAAAATTCACAAACGAATGGGTTAATTTGTAATTAATTCAAATGAGGGGGAGTCAATCATATCGTATAAATACTTCTCTCTTTTTCAAACACTTCATAAACATGTAATTTATGGTATATTTTTATTTGAAAAAATACTTTCGCATCATTTGGTCATAGATCAATGCATATGCAAACACATGTTTATCAGAAAGGAATGAATTCATAATAGGAAAATATATAGGTCATTTAAGCTCTAAGCCGGACTGACAGTGCATATGCCTTTATTAGGATCAAGATTTCCTGTATGAAAGCTTCAAGGAAACAATTCAACACCACTAACTCTTCTTGTGGCACTATTGTTTATTTTCCTCAACACTCTAATCATTGTTTCCTTATAAAGGTAATAGATTATCAGCCTAAGGGAGTTCAACTTTAGTTTGTAAGGGCACTTGCTCTTTCAAAGCACTGTTTTTTAGAGATCACTGAATCATTCATCTTTTGCTTCCCAGTCATGTATAAAGTAATTTTGTGAAAATCATGGATGTAAATAAAATCTAAAATAAACAAATAGTTTTCAGTAGATTGATGTTAAAAGAAAAGGAAATTTAAATTGGTTTTCAGGGGGCTTTTAAGAATATATTAGTCATTTTGTTAAGAGTTTATTTCTTCAACATATTAAGCATCCATTAGTTCTTCTAATGCTGTCGATTAACATCTTTACAAACAACATAAAAAAGAATATAAAGTATTTACGTGTGGTCAGTTGGTATCATGAGAGAAGACGACAATGGACCAGTTTATTTTTTTTTATTTATTTTAAAATTTGGTTTTATTTACATTGTTATTTATGCTTTTTGAAGACATTATATTTTCATTTTTAAAACAGTCTTGCTAGAAATTTTGTTTGGTATTTTAACCCAGAAAGCTTTTTAGATTATTTATATTTAAAATTAGCAGTCTTATCAACTTTAAATATCCACAATCTAATTCTTCCCATAAAGAATGTGGTAACACTCATATTTGAGTGGAGGAGGATAAGTGGTGTTATTTTCATTTCTATTATGAGAGAAAAAAAAGAAATACTTTACAAAGAAATATTTTCATTTTATAGTTTTAGTTAATACGAGTGTCTAAAAAGAAATAAGTTCGTGGAAATTGTCTAAGAAGATATTTCTAATATTTTGAGATGACACAATTAAATTACGAGAACAATCCAAGAACATTTTTTCTTCCAGCAGTTTTTGTTGCTCGAAATTGCTCGTTTTTTGTATTCTTTAGGAATAAAGTCAAATGAAGCAGTATTTATAAATTTTATGAATGAATATAAAATATAATCATCATTTTAGTTATAGGGGAAGGTTAGGTTAGGTTGAGATGACCGGTCATAAAGACTTCGCGTAGACCGTGTTGGTACAATGTTCGATAACCTATAAATAAAAAAGTTAGTTTGATGAGATGATACCAAAAGAACTCTACACTCTCTTGACGTATGCTACTAGTCTCATTAGATCAATTCCAGAGATTCCAAGATTTTAGTAGTAATGACAGCTCGCTCTGGAGGTTAGGAGTGCCAAACAGTAGCTGAGTATGTGTTCCACCGTCTTTTTTTCCCCTGGTACCCCACAAAATCTGCAGTTGTCCCTAGTAAGTTTCCCCGACAGCCGTATACAGCCGTCACACAGTGATGCGTTATAAAACCTACCAGAAGCCTACAGTCTTTTCTCTATAGTATTAGAAGAAGATTTGTCGATTTTGGATCATTGGATCTCCACATAACTTTGGATACTTTGCACGTTTCGGTGTTTCCCCAACCGCCAAAGATTTCTTCTGTATAGTAGAGTCTATATCTCGCCTAATATTACGAATTGGAATAGGAATGTCTATCAACCTGTTATACGGTAATTGAACTCTCCGTTTCGCTAATTCATCCGCCTCTCCGTCACCTTCTATGCCTTGGTGTCCACAAAACCCAGTAGATATGTAGTCTTCTGTTGGTACATAGTCTATTTAATGACTCCTTGCACTTTTGGACGACCGATGATAAGTATATTCGCGAATATCGCCCTGATTGCCGTCTAACAGTAATAAGAGAAACTTACAAATTGTTATATATTTTACATTGAACATTTCAAATTGTATCATAACAATAATAACATTAATAAAATATCAATGTTTTCCATTATTTTTTATCAATCACCATTCATTTAGTCTCATCCCAAGATATACCATGCTTTTGCAGCTCGTTCTCCGTTTGACGTCTCAACTTGTTAGTGGTTCTACCTGGTCTTTTGTTGCCTTAGGGATAAAATTCGCAACTTCCTCATTATATGTTCTAGCCGCAATCTTGGACAGCCAGAATATTCTAAGTATGCGCCTGAGGTAGCGATTATAAAAGCTTGCTTATTGTTCATTTCGTTTTTTGATATATTCCATATTTCACAGCCGTGGAGCGTCATGGATTTCAAAATTTATTAAGACTCCATAAGCCTGCTTTGCTTTCTAACTCTGTTCTGTATATCTCACTCGCTGCCTCCACTTTTCGCTATAATACTTCTTAGATAATGAAAGCAGTCGTCGTCGTAAATGCGTTACTTCTGCATGATGTGTATAATCAAATTGACTTCCTTTTACTCACGTCGATTTGTAAACCAGCTCCGATTTCAGTATCGTTTTTCTTTTAATTTTCTAAGTCCAGATTTGTCGAATAGTCTTTTATATAGTCTTATACCTTTGGAAAAATAGAAAGAAGTGAATTAAATGCTTTCTCGACTTATCAGATTTAATACTTGTTCTGGTTGCTCATCTTCTGCATGTCATCTTATACTCTTTCTTAACCCTAGGATGTTCTATAACCTTTTCACCACTAAGTGCACCTCATGGTCTGGCCAGACCTAAATTGAAAACCCTAGAAGAATTAATTTAATTTCTCATTTTATGTTTGTTTATTTTTTAAATTATGTGACTATTTTGTAATATATTAAAACTATTCTTCTAAATAGTCATTGCAAATGTATGTTTTTGTCTCTATGCCATGTTGAAAGCATATAGTACATAGCTTTGTTGCAGTTGCCACAGCAAAAACGAGTTTTTCGTTGAGTTTTTGTTATAGTTTTACGAATTACGTACAGCGGATGCTAATTAGCTGAGCTTGGTTGTTAGACAGACCAAGATATATTTCCTGCGCTTCGCGGTTTGTTTTCCTTACAATTATATTCAACATATCTGCTATAAAAATTTCCTTGAAAATTTGTTTTGGGCTTGGCAGAAATTTTCGAGATGGAGCATCATGCATCAATGAAATTTTTTAATAATTCAAGCATTAAAAGAATTGGCAGTGTAAACACTTTATCGTTATTAACCTTGTATTTTTATATATCCGTAGCATTAAATGTTTTCTTCCCAAATGAAATGAATCATATAATATGGTTATTTATATTTATTTACATTACAAAATGGCATAAGACTAAAAAGTATTAATACGAGTACCACAAATTTTTTTCAATTCGTTTTGAGTGTTTTAAAAATGTATTAAATAGGGATATTCACATCTTACAGAAAATATTAATTATGCATTTTTTTATTGAAATTATTTAATGACATTGCATCAAATAATCAGAATCGTTTTGTACTTAGAAATTCGAGTATTCCTTGTTGGGTGTTTCAATATAAATACTTTCTCTTTAACGCGAGTACCCTTCATATTATTTAATTAATGACATGCATTTGTTGTTTAAATAAAAACAACAATGTTTTTTTGTTTTGTGGATTCATTTATGCAGTTTCTGCCTCTTGCCAAAAAAAGGTGTCAAAAATTTTTTTTGTGTTAATTCTCTCCACAACATTGATTCATTTGGAATTATTTAATGACACACATTAATTAACGATTTTTGTATATGTTCGCAGAATTCCTTAATAACTTTACCTTTTGTTGGTTTTGGTGTCAGGTATTTTTTTACTATATCGCAGGCTTTATGCAGTGGCAGGCTTCCTTATTAAAATTCTGTGGTTTTTTGGTTTGTCCATCTTATTAGAATTTATGAGGTTGTTTTATGTGTTTTAACTTTTTATATTGGTAGGTAAGTAGCCAAAGTTATTCTGGTGTTATTTATTAGGTACAATTTTAAGAACAAGTTCTTTGAAAATGTCTTAATAGCAATAACACTTTTTTATATGCATGATTAAAAATTGATTTAGGGTTACGGACATAAATGAGGCAACTTCTTAATTGTTTGCAAAATAAAAAATAAAAATTTAAAGTTGTATTGAAAATGTTTGCGATGATATGTCTGTAGATGTAGATTTAAGTTAAATATTTGAACAAGGTTACAATTTCTTTAATTTTAAGCTTAGGCGCGAGCCTAAAAGTAGAAAGTATTTTAGAAAGGGGCAGAGCGTTATGCAACGGCATTGAATTTCCTTTCATCGTAATGCTATCCAGAAGGTTTACTTGAGTAAGAAATGTACATATGTATATGAAAAATTTGTGCTTTTCATAGAAAATTTGAGCACTTCATTGTGGAAATCTCACTTACATAAGTCTAAAATGAGAAGTAGTAAGGACCTAAAGGGAACTAAAGCTGATTAAAACATATAGTGAACATCTTCTGCAAATATTAAAAAACCATTATTTATTTATTTATTAAATATTATAAGTAGAGCTAAAAATCATGTTGAAACTTAATTTAACAAGAATAGTAAGTAGAGCTAAAAATCATGTTGAAACTTAATTTAACAAGAATAGTAACAAAGACCTCAATTTGTTGTAGCGAAGTTAATCCGAATGGTTGGTGGGAATCGACTCCACAGCCCGTGACTGTTGTTAAACTTATCAATCTTAAATGAAAATCTGACTATACATTGTTTTATAGCACATGAAAATAGCAAAGCAAACATATGTATAATAGAATTGAATTGTAAGAAAATTAGCGCTTTAATGCTTAAATTAATTACTCCATGCTGCGCTTATTTTTTTATAGTTTTTGTTTCGTATCCAGAATTTATCACTTTGATAAATCTTAGCACAAAACTGAAAGAGAAAAAAGTTCTCGAGAATTTCGCGTATCATCAACATAAACAAAAATTAACAAAACCAGCAGTACTTTTTATGTAAAAAAATTCTTTTTCGTATTTTGGTTGGCATTAATGAAGATTGTCTTAATTTATAACAACAAACGCAGCAATGCGAAGCGAAGAAGAAATGGCAAACAATTGATTAATTTATGAGTTTTATAAACGAGTCAACGCCTTTGTAAAAATTTCAACAGATTAAATTTAAAAGTTTTTTCATGTAAACAATTTTTTACTTGAATTTTTTTTCTGTCCATTTCTTTGATGACCCCATACAACCTGAAGCAGAACTTTATCAATATAAAAAAAAGTTTTAAGATAAAACTTTTCCTGTCTTAAAGAAACGTCGCAATTGAAAATAAATATTTGAATGTTCAATAAAACAAGGCAATAAAATGACTTAAAATTTACTGTAAATTTTCAAAAGAACACCGGAGTTGAGCACTTCACTTTACAAAGTAAATAATCATTAACTCCATATCAAGAGCAGGAGAAGAAAAATAATATAAAAAAATTAAATAAGTAAATAAAATTAAGCACGAAGAGCTCAAATCAGAAATCAAGTATTCAATTTAAGTTTTGTGAATCTATTGGTCTGCGTTTTTTTCCACTTTTAGAATTTCAGTAACTTTTTAGGAATATTGGTTTTGATGGGAATCGTGATCTTTTAATTTTTTTGCCTGAGAAGTTTTCTTGATTCGCTTCTTATATGCTTTATTTATTATTAATCTCTTTGAACTTCATATGAAAATTAAGAGTTTTTTCTTCTACAAATTAATATTCATCCCTTTAATTCATGGTCCCGTTGCAGGTAACGAAAAATAAAAATTTCAAAACAAAAAAATGTTGTCACACAAACCTAATGTGTTGGCGCCAATTGGTTGGAATCTTATCAATGGCGTCATACTGCACTGCCATGATGTTAAAAGTACCCGGCGTCAAAGAAGAAAATAATAAAATGTCAGGCCATCAATTGCAGTCAATTGGAGTCTGTGTTGTGTGTGATGGACAAAAACAAATGCACTTGAATGACACAAAAATAAAAGAAAGATTGTCATCAGTATGGACTGTTTTAAGAGGAAGATCAAATACTGTGTAGCATTAAAAGGATATTGTTGTAAGACTTTTTCCTTTATATGTATAGTTACATAATATATGCGAATGCATTTGTATACGAGTGCATTTATTTCTTAAGTAAAATCATGTTTGAGAGTTCAATTCTTTTAAAGTAAAATAAAGATAAAATAACGAAACATAATGACATCGAATGGATAAATGACAAACATAAACACATATTTTTTTAATATTTTAAAAACAGCCATATTCCCCCCGTTCCGTTAACCAAAAACCGATGAAATTTTTCGTTTTAAAACGAATGCAGCTGCTCTCTAAGCCAAATTTGTATGATTTTACTTGTTCTTAGTAAGTTCGGGTACGTAAGCACCAAAAGCTAATCGAATGTATCTCTTTCCACGAAATTCTAAATATTGAAATTACCACTTTGTATTTCAAATTGAATATATTTTTTTTATTTTTTTAATTAAAAATATACGTTTTCTCCTAACAATACATTTAAAACGTGACTCAATATTTCTTCGAATTTGATCAAAAATAAATTGGTTAAACGAAAGCTATCTCAATTTTTAATTATTATTTTTCACATATTTATAATTGTCATTTACAAATGATATGCTTAAACAGGTTTTTAAGTATTTTTGACGTTCAAAACTTTTATGTGCACTCAACATGGTTCAATAACACCAGTCTGTTTAGTAGTCCAGCTGATTTTTTGAAGCGTTATGATTTTTAAAGATCGACAATTCTTAAGCTGTCAAAAGTTTTGTGTTAAAATCAGTGATAGAAAATAAAATTTTTCTTCGGTACAAAAAATATTTTAAACAAAAATAAATTTGGTAACTAAATTTTTTTATTGTTATTTTATTTTCCAAAATTTTTCGTGTTTGCTTTCTCTGCCACAAGTTTTTCTGTCAAGTTTTTCACACATACTGCTTCTCAAAGTTCATTTGAATTAATATCTGTGACGTAGGCTGCACGTAATTTTACTTTTCAAAATGTCATTGGCAAGAAAACACCTTCAAATGCTCATCGCAAAACATCATTGAACTTATTACTTTTATTCGCAAATAAATTTTGTTATTTTATTTTAATTAGAAGTTTTAAATAACTGCCGAATATTTGTGAAAAACACACCAAAAATTATAAAACAACATAAGATTTTTTCAATAACATAAATTTTTGTTCTATATTTTTGTAAGGAAACACAAAAGTTAATTTAAAATTGATCATAAAATTGTCAGATAAATGGATATTACAAATTAAAAGGAATTGAAAGGCAAAATTTTATCGTGTGGCCCCGAGTTTCGAAGCTTATGTAAGTATTTTTGACGTATACGAATTTTATTTGTTCTCAATTTTTACGGCAGAAAATCGGAATACGAAATTAAGAAAACTCGTGATTTAAAATCAAAGCGGTTTACGAATCAGGGAAATCTTGATATGATTTAATTTCAACTTTGTTATATTTTTTTATATTTTCTTTGAAAACAAAAAAATTACTGTCTAAAGATGTTTTCTTATTTATATATAAATTGTATCTTACTAAGGAATTCTCTCAAAACTACAAAGTGTTATCATGAATATTTCAAAACGGTGATACGATATCAAGTGATCATAAAAATAACAAATAAAACAAACTACTAAAAAGAGCAGCACATGCGGAAATGGAAGTAACGTAGAATATTTCTTAAATGCACTACAAAATGTAATTCCAAAAATAAAGCAAAAAAAAAAGCGAATTCAATAGGAATCCTTAACATCAAGTCTCATCCACATCATAAGCGGCAGTATTATAATTTTTAATGTTCTTCAAATATCAAAAAATTAAACCACCTTGGCTTCAATTAGACTAATAAAATTTAAAACAATCTAAAGATGAATAATATAAAAGTACTGGTAAGGACGAGGGCTGTTCCAAATGGTTTACTAATATCTACTTTAGAGCGCAAACTATTTAGAAGAAAGAATTTTCAGACAAAAATGCGAATACCTCAATTACCAAAGAGATTTATGGGTACGGTAATCTTTCTTAAAAGCGAATAGAATTATATTATGCATTTTATCTTCGTCAGCATTTCTATAATTTTTTAAGCCATACACAAACGGTTTCGACTCTGATGCATGTCATCCATCGATTAACGAACGTCAGATTTCACACATGCATATATATACGATCGGTATAAGGTGCTTAATTAACTTTATCACAACTCTCATCGTACACCCCTCGCAAGCACTTGTTAACATTTTTATAGCATTTCAAGCGGATCACATTTCACATTTTCAGGTGTCAACGATAAGAAATCTTAATACTTTGAAATCAACTAATGCTGAGTAGTTCAGTTCATAAATACTCGTACATTATGGCGGTAAGACTACAAGTTTTGTTATTTCTGTTTTATTTGCTTTTCCTGCATGTTTGTAAGGGTTTTATTAAATTCCAACTACTATAGAGAATATTATAGGACAAGTATAAAATATGTGAGAAAGACAGCACTCTGTGTGGTCCCTGTATTATTTCATTGCTGGTCTGTTTGCCAGGCTGCGTTTGCTTTCTTTACTCTTAACAAGGAGGAGTATTTTATGTTGTTTAATAAACAACAACAACAACAACAAGAAAAATTACATAAACACTATAATCCAGTATTGATATGCGTACTTAGGTGCAAACATTTAAACGGAAAAAGAGGAATAGAGTACTGAAAATATTGCTTTTCAATGATAAATGTGTTGTATGAACATATAGAAAACGTTTGATTATTGTTTATTAAGAGGTAATAATAATTTTGATATTTTGTTTGGAAATTTGTTAGTTTTAGTAAGACTTATTACAAAATTTCAAAACGAATCCACGTTATCGTTCTAGGATTAATTTGTTGTAATTAAAAAAATCACTGATGTGAATGTAAAAATCATTCAGAGTTGCCTCAGAATCAAATAAACTTGGAATTGAATTTGAAGAGATGACAAAAAAATACTTTTTTGTAATGAATTTCAATATTATCGGCTTTATGTTCCATATACTCGTAGAATAACTATTAGTTTTGAACACTAAGCCGATAACATTGAAATTCATCACACAAAAGTATTATATCGTAGGTCACAGGTTGACAACTCCTAACATGTTTTTTTTGTACTTTTCAGGGGACAAAAAACCGTGTTGGAAGTAAATAAAAAAAATTAGTAGGAGAAGTAGGCAAAGAATTTTTTTAAAAATATAAATGAAACGTACTAAAATCCGGAAGGACAAACACAGTCTTTTGGCTTCAAAATCCGGATTCGATTTTTTTGCGAGTTAACAGTTGTCAACCTGTGACCGACGATATGTCGTCATTTGAAATCCAATCCATTGGATTCTGTGACAACCCTTAGTATTCAGGTATCAAGATATATAAACAAAAATCAGCTTCATTTTTAAAATAAACAATCGAATTGAAATATCCCTAGTAATACTAAAAATGTTTCTGAAATATCCAGTTTTCCGAAGAACGGCAAAGGCTTTGTTCGAATATAATACATGGTTTAAATGATAGGAGTTTTTCTAGGAAATCAAATTTGATGAAAGAAAGTTGAAATCAGAATTAAAAAAAAAATTACTTAAATGGTGTTGTTTGGCTTAAATTGGCCTATATTAATTTCATTTTTACAATGAAATTTTTATATATTTAGAAATTATTTTTATTAATAAATATTTTTAATCACTACATAGATTAGCGGAAAGGATCAGCTCTGATTTCGATCGCGTTTCTTCTTAAAACACGAATGCACCATATTTTCGAAATTGACTTCTTTTGTTTTTATGGTGGAAAATAACATTTCGAAAAAATGATGCTTACGTGTTTTAAGAAGAAACGCAATGATATATTATTATTCTCTTCCTTTTAAAGCAGCATTTTTAAGGTTGATTTTATTTCTTACTAGTATCCACCGAGACAAGAGGTAAAATTTAATAAAGGGCGCTGATGAGTTCGTTGTGGGACCCTTCTACTACTCTGATGATAAAAAATCTTCAATATTACTTTCTTAATAAAAATAATTTAAAGTTATAAAAAATTCTTAACATGAAAGAAATTGTAAAATTCAGATTTCAAGTGGAGGCAAACAATACCTTTCACCCTTGTACTACGAGGACATCGGTACCTCTTCTACATATTTTAATTTAAATATTCAGTTTAAGGTACAATAAGATCATAATGCAGTAAAAAATAGTAAACGTTTTTGAAATTATGTTTGTTATATCTGTGTTGAATTTTTTTCTATGGGTGAGAAAATGTATACCTTTTATATGTTTCTTAATTTTAAAAATAAAATTTTAGCAGCAATATTGCTCAGAGTGAAAGCAAATTATGTATGTGTCTCTATATTGATGATACTTATTCATGTGATAAATTTAATTTCAAACACTGAAAACACTTAATTTCTTATATATAAAACCTCATTTAAATCAGTATTAAATAAAGAAGTATTTTATAAATGACATTATCAACATTTAAGACTGGTGAAATTTTTTCTGTATCAGAGCAATAAAAATAATAATAATCTGGTATGTGACGAAAATCGATTTTAAAAATAAAACGATTTCAAACCGAAAAAAATTGTGATGTGAACATTACTTTCGTTTTGTCAGTATTTTTAAAATATTATTTAATACATTTCCATTAATTTTTGATATTTTAAAAATTGCTTTATATTGCTTGTGTTTTATTTTCTGAACGGCTTTCTTCAAGTTAATAACTAAAAATTGTATTCTAAAAATCGTTCAAAATTCATCACACATTTTCAAAACGATACTTTTGAATAATTTAAATTTTTTTGTATTTAACACAAATTTTTTATGACATTCAATTTCATATTAAGCTATCTGAAATTAGTCAAAGTTTCTTATTATGGATATTAAAATCCTGTATTTATTTTGAAGAAACAAAGTCGAATAAGCTCTGAGTTAATTTTTGTGTTTTTGTTCCAACTTTGATATTGTTTAAACTTTTCATTTGCTTTAATGAAAGTTCAGTATAATATCTCCAGTTGTGCTATGAAATATTTTAGTAAAGTTTCCCTGATGATCTGCATTAGCAACAGTAAAATGCGCATAGGAACTAGCTATACCCATCAATAATCAACTTCAATTTGATTTTAATAAAACTGTTCATATTTTATTAGATATGTATGTAAAATATTAATTATGCGATTAAAGATTGGAAATACCTTAATTTTAGCAATTTCCATGAAAAGTACCAGTTTGATATTGTGTTTGTCAAAAGTAATAATAAATGTATCAATTAAGGAATTCGAAGACTAAATACACAACAAAAATTTTCGGAATCTCTGGAATAGTATAAGTTCTGCCGGATTAGTAATCTAACAATATGCAAATGAATATAGCTAATATACATATGTATATATACCTGTCAGTATAAGAAAAATATAAAGTTTTAAGATTATATTTTAAGCAATTATTTCTGTTTTAAATTGACTGACATATGTCATGTTGAAATTTCCTTTTCAAATCTTACAAGATTTTCATGCAGCACATGTCCTTCTTAGTCAACATCTGTAGCCGGAATATAAATACTTTGGCATTTTCAAAATATATTAACTAAGAAATTAAGCATTTTGAAAATTAACACGCGCATAATCGTAGTTTTTCTCTTAACTGATCGCTTTAACATTTTAAACAACGAAAAAATAACAATAAAGCAAATAAATAAATATTGATTTAAAGCAATGACTGACAAATACTAAAAATAGCGCCATATCTAAAGGAAAATGGTTTTCTCACAGTTTTCGTAAATAAATTATAAAAGTAAAAAATATTTGTTTTGGCAAAGACTGACAAATGTACTCGAAAGAACAGCGGCTTAGATTCAAGTGGTACAACAAAATAAACATACAAAGCCATAAAATAATTGAGAAATATAAAGAAACCTTATTTTCAGGGACTCTTAAAATAAATAGAAAATGCTTTTTGGTTTCTAGATCTTTTAAGGAAGTTAACCCTG
Source organism: Gymnocheta viridis (assembly GCA_956483585.1). Lineage (NCBI taxonomy): Eukaryota > Metazoa > Arthropoda > Insecta > Diptera > Tachinidae > Gymnocheta > Gymnocheta viridis. Next base: position 7,071,519 of record OY101440.1, read on the forward strand.
GGTTAACGGGGGGTTCGAATTGTTGTTGATATTATTATTTACATTTGAATTGGTTTCCGTAATAATTTTAACTTAGGAGGAAACTTCCCTTGGTTGGTGCTGGGGTTGTCAGCTAAGTCACCAGACTGGCTTGTTAAAAAGTCATTAGCAAACTTTGCGAATATATCTTCTTGCCGAAAATCCATATTTTAAATAGCCATTTGGACATGGTAAAGACCGTCGCTCGCATTCGCTTCCGCCTCAAAAAAGGCTGTCTCCAGGGAGCACGCGTGGACGCCACTTCAGATGCATTGGGATCAGCACGAGTCGACGTAGGATAACTTTTTAATTATAGTAGGAACAATTCATTTCATTTTCTACTAAAGGATGCTTTAATCGTTTTAAATAAATAAAATAATCATGCAACACGAACTTTCAGGACATCGTAATGATGATGTTGCAAGCTTTTGCAACCTGGGGGCAGCGAAGACGATATTCAGAATAGACTTTGTAAGGCAAGGCAAGGTTAAGGTACGCTCAACAAATTCTGGAGATCGCAAATTATCTCAACTCACACCAAAGTCAAGTTTTGTAACTTCAATGTAAAATCGATGCTTCTATACTGCTGCGATATATGGAATATGTATATGATAGCAAAATGAGTACTATGCAAGCTTTTGTAAACCGTTGCCTCAGGTGTATACTTAGAATATTCTGGACAGCCACGATAATAAATCAAGATTTGTAGATTAGAACAAATCAGATTCTGTAATCAGGATCGCGTGAATTTGGTTGTCTAAGACTTACAAGGAGAAAGCCAGCCAACGATATAAATAGACAGTCCGACGAATAAAACTCCCAAGGTTCTAGTAGACCAGGCAGACCTGCAAATACTTAGAGATGTCAAATTGAGATCGAGTTGCATGAGCATGATGTATCCTGGAGTGAGCTGAAACTGTTCTGTAATAATAAAATGCAATGAAAAACATATGTTGCGGCTCTATGATTCACTGGGAATTAACCCTTAAAACGAATTCAGTCAAAATGTGCCTCAAAGGCACATGCAACGAATTCACAGATCAAATTTGTAAAAATTTATTTTTAAATTACAAAAATCAAATATTATGTACTTTTTTTGCACTCGTTACAACAGTTTACAAATTTTGCATTATTACAGTCTACACACGGACATTGCACATTTGCCCGCTTTGACGAGCTTGCACAGTCGTTTTCTTATAGTATGGAAAAAACATTGGATTTTATATGAAGTAATAATAGATGACGGTGCCGTGTGTGCCGAGTGCCTTTATGGGTTAAATAAAAAAAATTAACAAATAAAAATTTTATTGTAACTAAAAATTGTCTAAATTGAATGTAGGAATTCAAGGAGCAGCAAGAATTATAGATTATAATAAAGTTACAATGTTTAAAATTGGAATACGTGTATGAGAGGCACATGTTGCCTAGATTAAGGTTAAAGATAACTTTGAAACTCTAATTTGGAGTGTATAAATTTAATTTTTCAACAGATGTTAACATTATTATTTTGCGGAATTTCAATATATTACACATTAGGTGTAAAATATTTAATGACATTAATTTTTATTTTGAATCCCGAAAACCATTGATTATAAATATTGCGTAAAACTTTGATCCTTTGAAAAACATTGTACAAATTTTTGGAATATGTTTTTAAAAATAATAATGATGTTTTCGAATGTTCTTTCAATTAATAAAGTGGGGTGTTTGTTACAATTTTTGTATTAGTTGCGAGACAATGAATTTTTTTTTGTACCCATTCATTTGAAGAGATTTGAGTATGGAAAAATAGCCATATTCAACAAAAACAAAAGTCTTAAAAGCATTGTACATTATTAATTTGAAAAACATTCAAGGACTCTAGTCAAGCGTGAATTTAAGCGATAATTTACAATCAACACACATCAGATTTATTTAGGGATTTCCTTTAGCTCGTCATTAAAATTTGTTACGTTTTTTGTATTTTCTAGTATTTATGTGTGCCATCGTACAGGAAATTCAATTGAAAGGCGATTTAATTTCTCGCACCACATTTAAGGAGATTATTTCAGGTAACAGAGTAAGTAGCACCATTATAAATAAAACAATGTTGTCCAAATTGGCAACCTAATATTTTGCTGGCAGTATTTTTTAGTTTGCTTACATATGTGTGTATAAAATACATTTGCCCTAGATCATGTTTCGCAAAAATATCTTTTCATCGGTGTCTTTGATTTCAGCATGTTTCTAAAATTAAATTATTGAAGCAGCAATAAAAATTTAAGATAAGAATCAGTATTTTCGATTTAGTCCGGGTGAATGAAATATATTATAGCTAGATTTTTTTGTAAAGCCGGAAGTAATAGATATTTCAATAGATAAGTAAGTTAATTTTTTAGCGATGGATTAATATATATGGCAAAAACTTTAATTATATTTTATATTAAATTTATGAATATTCTAGTGGACATTTCAATACGAAAAATCCTACTAACATTAAAAACATAAAAAACAAGATAAATTAAAACTTTGAACTGGACTATTTAAATTTCATAGTCCATTTACCTAAAGCAACTTTAAAAACGTAATCATCTAAAAATAAATCACATTTGTTTTTTCCAACATACTCGTATTTTATCTACCAAATATATTCAAAATTCCACTCTACATTTGTCATAGACTATATGTTCAGTTTCAAAATTATGTCGACATAAAAGGGTTCGACTTCTATGAATGAAAGAAAATTCTAAGCGATAATATTTATAATTTATGTCACCAGGCTGCACCTTCAACAGTAATCGACCAATTGCTAAGTGTTTGTAGTTTAAGAATTTCTATTATCAGTGTGAATATCAAGTTACTCAATCTAAATCAGAGTTTTTAATTATCATTTAGTTTTTGTTTAAGTCAAATCACAGCACAACAATTCTGGGTATTCTGCTATAAACAAATAATAAGTTTTTGTTTATGAGTATTATTAAATAAATAATAAATGTGTATTTGTGGTAATTAATCATTTGCTTGGAGGAGTTCATACGTAATTCTCATTTTATTTTTGTTTATTGTATCAACTTTCTGTGTGCATACTTCATGCTTCATTTTATTTAATGTATGTAGGTTAATTTTGACACGTAGCATAAGCCCTTTCGTTATGTTCTGTTTTACTGTTCCTGTTATAACGTAAACATCGTAAATTTGTCGCTATATTTTGGTGTGAAATGACAGTTTGATGTTTTCGTTTATTCATTTGTTTAGATAAATAAAACGAAAGAACAACAAAACGTAGTAAATTGGAAATTATAAATATTTAAATAGTAAAATAGCAAAGAACTACTAGTTTTACACAAAATGTAAATGAAGAGTATTTCGAAGGAAGTGAATGAAATAAATCGTTTATTTTTTCAATCATTCATAAACAAATTTAAATTTTTTAGGCGGAAGTTTGAAAATTTATTTTGATAATTTTTTTATTGGTGGCGAATTCCGTGGAATCATAGAGAATCATGTTGTAAAAAACTCTTGTTTCAACTTTTTTTTAATTCAAGGATCATATTATTTATTGTCTCTAATATTTCAATAAGTTCTCGTATCTCACATCTAAATATAATTACAAAGAAAAATAAATAAGAAAGTTTTTCGTTGCCTTTAATTTAAACTTACATGAAAGTTTGATATCTCTCATGCGCAGGCACGGATTTCAAATATCCCTCCTAAAATCATAATATAAATCATTCGCAAAAAAATTAATAATTTTAACTAAACCCTCTAAATTCACAAACAAATTTCCTTATAATAGATTAAATCAATAATATTTTCTAAACTGATATAATAGTACTAGGAACAATAAAAAAGATATTAAAGTTATATTTGAGAGTCGCAGGTTGGGTTAGGTAAGGTTGGCAGCCAAAATTCCAGACTCACTTAGACAGTTTTGGTCCATTATGATACCAAGGAGACACTACTTATGCGGAGTCCCCCCCGTCGAAACAACCATAGCTCAATATAAAGGCACTAATACGTTACAGTTCACCACTGGCGACGTCAGAAAGTTTCCTGAACTCAGGAGCGCCCATTGCGGTCATTCTCCTTCTTTCCAGCCCGGGACAGTGACACGGAAAATGCTCTACACTCTCTTTCACATCGATATCTTGGCAGCTGCGGCAAAAATCTTTTTTGTTCATTTTGTTGTACATGCCTGCCTAATCGAGATTTGTTTCCTATTTCTTTAAAGCAAAAAAGCTGTCGTCTGTCATATGTTGACAACTCTTAACTCGGGTTTTTGATGCCAAAAGACTGTGTTTGTCCTTCTGCATGTTAGAACGTTTCATTTATATTTTTTTTTAATTTCCTTCCCTACTTCTCCTACTAATTTTGGTTTTTTTTTATTTACTTCCAACACGGTTTCGTAACGAAGTAATAACGCTTTTTTGTCTCCCGAAAAGTACAAAAAAATGTTAGGAGTTGTAAACATGTGACCGACGCTGTATTTTCCTTATTTATATGATTCCATAACTGCCTGGTATTCATGGAAGCATTTCTTGTTTCCCATCTTCTATTTGTGTCGTCTTCTCTCTTGCGTCTTACTCTGAGTGTGCAAGAGAGTTGGGCTAAACCGACACATTCCAATTCCGGTGCAACCTGTATGGTTGTCCCAATTCTGGCAAGCTTATCAGCCCTAGAATTCCCATGAAGGAAATCTACCCGGAAGACACTGCAGTGATCCGGCTTTGCGATACGAAGACCTAAAGTCCCTGAAAAGACTCCATAGAACACATCTTCTTGTGATTTGGAGCCTTCCGCATAAAAATTCACGTTTTTTCTTCTGCCCCGAGTATAATTTTTCTACAATTCTGTAGATCGTATCCAGGTTTTACAAAGACGTTCATGTAGTATAGCAGGGGAGGTTTGGTCGATCCTCCATCCCCAAGCTTCAACGTCGAGTATTCTAGAGCGGCCGGTATTATTTCCGCTCCATATAGAGTTACAACGAAGACGGATTGTTGAGGTTATTGCTATCTCCTTTTCTAGTAGGTCCAATGGTAGTAAGTGCAGAAGCATCCCCAATGCATACGTATGTGTACTGCGAAGAACACTGGATGCAAGTCTTTGATCCTTGTATAGAATATGTAGATGCGACTTTTTCTCCAGGGACGGCAAGCACAAGAAAATCCCATACGTGAGAATTGGGCGTACTATTGCAGTATAGATCCAATGAATGATTTTCGTGGTAAGGCCCCAGTTTTCTCCAATAGATTTCTTGCATAAATAGAGTAAGGGGAGGAAGACATTGGCATTTTTGCTCCAGCACTCAGGACTATCAACAATTAAATTAAATAACTTTTGAATTATGGCATTTGCTTCTGAAATTATCAGCCATCGGAAACCATGAAGGAAATAAACGCAATCGTGAATTCTTCAAAACATGATGCCCTTGAAGTGTCATGAGTGTAAAGTGGTGTGTTTAGGCTTCAACGAAACAAAGTAGAAAATACTGCGGGAATAATGACGAAGAGAAAATCGTGACGGGATATACATAAAACAATATCACGTGTTGAGTTCGGTTAATTTTTATAGAACACACATTTTAATTTGTGAATAGCGGACACGACTCGAATAATAAACATATACTTTACGAGCTAAAAGAGTTGTAGTTTTGTAGCTGGTTTAAAGATTATTCCTACAAGTGATATTTTCTTCTTGTCCTAGGCAATATGTAAGTAAATGTACCCAGTATTTTTCCTAATTTAGGGCATAACTCTATGATTCTATAAAAAAATACTAACAAAAAATATTTTTATGGTAAATTTAATTTTATAAAAAAACCATACAGTAAAAATTTATAAAATAAAAGTTGTGAGTATTTTTTTCGGGTACCGGCTTCTATCAAAAATGTTGTTTACAAATTTATTTATTATAAACAATAAAACAGCACAGATAACAATATATTGTACAAAAACAAAGTGGTATACTATAAATCATGGTATTTTATAAAATAAACAAACCAAAATTTCATTTTTCATATGCAACAAGTATTAGTTGCGCAACAAGAATGTGACATGTCAAGCTTATCTATACATATAAATCGTTGCAGTCAACTTGCAACTGTAGAAATTTTTTTTAAATCGTCATCAATACACCACAGTGCTGAGTGAAAAAGGTTAAATCTTAACAGAACCATAATGTCTGATGGGGTTTATTTTGAATTATTAAAACATATTCAAAATATAAAAAATAGGACTTGTTTAAAGAAAAAATCCTTAGAGATTGAAAATTTAAAACAAACAAAATTCTTTCTTTAATTGTTTCTTTTTAAGAATTCAGTCAACATTGTTGCCCTCTTCAGTAACATTGCCAACGAAATATCACACAATGATTTCCATTATTCTTGTTTGTTGTGCATCATTCTGGTATACTTTTTTAATACACAAGTCATGTGAATGGTGTGGATTAAAAAACACCCCATGGTTTTATCGATGATGATTCTGATGATCTTTTGCTGCACAAAAAATAAAATATATAAGATTCAACAACTTTTATTTTCTTTTTTCACCACCATCATCATCATCAATGACATAAAAACACAAAAACTCCGCGAGAAGATCCTCCCCGTTTAAAAAACGGAAAGTAAAAATTATGTTTATTTAGAATACACTGAAAATAGTTACAGATAAAATGCGTATCTTTTTTTTTTTGAATTTGTTCTTTTGTTCAAGTATCATGCGCATATGCAAAGGAATCTTTTGTATTTCCTTTTTTATTTTTTTCTTCTGTCATTTTTTTAATGTTAAAATTTATTTTTGATATTTTTTATGTTCTTTATGTTTGCAATTGAGCTTGGTATTATTTTGACCTTTCGCACCATGGAAATCTCATGGATGCATGATTAAAAATTTATTTATACTGGTGACAATAAAAGCGTTTTTATGGGAAGTCATTCTGGGTAATAAAACTACTTTAAAGAATTTGAACCATGGAAAATTATTGTATATAATAATAAAAAATGTAAAACCGTTTAAAACCATGATAAATACAAGCACGTTATGCATGATTACGGTTTATTTTTATTTATTTATTTATTTAAGTCTATGGATTAATAACATCCTTACAGACAACATGTTAAAAAAAAGTTACATGAAATCATATAGAACTAAACTAGTGGCTTAAGTATAAAATTAAATTACGTTTAATCACATTTACATGAAAAGACATATCAATAGCATTGTACAATTCGTTAAAGTTATCGCAAATTCTACGGAATGGATCAGCATTAGCATAGTTTTGTCGAAAGTATTGCATTGCCAAAGGATGAAATTGACATAGTGGACGTTGCGGTACAATAAATGTCAGCTCATTTACCAGAAACTCGTAACAGATGTCACCATTTATAAGTTTAATAAGAAATATTGCATTTAAAACTTTTATCCGCCTCTTCAGTGAAGGAAAGTTAATATGTCGTAATCTGATTTCGTATGATAGCAAGTTTGACGGTTGGGATATGAATTACGCAATATGAAAAATAGAAGCTGCTTCTGTACAGACTCTAAACGATCACTGTGGATGTTATAATAAAGGCCCCAGATGACGGAACAATATTCCAGAATAGGTCTGACCAAAGAATTATAAAGTTGCCTCGTTACTGCGGAATCATTAAATCTTTGGCCCACCGTTTAATAAATGCAAGTACACCACGGCCCTTATTTATGCACATATTTATATGGTTAATAAGCAGAAGCTTTCGATCGAATTGAACTCCAGGATCAAGAAACTCACCCACGCACTCCAATATGCACCCTCCTAATATGAAACCCCCACTAGAGTTAGCTCTTCTGCAAAAATGCATATGTTTGTATTTTGTGAGATTTAAAGCCAATAGGTTCTCTTTACATCAAATAAAAAATGAATCCAAATATTGCTGTATATATGATTGACTAAGTTGCTCATCCTAATTAAAAAATATCTTGACGTCATCGGCATAGATTGTATATCAGAAAATTGTACTGAGGATGGCAAATCGTTGATATAAAGAAAGAAAAAAATGGGTCCAAGATGGTTACCCTGTGGAACACCAGATTTAACATAAAGTTTTCTAGAAAGAGCGTTAACGAAGCGAACACGTTGATGTCTATCTTCCAGATACGATTTTATCCATTTCAAAGTTCTGTTAGAGAATCCCATTAAATACAACCAATTTATGCAACAAGAGGCAGTGATTTACTCTATCAAAAGCCTCACTGAAGTCAGTATAAATAACGTCTGTAAATGTGCCATTTGTGAATCCATGATTAATGATTGTTGTTAAATGCAGCAGATTAATTGAAGTAGAACGTCCCTTAAGAAACCCGTGTTGAGGTGGAGTCAAAAAATATGGAATTTGGACACAAAGAGGCTCACAAACGCATTGTTCAAATAGCTTTGGAATAGAATTTAGCTTGGAAATACATCTGTAATTGTTTACATTTGACTTACAGCCTGATTAAAATAATGGTATAATAAACTATTCTTTCCATAATTTTGGAAAATAACCACACTTAATAGACAAATTAAAAAGAATAGTAAGAGGGGAAGACAAATTTTCAGCACAATTCTTCAGAATACAGTTAGTAACGCTGTCAGGACCACTGGATGTTGAAAACTTTAGTATCTTTATAAAAAAAGTAACACCAGATCTATTGTACAGAAAAAGGATAGTTTCGTGACGTGTCGTATTTTGCATTAGAATAATTTGAGCCAAAGAAATCAGCGAACATATTACTTAAAATAGTTGCCTCAGATGATTCTGTACCTGTGTATTTCATAGTAGAGATGTAACTATTAGAGTTTCTCTTGGTATTCACAAATTTATAGAACGATTTTGGATCACGTTTTAGATTTTGTTTTATGTTATTTATATAATTTTTATACAGCCTCAAATTAAGTAAATTGTATTCTGCCCGCAATTTCCAATATTTGATTTATTCGATTAACGACGACGTAGACTTATATTTTTTAAAATATTTTTGTTTTGTTTTTTTAATCTTGATAACATTTATTGGAATCCGATTGTTAAAGATAATGTATTAATATATAAATATTTAATTAATAAATAGATATCTATTAATCTAGTTCTAAAAAATTTTTCAATTCAATTAAGAATAACCCAAATTAAAATATTAATAATAATTATTTATCTAATTTATATGTGTTAAAGAATATATATATTTTAATTCTTTATTTGTATGAAATACAATAAGCTTTTGCATTAAATGAAACAATACTTTTACAAATCTCAAAGCATAACAAGAAAAGGAGGAAAAAAAGTAAAAGAAATACAAAAATTGCAAAACAAGATTATTATAATATGGACACTACTGTAATTTCAAAGCAGAATTTAAAAAAATTTCAGCAACAGAACGGCAATTCTAGACGGAGACTTCTGGCGGCTTTTGTTCTCGAAAAAGTGAAACATTTTTTGGCCTCTTTATTGATAATATGCAATATATTGATATTTTAAACAGTAGACTTATTAGAAATTATTATATCATCACTCGCATCATTTTTGTCTGAAGAAAACTTTGAATTGCAATTTTTTTTAAAGAAAAAAAAACGTGATTAGAAAACTCAAAATATATTGAAAGGGTTTCTCAGTCAAAATAAAAAATAACATAATTAGGCATGTTCTACAAAAGTAGTAAACATAAAAAGTAAAGTATTAGTATTGAATATTTAAATATATATGTAACAAGAAGAATGCAGAACATAAAATATTTTAACTGAAGTGATTTCAATTGAATTCCACTTCAAAGTAAAATGTAGAACATACCGGAATATTTTGTATATTGTTAAATTTAATTTTAGCATAATGCCGATTTCTTCGCAAAGTATTACTTGAAATCTATATCAAATATTAAAGCTTTAATCTCATTCCATTATTTTGTTTTTAAACACATTTTGACTGATAAAAATAATTTTTAATTGTTTCCCTTGAAAATAAAATCACTTCATATTCCCCGAATAATGTCTTAAAAATACTCGTATTAAGAGCTAATTAAAATATGAATACGTTGTTTTATTTATGAGTCAGTTTTATTCTTTTAAGTTACGAAGTTTTATTGTTGCAAGTTTTAATTCAATGATTTGGTTTTATATTTAATATACAGACATCTGCCGACCATCAGCATTAAGTTAAATTCGCTCGTAAAAATATTAATTCTTAATTATTGGGCTATAAAATAAAACTTAAACGTGTAAAGCCACCGAACGATCTCATTTGCATATTTATTAACAAAGAAAACATACAGCACAGATAAAGTATATACAACAATATTAATTAAGTTTAATTAATTTGATAATAAAAGCAAAAGTCGCAAAGGAAATTATACACTATAAAAATTCAGAAAAGTTTTGCTAACATATAAAGAAGTTAACGTATCGTATTCGTTAAGGGTTTTATTTGGTTTAAAAATGTCGTTAAAAATTATGAAATTTTGTATACAAATTTATAAATTCGTAAATAAAATATATGAGCATTATAGCTAAGCAATCGATCGATCCAGTTGTTGCACAAAAACTCCTATGAAGAGATTCATCCTGATCGTCATGAATTGTCTGACCGCGAAAAGTGGGCCCTTGTCTATGGCTTATGATCCGATTAAGAAGAGTTACTCTACAGCACCTTCTTCTGACATCAATGACTGGAAAATGTCATAAGTAAGAATATGCAATATTTTTGTTAGCCACTTTCGGATTACTATCATACTTACTCCATAGCATCTTGCTCTTATTGAGAATATTTTCGATATCGCTTGAATTGCGAGCAATAATAGTGTTACCGTAATGAAACCATAAGAGTCACCGCAAATGGCATGCGCGTCTCTGGAAATTAACTACTTTAAAATATATCGCCTCATTGCATTTAGCTCTGCAATTGTGAATGTGATAAAAATAAGTATATTAAACTTGAAGTACTGTTTGAGCGCAACAGCTTAAAAGACCACACATTCTTTAGGCGAACTCCTTCTCGAAAGTGTCTTTAGAAAAGTATTTAGAAAAGTCTTAACTAAGTACACAGCTCGATACACAATAAAATTTTACATCATATTTTAAATTTTTAAGACTTTATGTTGCGATCTGTAGCTCTGAGACACTGCTGAAGTCAGGAAAGTGAATAAAATTACAAGCGGCTTTAATGTTTTTTTCGGTTTCCTGTTGTTTATATGATATTTTTGTTATGGCTAAACGAATAAAGGTATTAAAATAATTTTTTTTTTCAAAACTTATTTTTGGTATTTAAAAAATAAGATTTTTAGAATAATAATTTTGAAACAATTTGTTTAAAAATTAAAAAAAAAATAAATTTATTCACTTTTTTGCAAAAAAAAAGATCAAGAGTTTTAAAAGTGAAGGTAGCAAATGTATAAATTATGTTTTATGCCACAATAAAATTAAAAATTCTCGGGCCTTAGCAAATAAACCCGCATAAAAACTAACTGTGAGAAGCACAGTCGGACTTTACGGTATTGTTCTGGGACATCGCTTACTTTATTCATTTGAATTATTTTAAAAGTAACCCTTGCCCCTAATGGAGCATGATTTACATGAAAAAGCTTGTAGTAATATTTTTCTTTGAGATTAGCTAATAGGACATAATTAATTTTTAATAGAAGAACTGGCTTTTTTTTAAATTCCAATTCCTATTTGATGATGTTGATGATGATAAATCTCTTTGAACTGAATTTTAAATTTACTTAATATTTTAATTGTTTATTACTTTTTCTTGAGAAAATTTGTGAATCATTGAATTTTCACTCTCTAAAGCCTGCCAACGAAATGCATGCGAAAACTTCACGCAAATTGAATTAAAATAAAACAAACTCTGCAAGCTATTTGCATAAACATATAAAATAGAAATAAAAGTGCAAGTAAAAAATAACTTATGCATACAACCACAAGGCAGATGGACAGACACATTAACAGAAAAACATGAAAATCAGAATAAAGAAAAAAAAAGCAGAAGGAAAACGAAAGCAAAACAATTAACTACAAAGAGCATTGTGTCATTTTCTGAGGCACTATTTTCTATTCAAGTAAAAATAGACAGCAATTCTTTTGAATGGTATTTAAATTAAATGAAATAGTCATGTGAATACTTTTAGTCGTATGCAAGATCTATATAATGGCAAAAACAAATAAAATAATTGGCAGTATTCCTACAATATACGTACAAATGTGCTAAACTAATTTAAAATTATTGCTGTATTTAACTTAAAAGTGAACAATCAACTACAAAGACATATTTTTTATAATATTTGCAATAAATATTTTATTTGTAAAATCTGTGTGTCTTGCGCTACTAATTACTAAAAAAATATATTTCTGCTCATTCATCAAACATTTTTTATTTAATTATGATAAAACTCTAATTATATTAACAAAAATCAAACAAGTTTATCGTTTTTATTATTTTTCATGCCTTTCTCATTAGAAAATAATAATGTTGTATTAAACATTAAATTTAATTGAACTACCGTGTATTTTTTGCTCAGTTCTACTTTGCCATTTTCAGAATCGTTGGAGAAACATGAATGATGTTTATTTTTATACGCTGCGTTTTAAATTTTCCTATAAAAATCTACTACTTACTGATATTAAAATTTTATACTGTCATCATTTATTTTGAATTTTAAAAGAAAACGCAATCCCCATTGGTTTCAATTATAAAAGATTTATGGAAAACATTAGGTTTTAAAATTAATTTTTTCTTTTCAATATTTGATATGATTTTCGACTGAATTAGGAAAATAAATACTGAATAAGTTATGAAGAAATAAGAGCGACAAATGTATTTTAAACAATGCCCCACTAATTTATGTTTAAATATCTCAACTTGCACACACTTAATCAGCGCAGATTAACTCATTACTCAACTCATTGATTTTTGATGACGATTATATGCCTGCTGCTGATCTACCGATGCACAGGGAAGTTTTTCTTGATAATTATAGTGGCCACATTTTAAGTTTTAAATATTTTTCGGCATTTGCATTTCAACATATAAGCTAAATTGATTATAATAAAGTGCGAGGGCTACCAAAAGAGTTAAAACTATTTGAGAAAACTCGTCATATCTGTCTTCATTTCAGCAAGAAATCTACGAACTATATACGAGCTATTTCTTTAATTTGGATATGAAACTGTACCCGAAAAGGTAGGTGTTGGGAGTTCTAGTTTTAAGTAAAAATGTACTTTCATAATAAATTGTTGAGTTTCTTAACAAAATAAACAAGTAACTTTTCAGAGTATCTCGTGTTTAAAATGTGAAACTACTATTACGATATATACCACAACATGGTCTTTCAATAAGAGATTTAACTTGAATTTAAAAAAAACTTGTATTTTTAAGCGAAATAATGATTGTAATAATGTATGTTTTATTGTAAAGGAGAGGTTAAGCCATTTGTAATGAATAAAAATATCAGCTAAATGTCCTCCATGGAGGGGTATTCTTCTCAAGAAATCTTTCATCACCAATTCGCACATATGCGGATGAAACTCCTCGATATCTTCACAAATTCCATATTTGAGGTCTTGAACCGATTGTAGCTCATTAGCACAAATATTATCTTTCTCGTAGTCCTAAAAGAAAAGGTCTAAAATGGTTAAATAACCAATTTGATGGACAATAATGATCGCCTCGTAGTGATCGTCGCTACTTGTTTGGCACCTAATAGCGTCTTGTTGAAATTAAACGTCGGCTACATCAGTAGCCTTAAATTCCAGCTCCAATCTCATTTTTGAAAAAGTAAGGCAAAATGATACCGCTTGACCACAAATCGCACCAAACATTCACACGTCGAGGATGGAGATGCTTTTCAAGAATAATTATTGGGCTTGCCGAACCCCAAAAGCTTCAATTCTGCTTATTAAGGATGCCGGGAAAGTGCTTTTGTAGTATTTTCGGAGTCAATTTTGATAATTTCAATTCCTAGTTTTTCCTTGTCACCTGTCAAATAGTTAATGGTTGGGTCATGGCAACTGTTGAAATGGCGGCTTATTGAAAATGAAATAACTTATTCAAACCCCCTGTAAGCAGTCAGTAGCAGAAACATTTCCCCCTCACTAATTGTCAAATAAAACTATCAACAAAATCAAGGCACTTAGCTGACGAATGTGTCATTAGTGTCTAAATATTAAAAAAATAATCAGAATATGACAACAGGCCAAAAAGTAATTTTCAATTTCCTCATCTTCGTGTTGTGTTATTTCGACTTGCATGTCTAACTCAAATAATTTTTGAAAATTTTCTCAAAATTTTAGAAAAATAAATACACGCGTTTATTTAATCTTTTTGTTAAAATTTTACTGTCAAAACTATTTATTCATTGTTAAGTAAAGGCGGCGGTTTTGAAAACAACATTTCTTTCGGTTAGTGTGTAATTATTCAAACATAAATTCACAAGATGCTGATGACGAGCCCTAGTGTGTAAATAAAATAAAGTACATAAATGAAATATTTAAAAAAAAATTGTATGTATAAATAAAAGAAGAAAACATAAAACGGAAGCTGTTGCATAGACTGACTACTCCTAACAATAAAATTTCACATATACGTATGTGTTCACTGTCTGTGGCCGTAAGTGTCTAGTGATTTGCGGTTGACGCCACGATTTTTCAAATGTTTTTACATTTCAGCTGTCTTAAATTTAGCACTCAACGTGCATTAAAATTTTGATGTTTGAAAAGTCATTTCATGAATTTCTTAAGAGATTCTTAATTTGGTATTTTCGTTTTGGATCTTTGACCAACAATTATTAATTATAATATATTTATGTTTTGTTCTGGTCGATATAAGCAATTTTGAAAATTTTTTATACTATTGTCGAACATTTTTGAATCAGGAGATAAACTAAATAAATTATGTTAAAAAATTACATAAAATATGCATAAAACTTTGTAACAGAATTTTAGCACGATATTTTTTAAATTCAATTCCAGAGTGATGAGAATTTTCGCCTGCGCTCACTTTAAAGCGCTGTTAGTTGACAATTATTTCGGCCTAGATCATTTTTAAGTACACGGTGTTTCAATAAGACGTTTAATTTTCAATAGCCCGTCATTTCAACAGTTGTCATGACTCAAAATATAGCTGCTTAACAGATGAAAAGTAAAAGCTACGCTATTTTTAAAAATTGAACTATATATACTGCAACAAGCGAAGACCGCTATTGCTCTCTATACCTGCAAAAGGGCCTAAGGCGACAGATGGGGCATCAACCCCAAAACAGCCAATTGGGTATTTGAAATGGTCGTCAAGCCAAGGAAGGCTCCCGTTGGAAAGAAGGGGACATCGACCGACTAGTAGGAGTCCCACTAAAGAGCTGTAAAATCCTCATACAGGAGAGACTAATAGCGATAGCACAGTCTCCAGATCAACCTGGCCCCAATATGACCGAGCTAAAACTGCTATCATACTAGGGATCCCTCGACAGCAGCTTCGTGTACTCGAGGCAGCCCTCATAGGGCAATGTGTCATAGGTGCCCATACAAATAGATTTAATGTCCCTTTGAATGACTTCTGCATACCTTACGGAATGCAATTTAAAAAGAATAACACAGTTCATTAGAAAAACGGGTTGGTTCAAGACCGACCGCAACATAGGATGGTAGGCTAGTATTTTCACTGTCCATATTAGGCATCACAAAGGGACACATTTTTCTGGATCCAAGGGTGCCGGCTGCTTGCAGCTGGCTGCAAGCATTTAAATAATTAAGATTTACAAAACTGTTGAAAATTTCTCCTTTATATTTCGCAAAATTTAAGCATTTTTGGGTCTAAGTAAATCAGCTTCCTGGCCAGGAAATGTGAAATTGGTAGAAAAATTTTAGTTATTGTGAGAAGTCAATGATGTAAAAAATCGAATTCATGCACGTCGCTCAAGCCTAAGTGAGAGCATTGGCATTGTAACCCATAGTGTTGAGGAAAACTCTAGTTTGTCCATTTCTCGTCGATCTTTGAAATTGGCCGAATTGTGAAGAGCAGCCACATCCTGTTCAAGAGCTGCCAATGCATCCAGATAGATGCACTGTTTGGGGTGGTTTGTGGGCCGCTGGCATCAAGCACGATTAAAATCGTAGCATTACAGTATATGGTACCATTTTATGATTTCCGACTCTTCCTTTTTGTACAACATAGTAGCATTGGTCTTGGTTGAAATGTGGTTTCAACGGGACGGTGCCACATATCACACGGCACGCGATATCATACATTTATTGAATGTCAAGTATGGTGACCAATTAACCTCATATCTTAGAGCAGTCCATTGACCACCAATATAATGTGATTTAACTGCACTATACTATTTTTGGTGAGGAAACGTCAAATCGCTCGTATACAGGGAAGGCAACACTACAGCAGCAACTGGAGAGATACCGGTCGAAATGCTGCAAAAAAGTATGCCAAAATGATGAAGTTTTTGTAATTTGTTTTTAAAAGTTATTCAAAATCGTTCTTTGCAACTTTTCAGAGATTGCACAATATTTAGCTTTATGATCCACGAAATTATGACTTCTTTGCAATTGTCTGACAATATCCACAAAGAAGCGAATTATACAGAAGAACATGAATTATTGTTGCTAGTCCGAAATCCTATATCTACTATCGCAACATATTAAAGGGCGATATTTAATATATACGATATTAATACGCTTTTATAGTTTTCGCTTGGTCGGTTGGTTGGTTAACTTGGCTGACTTTTACACGTAGGCATTTAAGTAGAATCAAGATGATTCCTTTTTGAAAAGACCACTCAACTCGTCGATGTCAACCTATGTAGAACCGTATCTAAGTGCGCGAATACGGTGATTGGTAATAGATCACACCCGTCTCATTCAGTTATCTTATAAGGTTACACAGCCAAACTCTGATAAAAGGTCCTCTAGTATATGACTGCCTAAAAGCTTGTGTCTCGGGAGATGCACAGCTGGACAATCGCAAAGACTGTGGAAGATTGTCTCTTCTTTGCTTTCTTTTCGACAGCTTCGGCAGAACTAATTATAGGACAGGACTATCCTACTGGCCTGTCTGCCGGCCATCCAGTGCCCCGTCACGACTGCAACGAGCCTCTAGATGTCCTTGAGGTTTCTACATGTTAATTCTATTGAGCGCTTATAATTGTAGCAAAGCCATATTTTCTTTGCAAACTTGCACGTATGTATCTATGTTGCGCCATCTGCATTCAGCTTTATAAAGATAGTCCTTAATCGTTCAGAATTGCAGCTAAAAATAATAAAATATCTTTACGTACTAGTAATAAGTTCTAGATTACCTTTCCTGAAAAACATCTCATTTTAACAGAACTCGTCTCTGGAAACAGTAGTAGCCCATTGCCAAATATCTGAACAATATATGTAGGTCCCATAAATTTACAATAGCTTCGCCATCGTCTAACTAATTAATCAAACACCCGCCAACGTATTTACTACACCACATACAAATTTTATTCAATAATTTATTAACTGTGATAAGCTCATGTATCTAAAATTCATTAGCTCTGAATAAAAAAAATAAATGTATAAAAAAAATACAAATTTTACCTACCATCATATCAAAACAACAGTGGCTAAAGTTAATTGCATGCATAACTTAGCAGACTATTAATATAAAAATAATATTAATATGTATGTATATAAAAAAATTATTATTATTTTGTAAAACCAAATATCATAAAAATTATCAATACAATGTTTAAGTAATTTTATTACAACAAATTAAATTATGAAAAAAAGTGTACAAAGGAACATTTACAATTTATTAGGAGGTTTCGTTTGTCTTTAAAAATATTTAAGAAGTTGAAGAAACTCTATGACCAGCATTACCGTTTGCAACATAATGGGACGAAATATATTAAAATATAATAGTAGTTTATACGCCTATAAATTTCCTGTAAGTCAGCTACGATCATCAGTAAAATGTGTCTGGCAACAATTATTTCATAAATGACAACATAAACATATAAATATATTTTGAATAATTGAAAATTTGATGTACTCGTACACTCGAATTACTGGTTTACAAAGTAGTGCAGGGGGTCGATTCTGGTTCTGTGAGACTATGAAATGAAAAAAACTTTTAATTTTCGTTTTAATAAGAGCTTTTCATATCACCATCATTTCACAATTATAGAAATTGCGACTCCTTTCTTTTTGAACAGACAAAAAAATAAAACCGGGAGGCGCTTGTAATCTCAATTGCCTCTTGATGCAAATTTCACGCGCCCCACGATTTCATTTATTTTTTGTCTGATCAGTGCCCTAGATTTATTTAATTATTTGTTAGCGTTTACTACATTATCCTTTTTTCAATAAAACTGTTTAAATTCACAATTTTTTATACTTATTTAATTTTTAAGTTTTTAGATTTTAAGTGATGGATAAAACATTTGCCGTATAGTGTTCTGCCAGTCAAGCTCTTTCATTTGATACCCATGTATAATAAATAGGTTGTGGAATAAATATATGTAATCCGCCATTATGTTGGCGGCCATATTGGATTTGCAATTTCTTTCAATGTGTACTCTATTCTATTAGTCAGGCCCTTTCATTTACACTTATAGTGAGGGAGTTATGAAGAATATATAATTCTATTCCATTTTGTGTAAATATGCATTTTTTTAGAAGATTATTATTACTATTTTTTTAAATATTACTTATCGTTGGCAATGTCCAGATTTTCCTCTAAATAATTAATTAAAAACTCTTTTTGGTTCCTGCTTGCGGGATCGCCTCTCGATGCTTTTTTCATTGTTCACCGTTAAAATGAAAGTGTAAAAATATGTGAGAAATAAAAAGATTTTTTTGTACTGTTACACAGAACAAGAATCATATTAATGTGAAATTTTGAAAACAATTTGTTTCATTCCACTTGTTCTTTTCATATGAAAATATTTGAATTTATTAATAATTTTTTCTCTAAACGAAAATCAGAAAATCTATGAAAATATAAAAAAATTTCATATCACTGTTTTACAGAACCAGAATCGACCACCCACTGGTCGTTATGATATGTCATCAATAGACCTTCCACTAAACCTCGAATGTTAACATACGTGCACAAAAGCTATATAATTATAAGATAAAAAGCCTTAAAAACAAACTTTATATATTTTTTATGAATATTTTCATTTGGGACACTTGCATAAGTAGATACCTTCAAATTTCCTAATCTTGACTTCTTAATTTTTAAATTTCTTGTATGGAATAAATACTAATTTTGAAATACAAGCATACATATTAAATCGGTAATTGAAAAAAAAGACTTTTTTGTCCCAATGGGCTCTGATGTACACAAAAAAATCCGCAATTGTTTTCCTTCCTACACATACATACATACATGCATACATACATACATAAATTTAAAAATTGAATAATTTTTGATGATTTTTTTAAATATATTTTTCATTACGTATTTGCTGCTGTTGTTGCTTAACAGAGGCGTTGATAATGACAGCAGGCGGTCGCAAAAGCTTCAAAGTTATCTTTTTCTTAAGATCAATAAATAAATTCAAATAAAAATTTACTTTGCTATAAAGTCTTTGTTTTTTAACAATAAAAATATTCATGAGCATACATACATACATACGTATGTGAAGAAAAACGAACCTTAAGTGAGAATATTTTTAATATATACATTTGTTTATTATTAGTTTTAAAAATACAAGCTTTTTTATAGTTTGTGCAAAACGAAAAATAGCTTTTTAACAGAAAATAATAATATTTTTATTTTATTTTTAAACCAGCACTCAGAGAATGCCCTCTGCAAATGTAATATATTGTGAAGGAACTTAGAAAATCGATTTTGGGAGGCCAATAGAGGACTAGCGATTGTGAGCATGCGATTTGTGCCTTTCACACTGAAAGTGACAACTTTTCAGAAACTTTATTCTACAAACGAACTGTGCGGCGAAAAAACGAATTCTCTCTCTAATGCGCACCGTTCTTAATGCAGAACGTGTTATTTGCAAAAGAAAGCCGGTTTCGGGAAAAAGTTCCGTAATTTCAATAAGAAAGTGGAAGACAGGAAAGATAAGGTTAAGAGAAAGAACGGATTCCCCGAAATAATATTGAACTCGTTCAATGAGATACAATCTATAACAATTTGTATAGTGATAGTGCGATCTCTAAGAAAACTCGATATAAATCGAGGGATATACATAAAGAGCAACAAGTTTTGACAGAAGTACTCCCTGTCACATGCTATCAAAAATCTTGAAAATATATAAAGCCACCATGTTACTCCTGTTAAAATAGTGTATAAAGTGCCACCAACATTTTTGTAAAGGGAAGACCAGCAAACCACAAGTAGATCGTCTTCTATGGAAACCATAAAGGGCCTCAAACACGTTCAAAATCCTTGCTGTCAAGTTCGTGTACGTGTCCTTGCTGACTTGATCTTACCACGGTTGATGACCCACCCATTTTTATTTTGATTTTGTGCTGTTCGTTTGGCTAAAAAAAATATAACGATGTCGCTAAATAATGAAATGTTAATAACAAAAATGTTTTTTAATAAGTTCTAACACCTCTCTCTTCCTTATCAGTAATTTCTTTGTTTTTATTTTAATTCTAACATTTTTTTGTACGAGTATTTTTTCTAATATTCCAGTCTCAAAAGGCGCTTTCAATGCAGAAAATCAGTACTTGGGGAACCCACTATTCAAAATTTTAGCATATCAAGCTGGCCGAAGCTGAGCTTGGCATGCCATTTTTTTTTCTCAGCGAAGCCGGTATTCATCATACCTTGAAAAAAACATAGTTTCGGGTGAAATTGAATTTGTATGTTTCTTAACGATTTTCTTTAAAACAAAATTCTTTAAAATTGTGGGCCATAGGGAAATATTTCATTTGTTTGGGAAATATTTCATTATATCGGAACGTGGGTTCGAGTTCAGTTTCAGAGAGTTCAGTAGCATAGAAGTAGCAGAATCGTCGGCAAAGTAAAATAATTATTAAAATGGCTACACAGCTTAAACAAACTTAATGCAACACTGGTCTGAAAACTAACATATCGCGCAATATCAGAGTCGCAAAAAATAAGCAATTAAACAACTAACTTTCACCATCTGTCCACTCCTACTATCTCTTTCCCATAGTAATCGCCTGTTTGTTACTTCTCTTTAAAAAGAATATTAAAGAATTTGTATCATAATAATATGCATTTTATGTATTTAAGTTAAAACGTTGGTACTTACTTACATACAGAAAGTACGCTTAAGATATATTTCGGCGCACTATTTGAATATTTTTATATTTTTTTTTTATTAAATTCAAGACATTTGGACTTACTTAACTACACCAATTTATGTACCTTCTCTGAAAAATGCATAGCCAAGTTTGCTCTAAAAAATATGTTCACTTGCAAGCATTTTATCAATAAAATATAGCAAGAGAGGAACTTAAATAAAATTCACTTATGATCCTTAGACTCCTACTCTTATTAAAGTCATGGATAAATTTAGTTATTCCTTTATTCAAACATACCAACCAAGCGATATTATGCGAACAAATTTGGTGGCATAGACACCCACCTTTAATGACAAGGTAAGACATTTTGCATGCGTTACGCACATTCAGTTTTGTTAAATTGATTTTATTCTTGCTTAACATAATGTCATTACGATTTTTATTTACTGCGTTAAAAAAATATGTATTCAATTTACTTCCACATCAACCTAACCCATTTGAGTAGGACGTAAACTTGTACCTGATTTGGTTTTGTTGTATTTTTTTCATTGCATTTATATGAAATGGAGATGGGACTATGAATAACTTGCAAAAAACTGTTTATCATGCATGCTCACGTAAATGTAGAGAAAAAAATTAATCACCATCAAATACTTACTTAAAGTTCAAATTGCATTTTAGAACTTTTCGTTATCGCTCTATCGCACTGAACTTATATCTTTACTCTCGCTAATGAATGGTTGTGCTGTTGCATTAAAATAATGTGCTTATAATCATATGTTTTTAAATAATTATGCGCGTATCTAACTTTTCTGCACTACGATTATGGTTAATACACGGCTTAAGTTAACCGATTCAATGGCTAATCGAAAAACCTCAATTCTAAATTAATCTTACAGTTAAGCGGTTAAAATTAATGAGTAACACACATGGAGTTAATATGTATGTGTGTCTACCAATCAGTACGTGTATAACCTGCTTTGGAATTGGGATAGGGAGAGAGGACAGATGGTGGAAATTGAAAGCTTAATAGCTGTAATTGATCTGCTGTCAAGTCACAAACTAATAGCAGACATATAGAAAATGACAGTTGCAATTGGTCCAAATTTTCTGAATCGTTGAACAGGAAAGAGATAACTATAGAGTACTAAACGCTGTGAAAGGGATGTAAACAAGACAAACATAGAAAATTTTTACGCACAGAATGCTTATATATTGAAGAAAGTGGAGATTTTTAATTTGTAGTGATCTAAGAAGTCATTTATAAGTGTAAAGTGCGGTTATGTGTTGATCTTTTATCTTATTTAATACAAAATATAACATTCTTTTCAAACAAACGCGAAAAATTGTGCGAATAACGAGAGTCGCAAATAGCGAATATATAGTTCTCTTTTTCTGTCACCTCTGTATGCTTTGTGGTCAGCTAGGCGCTTTCAATTTCTTTAAGCTGTTTAGCCAGTTTATTATTTATTTTACTTCGCCCGCGATATCGCTACAAAACCGTCAATGGAGGGTGCGGTGAAGTACATACACTAACATTCCAGTACCAGTTGTTGCCGGTACGGCTCAGTGATCAGTGCTATGCCTTCGTTAATTTAATAGTCTAATAACAACAAATACAATGGCACACTGACGCACATCTGAAAAATGCTGGATGTTATGATTGAAACTGGGCTCGACACCACGTTCGTAGTCATTATTTGCTTTGTAGTCAAAGCGCTAACTACCATTAACCGATTAATGATAAACCAATTGAATACATTGACTATTATATATCGTTTTTATATATATATATATCTGTTTTATATTCTTTATAGTCAATTCTGGACCCTCCCGCACTTATATAATAATATAAAGGAATATAAATATATCTAATATCAATTAGTTGCAGTTCCCCATCGAGAGGGTCTTACTTTAAAAAAGTTTCACAGTTTACTTTCGTTGCACTGAGCATCTTTTCAAAACCGCAGAGAAAAACTCCCTAAAATTTCTAAAAATTACATACAAATTACAATTCAAATGATTTTTTTATTAATAACAACAGAAAATCAGCAAAATAATTTATACAACTTAAAATTTCGTTCGCACTTTAGAAAAGTGTAGGAAACCGCATGTGATGTGTGTGCGTTAATGTGTGTGATTGTTTTGACTTAGGACAGGTATAAAATTCAAGGTGTGTGCCCCATGAGGTCTATGCGGATACCAGTTACACATGCTTTTAGGATGGCTGACTGCCTGACTGACTGACACTTCTCTATTAATAAAAGTAAGCAATTGATTTGGTTTTCAATTACTCGTTCATATATACATAAATATGTGTTGTATATACCAGTTTTTCTATTACAATTTTTTGAGTTTATTTAACTTTGTTGTCATTTTAACGATATTTTTCACTAACATGTCTTACTGAGTTTCAGCAGAACAAAGAAGCGGATAGAGCATGCATGCAACAAAAATAACAAAAATGTTAAAGAAAACGATAAACGTCTAGTTGTTGGTATATTGTATGTAGTGATGATTTGGCATATTATTTTGTGTGTCTTACAAATGCATATGTTTGGTGCCTGTTAAAATGAAAACAATGTGTGTTGAACAATAGAAAAATTATGTTTGTTATAGTTTACGATGTATTCTCCTATCAATTTTGAATTTTCGATTTGTTACTTTTATTAGCGAGGGGAACGTGTAATTTCTTTTTAATATAGTCAAAATCAGCTGTAGTTATGTATGCTACAGAATTTCTTGCTATCCATCTTGAAATCGGTATATAAAAGTGAGTAAAAAATTACTTTATGCAACCTTATGATAATTATTCAATAACAAGTCATATTTCCCCGATATCAATAAACTTAATTAATTAATAGTTCTTTTCACTTAAGAAATGTTTGCTACCAGCAAGATTGCACTTATGTCGTCACCAGTGGAAACCCAATTGAAGTAATTATTATTGCCAGTACTGAGCAGTTTCTTAGAAAGGAAAACAACTCAAGCTCACCTAATATAAAAAACATATTTCATGTAGACTTTCGTATGATCTTCAAAAAGGCATAATACTGTGTATACAATTATATAAATAATATTTTATTGATATGTTAACAAAAGCGTTGTTACACCCAGTATATTTTTCGTATTAAACACAATTATTTGACTCTTCATATGGGTTTGTTATTTATATTTATTAAAATTCTGATGATTCACCTTAAACGTCTAGCAATTTAAGAGTGTTCAGGCTGAGCTTTAGTTTTCTATTTCTAATAATATCTATATTTTTCATTCATTTCTTAACATGTTGTGGGCAGTTTTAATCGTAATAATTGTATTAATTTCAGTTTGTCTGAAATTATAATTGAATACATTTCATTCTAGTCAACATGTGGGGGAACAATAACGAATTGTTTGCTTTTTAATATTACAATTTTTATTTATTTTTTTTCTGAGGTATGTCTAAAGACATACATACGTACTCGTACATCAATGTGTTCATAACAAAAAATCGTAAAAATAAATGTATTTATGTATTTTGAATTTTGATCTACAAAAGCAATAAATCATAATAAAAAAGCACCCGCGTACAAAAAAAAGAAGTACGATCACGTATGAAAAAACAATTTATATTTGATTTGTTCAGTTTAATATTCCGAAATGCGTAAAAAATACATGATAATGCACAGAAAAATTTAAGTTTGCTAAATAATAAAGCCTTTTTTTGTACCAGTGAAAAATGTTTCATTGTCGTTTCATTTTAAAACTATGTCATAAATGACATAGTGATTATTTTAACGAAAATTCTTCATGAATGGAATATAATTATTTTATTGATTTCTTTATGTTGTTAAATAATATTAATAAAATTGTTTTATAAATCTAAAACAACTTTTCCATCTTAATAATTATTTTCTTTTTAGTTAATTGAAGAATTGTCTAATTTGTTAATTATATTGTCTCTTTAAAGTCAATCGTGCAAAAGCAGTAAATTAATGAAAATATTACATTCAACTCATAAAAACTAGTTGATTTGATTATTTTAATTTGATAATTTTAATTATTAGACCAGTTTCATTTTACATTTAAACATGCATTTTACTAATTTAAACTTTAATATACATACATTTTACAAATTTAAAAACATCAATACAAACGTGTTATAGGAAATATATAACATCCTTTAAACAAAAAATAGTTTACTGATTGTTTATTATTTAAAAGTCGTATAAAATAAGTAAGTAAATATTATATAATATTGGCGCATATTTAGAAATTACCAATAAGTGTTAACATTTTAACGTGAGTCGAATGGCTACATTTGTAGTAATATTATTTTTGTATTGTTGTATTTTTTGAAAATTCGAACAAATCTATTGCAAACGATGAAGTTTCTTTTATTGAGCAGCATTTCCCGAATATATAAGTGGTGGAATGTCCATCACAAACCGGTTTCTTACACCCAGTGCAGATCTTGCGCGTGCTTTTTCGCTTTCCCATTTCACATGCTTGGCATCGCACAGGATTTATCGACAGATGTTTCCCAGATATTTGAGAAAACTGATAATTTGGAGAGATAAAAAAGTTGAATTTTGCAAGAGCCTTAGTGCCATTTCGATAATGAGGCGTGTTAGAAAATAACCTCCCACCCTTTGAATTTCTGAGCGCTGTTCACTTGCTGGCATAAATATATCTTTTGCTAAACTTCGCAGAAACTTTCTGCGTTTGTCTGTTTTCTGAACACGGTTATTATTTTAAATGTTGATTTTATATGCAGCTGAGGCGGATATACATATCTAATAAGTAAAAATTGCACTGCCACAGGTCAGTGTAATGTTTTACGGTTAGTAGAATGCTGTACAATATTACAACTGCCTTTCCCTTTTTTGACCAATAGGATAACAGTGCAAACTGTGAGTCCGAAAAAACAAAAGCTGATGAATATTCTGCACGCTTACGGTCAGCTTGCATATCATCTTTCACAAAGGTTTAATTCTGGCGCACTGTACCAAAAATAACAAGACCAATAAATACGAGTACCTATCCAAACCTAAGGACGTAAAACATTTTGGCGCAAACTATTGTCCTTCCGGTATTCTCCCAGTTAGAAACTAGTTTTTTTACAACATTCTCCCCAACATTTGCAGGTCTATTTTCTTTGCATACAAATCACATACTGACTACAAATGTAAACTACCGGTCATGAGATGATCATTTTAAATAACATTACTTTGCCACCTGGGAAATAATTACTTTTACATCACTAACGTTTAAGTCAGCTCAACTCAAATTTTTTTACTGAAAATTAATACTTTTATACGCTAATTTAATCAAAAGTACTACAAATGTAGACTTCCAAGCTCATAAAGGTTAAAGTACCTATTTAAGTCATGCAAAGTTGGTTACTTTCAGCACGAAGTTATAGGTGAAGCTGTAAGTAAATGATAACTAACTAATACCTTCAAAGAGCTGATTGATTTCTATTTCGCCCGAAAAACACCCGTCCAAAAAAATATATATACTAGAGATGTGGTTTTGGTCAACAAAATTCTATTGAATAACTTTACTTTTACATCCCCTTATTTTAGTTAATTTATATAAAAACTATAAACAAAAAATTACTTTATTAAGATTTTCATGAATGTTTCAAAGAATAAAAATTGTTTTTAATACGAATAGCTCGTAAGACTCTTAAATAATTGGAAATATTAACGAAAATTGATTATCTCTACATGCCAATATGCAGAGCAGTTGCTGTATTATTTATGAATTGTGCATAAGATCTATAATTATCTAAAAACTATTTTTTAGTTTATGTTTTACTAGTTTCGACTTTGGCTATTATTTCTGAATATTCGCCATTAAAATTCGATTAAGTAATTTATTGAGTTTCATTAACTGAACGATATATGAAGTTGTAATGAAAAAAAATATTGAAATATTTCATGTATGCACTGAATGGTTCATTTTATTGATGGAAAATTCAATTAATACACAGCAAAACATGTATGTACTTATTCACAAACGATTAGTAAAGCTGTAGTAGGTTTCATGTAGGATTTTTATATGGAAAACCGATTTTAATGCACTTATTAAATTTAATAATCGTTTGTGAATAAGGCCATTAATATGAAAGTTTCAGTATGTTTTATTTTTAAGTGAAGATATTCGTATTCGAGCTATGGTTTGTTGAAATAACGTGGCTTATGGAACCCTGACGACCAAATTTCCAACAGTTACATTATTGGAATTAAATTTTTTTTGAATTCAAAATATTGTCAATTGATTAAAAAAATGAAAATTTATATCTTGGAAAATAGCATCCAATTTAGTAGATAACTAATCAGATTAGGAATTTGCCTGCCAGTTGCTTAGATTGATAAGCATTACGTACATATATATAATTAAATTTGCAACAGTATGCTTGGTTATTTTTATAAAGAAAAGTTTAAAGAATCACGTTAATCCGAAAACTACTACAAATAATATTAATTCTCGTGTTTCTTTTTAATATACAATTTGTACATGTAAAAAAGACAACAATTTAGACACAACCAGATTAACGCAAAAAAAGATTAAATATATAAAATGAATTTGAAAAATAATGAGGTGTATTGTGGACTCTGAAAGCAACGTTGTTATGGTCCGCCATATGGTTTGGAAAAAATTAACTTTTTCCTTGTTGAAATGTTACTTACTTATGTACTTGATAGAGGCGACTGAGAAATTTTAATTTTTTTGGCTTTCTAGATACAAAAATAGATCCTATGTATTCTTTAATTTATATTCTGCTATTAAATTCTCAACGTTTTATCATATAAATTAAAAAAAAAATTGTGTCATGGTTTATACAGGAATAATTAAGTACTACTAATTTGTACGTGAACTTCATATATTTACATATTTATATATATAAACATTTAACAAATCATAGATACATTGTGTAGATATAATAAGGAAAACTGATTAAAAGTTAGAATTTTCTGATAAGACCTAGTCAACTTTATTTAGTGATAATAAATGTTTTTAATTTATATTTCACTAAAAAGTGAAAATGGGCCAATTATTGTGCTTAAATATTTATAACATACACACCCTCATACAGCAGTTTTCTTTATACGCACATAATTCAACTAAAATTGTTACCTGATTTCATTCAGAACGTAAATAATTTTCATCACTACCTGCTTCAAAAGAGACGAAGTTAAAAGACAAACAAAACAAATTCCATAACATAAAATTAAAAGAAGGAATATAAAAAAAACAAAGAAACAGTCAAATAGAAAATGATGAAAAATTCTAGTTTTAACACCTGCTTTAGCAAAAACCTACATAAATATATGAGAATTTTCCCTAAATTTTAAAAATAGTTGTAATAGAAAAGAACTTAAAACTACTGGCTCTCGTTAAATAAAACAAAAGGTTTTCCTTTTTAAACTATCGAAAAATGTTAATGAAAGAAAATTAAAAATGAAACCGAAGACAATATTGTATAGACATTTTTCATTAGTTTTCCTTTTTTGGAAGATGATTTCTGTAAACAGCCAACAAATTTTCCCTCCTTATTTTAACGCTTCTCCTTTGTGAAGCATATAACAAAGATTTACTTTTCCTGATTTTAATGGAAAATTCAATGAAATGATAAGAAAAGGAAACTAATAATAAAACAGAAAAAATATATAATGTAACAAATGAATTTTTAACACCTCGATCTATTGGTAATGATTTTTAAACTCAATCTTTATTACTTGTAATCAGCAATAGAAAAATTTTCAATGAGAATTATACCTCTGAAAAACTTGTTTTAACAGCTTAGCCTTTTTGAGACTAAGTTTATCTTTTCGGCACTTTTCATAATTATTTCATTTTCCATATTTAGACAACACTTATACTATGACACTTAGTATTTGGTAGACACTAATGGTAAAACCCAAGCAAAGTCTATTTCCTCTTAGAGAACAATACAATTTTCGGACAAATCAAAATAAGCGTCCTTATGATCACTTTCTTTTAATATACAATTTTATTAAATTAAGCAATTACAATGTATGCAATTACTAAATTATTTTTTTAAATTTTTGAGCTAATATAAAAGACACTTTTACAAAAGTTGAGCGAAACCTATTAAGAACATCGCTGTCTCTGAAAAAATTTTCTCAACAAAAAAACTATTAACACAAATTTTCACATAAAGCTAATAGATTCTTTATATAAATGAAAGTTTTTTCTTTACTTCCTTTTTAACAAAAAAGAAACATACTCCTCACTTAATACTAGAGTGGCTTAGCTATATCATAAAAATTAATTATTAATTAAAAACCCATACAAAAACTGGAAAGTAAAAAAAAATTTATATATAAAATATGACAACTTCGTTTTGTTTAAAAATATTAAGAAATAACTACTTTTATGAGGTAAATAACGTCATTATAGTATAATATTCATTTGAATGCGATTATTAATGATGCGACATTATCTTCGTTAAATTAAACACTTGAAAAACTTAAAAAATTTCAAAATATATGAGATAAGAAAATAATTAAATAATAATAAACATTTTTAATGGGAAAAAAAATTTTATTAAAAAAATTTCACTATAATTAGCATAAATTAAGAGAGAAATATGTAAATACTAAAGCAAAGTGTTGTCTAAAAGTAATACGATATCTGTTAAAATTAGTAGTAAATAAGTTAAACAATGAAAATATGTATAATGAAATTATTACTTGCGTAATACATACATACATATATTAAGATGGCCCTGAAAATAAAAACGTGTTGCAGTTCCACGCTCTAGAAGTATTCAAATAGTCTAATAACTGATATCTTTGTATATAGAATTTTTGACTGATTTAAAAACGCGGCTAAAAGCGACTAAAATTTCAGAAATTAATTTTTTTTCAGCAATATTTAATAAATTGTAGCCCGACAAAATGACGATATTCGGATGTAAATTATTACCAGTAATAAATATATGACACAAAATATCTGCCAAGGCATGTAATTCTAATACCGGATGGTCCAAATACAAGTATTTCTTAAAGGAAAATAAAACTTTAATTTCTTTAGGTACATTATATTTTTATTAGAAATAGCTTTGTTAGAATAGATTCGTAGTAGTTTACTCTGTCAGGACGATTTGGTAGTTATAGTGGATATATCTGAAAAGAAAAATTAGAAAAGTATCAAATCGCAAATCGCCAAGACGGCTGAGGGCCCTATAATTCGATTATTTTCTGTCAAACTCGAAGCCCAATAATAAGTATTTAATATTTCCCAACGATGCTCAAGCATAAAGCGGCACATTTTGGTCCGCGAAGGTATGATACTCAGTCAGCCATCATTTTGAACATAACAAATATATGAGGGTCAAAAGGTCAATTTAGTTTTTATTTCTAAGTCTATAAATGTCGTTTTGTGCTTATTATATTATCTTAAAGTTATGAGAATTTCTCTCAAATCGCATTTCCTAAAAACATGTAAAAAATATTTTGTTTCCTTGAAAATTTTTTTTTCATTTTTTGTAAATAAAGGGCTATTCAAAAAGAACTTTGTTAGCCAAAACCCTATTGATGACGTGAATATCACTTACATGTGGTTTCAACAGGACGGGTCCATATGTCACACAGCCAATGAAACGATCGATTTATTGGTAACCAAATTTCCCGTTCTCATAATTTCACAAAAATCAGCTGTTAAGTGGACAGCCAGATCGTGTGATTTAACAATACTGGATTATTTTTTATGGGGTTATGTGAAGGACAGAGTATATACGGAGCCAAAGGAATCGATTGCAGCCTTAAAACTCAAAATCCGTGATGTAATTAACGAAATAGGGATGCCATTTTGCCGAAAAGTGATTAAAAACTTTGATGAAAGAATCGACATCTGTCAGCGTGGTCGTGGTGGAAATTTGCCAGATATCAGTTTTTAGTCATAATTGCCGAACTTTTCTATTCATCTAAATTTTTTTTATTTTGTTTTCGAAAACATAATTCTTGTTGAAAAATCCAGTACAATAAAAATGTGTACATTTAATGTATTATTCTTTTTCAAAATTATATATGTATATGTATGTAAGTATATATTTTTAATTTTACTTGTTATAAAATTGTAAAGCTTTGAGTTTCTTTAAAGTAGTGTTTACTATAAAATTTTTAATCAGCAGAAAATTTTATTTAATATAGCTTTAAAGCTCTTCGAAAATTTCAACACTTTCCGCCAGGCCCACGATGTCACAGGTATTCGTTCTAGCGTTCAATTTCATTTAAAACAAAAACCAAATTTTAGTAGATATTTCTTTTTGTTTTAAATCTTATTGTACGAAAGAATAAACTCGTGGGACTGGCAGCTTATGTTCATAGGTCCACATATGAATACCTGCACCTAGCAACAAATTTCCTACTGGTACATCAAAATTATACTGGAAACTGAGTCGTAGCTATTTGGCAAAAACTTTGATATTAAAGCAACATATTAAAATTGTAGAAAAACTTATAAAGTATATAAATTTCACTACTTCTACTTTTGCAGTTTATCTCATTACTTTAACATGGTGATGTCATTGCAGGCAAGTGAGGGAATGCAAAAATAATACTGACTAATGACGGTGTTCTCAAGATCTTGAGAAAATAAACCCAAATCGACTGTTTAAAAAGGACAAAAAAGCTTAATCGCATAAAAATAAAAGCTAAGAAAAGGCTAACAAAATTTTATTCATAATTCCTAGTTTTATTTACTATTAGAAGTTGTGAAACAAAAATGGACTTCAAGTACAAAAGCAAAAAAAAAAAAAATCTACATTTAAATACACATCGTCATTTAAAATGCAATAAAAATGTAACATCACTTTTCATAAGTTTGCTGTAGAAACAAAAAACTTTATAATATGGAAACTGTTTGAGATATTCAATCATATTTTCAAGGTCTTTAGCGCTTTCTAGCGAATTTTCAGCAAAAGGACAGCGTATTTTTGTTGTAAATAGTTGACAACACTGATGAAGATACGTTTTTTTTGTTTAATAAAATCATTCATTTGATGATGATACGTCATTTTGAATTTGGGTCATAACTTTTTTGTTTTTGTTAACAGAAGCTTGATATTTCGTACACATATGTATGTAATGTAGTAAATCGTAATTAATAAAGAACTCAAATTAAAATTTTTCGATGATACATTGTTTTGCATTTTAGGACACGATATACATAACTATATATATCATAAAAATCAGGTGTTTCTTTTAATTTCAATTCAATATTGAGTCAAAAATAAAACAGAATATTTGTGATTACTGTACCATTTAAAAAATTTTTTGGAAAATGGCATATCCTCCTCTTTACGATTAAAAAAAAACAACCCATGATTTCGCTTAAAAATACTCGATTTTTATACTTAGCAAAACGAAACCTGATAGCTAAATACTAGATTAAACAAATAAAGAAATAAAAATTCTTGCAACGCATTCTTAAATTGTCGCAGCTCCACAAAAAAAAAATCACTTGTTGACTCAATAGATATAATCTAAAAACTTTCATAATTGGATTTCAATCAATGTAATTTTATCTTCGGTGTATTTACGTTTATACATTGGGTTAATTTTTTCAATATGTTTCGAGATGATTTTATGGGTTCAGCAGGAAATAAAAAAATGAAAAAATTTATCCTTTGTGTAGCTTCATTTAAAATAAAAATAACCATAAAAAGTCGCAAAACGTAAAATTTGAGTCTAAAATACGAAAAGGAGGGCTTAATCTAGCCACGAAAAGGATAAGCTGGCACCACTGGCTTTAACTACTGAACTCGTGTTTTAGAAGGAATAATTGTGTTTGCTCAAGTCTATATCAAAAATATTTTATTACCCACTAATAACTAGTTTTCACAAACACACAGTTGAAATAAAAATAGATTCCATCGCTAGGAGTTGAACGCCTAATCATTGTATGTATGATAAGTGTACTCTGTCTACTACTGCGACAATCAAGGAATCGTACACCTTTTTTATTTATTGGCAGAAATAATATACCTAGCTACAAGTTTTTCCCTAAGTTAAGAGGTATTTCCTTATATAGTATTTGATGTTCATCGGAAACGTATTTGTATAGAAAGTATTTGAAAAAAAATATACCTATTTATTAAACATGACATTAAGATATATATTAGAGGCTCTTCCAAACAAAAACCGGAAAACGTAAATTTTTAGCAACCGTATATTTTGAAAATGGAGGAAAAACGAATAATATATACATACATAGTATGTATGTATGTACTTATATGGATATAAATATTTGTTTTTCTGTAGTTAAAACAACTTTTAAATCAATCACCAAGAAAAAATCTAATATTTTCAAAATTCCCACATAAAGTATACATATGTATGTGTGTTCACACATGTATTAAAATCGTCCTCATATAGAATGTACATTTATACATACATATTTTCTCTGGTCAGTTGCTTTTATGCAGGTTGATCTGCTAAAATGGTATAATTTTACTAAAGTATACTTGTATGACTTTTATTTTTATTTATGAAATTTTTACAGCAAATGGCGTGGTTCATTCATTTTCCATTTTCTCTTCGTAGAAACATTATGACAATTGAAACTCTCCCTTCAAATAAACATAGTTTAGCTTCCACAATGGGATCAAATAAACATAAACAAACAAGGTCAGAGCATATTATAATCCACCACATGACTCAAGGCGACGATACACCAGGACAGCATACGAGCAAAATAAGTTGATGGTGTATCGAGCTTGAATTACATAATACTCCAGCAATTCATGTCTTTTAAAATTGTGTACTTCAGGGTCGTTTCAAATAATATGATAAAGAATTATTCTTGCTATGATCTTAAGCAAAATTAAGAAAAAAGTGTATCTGCATGAAGTGTATCTTACATTTTGAGTACAAAAATAATTTAGTAACTGAAGTAATTTTATCAGACATGAGAGCAAGCTGCCGTCTAAATCTGTCAAAAATACAACACCCACGTTTATATGAGTGCGATTATTTTCTAGCAATCACGGCTATAAGAGTACCTCTGCCGCTGTCGACAATTTAAACTGATTTATATTTTCGTTAGCGGCAATAAGAAGATATAGTATTTCTAATATAATAAGGCAGGCGAAATAAATGAGAGTTTAACAATAACTTATTTTATTTAACTAGAAATATCATCAGAAAATGGAAATATTATATGTAAATGCATTATAATTAAGAGTTTTCGAGCAAATAAACTGATTTGTATCCACATTTTTACATACATATTGCAACGTAGTCACATCTCAAAAAAACGTGATTTTTGAGTTAAGAATAAAGAAATATTCCTCGTAACGCTCATCATTTTATGTAAAAAATTTATACAAATATCTTGCTTACTCACTTCTTGAGGAGAGAATACTTTTTTATTTTTCCATTGATGAGTGTAAATTGAAAACGTTAAACTATTTTTCTGATGAACGAGTTTCTTGAGACATGATTACGTTGCAATAAAGGAGCTATATGTAAGAATATCTTGAAAAAATAATTTCAATTTCATAGAAGTGAAATATATGAAAGTGTTACAACTGAACACTTCGCTGAACAATGTCGCTTTCATTATAATTAAGTAGCTGACATAATTTGTAGCATTGTGTAGTCGCAGTCTTATATGTGTTTAATTCTTTGCAGCAATCATGGTAGAATAATGCAGGTTGTGTTGAAGCTACAACAACACTGCTTTTAGGTTCGCAGCTGTCTAACAGCACAAAAGCAAAAAGGCAAAATGCTTGCATTTTCTGTTCTATAAATAATTTTGTTTCTATTTCTTTTCTTATTTGTATTTGAAACAAATGTTAAAGTGTGCTTTTTTAGTAGTGTGGGTGTGTGTTAGTAGTACGTAATTAAATTTTGACAGACTCGAACCCAAACAACCGTTATCACTTCGACTCCACCTGCATTATTCTACCATGGTAGGAATATTTGATTGTGCAATCATGCTGATGTAGTGTATGCCTTAGTTAAGTTAAAATTCATAAATGTAAACAAGCAAAAGACATGCAACAGCAGGCTACATAAGTGAAAACGTAACACACAAAAACACAATCCACAAATTACTCTCACACAAACTTACTAACACTTACTCCTTAAGATACGAAATGAATAAGAAACACGGATACTTCGTATTTAGAAAGCAAACTGATGGGCTTGTGTTCGTATGATTTATTTTTGTGGATTTTTGTTGCTCGCCGTGTGTACTGTGCGTTTTTTGTGTTTACCGAACTGTGCAATCGTCTATGGATTTAGTTGTAATACGATTGCCGGGCGGTTTGGTTGACTTTTACAAAAACAGAACGCAATAATGGGCGTTCGTTCGGTTTTGGGATAGAAAACAAAAAATTTTATTAAAAAAGAAAAAAAATTTAAATTGTGTAGTTCTGAAAAGTTGTTACAAACAAACTTTTGATGGGGTCTAAACAGAAGTGGATTATACAATAAATAAAGCTCCAAAAAACAACAAGATGTGGTTTTAAACAGGATTTATGGGTTTATTATGTTAAGAAATATTTAAAAATAAAAAAATATGCTGTGCAAAAAAAAATTCAAAATATAATTTAACACAGAAAATTTCTAAGTTTGATAATACAAATTGAAGTTGAAAAATTAATTATCAAGAAAACAAAACAAAATGCTCATATGAAATAAAATTTGGGGAAAATTAAAAAAAAACAAAATGTTTGTGATAAAGAAAAAACAAAATGAAAATCTTCTAAGCCTAAAAATTAAAACCTGACATCTATGTATATAACTAATGCACTTTTAAATTTAAAATAACAAAAATAACTTAAATAGGAAATATACATTTGAATTTATAGCTTAAAACGAATTTCTCTAAAAAGAAAAGAAATAAATTAAAAAAATTGTATTTGAAATCACATCCAGAATGCATATGTTAAAGCATTTGCTTAGTTTTAAAAATATCTCAAAGAATAACAAAAATAACAACAATTACACACATAATACTCATGTCGCCAACATGTTAAGAACTAAAACACCAACATATGGAATAAGCCTAAAATCGTCTACAGCAGCATCAGCATCGGCACCCAAACATTTTGGCTTGATGTCAATGCAGTTGCTAGTAGTTTTGTTGGCATTTTTATTGGCCGATAGTGGATTAAATGGATTAAAAATAGTTACAGCTCTTAAGGGTAAGTTTAAGTTTTTTTTAACTTAAAGATCTGAAGCATTTGCATTGGGTACATGATCGATTTGTTATTTTAGGCTTATATGGTTATTAGACATATATTTTACCTTATTTAAGGCTACACTATATACAATTTTTTTTTGATCTCATGGATTATTTTCGTAAATGAAATATTTTCGAATAGTGCGAGTTTCTTCCTTTTTAGGTGAAAGAACATCATTTTAAAAACTTTTAACTATTAGATATTTTCTAAACAAATTGATTAACACCACTTTATAGGATTGCTAGCTAAATGTAATAGCATAATTAGTACAAGCAAAGTAAAAAAAATATGTGATGATGGAATTTATCAGTTTCGACTCGTACAAAATTTGCATGCGATTTGCAAAAATGCTAATGTAATAGGTTTTTCAGAAATTGGAGGGGTTGGATGGATTGAAATATTACCATCTAAAAAAGTTATCTAATTACAGAACTTTGGCTTTCAAAGTAGTGCATTGTAATAGCCAAAAAGTAATTTCTTTTGATTCCTATTCACCGGAATGGAACCAATGCTGACTCTGTTAATTAAACCTTGTTTTTTGCGTTTTTTAATTGCATTTTCGTCTGAAAATAAAATATATTTAGTAGTGGGATTCGTTTCTTCCTATGTAAATGTAAGTTCAGTACTTTCATGTAAATATAATTAATTAAATATGTTTTTCAATTTATAGATTACTCAAAGGAGTTCTTACAAAAACATACATTTTTACTGGCATCGCGAGTATTTATAAAATGTTCAACCAAATCACAAAGTTCTGTAACATGAAAACATATTATTTCCGCTTTCTTTGCTAGTGTTTTAATACAGCTTCTTTGGAATTTGAAAATATTCACTTAGTAATACATTGGAGCCAAATCAGATATTTAAACAATTATCTCAAACTTCGTTGCTGGGAACGAGTAAAATAATTATTCAACCCATTCAGACGTTAGCGGCCTGACTTTATACATTTTCTTCTAAGTTTGTTGCTTTTTAAGTAATTTTATTTGATATTTTTTCAGTGTACGTAGACTTAAATAATTTTCTCTTGTACTTCATTTTAATTGAAACGCTACTGAAGAATGCTTACGTATGCCAGATATATAAGTCCACGCTTTTGAAAATACGAGTAGCATACTGTGATTGGAAACAAATATATATGCTTTCTTTATAAAATCAAAAATTTTAGTGCAAGTAATTCATAATTACAATAAAAATACCTTCACATTACAAATATTACACAGTAAATCCCATGATTTTTGTAGTCAATTCTGAGAATTGCACGTGGAAATAGCCCCAAAAATATGAACTTCGTTTTGTCAAGTTGGCTGCATTAATAATTAAATGGCCATGCGAATTATATTTTTTAAAGGTGGATTTTTATAAGTTTTTCTATTCTATATTTTAACACGGTTATATCTCGGTATATCTACCGTACGTATACTTGTTGCGTTCCATATTAAAATATTTAATGTTCTTCTGGTTTTAAAATGTAATAATTGATTATTATGACGCAAAAGTGCTTTGATAATGAGTTAAAAAGATCATGATTCTAAAAATTCCTATATTGCATTGATTGACTAGATGCGTAGACCTTCCGGCTGCGCGAATAGTCGTTTCAAAGAGCAAAATAAAGAATCGCCCGAAAATTAAAAAAAAAAATCTATTTGGATTCTTATTCATATTGAACAATTGCCAAATATCTGGAAAATGTTGAATAACTCCAAAAAATGTTTTTTTGTTAATTATGCATTTGGATTTCAGGCTATTTTATATAATGAATAAAAACACAAAATTGTTTGCCGAAAGTTCATTATTCTTATTTTAATAAAAAAAGTTTGGTTTGTTTTGCAAGTTGTTCTTCATATGTGGCCTATGGCCAAGCTCAAGGATATTCGGCTTCGCTGATAAATGATGTTTTGCATAGCTGGCCTAATGAGCAATGTGTCAAAGGTATAAGGTAGGTACCGAACCATGGGTCATACAACACTACCGTGGTCTTAACACCGTGCCCATTTTGGGCTTCAAAAGCACCTGCGTGACCTGCAAAAAACATTTCCTCAGCGAAGCCGCCGAGAAAACTATTAAGACCGGCTAGAAGCAAAATACGTAAAAAAAATTTTTTCTGCGGCGCCGTCAATGTGAAAATTTTGAATGAGTAAAACCAAATTTTTTCAGCGAGTGTTCAATTGGATTTGGTGTCATTTTACATAATGAGTTAACAGTCAGAACTTTTTGCGGTTGTTAATTTTACAATCTGTGCCACTTTTTGTTGCTTCATCTCATCACTTTCTTACTCCTAGCATCCTTTAAGATTGTTTTACAAACAAACTATTTTGTAATGCTACTTTTGAAGAAGAGGAATACAATTGTATTTTTGTTTTTAACGAAAAAGTGGAGAAAATGATGTAAGATTTTTACAATAAATAGATATGACCACTGTACATCGATTTCTTGCAAAAAGTGAAAACTAAATTGAGTTGACTCTCTTTAGAGGAACATGTGCGATATATAACAATTAAGCTGTTTGCTTTGGCTCGTCGTTGCATTAGATGTAATACTGATTTCTCGACCCTTATTTTACGGCACTCTGCTCTAGATTCATTCCTATTCAATATTGCTTAGAAATATTAAATTAATATAAAAAAATGACTCTTCAGTAGTCATATATTATCCTGTATCATTATTCATTCACTTTTTTAGACAATAAAAAACAAGTTTCAAAAATTAGATTGTTATTTAGGCGCTTTAATTAATAAAGAATAAAGTACCAAACTAAAGAATGAAGTTCCAAACTTTTCGTTGTTTTTTGAGGTTGAGGTTGAGTAAAACTTATTAATGTATTATCGTGCAATTTCTGGTGATTTAATTAACAGTGAATTATGTTTAGATCATTTTCACAGGAATGAAACTTACTTCAAAAATTTTTTATTTTAATAGGAACTATTTAAATATACAAGCAAAAAGCTATGCAAAATATGAAATTAAACTATTTTGATTAAAAAAACATTTATTGTGCAAAAATCCATTTTTTTAATAATACTGTAAGCTTTTATTCAACAACTGAATAGTATTTGCATTTCAAATAGTGCAAAAAGGAATAAACAAATAGAACAAGAAACAAAAAAACTAAACAAATAAAAATTAGTTCAATTTCTAAGGAGATCTTAACATCAAAATGAAAACTTTATACAAAATAAGACAAGATTGTTATTGCTAATTATAATTGCATCAAACAATAAAATAATGACTTAGATTTTCCAATAGAAAGCATTATCATGGTTCTGCTTTTGTAAAGAATTTTAATGGCTTTTCTTTTCAAAATTTTATTAAATTGTAATTCGTAAAGTTGTTATGCGAAACTGTCCTGCATACATTTTACATCATTTTAATTTTCCAAAGTCTAGTCATAACCCTCAGATAACATCTCATCGTATATCTTCATCTATTTATGAAAGATCATTTCATGTACGGATAACTAGGGTGTCGTATATTCTACCTATACAGATGCGACTTTCAAACGAAAACTAAAACTTTATTTTGATGCTCTTTAATTTAATTTTTTCTTATCGTTCTATGATTTCCAAAAAAATATACATACAACTAAAATCCATTTTTTCTATTATCGGAAAATTAGGGTCTTTAAATATATGGTCGTTCTGTTTATGGTATTTATATTTTTTTTAATAAAAATTATTAGTTTCAAGATTTTGATCAATATAAATATTGTTACCTTTTTTATACTGTAAATTTGTAATTAAGGAGTAGTTTATGAACCATATTTGACTCCAACTGCTTGGTTCTTAAATTTTTAAATAAAATAAAAAAATACATACTTATTGAAATTTTTTTTTTAAGTCTACTTAATTAATAGGTGACACTGTGGAAAGCAGTTACACACCGAAAAAGTGAAGCAAAATATTTCAATTAATACGAGTAGTTATACAAAATTTAAACCCTATTTATTGATCAGAATTCAAAATGTATCTCTTGTTTTTGGTGCGAAAATGTTTTTAAGAAAAATTTGTCAATACTGGGGGCAAATTATGGCAATTGATATCGAACGAAATCCCATAAATTTTTTTTTTAATTTGTATGGAAATTTCGTGCGATATCGAATGCCGTAATTTTTCCCCAGTATTAAAATTGCTCCGAGGTTGTCGAGTATGCTCTATAAATTAAACAAAATACTGTGTATGCTCTTAAGACTTAAATTTTGTAAAGTAGAAAATATGCAGCAATATACATTAACAAATTTATGCCGAAATTCATAAAAATCTCTGAAATAGCTTCCACCTCCAGTTGCACTTGAGAAAACATGTAATTGTAAATCGGTTTCACTGGTCATAAATTTAAAGCAAATGTCCAATACTATTTCGCTAGTAATAAAATAAACAGATTAGTCTGAAAATCCAAAAATATATATGCTGTTATATATATTTTGCCATCGACAATTGATGCCACTTCATATACGGTTTGTTGCACAGGTGTATTCATAATGAATTAATGACTTTGTTTGTAAACGTTTTAGTTACAAGGTAGTTAACAATATCCACAGTCTTAAAAGGCTGGATACCGCCTGGAAACAGTATTATTATAGCATTCTTTCTCTGCAAAATAATCAGTAAGGCTTGCAACTAATTCGGATATTGTTTTTTTGCAAAAGATTTCAAAGATTTGTTATTTTTGCATCTTTGACATATTTTTTAGTAGTAGAAAGTTTTGCGTATGGGTCAAAGTTATTGACTTAGTTCAATAAATTGAAAAAGTTTTTGGTGTTTTGTATAAAATTTTTGTTTGAGTTTCCTTCTCAATGTGTTTTTTGCTTAATTATGGATTCGTTATATTTACGTTTTACTGTAAATATTATATAAAAAAATTTCTAAAGTATTTTAGTGCTGTAGATTGTCAAAATAAGTACTTTTTATTTATTTAATTTTTTTCTTACAAATATTTCTCTACCACCCATTTGTTTCATTTATCCATAAACATGGAAAAATCTCTAAAAGATTTTCATTTTCAAAAACTAACTAAAACAAAATCATTTTCACCCTTGAAGTATTTATTATTACTGCACACTACATTTTACATTTATTGGTTGCTTTATCGCCGTTGTGCAGTTTCTCTCTTCTCTATTCCTTACAAAAACAATCTGTGCTCTTTGTAATATGATCTTAAGAAAAAACCTTAGGATGCTCAACATACTAGTACTTAAAAAAGAATATATGTACGTATTCATAAAGTGTAAAACCTTGTTGTACAGGAAAATAAACTAAATACTTGTAGAAAGAGTGGGGTAAAAATATATGAATTCTATAGTAATTAACACGACGGGATATTAGGCAGAAAAAAACATTGGAAAGATTTATAAATTATCAGCTTCATGCTAAACAATTATAAATATTTGCTTAAACATTTTTTGATTTTTAAAATATTTGAAGCAAAAGAAAATTGTTCTATATCTATTAGGGTAAATATAGTTATGTGTTTAGTGTTGGAGGGAAATATATAATAAATAACAAATTAAATAGGGAGACCTATTAAAACTAGAATGTAAAAAACAAAAAGTGCATTGTAGCCAAGAAAGCAATGACTTACAAATTGCGGTTTTCCAACACTGCTTATTAATCTAGTAAGAACTCGTTAGCTTAAATTATACAATAATGTATTATTTGGTGTAATTTAAACCAATTGCAGCAAAAAAAGTATAGGTTGACTTTTAAAGCATGGGGATTAAAAAACATTAGAATTTTTATTACGCCCCACTTGTGAAATTTGTAACTGCATTTTATTATTTCTAGAATATCTTTCCATTACCGATCCAAACCGGAATGCTAAAAATACTTTGTTATATTTAAAACAACTATATTATCAAATTATTTATCAACATTGTTTGTAAATTTTGTAATTTGGCCTACGAGACGCTAACCTACTTTTCGTGTTCTTCTCGTTGAGAAATAAATTTATCATATCAAATGTATTATCTACTGACCCTATTTTACATTTAAATTCAATACGCTGAACAACATTTTATATGCACATACAAAATGTCTCTAAGGTATGTAGTTAAAAGAAATCTTTGTTTTCCAGCATATTTACAAGGAAAACTTAAAACTATTGTGATTTTCAAAGATTTTTTATTTGAAGCATACTTGAAAATATGAAAAGGTATTATTATGTAGTTTCCATAAAATAGCCTAAGAAAACATATTCAACTATGAGTTGTTAGTTTTAATAGACTATAGACACTTGTAGAAATTTTTGTAGAGCAAAAGAACAAAAAAACATACAAAAATTGTACTTGATACATCTAACTAGAGCATAACTAAGTATTAAAATAGGAGTCAAATTTCCTAAAAAAAATGTGTTTTAAAGCAGCTATACAAACACTCTATAGGCTGTCTTGTGGCCTAAAATACCAAAAAAAAAATATAAAAAACGATATTCTAGAAAACAATGAAATTTTATTTCCTTTGGAACATAACAATATTAGAAATATTCTTTAAGAAAGAGAACACTTGAAACCGCATACTTTAAAATAATAAAAAGAGTTTAAAAGAATTTTTTCTAGATTTTTAACTCACAAACCTTTTAGATTAGCTTCCATTCTGCCCATTAATCTTTTATTTATAGCAGCCTTAAAATGTGAAGTATAATTTAATACTTTCTTAGTCTTAAAGCATTTTTTATTCTATAAAGGAAATAGAGGATACGAATAAATCTTAAATGGGAAGATTTTTATTTTTATTGTTGGGTTCAAGTTTAAAGTAATTAATGAAATCAAATATTCCTAAAAGTTTTAAAATTCAAGGGAAAAAAATCTGATAAATGTTTTCTTAGTGTTATGAACTTATTTCTCATAAAATATGCACTCAATCCTGTTTTTTATCAAAAAGATACATTTGATTATTTCAACCTTGAAAGTGGTCTAAAAAATTAATCTTTCTATGAAACACAAAAATTTCACTTCACACAGTGTAGTTTTTATTTAATTTTATAATTTTTAAGACATAAAAACAAAGAAAAAATTCACAAGTTATCTTGAAATATTTTTTAAAATAAAGAATCACATGTTCATGGAACTAAATATCTCTGTAGAAACAATATTTTGAAAAACTAAAAACTAAATAAAAAATCATATACGATTATGTGGAAAATCAAAAAGTTTTATTAGGTGTTAATGTCTGATAGTAAGCACTTTATTTTGCGTCGCGTTGGTTCAATATCAGTTTCGTCCGAAGACATACGTGGTACGTCTGCATTTTCAGGTTCCAGTGGTTTTATGATTTTAACAGCGTATTCAGCGTATCTATCCTACTTTGGATATCTCCTTGTGTCATACATTCATTTATCTATTTATTAGTTAATTGTTATTTTGATTGTTAAACGATTTTGCATCCGGTGAAAGCTATTAAAAGGGTGGCGAAATGCCTATAATAAATTTGACAGTTTTTTATATAAAAGTGACCTCAAGCTTATTAATAACAAAATATATGTATACAACGGAATATGTTGTATGTTTGCTTGTTTGTAGCTTATAGGAGGACCTATGAACCGATTTTCTTGAAAATTTCACAACATTTAACTGGGACTCTAGATTGAATTCTAGGCTGTTTTTTTCCGACCACGCCCATTTTTTACATTATATTACCCTTTCCACATTGTTTTTTTACAGATTTTATAATA
This sequence comes from Gymnocheta viridis, assembly GCA_956483585.1. Lineage (NCBI taxonomy): Eukaryota > Metazoa > Arthropoda > Insecta > Diptera > Tachinidae > Gymnocheta > Gymnocheta viridis. The sequence goes on from OY101440.1 coordinate 7,115,605, forward strand.
TAAGAGAGAGAAAAAGAATTTTTATTTTTTGGAAATTGGGGGGGGGATGGAAGTAAAGTGCCCGCCCCAAAAATTTATTATCAAATAACTTTGTCGTTTGCGGACCAATCTAATTTTATATTCTTGTAAATGAAAAAGGTTCACTAAAACTGATTTTTTCAAAATTCTAGCGGGGTGAAGCAAAACGCAGCAGGTTTAACTAATTAAAAAGAATAGCTTCTTTGGGCTACAAAAAGTTTTACATTTCAGTGTACTTGCCATACAAAAATGTACTTTTGTTTATAACACTTATTCTTCGTCTACGTCAGAACAAATAATAACAAAACAAAGTGACGGACCTGCACAATGCGCAATCTTGTTTTCTTGATTCATGAGCCGTACTTGATATATAATTTTTGATAAAAAGTTTTTATTTTTTTTATTTCATCATTAGTAACATCTTTTAAAAATTTGAAAATCCATATGTAATTCTTGAACTCAAGGATTACAAATTTCTTCCATTTAAAAACAAAAAAATCCCATAAATTCTAAATGTCTTTTTAAAAATCTTTTAAGACTTTTTTCTCAACCTGTAAATTTATAAGATTTATTACAAATACTTAAAGGGATGTTTAACAGTGAAAATTATAAAAGAAAACTAAATAATATTTAAATGGTCTCCTGGGTAACATTATGATTGTCTACTATTGCCGACTTATAACAGAAAAACTCTTGATTCTTTAACCCTTGTTATATTATTCTCTCATAAACAAAAGCAAAGGGAAGAAAACTCAAAATATAAAGTGTAACATTTGTTTAATTTTTTTTTAAATTTTATTATCAAACTTAATTCGCTTGAACTTTCAATATTACCCAACATGTTGGGCATGCTTAACATCCCCTTAACTTAAAAGCTGGCGCTAACAACCCTTATTACAAGAATGCTCTGCCTTCTATTGTTCTCAAATGCAACTTTTGTTCAATGCTGTTGACATTTTGGTATTTTTGGCTAATTTCTCATGTAATTTGACTACATGAACTTGCTACGTTTTAAAGCAGCATTTCATGCATGTTGACTATGGCACGAGTGTTGCATGCACATAAAATTTGTTATAAATTATTTCACGTGCATAAAAGTTCAAATGTGTTTAAAGAACAATGATATACAGTGTTCTTTTTTAAGATTTTTATCTTAAAATTCGTGGTTTTTGAGACACTGTGGTAGTGGTGTTTATATAAATTAGACTTAAATTTATCGCAAGTTTTGTTGTGAGAGCATATAATTTAAGATTAAACAAGAAAAATTTATAATAATTTATAAAAATCAGATCTCTTCAAAGGAGTTAATGGATACATACATAAATTATAGATTTAGATGCAAAAAGTTTTAGATTAAAAGCTAATTTTTTACCTAAAATAATACTTTTTTAAAGAACACAATTCTGTTAAGGCAATTTTAAAGATGCATATTTTAAATTAAGTTTCAAATTGAAGCTATTATTCACAACAAACGATTTATAATTCGAATATTTTTTATTAAAAAAAATTTTAATAACACGTGACAATTTTTAAGATGAAAAGTAAAATCTTACGAGTATTATTATGACAACACAAGAACAACGGAAAAGCAATCTGTTTTCGGAGGTTAAAATACCATCTCTTTAGCTTTCGTTTATGTTTCTAGCAATTTGTAATGACTTCAATTAAGAAAAAATACTTTTCAACATAAACTGCATTCCGTCTACATTTTTTTTCACAAATATTTATTAGTAAATAAACATATAATTTATGCGCTGCGTGACATTGTGGTTTTGGGTAAAATGAAACTATCTAAAAAATGTGCTCTGCAGAGTGTAAGTAAAAGGCAGTAAAGTTCAAAAAGTAAAATTACAGAAAACTAAACTCCAGCTTTTAGATTTTTTTAAACAAAATTAATCATATAATTAAATGCTCTCAAATATAATGTACAACATCAAATGAAAGTCATTAAAGTTTGATTTCAAGCCGTAAATTATCAAGAGGACTAAAATAATTGATATACTGCCTTAAAGATTTTAAATGAAAAAACGGAAAAATTTGATTAATTTACTGCTTTTAATAAAAAGTTAAATATTTCAGTAAAAAAAATAATATAAAAGTTTTTATTTACATAAATAATATAATATCCATAATAATTAATAGAAATCAGACATAAAATATATTTCAATTGATTAAAAAGGCTGTATTTTTATTTTTCAATAAATTGTATTCTTTTTACATTTGAAAAAAAACGCTTGTAAGTTATCTTTGCGGAATAATATTTTTAACAATTTGTAATAGATATTTAGTAAATTAGTAAAAGTATTTTGTGGCATCAGTAAAGAAGTAATTGAATTATAATCGTACTTCATATATTTTTTAGCACTTCTGCTGTCATAAAGTATCATGACAGTACGAATTACTTCATCAATTTGCGAATTAAATTGATACTTTTGGTTTTAAGCTCTGGCCAATTGTTTATTACTTTTCGATATATATTTTGTAATTAGTATTTGGGAAAAGACTCAATAAAGCTAAATTGAATCGAAATCGAAATATCGAATCGAAATCGAAAATACTTTACTATTAAGTTTATTATGAGTTTGAACCAACTTTACACTAAAAGCAATCCAATTTAAAAAATCAAAATTATATCACTAATAAACAATAAAGCAGATATGTTATATTTCAAATAGAGTTGCAGAAATTTCCTTTAACTATTTATTAAGTACAAGATCATTTTTAATTTTATGTTTCATTAGATTCTTATAAAAATAATAAAAAACTACTTTCCATAATAATCTCTAAAAATCATTAAATTGAACAGACATTCACACTCTATCATACGATTAAAGCTCTACACAATAAAGAGTTCTTGTTTTATTTCAATAAATTTGACAATTAATTTTAAACTGCTTTTGTTCTTGAAATCCATGAAACCACCAATAACTTTTTTTGTAGAAGTTTATCAGTATCATATCCAGAGTCAAACCATAAGTATATGTATGTAAGCCGTATGACGACAACATGTTGTTATATTCTAGTGTCTTAACAATAAAATAAAAAAGCACTTAAAATGCGTTAAGATTAAAGATAACCCACCCAGAAAATTACAGCACACAAAGAACATACAAATCATTAGGTATCTTAAGAACACTTTGAAAAAGCATCCGAAAGAGTTGAAAAAAAAAACCAACTGCACTTGATGCAAATAAGCTCTAAATAAGGCTGTAAAATACGTACAGAAAAATTAAAAAAAAAAAACCTTTATAAACTGCAAGCTACTTGCAATACACACTACACACTAACAAATTTATGTTTTAAGCAATAATGATAAAGAAGCACAAAAAAATATTTTATACATCAACGAATTTCTGGTAACTATATACCGAACCTTTTACTGCTCTAAGTATTATAAAATTGGTAATTCAATGCTTTTTAACTCTTATCAGTTTCTTTTTGTACTTTTTACCGTTTGACTCTTAAAAAGCAGTCTTAAGAAATGTTCCTTTTTAATGTATTTAGCAGGTAGAGCACAGGCAAGAAAGCCTCTTCAACTAAACTAAACCTTGTTGAAAACAAGCAGCAATTGCTGTATGTTACAGGTTGACATTTATTTAGATTTATAGTTTAACTATTTTACAAGATGTTTTCAAATACACCAACAAAAACATCAACAACATAAACGCAGTAGAGAAAAAATAATATACTATAGCAGAATAAATAACCTTTTTTACGCTTTTCTACTAAAAAATGAAAACATTCCTAAAACTCCAGCTAAAAAAAAATGATAAGAAGCAATAGAAATGGATGATGATTGTCAGAGTTAAAATACACTCAAGCAAACAGGTTATACTTTTTCCTCCATTTTGAAAAATGAAAATATTTAATAATATAAATATTTTCAAATTAATATACTGATTTTCTTAAGTATTTGCGGCAGTGCTTCTCAGTACACTCAAAATATTTTTGCATTAATGTGAATTAATTATTTTGAAAGTTAAAAAAAATGTTAAGCACCTTATTATTAACAGATAATAACGTTAATTTTAAAAGTAGACTGCAAATAGATACGATTTTTCCATAACAGTTAGTATTACCAGTTATTTTTTATTCTTCACTTTTTTACTTTGCTAAATTTTACAGTCAGTTGTCCAATTAAATAAATTAAATTTGTTAATAAATACAATACAAAGCCGAGTGATGAACAGGCAGATCGATATAATTCGAAATTAAAAACTGACACAACGGCACCAATCTGGAAGTAAGTCATTAGTGCGAAAGTATCTTTGTTTTTCCATTTTTGATATCGATGGGGTAAATGGATTTTTTGGCTAAAAACATAAAACGAGTCTTTCACTCTACGCTTATGTGCTCACATAATAATAGGAAGTACGTTCCAACATATGTACTATCTTTCATTCGGATAGTCATACAAAGTTTGGAACAACTTACTGATCTATGACATATAATATGGCGTTAGGTGTCGCGGTGCTCTTCTTTGAACTAGACCTTTTCTTAATCATTTTAATTTAAGTCTTTCCAAATATAGCACAATTTTACAAGATTCAGAGAGTTCTAAGGGAATAAAAAATCACAATTAAAGCTATAATACCACGCTGCTCCATTTTTTCAGCATAAATAAATTTATTTATTCTATAATCTTTAGAGTCTTTAAATAAGAAGTTTCAATTTAATATTTAAAAGACAGTATCTTTCACAAAAACGTTGAAACGTGTTAAGCCACAAGATTTAGGTGATGATCGTCTTTTCGATAAATCACAGGATCAGATGATATTGACGTAAAAGAACGATGGCATCATTACTTGTGTGGCACGTAGTACCGAATTGTCATCCACATCAATATCTTTCCAAAAATGGTGTAATATCGTTTCTGAAATGCCCAATTCTAAAGATCGACGAGAAATGACAAATCTATGGTTTCCTTAGTTATCATTCAGCGACGTGCACTAATTCGATTCTTGACATTACTAACTTGTGCCAACAGATCGAATTTTCAAATCTTTATCACAATCACTGGGCGAGACGACCCAAAATTTCTTTAATTTTCGGACTGTAAAAGCGAAAATTTCACGATTTTAATTGAGAATTTTAATAATTTAAAGCGTATATCGATTAACTTTTATCAATGTCATATATTTTACTTGTCAGCGCTCAAGTACTTGCAGCTCGAATCATGACAACTGCTAAAATGGCGTGTTATTCAAAACAAAACTTCTTAAATTCGAAGTAAAAAAATGCGAACTCAGTTTTTTTTATTTAAAACTATATTAATATTTTTTCTTTATTTTGGAATTTTTTGATGATTACATAACATATTAAAGCATTATCAAATATCAAAATGAAAAGTAATGATCCTAAAAATTGAAAAAGTTTCTCTATTTGAAAAGTGTATCCTTTCGTTTTCTTGAAACAATGCAACAATAATTTGGCACAATTACATTCCATTAAATTTTTTTATATACGTTTATACGTTTTTTTTCACGCAAAAATGGCCCAACTTCAAGAGGGTACACAAATTAAATTTGAGCTAACTTTTCAAAACTCTTTCACAGCTGTGTTTACTTAATGATGAACTTTCATTTCTCATTGGAGTTGTTAAGGCTAGCGGCGGTGACCCGAAATTTGTTTCACAGTGTTATATAAATATGCAAAAACAAATTATTAGATCCCTTTTTCTCATTTGTTTGCCGACGGATTTTCTTCATCCTTTTACCAAATGGTAGACATTGTTAAGATTTAGTGACCCGACTATATATTAATTAAATCGGTTCAGTATTAAAGGAATAAAAGGCTTATAAAGTTGGTGCCACAACAAATGCTAAAAATACACTTGTACATTCACTTATAGGTTCAATTAAAAATATAAGCAAAGCAATGAGAGTGCTTAAGAGTACATGTTCATTACGTATTGATCTGTTATCTTCAAGCAAAAACTTAATAAAATAAATGTGCACGTTTGTATGCAATTTTATTTTGTTTTTTCCATATGGAAGGGAGTGGGAAATTATGTAGGTATTTTTTTCCTCCTAAATGAATGCAATTAAAATAGGTATACGTTTAAGCTGACGGTGGAATCTCGACCACTAAGAAAACTCTAGTAACAATAAACGTACTCTACTATACTTCAACATTTTGCGATTTTATCTCGCATAGTACATACTATGTAATTCTACTCTGTTTACTATTTTTGAAATCGAAAGGTTCAACTTTTTAAAACTTTCGTTTAAGCGTAACAAAAGAAAGGTCCATCAAATGTCTTTTAAAGTGATTCTCATAATATAAAAACTGCCCGATTTTGAATTTTGTGTACAATATTTAAAAAAAAACTTTAAAAATATGGAAGGATACATTTTTAAAGGATTTTTTATATATAATTACTTAGAAGATCCATAAACCAATTTTATCTTCTAGAGATCTTACAATTTTATTTCGTACCAAAATTACAACAATTAAGAAGTTCATCAAAACCGACAAACGATAATTAAATGAAAAACTGAGTACGTACATAGATTAATTGGTCAAGTATTTTAATTTGATTTTGCCTCCATATTGTTTTAAACTTATAACTTGCATTAATATTCGAGTGTTTAATTTGTGTTTCAGTGGGCATGTCTTGTTAATAACATTTCCACAAGATATTTGTATAGTGAGCGCTATTTTTCTACATTTTTATACGCGTAATTTTATTATTTTTTGCTTCTACAAATTGCCACTTTTGGTGCGAATTTTTTTGTTTGTGTCGTTATTATTTAAACGACTATTTCATTAGTTTGTTGTTTATTTAACAAACGCACACAGGTGCTTTCAAGCTGACAACAGAGCAACTCAAGAAATTTACCCCTCCTTATTAGGCTCTTTCCATACAAAACATCATTTAAAGAGATCCTGTTTTTAGCGGATACTTCTAAATACATGAAGTAGTTAGATTTCAATGGTGGAGAACTGTTTATTTTCTATCTAGATATTGCCATATTTAAATTTAACTCTTAAAGCGTGATATTAGATGTCAAGTTAAGATAGCAATAACTTTTAAGTGTACGCAAGACACATATTTGCTTTAAATTATTTTATATAACGATAAAAGAAGATGTCCAAGCAATATTTTTCAATCGCATTTATGTACAAGTAACAACAAGGTAAACTGTGTTAAACTCAAGACCATTATTCCACTGATTTGTGTTGCTGTTAATGTTGTTTTACCTTAAAGTGGCTAAAACCTTGTACCAAACATGTCTTATATTAAATTGCGTGGCTATTTGAAACAGCTGTTAAGGAAAACATTAAAAAATACTTGTTTGCAAGTTCGTATTTCTGATAAATTTGTCTTGCGTGTTCTAAAGTTTTTCGTTTTCATTTGCTTTCAAAAATATCAAATTGTTGTCATCTTTCAGTTACTTAATAGTACGCGTAGGCTTAAATTATGCCCTAAAAATGAGAAATTTTGTAAAATATGCTGCATAATTTTTTCTTTTTAAAGCTGTAAATATTTTCGCTATTTTTTCTCTTTAAGGTGTAATAATTTGCTGTAGATGATGTGTTTTTTTTTGTTTGGTTAAGGCTTTTCCTGTTGAAAAATTTGCATGTCATCAAGAAGAAAAAAGGGGAACATGTTTTAAATGCATGTTTCTCTTAAAACTTTTTCTTAGGAAAAAAACTGGCCATAAATATGCGTAGGCTTTAATAACATGACAAAAGACAAATTTCCTGAAATAATTTTCTTAAAGCCATGTTGAAAGCTAAATGAAAAACTAACAGAATGCTAAAAGAGAAAAGCAAGTTTAACCTTACAGGTAATTATTAATATGTATATATTATTAAAATAAAATTCATGATCGTAATTCATAAAGTTTTCTTTTTAAATGGAAATTAAAGTGTTCCTGTAAAGTTATTTGGCAGGCACTTAAATCATAATTTTAAAATCTTTTTACGCGTTTATTGAAAGAAAGATTCTTGCTAGTAGCTCGAATATTTTATAATTTTCAAAGTAATACATACATAGATTTAAATACGTTTCGCTTAATTACTCGAGGAAATTATTTTTCACGAAAAAAAATAATTTTCAGAAAAAATTAGTAAAATTTTAAATTTGCAATAAATATAATGGGAAAGCAACTAAAACTCCTCAACGATTTTTAAGGAAAAGACAAAAGTGAGGAGTTTCTTGGGAAAGAAATAGATACTGTCCGGTGATAGTATTAAAAATAAGAAATTTATTAAAATCGCTTTGTTAAGGCAATTTTTTTTGTCATTGTTCTTTTGAAAATAACCATAGCTTTTATTAGTGTAGCGTCATCTGCTAAAAATCTACTACATATAAATATTTTTTTTGCTCTGTGCTGTAAAATGCATCCAAAACAAGAGTAATTGTTTTAAAAAAAATTAGATACTTTAGGCAGTCAAAAAAAATTACTATAAATAAAAAATTTGTGTTCCAAAAAATTTTTCTTAGTCAATAAAACGCCAATCAATAAAAATTTAAAAAAAAATATATAATCTCTAAAAACACACTTAAGTTTTAATCAGAGAAACTTTAAATGAATTAAATTTATTTATATATATATTAGCAATATATGAAGCCGAATGTTATGTTTAAAAAATGTACATTCAAAGAAAAAGTCAATCCATCCGTAATTAAATTAATCCCAAGCGGCAATAAAAGTACGGTAATCCCTGATTTACTAAAATCAAGTACACAAAGATTGTTTTAATTACGGCTGGATTCAAATGCTTGATTTAATTAAAGATATTTTTAGGCGATTCAAGATTTTTACGTGATTAAAGAATTTTGCTCTCTTTTTAAGAAACTCCAGGATTGGTTATCTAAAGTAATCCTGTTTTTGGTGTGATTAAAGTACATTTGATTGTTATTGATACTCAAAATTTTGAGTTCGAGTCGTACTCAAAGTAATTAAAAAATACATGAATTTAGTATGGTATTTTTCTTTCTGTGTAGGTATATAATAAAAAATGCATACAACAAAACATCGTTCAAAATGGCGCTAGCACATTGCAAAGTTAAAATTATAGAAGTTTGTATAAAATATTTATATATGAAAAATTAATGTTTTACGCTTAAAATAATTAAATTTTAATATCAAGTTTCTAGCAAAAGAAAATTAACTATTCTAAAAAAACATATTAGTTCTTCTAATAAAAAATTCCCTTTGCAAACATATTATTTCAACTCAAATGCAAAGAAAAAAACAAAACACATAAAACTGTTGATGAATAAAACAACTAAAAACAGAGTATCTTTAATCTGAAGCCGCCTCTAGAATTTAATCAAGCAAGGTCAATGTAAAATTTGTTACGCCTGCATAAAATCCAAATAAAAATAAAAAAAGAACTCCCTTATACCAAGCTATAATTGTTACAAAAAAAATATATACATATATAAATTTTAACGCAGAACAACGAAATACATACAAACAAACCATTTAAGGGAATCATGTTCTATGAGATACATGCTCCCAACAAACAAAAACGTTACAAATACGATGGTCTTATCAATAGATATCCAATGTTATTCTCAGACTTTTTTCCAAAAGATAGACAGAGATTTGACATTAAAATTATAATTTTTTATTAAGTGTTTTTTTTTCAAAGTACAATGCGCCTTTAAAATTCATCAGGGTTAATAATTAAAAATTTTACTACTTCAATCTGTGCGAAATAGCTGGTACAATGAACTGAATAATAATGGTTCCATATGTATTTATAATCCTCATTTTAATACCATTGGAGCACAAATTTTGTGATGAAGTTCGGGAGGAGTAACCCCATTTTTTAATTTTCAAAAAAATAATGGTTTTGTATTTAGAATGCTTTTCTTCTCAAATTAAATTCCAATCATTTCCAAAAGTTTATCATTCTTAATTCGATATTAAACCTATTTGTTTGCTGGGCATGAATGTTAAACAGTGAGAGATGATGGCATTTTATGGTTTAATGTAGATTTCTACAAATATATAGAGAAAGCAAATGAAACTACAAGGAAACATATGTTTTTTTTTTTTAAAGATAAAAAAATACGCACAAAAAACAAATGTATACGAATTTACAGCCCTCGTAAATTTTGTAAAGAGGACGAAAAAAATGTTTTTGTCTATAGTTTGCTTGAATAACAAAAGAACAATAGAGCTTTGTTGTATTCTTGCTGCCAGAAATGAATGATAGAGTCTTTTTTTGGGTTTAATAAAACAATGGATAAGAAAAACAAGACTAAAAATTAATATGGTTTAAGAAAATTTACAAAGATGGAGTTACTGCAACAACAATTTGAAAAAAAGTACTTGCAAGGAATTAAAAAAAGTTGGTGAATAGTGAAATGATAACAAATGATTGAATGACATTCACAACAGGTGGAAAAGTTTGCTAGCTCGTTTTTATCGTCTTTATTTTCTATTCAGTAAAATTTATTCATATATTCTGAATTTTTGTAAGTAGAGCATTCGTGTAAGCACATATCTTTGTGGCCGTCTATCTGCACAAAGCTGAATTGTCGTTTCTAAACAAGATATGATTCTAAGATATTTACTATTGTAAATAAGCAAAATGAGTTACATAAATGACTTTTGATATTCATTTATCTTTATTTCACGAACAAATTATCATCAGAAAAATCCTTTGTCTTGCCTTGAAACAGAAGGACAAATATACAAAGAAACCCAGTTTAATCAGAACTTTGAGCTAGGAAAATTTTTTTAGAATCTCAAAAAGTATTAAAAATGGTTTAAAATATTTTAAATTGTATAAAAGAACCTCATCTCGGATAAAATCACTCAGGCAAAATTCATATAATTTTTGCGAAAATAAAAGAAAAGTCTTCACAAAATTTTAAAGTATAATTTACTTTTAAATATAAAAAAATCTAAATCAAAGGAATTTTTATTCTCTGTAGCAACATAGGTCCTAAACGGATAAACAGTTTTTGATAAGTTTACTTAATCTATTTAACCTTTTGAGAGGTAAGATGCCACAAACACTGTTTATTTATTTGTTTTTATTTATTTACTTGAATAATTGTAATCCATTCAGACTGTAAAAATATTTCTTAAATATAACAAAAAAATTGCAGAAGGGGTATAGTTATAAGTTCCAAGTAAACTATTCAAAAGAACATTAATATATTATTTTCTAACTTTTGAAGATACTGAAAAATCAGTAAATCTAAAAAAGAATATTAAAATCATTATAAATTCTTCTAATTAGATCATCATTAGAAAAATTGCTGCGGTTAAAATGTAAAAGTAAATATTGATAATTTTTTGTTGAGTGCTGGGGAGCATTAAAAACAAATACTACTAACAAGGAACTTCGCTGCTGCTCCTTTTCCAATGATTAAGTTTGAATAAATTTTAATAAACAGAAAATTATTTCATAAACGGTTACGGAAACATTTTTGGCCACTTTTCAATTTAGTTTAGCTTTAAATAAAATTTATTTAAAATGTTTATTTAGAAAATAATTCAAATGAATCAAAAAACAAAAATTTTGTGGCTGCAATACAAAGTGATTACTATTTGCCTAAAGTTCGTAAAGTTTTTTTTAGTCAGAAAGTAAAATGATACATGTTATAAAACCAAGGTATTACAATGGGTTAATTTAGTGACGGTAAAATTTTAATATTGATCGTGGTGAACTTTTGTTTGCTTTTCAAACAATTAATAATACCTACCACAATACAAATAATCATCGTATTTTTTTCGGGTCCTAATATGTATAAATAAAGATTTGAAATCACATTCAGCAAAGCCACCTTAACAGAGGCGGATACACAGAAACACACATGAAAACTGATGATGGGAGTGTAGCCGCTCCTGACAAACAACGTTGTTTCTGTTCGGCCGTGTAAATTGAAATTAGTTGATAAATAATATTGTCACATACACAAAACTGTCTGACAAAAAACACGTTGCGAACTTTAGCCAAATAATAATCACTTTGGATTACAACCAATAACAAACAATTGATCTCACATTAAATAATCATAAAAACTTTGTTGAAGTTTTATATGTTTTGTAGTTTTAAAATATTAATAAACGTTGAAATTAAATTAATTTAAATAATTTATTTTTAAAAAATTTTAGTAAAATATCTCTTTAATGTATGGGATTGTTGTTGCTTTAAAAAGAGGGCAAAAATACATTCAAACAGAGATATTGCGGATAAAATTGTTTTACAAAAAATTATTTATAAAATTTTCCTTGAATACACCAAAACTCAAAATGCAACTTGAACGATAGAAATATGTAAAAATGTTAAAAAAGGTTAATGTTTGTAAGTTATTTCAATATACAATTTTAAAAATGTTTAAGAGTTGATTTTAAACTTATTCAGACATTTCAAGTCTTGACATATTTCTGGCGTTCAACTTGAGTTCTGAGCATTGGTTTCTTTGAAGACTTATTGTAGAGTTTAAGGGCGTTGTTTACTCTTTTTAAAGAAAGGTGCAAAAATTGCCTCTGTTTATCAAATCTTATACTTTAAATTTTACCATCACAAGGCATGGTGTTTAACTCTCCCTAACACAAGACTCAGACGTAAGCTTTCAAAACGCCGATTCACGTTTAATCTTCTATACCCTCTACCAAAATCAGTCTTTACAAAATTGGTGTTACAAACAAAATACATTTTATCTGATAATAAATAAATTTTAAATATTGATGATATACAATTTAGTGACTAACTGATGGACGCAAGTGAGTTGTGCTTGATCACGGCTGCCAATGGATCCTAGTTCCACTTGAGTTTAAGTAGACTAACTATTTTCAATTATAATGACAGTTATTCATCCTGATTTGTTTTATAGAGAAGCCATTTCAAGATTACAAAAGCAATTCACAAAAAAAAAAAACAAATAAAAAGATATTCAAACTAGTTTTAGTGAAACTCTACTTTAAGAAATTTTATTTAAAAAAATTAGAAAATATGAAATCCATGCCATGCCATTCATTTTTATTTTAAGAAATAAGACACACTTGGAATTTAAGCAAGTGACCCTCAATTATTCACACAAAACTCTTGTTACCTACAGAATAATTCATTGGCTAGAAGATTTACTAATATTTAAGCCATTTCTTCACGCTTAAATGAACCTACATATACGTGACACCAAAAAAAGGCCACGAGAAAAAAATTGTGTAAATACAATATTGGTAACTAACTATTGTTAAGATAAAAAGAGGATAATCTCTTCAACCGTATATACTTAAACTATAGTGTACTTACAATGAATACACATTTTACCAATAAAACTGAAGGACATTTTTATACTATTTAACACTCATACAAAAAGAAATATATTTTACAGCTGCTCTTTACAAACATACACAGGATATGCACTACAACATACTGCATTCTACAAAAAATTGTGTACTCAAGAACGAGCAATCTTTTTCCTTGCTTTTTTGTTTTATTTTTCGTTTTCTTTGGTTAAAAAAAACACTGAACGCTGGGGGGTAGGTGTAAGTATATGTTGTATCTTTAATTATTTTTACTCATATTCCTGTAAATGATCTCAAAATTCTGGTATATTTAAAATGATGAATTTTGTATTCATTTGTTGTTCTACATGAATGTATATTTTAAACTCAGAAAGATACATTAAAGAATAATGTGAGAAAAAAATATAACAACAAGCAATTGTTTTAATCTTGCATTAATTTTTTGTTCATTGTATTGTTTTACAGCAGCAGATGTTTTGCATAATATTTATCTCCAACTGCATGATATAGTAACATATCTTTCATGGTCTAATTAAAATAAATGTAACCTCTAGGCTTTCCACTAATATGAGGTCTGGTGTAAATGATTAATTTTAAATCAAGAAATCCAAAAAGAATATCTTTGTTAAAGTTTTGAATTAAGCAGGCAAAGAAAAGTTTGCCAAGACATAAATTAATTTAAAGATCATTCTTAGAAAGTTTTTCTTTAAAACAGTAGATTACTTTGATAGAGGTTTGCTGGCAAACCTAAACTGAAATCGATAACAAAAGAAGCAAATAAGTTTTTGTTTGTTCACAATAAATAATAATTTATTTTCTAAACTTATATGAAAAGAAACCAATGAACTCTAAGAACAAAGCTTTATCTTCACCCACATCTTCATATTTATTTAGTTGATCGTTCAGACAGATTATTAGTTTCAATATCCTGCAGTAGATGCAGGTGGACCACGCTTTACAAGACATCGGTTGCAGTACTGTCGGCTATCGTTAAGCACTATTTAATAGATCTGCTGTTGATCGCTTAAATTTCTTTCTTGAAATATATATTCTGTTACAAAATGAAATGCTATTTTCCCAATTCAATTTTTTTCATTAACATTCTTAACAAGTTTAAAAAAAATAAAAATATTTTTACACTGAACTCAACAAAACGTGCATTAAGAAAAACACCAAAAATTCTTGTGACAGCATGACAAAAAATCTACCAATAAATTGTAATGCTTTTTACCAGCAAACTCAAACCTGAAACCAATCAAGCACTTCAGAAATATTTCCTTAAACAACAAGTGACAAATTCAAGTCATGTTTACAAGACGCAGCAGAAAGAAATAACAAATAAAAATCTGAACAACTAGAAAAAATATACAAAGTCATTTTATAGGGGATCTCATCTCTTATTTGAATAAAAGGCAAATCAAATCGGTGCGGCAGTGGCGACGAAGACGTTAAACCTTTTTTTATATTTGCTTTGTATATTATTTTGTTTGTGTATAGTTTTCATTTTATATTAGAGTTTTTTTAAGTAATCAAAATGCTTTTCATGTAGGTTTACTTTAATAGTTTTTATAGTTTTCCGTTTGAAGTTTGGACAATAAAGGCGATCGATGAATAGAGCACACACTCCAAAAAAATAAATAAATAAAAATGAGGAATCATAGTAAAGTATTTGTTGGGGCTTTTGTTAAGTCATGCTGCGTTTATACATAAAACTTGGACGTACACATATGAACTGCTTGAATGCACACTTAACCCGTAATAAATATTAGAGATACATATTGTACATATATGAACCCCGTCTTACGAATTACTGGTGACGCTGCATTCACATAGAACATTTTTTCTGATGAGTTGTACAGACATTTATTAGAAAGAGGAGTCTTTAACATTGACTGACTTGATTACTAATTGTTAGATCATGATTTGCTTTAAATTTAAAATAGAAAATACTTTTTATAAAAACTGAAAGAGATTTAACATTAAATTAGAAAAAGCAACTTAATTAAATGCAATAAAACATCTGATGGCCAGACCGGGAGAGAGAATGTTTAACATGTTTTTTAATTAGATTACAAAAAAAATTAGTATCGTGTTTTTAATTTTGTAGTTATAAAAAAATTTGTTTTCAAGGCATTGCTTTCAATTAGTATACTTATGGTGTTTTTTAAAGATAAATCTTTGAATTCGAAATAATGAAATATTTTGCATATCATTACTTTGTATTGTTAATTCTTTAAAAACTAAAGAGATGATTGTTTAATGTTATTACGCGAAAATCGTATTCATATATATAGGAATTTAATGCGTTTTAGAAAAAAAAGAAGATTTGGTCTTCATTCTATAAATCAAGCAAGGCGACATTTATTATTAATATACAATAATATATTAATATACAATTATTTGTAAACAAAACTACGCAAAATTCCAGACAGATTTTGATTTGCTGCTGCAAAAAGCTAACACCAGATTGACAAAACGAAGAAAAATAATTTCTGTAGAGCAAAGGCTTGTTTTAACTTTGAGGTAAGTTTATTTTTTATTTATTTGCTTTGGATTATGTACATGTACTATTTGCAGGTTTGTAGCTACAGGACATTCCTTTCGAGAACCGGCGTTTGCTCTTCGTTGGGGTAGAAGCACCGTGAGCAATATAATTTCAGAGACATACATTATTAAATGTGAAGAACTTGTCCAGGAATAAATGCCTATAATAACAAAAGAGCACCTTAAAACACTGATAAGCGAATATTACAGGCTTTGGAGGTTTTCCAACTGTTTTGGTAGCATTGATGGAAAACACCGTCAAACTACAAGTCCGTAGAATTATTTTAGAACCATGTTTTGCCATACCAGCGATCGGCTTTGTACAGATGAAGTTATAAGATCCACATTCACTTTAACCATGTTTATTCTTAGCGCTTCAAGAAATAACTAAAAATTAGAACAAACTAAGCGGAGCCGCTCAGGAATGCCAATCACATGCCGCTCATTCAGTAGTATTTCATATGTTTTAATTTATTGCCATTCACCGCTCTGCCGCTCGACGCTTTGCCGCTCATTGCGTGTCCTTTGCCTAAAGTGATCTAAAATGCTTTACCATGTCCTCTTATATTTAGATGTGTTTTATTTATTGAAAGCAAAACTTATGGCACCAGTATACAATAATTGGAGATCAATTAGTTGAGTAAAAAGCGTGCTAAAATTTATAAAAAACTTCAGGCTATGATTGAGTTATTGTGCCAATCTCATAATAAGAAACTACTTAATTTATTTAGTTACATTTTGAGTAGACTTTTTAAACTGCTTCTGTGCAAAAGTTCGATCGATCCTAAAAAAAATGCTGCTTAATTAAAATTATTTGCACAAATAAAGGAATATAGACGGAGCTAATTTATTGGGACAAAACTGAAGTACAATGCAGTTTTTCTTTGCAGACCGTTAGATTCAGTCACCGTTCGAGTTACTGGATATCTCATGAATAGCTTCTTAATAAGAAAAATTATTAAAAAACTGAAGCCAATATATGCCATTATTAGATATATATATGTCCTATTATCACAGATACCAAATTAATATTCATAAATTTTATTTGTTTATTTTATACTTAAAAGCTTTCTGTCAATATTCAATATTAAATTTCTTTAATATCATATTATTTAATTTAATAACATTCCCATAAATGCTAAAAATACTGCTGATTTTACAGCCTTCCTTCAGATTTTTCTGACTCCCATTTGATACTAGAAACAGTCAGGCAAAAGTAACATAATAATTTTTATGACTTCCTTAAAGTATGGGCTTCTTGTCTTGAAATACCACTTTGTTCATTTGTATCTTTACTAAGTAACATGTTTGTAAATGCAGGCGGCAACATGAGTAAATTAACAGAAAGAAAAACAAACCTGTTGTTTGCCATTTTAATGAATTGTCATTTTTATGGTTAAAGGTTTGTATTTATTTTATTTAACTTTTATTTTTGTGTCAAAAAAAGGAGAAACACCTTTTAAATATTTTCCAAAGATATTCAAAAGTTGCACCTAAGAAAAACGACTTCTTAAGTGACTGGCAGCAAAAGTAGGCAGAAAGTTGTAAAGGAATAAATTATAGAAAGATATTTTCGATTTTATGATTCCCTTTTCGCTAAACAAACCAAACATTTATTTCAATGAAGTAAACACAAAATGCAGCATCATAAGCAGTATTACTTAAAAAAAAATTTAAAACATTGTCAACATCTTTCTCAGACTTTAACTTTACTCATGCCTTGGTGCCCCATCATTAAGTGATGATGGCAATGATGAGGACATTGCTGTTGATTATCAATATTTCATATTTATGTTTTATTTCATTCTTAAATGAATTTTTTAAACAAACATTATGTTTTTATTATTGTTTTAGTTTTGTATCTGGTAAAATGTCTGCTTGAGTTGCATGTGTAGCAAGTTCTTGTATTATCAGATGTTCACGATATCTCTGTCATTTCAATTTTGTGTGATTTCTTTTTTTTTAACCACGCAACTTGAGCTAAATGTTGTTTATTTGTGTTGTTTTATGTAAACAGCAAAATATTGTTTTATGGCCTTTATTACCCTTGCTTTAATTTTGCGTTCTTTTTGTATATTTTTTTATAACTGAATGAAATTTTTTTTTAGTTTTATGTTTATATTGTGTAATAAATACATTTTCTTTATTGTTAAATAAATTTAACACTGCTGCAAGTAACCTGCTATATCTCGTACATAAAATTAATTTTTTAAAGTATTTTTTCAGACTGATAGAACCCTACAGCTTTTGTTCGCTGTTAGAAATCATGTTGTATATGATCCAAGTTGTATATGTTGTCAAGTTTTGGAAATCTTGACCAAGCTCTTCAAGAGAATTTCACTTTGCTCGTAGTTGATTCAAGATCAAGCATGTTGAATATGTTATCTTGCAGTGATATAATTTAAGATCGTACAGTTTATTATTTGCGCAAACATTTTTTTTAAATTTAATAGTTTTATTAATAACTTTTTATTAAAATTACTTTCTATTTTATTTGCTGTACAATTTGTTAGTATTTTATTAGTTTTTGTTCCCTACATATGAATTTATACTTTTGGACCAGCAGTTATTTGTCTGAGGGCTCCGGGGATTACTTGAATAAGTAAATAAAAGTTTTGCATCTCATATTTTTATACGATACGAGATGTTTTTTTGTAGAAATTACATTTTTGTAAAAACTAGATTTTCCGAAGAAACAGATTTTGAAAAAAAGTTAAACAGATATATATTGAACTTGAAACAAAACTGTTTAATATTTGTAAATAACATACTAGTTTATTCTATGAGTGAAAAAATGGGTTCATAATTGGCTGAGACGCCTGCTTCTATGTTTCCTTACTTTTTTCATATCAATTTTTAACCTAACCAAAAAGATTGGTTGTTATAAGTTTCTATTGTATATCTGTGTATCTGTGTGTTTGTCTCGTCCATCGTAGAGCGAATAGGTCTGGACCAGCGTTGTCAACTTTTTGTGTTTCGCACCATTTTCGCTGTTTTTTTAAGTTTTTTTTGCACGAGAAATTCCATAGTTGGTACGCGGTACGCATTTTTTTAAATTTCGGTGCCTTCTTAAATTTTTGGAGGCATCAATGTAAATTCAACACAACTTTTTGTTTCAGTGTGAGAAAAAAGTCTTTGTAAAATAATAATTATTATAAATTATTGATCTCTTTTTAAAAAGTTTTATAAAATTAATATACAAAAATATATCATCTTGTACTAATGAACGCAAAAATACATACTATGTATGTACAATATTTTTAGTTTTTTAAACTATATATTTTGAAAGGCTATGATATTTTTAAGGGTCGATTTAGCAATTGATATTGTGCTAGCTTTTGACATGAGGAAAATATTTTATATTTATGTTTTTTTTAGTAAAAAATCGGCTGATTTAATTTTTTTTACATATTGTCTTTCCAAAGTGAAATTTATTTTCGAATTATTAGTATTTTGAATTATTATTAAACTATCTTTGAGGAAATTGAATTATTTATTAACGAAAATTCTAAATTTGAATTGAAATTTGCGCGCTTCGAAAATGATTTTATTTATATGTCGTAGTGGAACTTTTTTTTCCTCAAAAAATCTATGGCACAATAACAAAAAATGTTTGTCCTTACAAATCGGCAAACCCATTGTGTATATTATAAATTTTTAATATGAAAATATCAAAATTCTGATGTGAAAGAAATTTTTAAAAATATTTTAATAAAAGGATAAATAGTGAACCATTATTAATTTTGAATTCTTGCTGTTAATCGTTGATCTCTTTTTAAAAAGTTTAGTATAGAATTTATGAAATTTAATATAAATTATTATTTATTTTTGTTTTTTTATTTTTTAAGCTCTTGACTGTAGAAGGCTGTTATATTGTTATATTTTTAATACAAAAACATTATAATTTTTATGCAAAATTAATTCGATAAACATTTTAAATAAAAGATAAATTCTAAGCTTGGAGCGGTTGCTTTAAATAGCGTCTTTTTTGCTCCATTTTGGTGCTTTTGAAATTTTAAAGTTGACAACGCTCGTCTGGAAGGCTTTTGATTCAATTTTGTTCTTTTTTTTTTGTTTAAAATGTAACTTGGTCGAGAATTTTCTTAGTTGTAAGTGCTTGTTAAATTTTTTATTTAATGTTATAGATTACGTTAATTTACTCTTTTTTACTAAAGATTTGGGTTCACCAAAATCCAAATTAGTAGTACTCTTTGATTATATAAGCACAGAAGTTCTGTTAACTACACACAAAAACAAAGAAAAGTTCATGGGTTCAGCCAAAGACAGTCCAGATCGAAGAGCGGATATCAGCAAAGCCGATATTCGGCATAAACTGACGATAATTTGCAAATAAATTTAAGGTCAATAACTTCAATATACATAAACGATAAAATGCTTTACTATTCTTGATCAATCTTCAGCTATTTTCAGACCATAATTATTAAAATTTTTACATCAGACATCTACGCACAATATTTTCGGCAATTATTCGGCCGAACATACTGGTCTGTTGGACTTTTGTGGCTTTTGGAAAATGCTTTCTAATTGAGAACAGACCGACGTGCGTTCCTGAATCGAAAGCGAATATTTTTAAAATAAACTTATTTGTTTCTTTTCAAGTGTGGTGAAGATTATTTTATTAATAAAAATACCACATTCTTAAATGTTGCTGTTTTAAAATTTACCTCTCTTTTATCATTTTATCATTTCAAAAATGTATTTTTTAGTATTTTAATATTTTTTTTGTTCGTATTGTGATACTCTATTACCAACATTAATATTAAAAAATATATTGTTTATCAATCTTCACCATCTAATGAATTATTAAAAGCTCACTTGGAGGGCATCAGACTACACAATTTTTTTAATATGCTTCGCTATCTCTCAAAAAACGCTATGCATACATATATTTTGATGTTACTACCATAAATAAAAATGCTTCACCTCAAAATTTGTTATCATAAAATATATTCAGTTGATTTAATAAAGAATGGAATTAATTTTTATTGACAGTTCACAGCCAGTAATAAATGATGCCCAGTGTTTGGAAATAATTCAACAAATCAAAAATATTAAATTTAATACTTGTTGAGTATAACATCAAGTTAATTGCACCCAGCAAGTTAAAAATTCCTATCAGTAGGGGGGTCATCAAATTTCGTTAAAACTTTGACAGCCTTTCTTCTTGCTATTTAGTCATCATTCATGCTTGAGCTGCTACTTCTTAACGTTTAAAAGTAGCATTTTAAGTTTTCGTTAAAAAACTTATGGGAATATTATGTAAATTATGCGTTTTTTCGTCTTTAGAATGCGAATAATTATCTTACCTGAAATGTTTTAAGGCGTTAATAATTTCGACAGAAATGTGGTAAATTTTTTCGCCGAAAAATATTAAAAATTCACAACTGCGATTTCCTTTAAGCAAAAAGTTGGAAAAATATATTTAAAAAAAATAATATTGTTTTATGTTTTACAAATATTTTGTCTTTGTCTCCATCTTTGTACTTTTTTTCGTTTTTAAACTCTCTTACTAGCATTCGTTTACTTATTATTGTTTTAATTAAATTTCGCACAATTGGCTGGTTTAATAAATTTGAATAAATTTGTTTAAAAATGCCGTGCTTTAACTTGTCTTAACGATGCCAATGCAAAAAACAACAAACTTTGTTTTGCTTTATCTGCCAATTATGCATGTATCTTCTTGTATCAATATCGTTAAAAGCTGCCTGATTAAAACCATACCAGGCAAGGAAAAAACAACCTCTTTTTGTTTAAAAGATGGGACCAAAGGCACATTATGTAAAATAGCTCATTAGTGTAACAATTTATCCCATTTTTTCGCAACACCAAAAACACAGAGTAACAGAAATGACAAAATATTTTAAAAGACGCAATAATAAGAGAAAAAATTGCTACTCATACTGCTTACAAAAAAATGCAATTCAATGCCTTCAAAGAAAAGAAATGGGAAAAATATTTGCAAAATCAATCGTGCGTACAGTTTAAGTATACTTACATATGGCAATGATTTTGCTGATACAGGGATATGAGTAAAGCGAAGGAAGAAGAGTTTTAAAGTTGATTATCGAGGCGGTGTATTTACATAAATTTTGGTGCCTGATTTTTAAAATACGCTAAACGAGCCTTATTATACAGATGCAATCACAATGGAACATACACAAACGTCCACACACAACCAACTAAGCTCTAAAAGCAGAAGCTTTTTACTAAGGCAAAAGCTAAGCCCAAAAAAATTAAATAAAATAAACAATAAGAACATGAAACCAAACTGTTAAAAAGAATGCGATCGATTTAACAGAGCATTTTGTAAAAAAATGCATAATATTGCATACATCATGCATTATGCATAAACTGCAACCGACAACCGAAAGCACCTGAATATTTTCTTCTTTTCTCTTGCCACAGCGTAAAAAGATGTTGCGGATAAAACGGCTTTTACTAATGCATGTTGCTGCTAATGCTTATGTTCAGCAATGATTAAAGTTCGAACATTTAAATGCAATTAGTAAATTTAAAAACTTTTTCGATAAACAAACATAATATTAAATAAATGCATATGGATAGAAAAGAAAATTTATTTTCTGGCAATAAAATAAAAATTTATTTTTTACAAATTCTTTTAGATATTAACCGCCGAATAGAGTTTACAATGTTTAGTTTAAAGTAGTAGCAAACTAAAAACAAAGCAAATAAAACACAGCATAAGTCAGCAGCATTATTAGCAGTAACAACGCAACAAAAGTAGTACGTAAAGTTGTGAGTACTTGATATGAGCTGCACAAGTTTAAGTTTTGCTCATAAATTACAGCAAGCACAAACCTACATACTTTTACTTACTTGCGTACAAGTCCAAGAACAAGAGTGTCTTCCTTCAAAAAAAAAAAAACAAAGATATACGTAAAGACCGACAGATATATAGTCATGTTTATCTGCAATACACCGAATAACATATTGAGCAATGCATAAAAGTTGTGCTTTCCTTGTATTGTATGATTATTTGTTAAAAACAGAACGGCATTAACAATAGTTCCAACATGAACAAATCGGATTTTTTTAACTTTAGCAGCATCCTAATCGGCAATATAAATAATGCGATACCGCGTGAGAGTACTGGCATGCAGCGGAACGTTTACAACAAGAAGTCAAAAAAGATATATATATATATATATATATATAATGCCAACCAAACAGGCAAAATGTATGAGCGTATACATAATATTATATATGTATATGACATATGTAACTGAAGACGACCCCTCAATTCCAAATTATTGTAAACGTCAATATGCCAACATATCAAAAGAACTTTTTTATAAAAATTTCAATCGGCTGCACACAGAAAAAAATCATTGTCAAATCCACTAAAAAGGTTGATTTAACTTTGTTAACAAATTTGCTTCATAAGCGTTTCGTGTTAATTTAACATGATATTAAAGTAAAATATAATTTATAGCTATCCACTTTAAAACAACTAGAAATTATGTTGAATTGACATTGTACACGGTACTTTTTTTTTATCACGAATTAATTTCATTTCAACATATTTCATGTTTTTTTAACATACAGCCATTTTATTTTAATATTATTTCAGTCATTAATTATATTTCACAAATTTTATTTAAGTTTATTAACATGTTGATTTGATATAAGCCAACGTTTGTTAATATTTAAAATTGACAAAAGTTTTTTCAAAGTATTCCAATGTAATTTTTAGCGTTTATACCAATGTTGATTTTACAATAGTCAATCTTTTTTCAACTTTATGCAATGTTAAATTCATATGGAAAACTGTAATTATTACTACAAAAACGGAATTAACAAAACTAAACATTGACTGATGTTATTTTAACTCTGTAAAAGGTAAAGTTTAAAACGTACAATGTTATTTCAATGTGATTAATTTTAAATCAACATATTTTAATACTAAATTGACAATTTTAACCATTGATTTAACTTAAATTGGATTTTTTCCACATATTAACAATGACTTGATATCAGCATTTCTTCATGTTGATTTTACATTGGTTTTTTTCTGTGTGTATATTTTATTTAATATTTATGATTTTAGAAATTATATTTTTATCTTCTGTCGTGGTTTTCAAATGTGGGAACTTTTGGCAGCATAAAATGTTATTTTAACTCTGTAAAATGTAAACTTTAAAATATAGAATGTTATTTCAATGTAATTAATTTCAAATCAACATATTCTATTACTAAATTAACAATTTTAACCATTGATTTAACTTAAAACAATGTTAAAATTAAATTTAATTGGATTTTTTCCACATATTAACAATGACTTGATATCAAAATTTCTTCATGTTGATTTTACATTGGGTTTTTTCTGTGTATGTGCTTAATCGTCTTATAATCATTTAATTTTTTAATTGTTCGGTAAACCGATTGAATAAATGTAAATTATTAATTAATTATATTGCCTTAAAGTTTAATTAATATAAAAACGTTAGTGGCGTGTAAGAAGAATAAATTCAACGCGTATATTATTTTAAAGGACCGATTATTTTTGTTTTAATCAATATCAAATTATCAATTTTAAACCAAACGAAAAAAATATTCGGCTAAACAATTAATGGTTAATCAATTGATCGTACTCAGTTATAAAAATTCAACTAATTATTTTATTGAAATTATTAACACAGAATAAGTATCGGCCTTAACAATTCCAGCTACAAATAGTATTTATTTATCGACGGAGTGAAAAAGAGCTCCCAAAACCAAAAAATTTGTTGACAACCTGAACTTGTGATCCTCAAGTAGTGCGAATTTATATTATTTCTAATTATTTTTATTTAGGCTTGCCATTGCAGGATTTTTTTTGGAAGTTCTGTCAATGATATTATTAAGAGTCTTTTTATGGTAAATTTATCTCATTATTTTTTATATGAAAAATATGACAATTATAATTATAACACTATAAATGTGCTTATAGCAAGTAATATCTCTGGTTTTCATGAATAACTAAGTATGTCTTAAATGCTTTTGTCAAACAAGTTAATAATGTAAAAATTTGTGTCACTCATAACAATCAAATTCTGATTGTAAGCGTTTGCACGAACAAATATGCAGGACTTACGTTGTTCTTGATGAAAACTATTGGAATAAATACAGCAGTTATGTTGCTTCATCCACTTATGGAAAGAGCATTTGAAATAAAGCAGTTTGGCATAAAAAACTTAAAACCCACAAAACTGAAAACCACAGTTTCAGTTTCTAGATATTGTTGATAACTTCAGCAGAAATCAAAAATATACACTTCATAATACTTTGGAAGTATTAAAAAAGAAATTCCTTAAAAATGGCTTCCAATTTTTTTTACTGGGCGCTGACAGCACGTAAATAATTTTTATTACTTCTCAGATGTAGAAATTTCTTTGCTCTTTCGAGTAAAACATTTTTAGCCGCTAAATAGAAAACCAGCAGATAATTAATAATTGTTGTTAAGTAATTTTGTTTTGACCTTAGAAATATTTTTCAATATACAAAAATTTTCGGGGACTGAAAAATGTTTTCAAGAAGGTTTCTCATTGTCGACCAATGGCCATCGTTATATAATCCTAATATAATTCTAGTACGATAAAGTCTTGCAATCTATTGTTAAAAATATATAAGATTTTGAAAGGTCTGCATTATTAATTGATTTAAATAAAAAATAAATTTAGAAAAAATAATAAATTTAGTAATATCGTCGACCATAAGTTATCTTCACGTATTTCAAAAATTTTTTTTAGTAAGTTGAGTTTGAAGTTTCAATATTACATACAAAAGAAATTTTTATAGGATCCGAATACGAACTACTTCCAGAGCACAAGTTCAGGATCTTAGATCCGGTTCATACACGTCAGGTTTTACTGTTTTACTCCTCTAGTCTTGCGTTCTTACGAGGAGCGGTCTTGGCTCATGTTTTTTGATTTTGTGATATACGTGAAGATAAATTCGCGACGACGATATCCCAAAAAACGTGATTTTTGAGTTTAGAACGCAGAGTTATTTATCGTATCATTCTTCATCTTGTGTGAAAATTTCATATAAATATCTTTTTTACTCGATTCTTAAGGAGGGAATATATTTTTATTTTTCCATTAAAAGAAAAGAAAAAACAGTATTAACCGTCAACGAATTCCGCTTTTTGTTCCGCAAAACAAAGATGACAGGCTTATCTGCGTCTATAATACTACCAACATAATTGCATTTTCCTTGAGAGTAAGAGGAGGAACTTAAATAACTGCCTAGAGTTTTTACCCGTTTCGTTACAACTAAAAACCTGTACTAAATAACTAATATAAAAGCTTTAATTAAATTTCAAAGATTTTATTAAATCTTTATAATACTTTTCATAAAAGATCTCTGCACAACGAAAGTATTTTCGGAATTATGAAATACTAAAGTAAGCTTAGTTAAAAAGCATTTTTAAGTGTCAATAAACATAGCATTGAATTGAAAACCTTTTTTATTTATGATTACTTTGCTATTTTCAAAAATGAATTTGGAAGCTACGAAAGTTTTATTTTTCCATAATATTGCAATGTCTTTTTTAGTGTAGATATTGTAGTGGTCTACCAAGTCAGTCCTTGCTTTCAAAATTTTTAATGCTATAAAAGTTAGCAAAGTGCAGCAATATACTAAATTGAATTTTCTGTTGCTAGTAGAAAAACAAAACTACATATTGCGATTTCAAAATCCAACGCAGACTTGAGTCAAAGCCAGCTGTTGCATATCGTTAGCTAAAATCCAAAACCACGTATCTAACAAAAAAAGAGAAATCGGTTTTTGGATTGATTATAATGCATATCATCAACATCCATGCCCCAGTAATTTTTACTCTCATAATAAAATTTAGACATTTCATAAGCGAAACCCGAAAGCGCGCAACTACAAGTGCAATTATTATATAAACCAAAATCACGTAACTACATACTTGGTTTTTGGAAATAGTCACTTAGTTTCCTTTCCTAATTTTATTTATTTTATTGAAGGAGGGCAATTACTCATTATTTAAACCGAGAAAAATTGTATTTATTTTTGTTTCTACTAAAAAATAATACAAATGTAATTTACGTAGTTTTGGATTTCAGCTGACGATATACTCAAACTCAAATGCCCACAATTCTACCACAAATCTACAAGTAATATTACAAACAAATAAATAAATAAATTTTTATATTATAAATTGCAATGCAAAGCTTTATGTGAAGCCTTAAGTAACGCCTTTATTATTATTTTTTCTTCTTTTATATTTCATTTTAAAGAACCTCCACACAACTTCTACCCTCTTTGAAAATACAAAAAAAAATAATACAGAAAGATAAAAAAGAGGTCTTCTACTCTATGGTACACTAATAACCAGCAATATCATTCATATTTTCTGGCAACAAAAAAAAAATTGAGATGTGTTTATACTTTTAATTTATATGCTTTTGTATTTCTGCAACACAAGGAGTTTTTTTTGCAGTTTTTGTAAATTTCACTAAAGTCTTAATCGTTTAAAGCATCATGCATCATTTGTAAATGTATATGTAATATAAATGACTTGAATATTTACACATACATATTTGTAATTGTGTATATAAGGATATATATTTTTTGTAATTTCAATAAAGTATTCAACATCGTTTTACATTTTTTTTTATTTTTCTGTAATTTTGTCGTTGTTGTAATTTTGCATACATCATCAGAATCATGTTGCATTTATACAAGTGTCTTTATTTGCAACTGAGTGTGCAAGTTTTGTCTGTTAATGCAGAATGTGCAACAAATTATTGCAAATAAATTATGGCAAACAAAAAGTGGGGAAAAATATTAATTACTGCAGATATACATATAATTTGTATAATGTTTTTTTATTATATTAACATTTTTCTCTGTGATTGTCTGTCTGTCTACATTTTTTTTTAAGTTGTAATATATGAGTGTGTGAGAAGATTAAACATTTTCTCCGATGATTTTCAAAGCAAAATAGGTGGACATATTAATAAAAAAATATATATTATGAACATTTGAGTTATAGTGGGTTTACCTTGCCACGAAACCTAATAGATTTGATTTAAAGTCTTTCTTAAAATCTAGTTCGTTTACATTGCAGTGTTTTTGACATAAGCATGATTTTATTTAAATAACAAAACCAGCTGACCAATATTAAGAACAAAAAAATATATCAAAAAATATAGGACATTTACTAGTATTTTGTTCAGTTGTTCTGTAACACAAATGTAATATAGAGCATTATAAGGAAATAGGCATTCAGTTATTATATTACCTTTTATTTACCAACTGCACTTTTTCCTGTTTTCAAACTTGAAAAATTGAAACGAAGAAGTGATTACCGAATTATTCAGATGGTATAAAAAAGTTGGAATATCGTCTTACTAAGTGTATTGAGCTAAAAGAAGACTTTGTTGAGATATAAATGGATTTTGAAAAAAAATTTTTTCCTACTTAGTTAGCTTCAATATCAATCCGCCCTCGTACATTGTCGCTGGAATTTTTTATATATGTATTAACAATTTAGGTATTTATAATTAACCTTTTCTATATACATTTTTCAAAATTATCAAAGAACTCAGAGCCTTTTAATAAATAAGTTTATGTCTATCTTAAGTTGAATTCCTATTATTTAGTTAATATTATACTATTAAAACTTCTTTCTTTTATAATAGTTCCTCAAGACATTTTTATTCTTTTAGAAATGATGCTAATGTTTCTTAAGTTTTCTTTGTTCTGCAATTCCTTAGAAAAATGTAAATAAACTTTCAATAAAATATGCATTTTATATATTATTAAAATCAATATCATATTTAAGTCAAAGTAAACCATTTTCCTTATATTGCATGTATATGCTGTTTTATCTTCTACCTAAGCAAAAGCAAAGTTATGTTATAGTTGTTTTTTAGCCATCATAGAATACCTTTTTAGAGAAGAAAATGTTAAATAAAATATTCAAGAAAAAATTAATAAATTGTATTGTATGGAAAAATGCCTTTTAGCTACTTTTACCTAAACATTGAACTGCAATGAAGGAATCAACTAACAGTCAACAAAAACTAACAATATCAGCAAAAACTTCTACTACTACTTTTCATGTATTTTATGTTTATACCTACAATATCTATTGAATTGAATGACTATTATATTGAAGCCATTATACAAATCAATGCAATTTCTTAACTAAACACTGACCTTAAAAGCATACAGCCTATTATTTATTTAAAGAGACCTAGAATGCGGCTCGGATAAAAAACGTAACAAATAAGAGGTACACTTGCTTTCTTTGTTGTTGATATTTACCAAAAAATAAATAAAAAAATATAGAA
This sequence comes from Gymnocheta viridis, assembly GCA_956483585.1. Classification (NCBI taxonomy): domain Eukaryota; kingdom Metazoa; phylum Arthropoda; class Insecta; order Diptera; family Tachinidae; genus Gymnocheta; species Gymnocheta viridis. The sequence continues at coordinate 7,144,745 of OY101440.1, forward strand.
ATATCCTTAGGAAAATCATTTTAGGAAGACTAATAATACCTCAAACATTCATCGTTCAGTGCTTGCGTTGTTCTATGAGCTTTTAAGCTTCTGAGTTGTTTGTTTCTTTTTTCAATTTGGATTTAACATGTGGCATTATTTGTACTTGGAAAATCTAAAGGAATGAACTCATTAATAGTTAAAATATATTTTTTACTTTTTTTAAATATATTTAAAGGATGCGTCGGTCTTTAATAGTAGTAAAATCAAACGTAATCAGCATACCAGACAAATGTAGTGTGCAACAAATGCGGCCAAAAGCTATGAACGATAGTGTTCGATGTTAGTCAAAACTTTTGCGTAACACTCAACCATGTGAAAAAGATTTTTTTGTTAATTTTTTGCTTGAAGCTAACACATCCATACTTAATGAACATGCACATACATATTTATTTCTCATCTCTTTTTCAACTTCACTCATTTGAAAAGAAAAAATCTTATTAATCATATACATATGTAGGTACTTCTAAGCAGTCTTATTGCTTTGTTTATGTTTTTTAATTGAAGTAATACTTACATAAGTTTATGTACATGTGCGTTTTCAGCTTTTGTAGTGGTGTCAACTTTGGGAGTCTTTTGCTTTTTTAATACTGAACCGATTTTAATAATATATAGTCGGGTCACTAAGGCTCAACAATGTTTACCATTTGTTAAAAGAATGAAGAAAATCGGTTGACAAACAAAAGAGAAAAAAGGAATCTAAAAATTTCTCTTTGCCTATTTATATAATAGATGCTGTTTTATTACAATTTAAACGAATGTTTAAAAACTTTAAGTCTTTTATCTACGGTAATAATTATCTTAGAATTTTGTACCTTGTCTGGAATTTAGAGATAAATTTTTATGTTTCTTTGCTTTTCCTTCAAAGTATTTTTTACAGAGTTTTATTTACAGTCAAGCGCTTCATTTTTAACAAATTGGAAATCAATCACTTTTTCATATATTCTGTAATTTTTTTCAAAGTTTTGGTTTTTTTTAATTTTATAAATGTTGTAATAGCATTTTCAGATCAGTGGTTTTGAAATAGCAGGCTTTGAAAGTTTCGGTTTTTTGTTTTACAAGATATTACCGATCTTTTGTTTTATTTTTATTATAAAATATATGTACATAGGTATATTAATTTTGATAAATTATTAAAAAAAATTTTGATCTCTTAACACTGATTGTTACAATATAGAACTCATTCTTTTGATTGCTCTTGCAATACAAATAATAACTACAAAAACAATTATCGATAGTTTTTCAATAGAATTTTTTTAAGAAAAATGTTTAGTAAAAAAAATCTTGCTACGGTATTGTTTTTAGTTGTTTTTTTTTAACTTTAGTTGCAGCCAGCCAAGTACTGGTAGCCGCATCAATAACATTTCATAGATACAACTCCTGGTGTATGAACGATTTTTTGAACGGTTTGAATTTTTTAAACAATTTTTTTTTTCAAGATATGTATTTTTTTAAAGCAGTAGTTGTTGTGTTTTTGTATGCATACCCAAGTTGAAACTTAAAATTATGAGACCAGACCACCTTTGAGCAATTTTTATTCTTGTAAAATGATGTGTTCTTTGATTTTTGTTTCCTTTGGATGCTTTTCTTGCTGTCAGTCTCTGTTCATATTTTAGTTCATATGTAAGATACGAGTAACTTTGCGGGGAACTTTTGCTTTGTATACTTATTGCAGTTAAAAAAAACCGAAATATTTGTTATATGTTATGTAAACTTTTTTATTTGCTTTGAATGTTAGCTGTTAAAATCAATAATAACAATGACCCCTTCATAAATATGAATTTATTTACCATTTTGCCTCTCATCTTGGCTGTTAAGTTAGGAGACTGCGTTAAAAAGATTGCCCAAAAATAAAAGACAAACTAAAATATTTACTGCGCCGTTACGCTTCCTTGACCATAGTCTGTTCTCTGATCTTGTATTTTATTTACTTTTTTACACCATAATTGAGTGTTAGCTTGCAGCATTAGTTTGTGTGGCATGCACGTTACGTCTTTTTAACTATTTAATAAATGCATTTTATTTTACTACCTCACGGTATTAAAAGTGTGAAGGTTTTTTTTTGTATTTAGACGCTGCAATAGTCATTGTGATTTTTTCTGTTTCTTTAGTGCTTTCTTTGTTTAATTTTCATTTTTTTCGCTTTAGGCTAAAATTATTGATCTTTTTCCTATCATTTTCATTTTTGGGAGGGTTCTCTATGTTTGTTATGAAAAAAAAACAATACAATATTCCTTTAGGGTTTTTTCTGCTTTCATTATGACTATATGCCTTTTGTTTGTAGCTTAGATTGGGCATGAGTGTTAATGAATTTTTGTCTGTTGATGCTGATTTACATCAAACAAATTTTACATAAGCCTGGAAGCTGATAACTGCTTGTATTTATAATAGTGATTAGCTACGAAAAAACCTCCTACAAAAATTATATTACGGAAAACGATTTCCATGAGTAATCTCAAAAACAAGTTTTAAGGTTTGAAATATGAATTAAAGAACATTTTTATGAAAACTTTGTCTTAAAATACATTTCAAATATAAATTTTGTCTTATACATTCCTAATTATTAAATTTAGTGTTGATAATTTCAAATACAATCTTTTTCGTGGTTTTAAATCCAAAGTGATTATTATTTTGGCTAAAGTTCGTAACATTTTTAGTCAGAAAGAATTGGCCATGAGACAATATTCCAAAGGAATAAGGGGAAATTTAACATTAATTAATTTCAAATTACACGGCAGAACAGTTTAATTATTTGCTTAAAACAAAAACGTGTAGTTTAGGTATTACTTGCGCTTATGACGTCTAATATTCGACTATTGCGAAAGTAGCCTTACCCTGTGTTCACTTTAGAGAAGCATTTCTGTCGCAAGAAGAAAGCAAAAAGCAACTATTTCTCCTCTTCTTTAGTCCAATATAAGACAAAATGCTGCCCTACTGTAAACTCATCTTAAGGGAAAAGATATAACAGTTTCTTGTACCCGTACTTTAGAAAAAGGAATAGTGTCTGCGGAAATCAGATGCATTTCATTTGAATTTTAGATTTTGTTTATATATAAAAAATAAAAAAAAAACAATTATTTTATACTAAATTTAAAAATTTTGATTTATTGCAGGTAAGCTTCAAAACTATTGGTGTTTAAATTGTTCTTATCTTTTTAATTTATATGTAAGTATTCGCAAAAAATAAGTATTAATATTGGGTAATTACAACATATTTCGACGCAAAAAAAATATTTGCAGTTTCAATTAATATTAACACATTCTATAAAATATACGCCGTTTCCGGCGGAACGTGCTATTATAAATTTAACAAATGTGACATTTTATTAAAAAATCTTACAAATATGGAAATAAAAGAATTTAGTTCTTTTGTAATCTTGTGAATTATCTAGTAGATAGTTCTCTTAGAGAATACATATCGCGATTTAAATGAATTTCATCGCCGAAACGAAACTATTAATGAATCATGGATTTATGGATACATCACAAATAAATCATAAGCAAATGCAATGGGCCTTAGCTAGCCAGAGATCTAATTACCGCTTTCGATATCGAGCTAATTAAATCGAAAATTCTTGTTTTGTGATTATAGCATTCGATATCGAACAAAAATAAATAAAACTTGAGATGATGGCTTTCGATAGCGAGTCATCGGTCGAGTGTTCGAAAGCAAAATGTCTACCGTAAACAAAACAAATGGCTTTCTTAATTTTAACAGCAATAAATAAATTGTGAAAAATATAAGCTTTAAGTTTTATTTGAATTAAAACACTTGTAATTATGGTCAACATTCAGGAGAAATGTGAAAAATATAAATTTAAAGCAAAAAGAAATACTGTCAAAATATATGTCCGAACACCCGAATTTTTAAAAAAGAAATACTGACAGAATTTATGTCCGAACACCCGAGTTTAACCAAAAACCGATTGCCAAAAACCTATTTTGTCACTATATTGGTAACCGTGCCCTGGCACATTCCAATAGGGTATCGTTACCAACTGCATGGTAAAGGGAGCCATTAGCCAGAAGGAAAAATGTGGAATTTAACTGCGGCTTTGCTGGCACTGTAGTTGACAAGTGATAAGACATTACTGAATACCTCCTTCAACAATCTGAACCTCCTTCAACAAATTGTGCCATTTTCAATAAAATACAAACTTTCATTTAAAATAACGTAAATTCTGTTCCCTACTGACATTACTTGTATTTTGTTTTGTTTATAAATATATACAAAAAAATTATAACAATCTGTTACAAATTTAATAAAATCTTTTACAAATAGTATGAAAACTCGATTCGAAAGCGATCAAATACCATCATGAGGCACCTCGATACGTGTCGAGTTTTAGTTTTCCTTGATAGTTCATTCGATATCGAAACCGTAATTAGACCCCAGTTTGCCCCGAGGTAAGATAATGAAATCTTAAAAAAGGTTTTCCTTAAACAAGTCGATTTTTTCCTCTAAAAACTTTAATTTCAATTTTTTCGAAAACTAGAAGTCCTAAAGCAAAACAAACTAAAATTTGAAAACCAAGAAAAATTGCCAAATTTGAATTTTACTTGAAAAAGTCGAACGATACGAATCAGAAGAGATCGTGAGTGCAACTGAAACCTATTTTGAGAAATTTTTAACCAAATAATTTGCTAACGGTCTAGAAAAGTTAGGAAATTGTTTGTGCAAAGTGTAGCGCCTTAAAAAACTAATCCTGCACATGTTTGATAGTAAAGATTCGTCAAATTCCTATCATAAAATTCACCAAAACTTTTATACTTATATATACACATACTCGTATGTATATTAAAATTGTCCAAAAAAGAACCGATATGCTAATTTTAAATGCGTTTAACTAAAGAGATGCTCTTACCACATCCAAGCATGTAAACCGTAGATCTTAACAGAAGCTTATGGATATACTAAAAAATGGCATCTAATGGTCCGATGTGAATTTCCTATAGAATCTATAGCACTGTTTTTGAATAGATAATCTATTTTTAAGATATGTGATTTGATTCTGGCCCACTGTGCACTGTTTGACTTCAGATAATATGTTTTTTACTTCTATCTCCTATTATAGACAATAATCAAAAAAAAGGTTTACACTTGTCAGTTCAAAAGTATTTTTTTTTGCTTAAAAATCTTCATTATAAATTTTTAGTTTTGTCATACTGAGAAAAATAGATATTGTCACGCAATTCCTATTAAAACAACCGCTTGTTAAAACTTTTCATAATCAAAAAATCAAATAATTAATATTTTCGAAAAAAAATTCGAGCTCTTAAAAGTGTTAATAAAATTTAACTATGAAAAATTAGTAACACTTAATCATCTAACGAATCATTTACATAAAACTAAATTAAACAAAGAATATTTCATTTAAGTAAAAACGAAAAAACACCCTCTCTCTCTATTATTAATTTAAAACCATTTTAACATGACACGCTAGACACAAGAGTTTTTTATTGGTGTGTTTAAATATTTCCCAAACAATAAAATTTAAACATCAATCTTTTTCTTAAAGGCATTTGTGGACAAAAGACCTCTTAACGAAAATAATTTATACATAGAAAAGATGTACACACATGTGTAGTGTTATATAAATTTTTTTTAAACGTATAAATTTTGTTTTTTAAACTTATTTGCTGGGTTGAGCTCTTGTTGAAATAAAAAATAAAAAATATGGTTAAAGAGATTCAACAAACAAACTGACATTTATAAACTTTTAATGAATTTATGGGAATTTTATTTAACTTTTGTTAATTTTTTTCCTCCGATTTTAATGACAAGTCAAAATATTCATGCCAGAATGCGAACGCCAGTGTTGCCAAATGTCGGCCAAAACCAGTACGTGTAGGATTTTTTATCCCCTTAAAGAGTTTTTTTTTCAAAATGCAGAAAATAAATTTAAAAATATTACTTTCTAAACCATGAAATGAAAAAATAAAAACAAAACTTGTTGAAATAAGTTTGCAAAAAGTTACTTGCTACATACTTGTGAAAGCTTCCGAATTGATTTAATATTGGATATTTACTACTTGTCATTGAGTACGAAATTACCAAGCACAAGAACTCTGATGATGAGATCGTAGTTGATCTTAGAATATCATGATGTCAGTACGACCCCTCGTGCAGTTGAAAGTAATTTAATGTATTAAATATTTCAAACATGTCTTTGGATTATAAATTATATTTTTAAAATATTGTTTCATAAAACATAAATTTGTTCTTCTAAGATATTTTGCTTTGTTAAAAGATATTTGTATTGATATGTTCCAGGGATAACTAACCAATGGGTAACCCAAAACAACACACCCAATTGGGGTTTTTAAATAAAATACACTTACAAATTTACTAGGACAAGATAGTACAATTTTCACTTTTTATTAACAAGATACACATTAAAGATAAATACACACTTTGGAGTTTGGCAACAGAGCGGAATAATATATTGTAATTTAATAATTTATGCATTCAGCTGTTTAAATCGACTGCACAAAATGACATAAAAAATTATCAACTGTGCTAAATGTGTAAGTGTACGGAAAAGTTCTCACATCCAATACCATTGTTTGATCAACGTATTTTAGACGTTGAGCATTGCTTGTTGTAATTAATAAAAATTATTGAATTTCTTTCTATCTCTATAGAATTTTAAATGAGTGATGTATATATTCATCCGCCGAAAATCGTTCCAAATTAAAACAATTTTAAACATTTACATTTACCCTTATTCCACTTGTCAACACCGTCGTCACGATAATACAATAAGTACCATAAAATTGAGGCTTGTCTAGTCGCTCTCGAGAACAATTTTGTGGTACTGATAGTCTATTTCTGTTCTCTGAGATCTAGAAAATAATATGAGCTTTTCAATAGTAGTCGACAACGGGTAGGCAAGAAACAATTTTTTTGGTATTGTATTAACGTGAAGTCGATGTTGACAACTGGAATCAGGTGATTATTTTTGATTAGAAATACAAACTTATGCAAAACTTTATCTCAATGAAAAAAATACAATAAATGTATAGACAACACTCAAAAGAAAAATCAATCCATCCATACTTAAATCATTAAATATATTAATACATTGAATCAATTAAAGAAACTTAAGGTGTGGCTGTCTCAAGTAATCTCGTTTTCGACTTGATGAAAGTACATTTTATTGTTATTTGTACTCAAAATTTCGAGTACTACTCGTACTCAAAGTAAGTGGAAAATACTTAAATTTATTACGGCCTTTTTCTTTCTGTCTAGGAATACTTAGTTTATTTTAAGCCCAATAAAACCTAATAAAGCCCAAAAAAAACCCTACAAAAAACACTGATATGTTCACTGAACTTCCGGCAGCAACTGACAATTAAAGTTTTGCAAGTTGTTCTATATAACTAATAAAACAGAAAATAGGAGAATATTTAATTTGTTAATGTAACGCGGTATCCTTCCATTTAGTTGGATGAGAAAATCCCACAAATATGCCCGATTATACAAATGGAAATAACGTTTTTATCTGGATTGCATAGATATTTTCCGAAAAATTTACTGGCAACACTAGCATTGCCAGATAGTTCTGTGTGTTATATGTTGCGAGTACGAGGTAATATGTATTTATTTAGGTTAACATAATGAACAATTTAAATTTAAAAGAACGCAACATAACATTTCTGATTGTTTTTTTTTCTTATTTTAGCCACTAGGCAAATATTGTTTAAAGCACAAATGCAAATGAAAAATTGTACGTGAATTTAAGGCAAATCATTGAAAATTACTACCTGTATAGGTAATAGAGATAAAAAAAGGAAAATGTACATATGGACGGACAGACCAAACAAATGCAAAATGCTTGCAACTGAGTGTTCAATAAAAACAAAACAAAAAAGAAACAAGACAACCAAAACTTTAGAAATGTTGTTACATACAACTAACTACTACGCACATAACAATTGACTTTAATACTGTTATTAAGTCTTAAAGGTATGTCTGTGCAACCACGCATGCTTACACAAACCCACAGAAACATATATGGCAACATCAATTCACTGTCTAAACATTACGAAAGGCTCCATGTAAGGAGAATTACTGTATTCAAAGCAGTTGAATGTTGTTGTTGCATTAAAGCATAGCTTTTTTCTTTCTTATTGGAGGTGCCTGCCTGTAGGTGGTGTTTGTTTCGGGACATAGTCCTCTTTGTTGGCCTACTCGTAAGCAAATAACACTAATTGAAAATATGCATGAGTGCATAACATATGATTTTTAAAGCTACACGTGTGTGGTTGATATTATTATTTTTTATAAATCCTTGTGAGTGCAGATTATTTACTAATAAAATTTTTGCTTGTATTCGTTTTGAAATCTTTGCTCGTTTTTGTTGTAGATTTTTAAAGCTCAAAAACAGTAAAGAATCTAAATGAAAAAATAGTGCTATTTTTGTGGCAATGAAGTCTTGTATTTAGTGGATATTGTTTTAAGAAATAAATCCCTTTTAATATTTTCTTCAAAAATCTACCGCCTTTTGTGTTTGTTATGCAAAAAACAAGCATCTTGTAAGCTCCGGCTGCATAAAACAAAAGAGAAGCGAAAAAGTGATTTATTTTTACATGGTTATCAACTTAACAGAAACAGCAGCCAGCTCTCTTTCTGTTAAAGTTGTGGCTGCAGCATGTGGCTTTTCCAAAAGAAAAAAACTGTATATAAAAATTGTAAGAAAACAATGCATTATTTTGCAACTGAACAGCGTTTTCAAATGTTTTTTTTTTTATAAAATACAGAGTGACAAATATGATAATCAGCATGCTTTTTCAGTATATTGTAAGCTTTGGATTTTTATACCAAAGTTATTTTTGTAGAATTAAGATACATAAAAAATCGCTGCGTTATTCCACTCTCAACCTGATGAAAATGTGGTTGGATCAGTAGTAAACCTATCTAGGAGGGAAAATTCTTTGGTGTGAAGTGAAAAACTAAAACAATGTAACTTAAAGCGTAAAGGAGCTAATTTTTCCCACAATATTATCTGTATTATTAAAAGGCAACACGTTTTTCTTAAGATCTCTTTTACGGCCGTAATACTGAACCGATTTGGGAAAGATTTATAAACGGATTTTTAAATAGATGTGCACAATCTTAATTTTATTTAGGTCGGTTAGAAAATTAGGAAGCTATAAGCGTTTAAAGTTGCTACTAATCCATGCACACTTATTGTTCATGCATTTATCAGCATCAACAAAGTGTGCATGCATGTTTGTCCAACTTGCTTTTGCATAAAAATGAGCGAGAGTCTTAAGTTGCTTATTTAAAATGTTTTTTGTTTTTGTATTTTATCGTATGTATTCATGTAAATGTTTAGTATTAATTTCTAGAGTACGGTCGATTGAGTCGACTCCTAGATACGTTAGTATATATTAGTTATCATGATAAAGATGAGCAAGAGACTGTAACATACCATGTGTGTGAAGTTATCACCGTTTTAACCTTTGCTGTTAAGTTAACATTAATGTAAATGAGAGACTGTTAAGTTTACAGAATTAAGTGTTCGTCAAGATTTGCTCGCGAAAATAATAAGAATTCCGCACATAATTTAAAGAACGGGAAAATTTTTAAAAGAGAAAGACATTTTTCAAAAATTAAAAATTTATTTTTGAAATCTAAAAATTCACTCAATTAATTTTTATAAATTTTTTTTGAAAAAGCATAATTGAATAAAAAAGTTATTTGTTTTATAAAAATGGAGAAATTTTTATTAATTTTACACGCTTTTCGATTGTAGAAAAATGCAAAATATTAGATTTACAGACGTTTTACAAATTTTTTTTGGGAAAAAATTTTTGATACTTCACACATTTGAATAAAAAAGTTATTTTTTATAAAAAATGTAGAATCGAAAATGGGTAAAAATGGCGTCTAGCAAAAACTTGCACCATTACGGAGGAATGCCGCCAGAATCAGTATAGTATTTGCGAAATCGGATGTTGAACAAAGTGATATTTGGAATTTTCAGAGATAGACGTTTTTCAAAAAATCAAAAATCGGTCACAATTTCCGTCTAGAAAAAACGGCAGAATGCTAAGTCCTTGGTGATTTCTGAACAGTGAGTGTAATATTCAGAATTAGTATAGTACTTGCGAAAGCGGATGTTGAAAAATGCGAAATTCAGAGCTTTCAGAGAAAGACATTTTCAAAAAATCTTAAAAGTTTTAACAAAATTTGCTGTTATTGTTTTGTTTTTTTTTTATTTCTCAATCTATTTTTTACAGTCATAAAGTAAAATATTTTTAACATTATAACAAATTAAAGTTGATGTACCTGTTTCCTTTGTATTTTTTTTAAGAATAATATTGTATAAATAATTTTTAGTTCTTCTGTTGCATGTCATTAAATATGAAATATATATTTTGCACAGAATTCGAACTATGCTTGTCTTTATTGTTGTATTGTATGCATTAAATAAATTTATTTTTCCATATTTTTATATCGACATCCATGATGATATTACTAATGATGCTTCTCTGTGGCTATGGCATGCTATAGTGCATTTGTATGATATATATTTGCTAAAAATCTTGGAAGCAATTCCTTTCATTGGCTTTGTGATATTGCATTGATTTTGCCTAGCGGCTCTTATGTGTTCTGTTTTTTTATGCTCTTAGTGTGGTTTTTTGTGGTTTCACATTTTGTAGAAACACATTTTGTTTATTAGTAAAAAAATTTGTTTGCTTTTTAGTACATTTATGTAAAGACCTCATTTTGTAAATCCAAAAGATACCATACGATTGTATAGAAAAAAATTTTAATTTCAAAGAAATTCCTTGAATTTTTAAATAAGGGAAATAAATAAGTGCACACAAATGGGCAACATAGTTTTTATTTCTTCAATTTTCTTCGATTTTCTTGGTTAAATACTAACTAACCGGTTAATTCAAGATATCCTTAAGTAGTCAAATATACTATAGGAGGAGGTGTTTTTACGATTAAAAACTTTTTGAAATTGCTTTAATATTAATGACATACTTTATTTACACCTTAGTTTGCTTATTTTAAATTTTAATTTATTTTAAATGTAAATATTCTTTGCTAAAAAAATCTTGTAGATGTTTGCGTATACACACGCACATATATCATATTTAATTAGCAAAATAAATAAATTTTTATAAAAAAAAATTTTTAATTTTTTTAATGCCGACAATTTTGCTTTTTTTTTGATGCGTCAACACGAAAGAGGCATAAAAAGATATCATTTTGACAGTTGTAGTATCTAATAAAATCCCATCATATACAAAGACTTGATTACATTGAGCATATAAAAATAAGAGTACACACACAAACCACATCATTTGGAGGAATTCTTTTCATTCTATATATTATGCCATCTTCCTATCTGTTCTTTACTTTTAAGAAGTTCAACAACATACTAATAACAAAATGTGTTTCTTGGAATATAACACAAAAAATCATCATCAATATTCAGAGTGTTGTGTGTTAAAATTGATTTAGTAGAAATCAAATAATATTCTTTTGAATAACACACAAAGTTACTATTATTAACCCATACTACATAATAAGTGATAAAATAGCCTTTTCTTTTATTTTTGAGATTTTAATGTATTCATAATTTCAGATAATATTTTTTTTAACATAAAAATTCATTATAATTTAATTTTTGCTGCAGAACTTTTTTATAACAATTGCTTTTTTATCAGCTTGTAGTATATTGAATGGCTGCTATGAGAAATTGTTAAAGTAGGAGTGGATCATTTGCGCTGCTCTGCTGTTTAAAAATGAATACTTATGCTGGTTTAGTAGCAAACACAAATACTACAGAGAGGGTAAAAGTTGACTTGTGTAATTGAAATTGATCATTAGCTGAAATACATCATGCTTATTAAAGAAATAAAATAATTATAATTTGATTTGATATCAAATGATTTAAATATACGAAAGCTAAATGTGGTGAAAGCCATTTATGATAGTACGAGATCTGGCTACAGAGTTAGTGAACTGATCGAGTGTTTTTTACTAAAAGCCTAATTTTTACTCATGTTTATGATTAAGAGAATATATATCTACCAGTTTGCCTATCAAAATGTGGCCGCTAGTATTTTTAATTATATTATTGTTAATTAATTATTCGAAAAAAAAAATGTTATTCACTCGGTTGCCGTTGCGCACTCGCATCTCTTCGCTGCCAGGTATGATTTTGAATGAAACTCCGAACACAAATCTGCATTGGCATGTTCTTGTACCAATTTTAAACAAATTTTAAAATTTTCTTAATTTTAGTATACAAAATTCTTGTACCTTCCATAACTACTGATTCTTATTTTTTTAATAACATTCAGGCAATTAATGAGTACCAATTAGTTGGTGTGATATCTTCTTTGGGAAAGTGTTACTGAAGAGAGGGCAGATGGCGAAGTGAGGAATCCTAATGTTATTTATTTATTGCCGCGTCTCTGGTGTCATAAAGGCGCGTTACCTGTTTCAATAATTATTATATGTACATCGTCAACAATTTGCTATAATATCGACCAAAGAAGACATTGTGATTACCATAGATCAGTATTAATCGCTACGGGAAATGTTCAATGACCAGTGCTACTATACCTTCGTCAATTAATCAGTCCAGCAACATTTAGCACAATAGCACATAGTGGTGTAAAAGGTGGCTACTTTTGACTACTCAATACTTTTAACGTTTTTTGTTTTATTTTAAAATAAAAATATTTAATAGGTAAAAATTCGCATTTAATATTATACGCACTGCAAAATAATTCATGGATTAGGAAATTTAATAATCAATTAAAAATATCTAACTAAACGGTAAAATTTTCGTATTTAAGTATGGAAATGCATCTCTGAAGGTATTAAATGCTTACTTTTGGGTATTGAGTACCGCTAAATATATACGGTATTGAATACTCGGTACTCAGATTCTCAAAACTTTTACAACACTAATAAACAACAGTCTTCGTTTGCTTTGTAGTTAATGTGACAACTAATTCAGCGCACAACACCATCTATTCTGGCAAATTACTGTTTGACGAGGTTAATATTAAAATTTAATTTTTCCAATATTTCACAAGTTACAAATATTTTCTTAGTTAATCGGTTGTTAAAAAGAATTGTAAATGATTGATTTTCAAGATATCATTGGCATTTCCTTGTTTTTTCAATTATACAAAATATAAAGTTGTTAGATCTTAAAATTTAAATTCATTGTATTTAATTTTTTATTTTCTATTTTTAAATCAAAACAAAAGTATTCGACACAAAAACCTTGTAAACCAACCGTCCACTATGAATTCAACAACAGAAAAATACAAATTATATTTATGAAAGTCTTCTTTTATGTTAAATGATGCAAAGATGCATAAAATGAGCATGATAACACAAATTAATATAATGAAAAAGAAACACAGTAATATATACAAAAGAGATGCATGCGTATACTAAGCTTAATCTAATATACTGTAATGTTTGCAAAGAATATGATATAAGATTATTATCACATATACACATTCACCCCAAAAAAACGTCTATTGCAGAATATACATAAGAGTAAAATGCTAGCAGAATATTAATATTTTTGAAAAATTTCCAAAAGTTTTGTTTTTATGAAAAAAATTTAGAGTCTAGAAAAAATAGATTATTGCGCCTTTACTATTATTTCGCGCACAACTGTTGCTCGTACAGAAACCTAAAAATCCGCACAGATGTTTTTGTATTGATTATTGATTCATGCACAAAAATAAAACATTAAAACATCAAAGTCCTTTGCAAACACCCATACCATAAACAATAGAAGGCACGAGAAAACAAGAAATATACAGTTAAAGGATAAATACATCGGGTATTTGAATATAAAAACTAAATTCAATTAAAAAAAAGCTGTAGCAAAATCACTCATGGAAAATAGAAAATTTATGACAAGATTTTGCTGACAACATTTCATCGCCATTTGTCCGTTGGAGAGGTATAGAAATAGTTAGTAATCAAGTATGCATTTTCAATGTTAAATGCAGTGACTTCTACAACATACCCAACTAAGAATGCATAAATAAATGGTGACATAAAACTATATACATATATATTCTTAAGGGTTTATTTTGCTTATATCGAAACTGTTTACATTTTATAGATTTGATCTTTATTTCAAAAGCGCTTACCAGGAACAATTTAGATTTTGTTGCGGAGATTGCAGTAGGAGGAATGACAAAAAAACTGAATTTATACGTTTAGTGAATGATGATTGATTTCATGCCAAAAAGATTTCCATCAAAAGCCATAAGAAGAATAAAAGTAGAAATGCAGTAAAACAACAGCCAAAGACTTAACTTTGTATTCAATTCAAAGATCGCTAAACGCTAAGTGGCCAGTGGCCTGCTAACGTTGTCTGGCTTAACTACATACGTAGTCATAAAATACTGTCATTATATTTTTGTTGTTTGTAAAATTTACTCAGGTTCTTTAGTTTACTGTTTGACGTATTCAGAAATTATGACTTCAATGTCGAAAACTAACGACTATCATTTTTTTTATAAAGAAAGGAATAAGGAATTTTATTAATATAATAACAGGGAATTTTAATATATTTCTTAGTTTTGTTGATGTTCTCATCCTTAATGAATTTTATTTATGAATTTTTAAATGATGAATGCATCAAAGATTTAATTTAAAATTCATAACATTTAGGCTGTGAAATCTTTGTTATTAAAATTTGGACCCTCAGGATTAATTGGATAACATATAATTACTAAATTGGTTTTTATTTTTTTTTTTAGTTTTAAGCATAAAGATATTTAGTCAAAGGTAGTTTCAATTTTAAGGTGTATAAAGTTTTGATAATGACTTTAAATCCAACCCGATGTTTAACCGGTTTTTCTATTTGCTCATTTACTATTTATTTATTGTATCTTCCATATAAACCGAGCTTACAATGAGTATTTAAGCGCTTTTTTTTTAATTTATGCATACTTGGTTATGTTTAAAAGAAGCATTTTTTTATACCTAGATAGTCAAGGTTATATTCAAAATTATCTCGGCACTCCAGTGTTATATCACATTTGTAGGCGAGCCAATGTTAAAGCCATAAATAGCAAGCAACTTACGGATGTTAATAAAAGATATGACACAAGCCTCTATGCGAGGGATAAGAATATGTTTCCGAATTTAAATAGTAATAGATACTGGTGGCTAGACCAATATGGTAGCTAATTATTTTTTTCTTTTATCCCTTATTAACATTTCTATTTATTTTTTGTAATATTAAAGTGGTTTTTTCATTTGTTTTTCCTACATTAAAAAATTTTAATCATTAATGTACACATATTTGTATTACAAAACGTATAAGCTAATTCATCAATATTATTAAAAAAAGAACTAAGATTTTCAAAATATAAATGTACTAGAGTGCTCGAACACGGGACAGTGTACAGACTATATTATATTATTCAAAATGCTGTTTTTTTATTTATAGTCTTAATTATTAAAAAAATTATTTGTTAAATAAACGTAAAAAAAGGATTTAAAGATTTTCGTATGATTGATTGAAAAAAATATATATTTATTATTGCTACTTTCCGTTTTCTAACTTGATCCGGGGAAGTTGGATCTACTAGAGTGGCTTTAGATTGTACTTTCTTACGTACGCTTTTCTGAACAACTGGGTTAATACTTGTCACTTCTCTATACTCTCTACGCTGCTGATAAAATGCGTAAGAGCTGTTTATGTCTTGAAACAATGACGTTTGCTGCACATAAATTAATTTGCTACATGCTGAATTAAATTAAATTGTTTGCTGTTTTTTAAACTATCCTACATTATCAATCAACTAAGATACATTTTTTTGTGTTAATGCGCATTTTATCATCATAAATATTTTTTATATATTTATTTGCTGGCTCGAATACTAAAGCATACCTTAAGGTTCTGCAAGTTCTATTAATTATTAAACATACTTTTAAGGGTATTATACTTAAACTGTTTTTAACATTAACAGTTTCAGGTTATTTATTAAATTTAGTACACTAATGCTTTACAATACATAGCAACATATGTTCTCCTTCTTAGCTTAATTACCACAACATATTAAAGTTTTTGTAATACCCTACCCTTGCTATTAAGACTCTTTAAAATTATTTTATTTCATGTCAGTCTTCTAAGACTCCCTCAAGATATGTAAATGCCTCACAGCTACAATCATACAACCAGTGCAACAATACTAAGAAAATACCATACCACTTTTATCATTTCTTTTGGTTTTTCATTTTGCTTAATATTATATAGAAATAATTTAATTCATGGCTTTATTTTATTTCATTGTTTCTTTGTTATTATATTGTGGCAAACACAAGACACGCAGGACCCAACACATAATATTAACATCTACTTACGGCACGTTCATTGTTGTAAGTACTTTGGCCAATGTCAGCCCTTAAGGTGTTTATGGAAGAAATTATAATAAAAATTATTTCCATTTTCTTTTCTTACTGTTATTGTTAGAGAGTGTAACTCGTAGATTGCTGATTATAATCACAGAGATAGAAAAATATTGTAAATGGCCGCTAATGAGACATATAGCCTCAAGAAGAAATAGCTAATAAAAATTACAACAATACAATAAATGTTTAACAAGTTTAACAAGAAATTATTATTTAATAGACTGACAACTTTTCTTAATGAAAAAATATTAATTTATAAATAAATACACTTTAAGAATAATGCTCGTTCCTCGATGGGTAGTGCCAGAGAGTTCTCATAGCCACTTTGGCTGGAAGTGAATGATATGAACATGAGGGATTTAAGTTTCCAGCAGAACGCAGCTGAATAGCGTTTTATATTGAAAATTTAAATAACAAAATTTAACCCTTTGTAAAAGATAAAAACTATGTATTGTCTACATTTATAACACAAAGGTGACATGCCTTGTGACAAATACATACCGATAAAGCAGCTCAAGGTATCAATTTTTGCAAAAATATTCAACTATTGAATTACTACTCTTCTTTTAGAATACATATTTATATATATATATATATGTACTTTTTGTAAATTGTTATCATATTCATCATAGTTTTTATTATTTGGCATATTCAATATATTCAATGTCATTACTCCGCCATTCATATCTCTATCCGTTCATCAATAGAGTTGGCTGTATGGCTGTACTCTTTGTAGACTTATCTGTATGTCGACTTACAAATTCATTTTTATAAAAAACATTTACAGATAAAAAACAAAAAAGAGGAGATAGTTTGTTTGAATACATACACATGTTTATAAATATATGAATACGATTTAAAATGTAGATACAGGAGTTTATTAAAATTCATGGCAGGCACAAGGTAGCAAATATTCATAAAAAGTTTTAGTAGAAAATATTTCACAACAAGGAATCAGTTATTACAAGGAAACCGCTTCCATAATTGGGGAAAGCAAAAAATTATTTCAAAAATATATAAAACTTGTTTTATTTAAGTACGTATACCATATCCGTGATAGGCTCGGACAAAGTCTAATTGTGTGACGTAAATTTTTATATATTTTTCCATTATGGATCGGCGTTAATCGTCTCTTTTAATTATTCAGTTCAGTGTTTCCACCACTGAAAGTTAAAATTGTACAGAAGTTTGACAAAAATAGTACAAAACCAAATGAAATAGTACATAAAATATTTCGACAAAATCATTATATTTGTATGTTAAAATGTGAACATATATGTATGTATATGTATACATTTATGTATTATATACGTACATATATATCAAAAACACTTAACTATAAAGCATAAAATCCATTTATTCCCTTACATACATATATACTATCTAAGTATATATGTATATCTATTTTATAAATACATAAGTACATACAGATGTATTTTGGTGGTCACTGTTTTTGTACCGTCAAAATATCATTAGATTTTTCTTCTAAAATAAAAAGTAAGAATTATTTTTTCAGCATTTCATTAGTAGGTTCAAAATTTGCATCATCATTTTTTCAATACTCTCTTTCGTAAAAATGATAGCTGCAATTGTGTCAGTTGACAATTTATTTCTCGAATACGCTTTAATATTGTTTAGCTTACTAATAGCCCTCTCTACAGAAGAATTAGAAAATAGTAATATTAGAGGAAATTTTATAACAGTTTATAAATTTAGGAAGAGAGTTTCATCAGCGCAATTCTTTATTTTAAAAAGTTTTGTCCAATAAATTTCGTCATCAAAGTCATAAGAAAGATTAACCTCTTTGTGGTCCAAAAGTGCATGTTCGCGCCACTCATTGTCTAATTTTTGGTAATCTATTTCAACGGAAGGAAATCTGATTTTCAAATTTGATAACGATTTTATTTCAAATGATTGTGCAAATTTTGGATCTACTATATCTTTAAAGGACATTATCAAAAATTTATATTTTTTTTTAATTTGGGTAATAACTTCAACGTAAAAATGTCTGAAATCGGTATACATTTTTGGTTGTTCTGATTCGGAAATTGTCTCTTGTGCAGGGACAACAATATACATTTAATTTTGCTGAACAAAAAAAGATCATTTGTGTGATTAATCAGAAACAAATATTTTTGTTTTATAATATCTGTTTTTATATAATTAGACAAAAAATGTTAAGCATTTTGATTACTTAATTTTTTAGTTTGTATATTGAAAAAATGCGAAATAAAACAAGTTTAATATTGCTTAAAAGGCTTAAAACGTTAATTCTGCGGAAACAGTCTTTAAACTCTTTCTTCCGCTTCGTCCGAATAACAGCAAGAGCGAAGCTTACATACCGAATACGTATTTGCGGATTTTAATTTACACACGTTAAGACAAGAGAAATCTACTACATGCAATTCTCTTTTTAGTTCTTTATCTGTTACTTCCAATTGCCATTTTTTATACATTTTTCTTAACATAAATTATTTAATTTCTAACATAAACAAATATTTATAAAGCTTACAAAAAAATTCTTGTACAACCAACGGGGAATAAAACAAATACCTGCCACTTTATGTTATTTATGACTCATAAATTTTTCTTAATAATTAAGTGCAAAAACTTTAAAAACAAAAAAGAAAACAACAATATTAGTGTGGCAAACAACTGATTAAAAGTAAAAAACACATAGTTCTTATTATTATTTTAAATTCGTTCGTTGCAAAGCAAAGTGTTTGTGGTTGTAGGTTCCAGTGCAAAGTATTTGACCAGCAAAAGTTTGAAATTCAAATAAATTTAATATAAACATCTACAAAAAGAAAACAGCAAATAACTACCGAGCAGCCAGCAAAATGAGAGCAAAATGGTGCGAATATTTTAACAAGTGATAAGAAACAAAAACATAGAAAATGAACAAATAAAACTTTGGTAAAAGAACACATCTTTATTTACAGGAAAATGTGTTTTTATTTATTGTTTTTTATGTAGTTCCATTATAAGTTGTATTTTAAATGATCAAAATATTGTTCCCTTGTTGTATTTTGTTTACTAAATTTTTTGTTTGGCTAAAGTGTTAAAGAATTTATAATTTAACAAATACAATAGAAAGAAAAAGAGATGATATGCAAACGACAACAGGAAGTGTATTAGTAGAGTAAATTTCTTGATTACAAAAAAATTTATATATAAAATTAAGTTGAATATATCTCACAAAAAAAAAATAAACAAAACTAATAGATTGAACTATGGAAACAAGCAAATGTATATTTTATTTTTAAACTGCGTCTAATATTTCTTAAAAATCTTATCACAATTCATTAATGAACTTACATGAAAGCTAATGCATCATTAGAACATAAATGTATAAATTAATATACAGTGTAGACAAAACTAGCTGAACTCCTAAATTTAATAGTTATCGGGCAAGTGTCCCATATTTTTGGTATAGAGTGATTAAGATAATTTTTTACTCTGCTTGATACTGAAGACTTTGTATTTTGGCTGGTAGTGAAAAGTCTCTCTGGACTTCTCCCGACCTTTTCCCGTTTGGTTCAATAATTCATCATTTTCAATAAATTTTATTAAAAACTTAAAACATGGCACTGAGCAGCCTCCATCGTGACGATAACATATTCTTCCGCCAACTAATTTCGTAAGCCTTTGTTCACCTATGCTTTTATTGAATGTGCATTACAGCTGTCTTTTAAACAAAATAATGTTGTTTTGGATGACAGTGTCGCCCTGACAAAAATTAAAAACGAACTACAGCTCGACTATAAGCATACATTATTTAATAATTACTAGTGTATTCAGCGGTCGCCTTAATCGACCACATTCTAGAAATTAATATAAAACATTTACATAAATGCATACGATAAAATACAAAAACAAAAAACATTCTAAATAAACAAATTAAAATCCTTTCTATGCAGATGCAAATTGCATATGCGCACTTTGTTTATTTTTAAAGTTGAAGCTGATGCATGCATGTGTAATAAGTATGCATGTGTTAGTCGCAACATAAAACGCTCCCTAAATAACGAATCAATTTAAATAAAATTAAGACTGTGCACATCTTTGTAAATACCCGTTTAAAAGCTAATAAATCTTTCCAAATCGGTTCAGTATTACGGCCGTAAAAGGGATCTAAAAAATCTTATATACAAACTTTTAAAAAACCAATGAGAATTTCAAAAATTACAAAAGTATAAATAAGCATATTATTGTCACCCAAAGGGCGTCTAATTGTATAAAGGTTGTAAAGAAAATAAAATAGATTCATATCGAATAATATAATTTGCTTGTTGGGATGTTTGAATAAGTTTCAAAACCTACTATGCTTATTTATACTTTTGTAATTTTTGAAATTCTCATTGGTTTTTTAAAAGTTTGTGTATAAGATAAGAGGTTTGAAACATTTCAAAAATATGTTTTAAGGTCTACTGATGATTTGGCATTAGCGCCAATGAAATGCATATATATAGACTAGCTAAAAAAACCTCAACAAACAAAATTTTTTTAAAATCTTTGAAATAATTTGTTATTTAAAAAGCAAAGTGTTCTCAAGTTTTGCGGAGAAATATGATTTCGCGATTCCGTTTGAACTAGGCAGTGGAAAATAGTCTCTCAGATGCGACAGAGCTCTTTGGAAAACTTAAATATTTCTCCGTCATTTTCTTTAAGTTTGTGCAGGACATGTCATTGCACCAGAAAACAAGAGAATATTTGTTTCTAGGTGTAGCTCAATAAGACGTTTTTTCGATAGGATTGAAGTCGATTCTCTTTAAATATTCAATCAAGCTTTGTATCGACTTTCAAGAATTGTAAGCAAATAATAGGTTTCAAGGTTTCATTCTCTAAGGCATCAAATCTCTCATTAAGAGCTGATGTTAACTAAGTCGCAAATTGTTGACACTCTCAACTACTCCTTCATCTCCGTTAATTTATATATTATATTTTCTATTAATGTTCGAAGACTGTTGACTAGCGGAATAGCGTCGGACAATGTAGCGGTAGACGTGCTTATGGATTTTGTAGCCTCTTCGAAGTAAGCCAAAATTTTCACCACCACTTCCATAATTTTCCATTCGTTTGTCGTGAGTTCCATCATGCATTTTACACGAGGTAAATAAGCTTTTACCGCAACCCTTTGCTGTAGTAAACGCCTTAAAGCCTAAAGAGTTAAATCCTAACGTGTAGGTATGTCCTGTATAAGGACATGATTCGGAATATTGTATGCATCTTGCATTTCTTTTAACATTTTAGTGCTGCATGTGGAATGGCTAAAATGTCCTATAACAGACCTTGATGAAATGATTACCAACATTTCGAAACGACTAAGAATTAATAGAAACAATTTCATTATTCTCTTTTGATATTATGTTCTGCTTTTAATGTGTTATTTCTTATAGATGTTATGCAAAAAAATTTAAGAAGCATCGTTGTATCAACAGTAAAATATCGCCGATATCGATATATCTGAAAACCTGAAGTATCGCCGATATATCGGCATCGGTATCGGTTACATCCCTATTAAAAACGCATTGCAATTAATTGTTTTTGTTTATTTGTACAGTTTTCCTTTTTCATGATGTCAAATCATAATGCCTTTAACCTCCTAATATTTATATAAAATTTTATCTCATAAATTACAAATGAGGTTCGTAACATGGCACGTTCCGGTGCAGAACATTTGCTGTGCTAAACTTACACAATTGATAGCTTCATTTATCCGTATTCAATAAATTTTGCACAAAATTTAATTTCCGTTTAAAAGAGACTCCAACCGAAGATACCAAAACTTGTGCCGCGAAAAGAAATAAAAGACAAAACGAAAGACTTAAAAACAACAAATAAAGAGGTGACATTTAAAAAAGCTATTAAGGAAAGAAAATACTTACATTGAAAAATGTCCTCTGGCCATAATTACAGTTTTATGCCATAATTTTTAGTTAAATCCAACTTAATTTAAAACATAGGATGAAAAAGAACCTTAATAATGATCGAATTAAATTTACAATTTATATAAATTTTGTATTTTTCAGAAAATTTATCTTAGATTCATTAACATCACTTTTACGGTGATTAAACACAATTGAACCTTTTAAATAAAATTATCATCAATATAAACTAAATGTTAATGGACGAACTCACAGCCAGCCTGGTTGTGTGCGTTTAAAAAGAGAGTCAAGCAGGCGATTACAAATAAATACACCTTTTGTTAACGTGAATACGAGTATAAAAAAGCAAATTATCATAAATATCAAAAAGTAATCCAATAATTTTCTACTTATAAAGAAAACCAATGAATAGGTGCTTAAGGCTTAAAAAAATTATATAAAAAAAGCAAACAAAAATAAAAGAGGAAAAAAATAATGTGAATGCTTTTAGAAAAAGTAAACCAGAGAAGGACTTTAAATGAATAGCATCTGGGCAACAAAAAAGTGGTGGTAGCCATGGTGGAAGTAGTTTCTTAATGGTTTTGCATGAAACTAAGTTATAAAAAAGGTTTTAAGTCAACAGTAATGTTATTAAGGCCCTTTGTCGGTTTACTAAACATACTTTTGGTAAAGTGTTTTTCTTTCTTTTGTTATAAAATTTGGGTTTAAGGCATAACAAATTTTAAGTTTTCTAATTAAATTATTGAAATACAAATTTTATAAGTGCATCTTTTTTTATGAATTTTTATTAATTTCTTTGGATTTCCTAATTTTTAGCTCAAAATCCTCGAATTATTGAACATCCTATGGATATGGTGGTACCTAAAAATGATCCATTTACCTTTAATTGCAAAGCGGAAGGCAGCCCTAAGCCCTTAATACAATGGTTCAAGGATGGTTATGAACTAAAAACCGATACGGGGTCACATCGCATCTTAATGCCTGCCGGTGATTTATTTTTTCTAAAGGTAAGGATATTTTAATATGAATAATTTTAAAATATTTAACTTTAATTTAATATTTATACGTAATTTGTTGAACTGTTTTAATATGAATAGTATTGTTAGTCCAAATCTGACTCATTTCTTACTACCGAGTGCGTGGACACATGTTTATTATTTCCAAACTTTTAGTAAATATGGTGCGTTTATATAAAGGATAGATCTCTTATCAACCAAAATATATTTTCAGAAAATTTTAGAAAGCTTTCAAGTTGTTCACAAATGATGGTCTTAAAAATTGTCCACAAATACACTATTTTTAAATTAATTAAATAATATATGTAAAAAATTAGAGTTATTGTATATGTATGTATTTCCGTGTGTAACAAAACAACTAAAAAGAATTTTTATGCTCCAAAAAGGTAAATATGGCAGTATTTTTTGTATTTTAATTTTTTCAATAATACGGCTAAATAGTAAATATTAATAGCCACTAGTAACCGGTGTTAAAAGTAGTAAAATCGAACTAACAAAGATAATGATATGGTGTAGCAACCTCGACATCAGTGCTGATTCACTCTGCTGGTCTGCAAAATAAATGTTCCAAAATAAAAATAATTTGAAGTTATAAAAAAAAATCTTAATTAATGTTAAATACTAAAGAAATTCAACTACAAAAGGCAAAAACCATGTAAAATGTTTGAAAAATAGCTTAATTCTCAGCTGCCAATGGCGCTGAATAAGCGAGAGAGACTGGAAAATATGGAGTAGTTATTCATCAGAGATGAATAACTCACAGAAATTGATTAAATTTAAATTGATTATATTTAAATGTTACTTGATTTTTTTTGTCACAGAAGATATTTCTATGGCAATTTGACTCATCTAGTAAAACGTGAAATATCGACCAAAGTACAAATAAAGTAAGTATTTTCATATGTATCAAACATACCATTAAATTTATATTAATCGAGATTGCCTCGATATCTTTTTTCAAAGATTTAAAAAACTTTTGTTTGTTGAGGGTTTTTAGCTGATCTATATGCATGCATTTCATTATATAGACTAGCTAAAAACCCTCAACAAACAAAAGTTTTTTATATCAAACATACCGTAAATAGTAATAGATATAATTGTATCTATGGCCCAGTGATGGCAAGAGTAGGGAATTTTCCCTTTTTGTGGGGAATTATTTTTAAAAATTTCAAAGGAAGGGAAAAATGAACAGATTCTAGTTTTAAGGAAAATGTAGAGAATTTTCAAAAATTTGGTTTTCTTCCTTTTATATTGTGGTGTAATTGCGTAAAACACCGCACAAAAGTGATAATACATTTAAAAATCTAAATTTCCAATTTTGTAAGAGTATTACACGAGATATTTCATACAGACAGAAAACAGTTTTTGGAAAAAAATAAATAGAGACAACGAAAGGTAAGGAAATGTCCAATTTTCTTGGGAACAGGTTATGTATGAAAAACGAAAACAAATTTGAACATTTTAGAGTTTTTTTTTGTTTAACATATAGAATAAGACTTTTAAAAAATATATATATTAAGCTTTTTTAAATATTCAAATGCGCGATTAGACACAAAAAAGATATAACTTTCATTTTTTCCATTTCGAGCAGATAGATATCGGAGGTTGTTAAAATTACAAATTTATAGTATTTTTTTATTATTAAAACCCTAAATAAAATGTAATTTTTTTCTAAAGTCAATTTTAGAGCAGGCAAAAATACAGGAAACTTTTTTTGTGTGAAGGAATTTTTTCGAGGCATGTTAAGATATTGTTAAATTTCTGCTGGCATCACAGAGTAACACATATATAAAATACAAAATATGGTATTAGGCGAATAAGCAGATTTTAAAAATGTGCATATGACTTGATGAATTAATACTACTTGCTCAATCATTAAAGATGTAATTTTTATTAATTAATATATATATTTATATTTTTTTATTTATTTATATAAGAATTAGTCAATGGATATAATCCTTACAGACTAATAAATAACAAGTTCAGACAAATAATAATATAATTTCCTTTTATCAAAGAATATATGATGATGGGATGTTTGCACTCTTTGGTTCTTGAATGGTTTGTAAACGCAACATTTCAGTGAATTTCTGATACCTTAACTTGGTTACCAACAGTGTTGACAGGAGCTGGAATAAAAAAGGCTTAAATGGCTTTTTAAAAAGGCAAACGAAATTTCCATA
This sequence comes from Gymnocheta viridis, assembly GCA_956483585.1. Taxonomy (NCBI): domain Eukaryota; kingdom Metazoa; phylum Arthropoda; class Insecta; order Diptera; family Tachinidae; genus Gymnocheta; species Gymnocheta viridis. The sequence continues at coordinate 7,170,303 of OY101440.1, forward strand.
CAAATGCGAAAAATTATGTATGGGATTTCGTTCGATATCGAATGCCATAATTTACCCCCAGGTATATATTTTGACTTCGATTCAGTATTGGATCAAAAATATAACAGAATATTTGCATTTAAGCATGAAAAATTAAACTCGTGTACGTCGCTTAACTGAGAATGTTACTGTTATACTTATAGCGTAAAGGAAATCCAAGATATAAACCTCGTTGATCTTTGGAATCGGGCATTCCACAACTGACACGTGAAAAGATTCCTGACCGTGTAAGTTCTCGAAGAGATGATCAAAACTATACAACAAGATAAACCATTATACCTTTTTCATTCGGGACTACGTAAAAGATATGGTCTATGCCAATGGCCGACAATAGATTTTAGTTGTCGACGACATGCAGCAGCAAATAAGCACATTGGTAATGGAAGATTTCATGAGAAGAACATGGCCCTACAGGCTTAGCCATGGCGGTCAATTGGTTGTTATTGTTTTCCATTATGAACACCGATGAGTTTCCTTAAATGAAATGTGTTATTAGAATTCCCTATAGATAGCTAAATACTTGACCCAACATTTGTAAATTTTTAACACAAAAGCTGTCGCCATTGGATTTTAATCAATATAATTTTGTCTTCAGTGTATTTACGTTTGTACATTGGATTCATTTTTTGATGTTTCAAGATGATTTTATGAGTTCAGTAGAAAATAAAAATTTTGCATCTTTGAGGCTGAAAAAAGTTGAAAAAAGCCGCGCACCTAAAACGTAAATTTCGATGCTAAACGCCAAATCTAGCCTCTAAAAGGCTAAACTGGGATCACTGATTACCAAAGACCTAGAATGAACATACAAGCGACATAAAAGTTACACTAAAATATTTTTTTTTGGGATTTCATTAAATTTTCTTTAAACAATTGCTTTCCTTAAAATTAAAACAAAATAAATAGCTGCTCCTCTCTCACACTTAACATTTTGTTTTAATTAATAACCTTTGATTTTGTTAAAAAATTAAGTAAAAAATGAAAAACATTAACACTTGCCACAAATTATTTACACATGACAAATTTAAAATCTTTTTAAATTTTACAATTTAACATAACAATTTTTTTGTTCTAGGGTATAAATTTCCGTTTCCTCTTTGCCATATTGGGTTTTAAATGAAGTAAAAAAAACATATTTTGTTGCACAGTTTCTAACAAAACAGTAAATGCCTAAATTAACAAAGAGAAGTTGACAATAATTAAATGTTTAGCAACATTTCATTTAATATATTTAAAAACAAATGCAACATTTTAGTTAACCATTTTAAAACTGATTGAAATTGTTTAAAAATATATTAAGGACTTGTTCCACGTTCAATATAAATGGTTCACATACGAAGATCACATACAAGTATCTTTTTAAAAATTAAATAAAATTAACTAAATACTAATCCTCGTGTTATATTGTGGTTTTATTGGAAACAAAAAATATTTCAACTATTTGTCAAACACGATTTTATTGATATGACGATACCCGGTGAGGCAGTAGCTCTTCATGTCAGTCCGAATCGTAAAAATTATGTTGACGTATCTGGTTGTACCCCACGAGTGACAAGAACGATTTTAGATTTAAGGGTGTGGACAGTTACTGGGTTGATTGCTTAGCGGCAAATTGACACCACCAAGACGCCAGCACTATAACCGAACTTAGTGCGCAAAAGATATATTGTATGATGAGCTGTGTGACACGAAGATGGCAATGATGCTATAACTAAAAACTCTCAGTACTTAAAAACTCTATAATCGCGGCACAGTAGCACTCGCCGTTGACTGATGCCACTATTCCAAAACCCATACCAAACTGTTACAATATGTGTATCCAATGATCTCTCTCCAATCTCTGCAATTTGTTGACATAGCCACCAGTATTAAAATCAGCCTCGTCAGAAAAGATGATTTTTCTGACTGGAGCTTTTTTAAGGCCCAAATGGAGAAGCTCAAAGCGGCTCATGGTTCGCGAAGGTATAGTAGTCAATATTTCGGGCAGAAGAAAGTTCTATCAGTGTCATATGATATAAAAAATACTTTTATTAAGACAATCCGCTATACATACCGAAACATACATATACAAAATAAATATATAAATATAATTTTATTGCCCAAAGACTTTAATTACATTTGAAGCTTTAGGAATTTTTAGCAAAACTAAAGAATATATATCCTGAATTGCTTTTGAACAAGCCCAAAATATGCTGTACTTTATAGAGAGAGAAAAGACTTCAAATAATTGAATTTCAATTTACTTCAGCTTTAATTGTGTAGATTTCTATTAATTTAGTGTGAAAAATGATTATAAAAGACTATTTCTCAACTGAAATTCAAATTTAAAAAAAAATTATAATGTTTAATCACTAATATGTAAAATATTTCATATTTTTATTATCAATTCATTATAATTACCAAGATATTTATATTCTTTACAGGTTATTCATTCACGCCGTGAGACTGATGCTGGTACTTATTGGTGTCAGGCCAAAAATGAATTTGGTGTGGCTAGATCTCGTAATGCAACCTTACAAGTGGCATGTAAGTACATAAGAATATTGTGAAGTAGCGCAGGGGGTCGATTCTGTTTCTTTAAAACTGTGAAATGGACAAAAAACTTTTCATTTTCGTTTTCATAAGAGCTTTTCATATTATCATTTCACAATTACATAAATTGTGATTCCCATTCTTTTAATGAAAAAGTGTTTCATTCCAATGTAGTCGTCAAAATTTTGGGCCTATGTTAATAAAATGTAAAGTCAAATACAGATATCGAAGCTTGAGCAGCATGTATTTATATTTGCTGATAGTTTTTAACCATTTTGTTTAGCAATTTTTGCCCGATATTTTAATTAAAAATATTTCGTTTTACTAACAATGAGAATGCATATACTATACTATATAAAGGCATGGTATGGGCCACAACACAGAATTCCCCGGTTTTCATTAAAATCATGCAAAAACTACATAACCAACTAAAAATTAAAATAAAATAAGTATAAAAAATTTTTAAGTTAAACAGTTTTATTGCAAAAAGGGTAATATAGTAAAATTATTAAATCAATCTAGGCCATTGGTCAGACAAAAAAATAAAATCGTATCCTCAGTTGACTGTTGATAAAAATTTCACGCGCCCCCAGATTTCATTTATTTTTTGTCTGATCAATGCCATAGATTTATTTAATCATTTGTTACCATTTAGTACATTATCCTTTTTTCAATAAAATTGTTTCAATTCAACATTTTTTTTACTTATTTTATTTTCAAGTTTTGAGATTTTATGTGATGAATAACAAATTTTGTATTTTAATAAGTCAGTATTCTGCGAGTCAAGCCCTTTCTTTTGATACCCATGTATAAAAAATAGGTTGTGAAAAATATATATTTAATCCGCCATTATGTTGGCGGCCATATCGGCTTTGCAATTTCTTTCAAATTACTCTATTCTATTAGTCAAGCCCTTTCATTTACACCTATAGCGATGGAGATGTGAAAAATTATGTAACCTGCCATATTGTGTAAATATGTAATTTTTTAGAAGATTATTGTTGTTATTTTTTTAAATATTACTTATCGTTGGCAATGTCCGGATTTTCCTCTAAATAATTAATTAAAAACTCTTTTTGGTTCCTACTTGCGGGCTCGCCTCTCGATGCTTTCTTCATTGTTCACCGTTAAAATGAAAGTGTAAAAATATGTGAGAAATGAACAATATTCATATTACTGTGAAATTGTGAAAATAATTAATTTTTTTTCCACTTGTTCTTTTCATATGAAAACATTTAAATTTATTTATAATTTTTTCACTAAACGAGAATCAGAAACTCTATGAAAATATGAAAAATTTTTTCATTTCACAGTTTTACGGAACCAGGATATTGATAATCTTGTACTATTCGGTTTAACAAATTTCCAAATCTTTATACACCGTTCAACTGCCTTAAATATTATAAAAAAGTTTGGTTTATGTTTTTTATTATTTTTTCTATTGTAATTAGTATTATAATTTTTATATTGCAAGAACAATTCAAAATATGTTCGCTCATATTTTAAGCTAAAGTATAAAATGCTTCTTTTGTCTGCTTTTTCACTTTAGAAACATTTTCATATTAATATTTATTAATATCGAATTCAATTAAAAAAATTACGATTTTAATACTTTGTACTTTTAACTTTGAAACGTGGTTTCTACAACGTGGTTTTTGGGAAAAATTTCTATTGAAATCAGTCTGTTATTTGAGTGATTTTTATGCAAATTTGCTACATAAGTCGACCACCTGAATTGTAGAAACCGCACTTTATACTCGCAAATAGAATTTGTTTTGCTCAACACACATTTCTGTTGCCTTTTGCTAGTTCTGCGCGATGAGTTTCGTTTGGAGCCGCAAAACACCCGCGTAGCACAAGGTGAAGTAGCCCTTATGGAATGTGGTCCTCCTAGAGGTTCACCCGAACCTCAGGTATCATGGCGTAAAAATGGCCAAACCTTAAATTTAAATGGCAATAAGCGTGTACGCATAGTAGACGGAGGAAATTTAGCCATACAAGACGTACGCCAGTCCGATGATGGCCGCTATCAATGTGTGGTGAAAAACGTTGTAGGTACCAGAGAATCCTCCACGGCTTTTCTTAAAGTGCACAGTAAGTAAAAAAAAAATCTTTTACATACATATTTTCTTTATTCTTATACAAATATAAAATTTACGAAAAAACAACAAATCTAATTCAATTAATTTAATTTATTGGCATTTCTGTGTTATTTACAATTTTAGCTCGTCCATTTTTAATACGTGGGCCACAAAATCAAACAGCTGTAGTGGGTACTTCAGTGATATTTCAATGTCGCATTGGTGGTGATCCATTGCCGGATGTCCTGTGGCGTCGTACAGCCTCTGGTGGTAATATGCCGCTACGTAAGTTTATTTAAAAAATTTTGTTTTACTGCTTAACATTTGTACAATTTTTGATAACTACCACCCATTTGAACTTGTTTATAAATTACCTGGGTATTGAAGCAGTGGCCAGTAGAGGTTGATTGTTTATCGTTTATGACAAAAAATACATCAAATCAGTCTGTCCGGGAAATGGTGGCCTTATACATACATTGTTTGTATGTGCGCAATTACTTTAATGTGTGTTTGTTTATTTTACCTTTGTTTTCGTTATTTTTTTATTTTTTTTTAATTTGTGTAAACGTTTGTGGTCATTCTTTGTTTGTTTGTTTAACCCTTCTCTTATTGTCAATTAGCCGGAAACCACACAGCACAGTAAGCGGTCATCTATGTATATGATACCTTTCCACATACAAATACATGTACATACATTTATGTGTATTCGTTTAACTAACTGAAAACTTTTACATCAACTATATCTACCATACATTCATACTTTAAACTTTTCTATGTCGCTGTACGAGTATGTGTTTCAATATAGTTTCTAGATACAATTGTCATGTTATTTTTGCTCTTAACTTTATTGAGGTATAATAAAGTTTCTTTGGTACGAACCACTTTTTCATTTCCAAATGAAATTTACAATTTATTCTCTCTGCAAATATGAGAAATGGTCGAGAAAGTTTTTCCAAATTGAAGCTTTAAAATAATGAAAAAAACGAATTATTTTTCTGTGTTACTTAAGAATTTTCTTTTAGCAATTTGAAGAAATACTCTTTGTGGGTTTTTTTGATATCCGGTTTGGTTGAAAATTGTATTGAGTTGTATGCAGAGTAAGTGATTTAAGCTGTTTATTTTTGTACATTGAAATGGTAATGGTTATCTGCGGTTCTTTAAATTGAATATCATTAAGATATTGCACTAGAAATTTCGATTTTTAAGATAATGATCTGCTTCTTTTAGAATGTAGTTATTCCCTTCAGATCTGTAGCAGCTGAGTTTACTTTCCTTAGTGTATTTCTTTTTTATCTCCAGAACAATAGGTCTTGTTTTATTTCTGGGGTATATTGGAAAAGCTATGTTTTACATAAAATCATACAAACAAATTCTTTATGATTATGACGGCAAAGTTCTCAATCAAATTTTGACTCCACATGATTCCGTTTATTCTCGATTGTGATTAAACACTTCCTTCATTTTACTGAGCGTTATTGCACACCCAATTTTATTATTTATTATATGTGCTATGTGTGGTTTGGCCAGCTATCAAAAGTTACATTATCTTTGCAAAGGTAGCATTATTGTTTTTCAAACTAGTAAATAAAGGACAGCATTTTAAAGGAAACGCAGCAAATATCGACAAAAAATATCTACAATTTGCAAAGTTTTGAGTTTCCTAGTTCGAAAAATTATGGTTTTTAGACAATTGAGTTTAAAGATTGATAAGTTTGACTTTTTTAAATTGACGAGATAAAACTATCACAAATCAAATTAAACCAAACACCCTTTTTTCAATTATATCAGTTATTAATTGATCGTTGTTGGTCTCATAATCCCACAATATTAATCTTTTGAACTTTTTTGGGTTTCTTAGGTGTTTTGTTATTCACGTTGAAGTTTTTAACACTGATGTTTTTAAGTTGCATTCATATTTTCTCCACAAAACCAAAAATTGCTTCTTAATATTATTTTCATTTATTTTTTTTAAAGGTCGTGTAACCGTCTTGGAAGATCGTAGCCTGAAACTAGATGAAATAACACTAGATGATATGGGTGAATATACCTGTGAAGCTGATAATGCCGTTGGCTCCATAACAGCTACGGGAACTTTAATAGTACATGGTAATTTTAACGAATTTGCATTTACATATAATAAATCACAAAAAAAATTAATACTTTTTATTAACATGTACTTTTTGACTTATCTTCCGTCAGCTCCTCCCAAATTCACTATACGACCCAAAAATCAATTTGTTGAAGTGGGCGATGAAGTATTATTCGAATGTCAGGCAAATGGTCATCCTAGGCCTGCTGTTTATTGGTCATTGGAAGGCAATAGCTCCTTGCTTTTTCCTGGCTACAAAGATAAACGCTTGGAGGTGACCCTGACACCCGAGGGACGCTCTGTACTTTCTATATTCCATTTTGCACGTGAAGATTCTGGTAAAGTTATTGTATGTAATGCTCTCAATGCTGTAGGCAGTGTAAGCAGTCGTATAGTGGTAACCGTTGATACTCAGTATGAAATGCCACCACCCATTATTGAACAGGGACCTGTAAATCAGACATTGCCTCTGAAATCTTTTGTAAGTTTACCCTGTCGAACTTTAGGCTCACCTATTCCACAAGTGCAATGGTATTTGAATGGTATACCTATAGATGTAATGGATCATGAACGACGTAATATGTCAGAATCGGGAGCTTTAACTATAGTCGATTTGGTTAAGAGTGAAGATGAAGGTTTATATACTTGTGTGGCTAGTAATCGTAACGGCAAATCATCCTGGAGTGGTTATTTACGCTTGGATAGTCCTACAAACCCTAATATAAAATTTTTTAGAGCACCGGAGTTGTCGACATTTCCGGGGCCTCCAGGAAAACCTCAAGTGGCGGATAAAACTGAAGATTCTATTAGTTTGTCTTGGACGCGTAGCAACAAAGTGGGTGCCTCGAGTCTGGTGGGTTATATAGTTGAAATGTTTGCCAAAAACAAAACAGATGGCTGGCTACAAGTAGCCTCTCGAGTGCAAAATACTACTTATACCCAAGTGGGTCTGCTGCCGGGTACTAACTATTTCTTTTTAATAAGAGCCGAAAACACTCATGGCGTATCGCTGCCCTCGCCCATATCAGAGCCTTTAACTGTGGGAACGGTAGGTGTTGCTATAAAAGCTATTACATCATAGTTTAAATTCTTATTTTAATTGAGTTTTTTTTCCTGGTCTTCCTTTTTTACAGAAATACTTTAATAGTGGCTTAGATTTGAGTGAAGCTCGTGCTAGTTTATTGTCTGGAGATGTAGTTGAACTTATCAATGCCAGTGTAGTTGACTCCACCAGTATGAAACTATCTTGGCAGGTTAGTATTGTTTGTTTACTTTGTTTGTTGTGCTAAATATCTTTTTTAACATATTGAAGGGAATTGTTTTTCAAGTTTTTCAAACTTTATCTTTAATATGTGTATGTTTAATTTCCTGGCCTTTTTCTTTATCTTTTTTCATAGATCATCAACGGAAAATATGTTGAAGGTTTTTATATTTACGCACGTCAACTTTTGGATACTTCTGCCGTCACTACAGCCAATGGTAATCCATTAGTAGCCGCTGCACGTAGCAGCAGTAGTAATACCCGCTCAACAGATGCCTCTTCATCTGCATTGATTTCAGCTTCAAAGCCAAATATTGGCAGACGTGATGGTACATCGTATGTGATGACTTCATCTACAACACCCTCCTCTATTGTACAATCGACCGCTTCTTACATTGGCAGCACGTCGTATCGAATGTTGACCATTTTAAATGGCGGTGGCGCTTCATCTTGTACCATGACAGGCCTTCTGCAATTTACTCTATATGAATTTTTCATTGTTCCATTTTACAAATCGGTCGAGGGTAAACCATCAAATTCACGTGTGGCCAGGACTTTAGAAGATGGTAAGTGTGTCGTTCGTTGATTATGTTTTATTTTAACTTTTTTATATATATTTTTATGGTACGAGCATTTTTATTTGGTTAACAAAACAATGTTGAAGGATATATTTTATTTGATTTTTTTATAGAAAAGGGATTAATTTTATTTTAATTAAAAAGCATAACAATAGAAATAAAGTGTTTAATGCCAAATACGTGCATTATTTTAAAAACATATGAAATATATTAAAAAAATAATAATATCAATACGGTACCGATAATCAGTGTCTACGATAAATAGTTCAGGCTATGTAAAGTGGAAATTATTGCAATCAACTTATATTTTAGTTTGTTTATAAAAGGGCTCACAATGGCGTTTAGACAGCTATTTTTCATAATATGGAATCAAATAACTGTGATACGACTTTTTGCTGTTTTTAGTAATCTATTTTAGACTTAACTGTTCGTAAATGAATTTAGTAAAGAATTACTAGATGTTTTGCTATTTTAAATTACCACAGGCTTTGTAAACTTTATACCGGTTTTTATTGGGAAGATATACAGGGTTTTATTTAATAAAAAACCTATAAAAACTTACAGTCCTGCGCGTCATTTAAAAAAATAAATAAAGTATATTTTTTAGTTTTCTTAAAGAGTTATGTTATTTAGAATCAGGGGTCTAATTACAGCTTTCGATATCGTACTAATTAGATAGAAAACTTTTTGTTTTGGGATTACGGCATTTGATATTGAACAAAAATATATAAAACTTGATATGATGGCAAAATTTCTATCGTAAACAAAACAAATGGCTTTCTTAATTCTAACAGCAAACAATAAATTGTAAAAATTAAAGGCGTATTTACTTTTTGAGTTAAAACAATTCTATTACGGTGTAAATTTCAGGACAAATGTGAATAACATAAATTTAAAATAAAAATGTATACTGGCAGAATTTGTGTCCGAACACCCGAATTTAACAATAACCGATTGCCAAATACATTTCCTTCGCCATCTTTGTCGCTATTTTGCTAATCGTGCTTTGACACATTCCAATGTCGTAATCGTTACCAACCGCATGCTGAAAGGAGCCAATAGCCAGAATGGGAAGGTATTGTGCTAACTGCAGCTTTGGTGGCACTGCCGTTGACATGCGATAAGTCATAATTTAATACGTAGTTCGACAATCTGAACCGCTGTTTAAATCTGAAAAAATATGCAGTCAAGAATTTGTTTGATCCAAAATAAGCAAATTTTTAATTACACTTTCATTCGATATCTAAAGCGGCAATTAGACTCCACGTATATGAAAGGCTATTTTGGTAAATTCATCTAATTGTAGTTTTGATCCTAATAGAACAACTAATAATGTATTTTTATATATTTACCAGTGGTTAACCTTAAAAACTATCATATGTATTCGTACACAGAAAATTTATAAATTAACAAGAAATGAACACAAGAAAAACTTTGTATATATTTGAAGGAGTTCTACTTTTTTTTATTGAATTATTTCTGAATGTTCGAATAATATATTTACATTTCATATAAAGAACAAATTTATGGAATTGTCTAGTTGCAAAAGTTCAATCTAGGATAAAATACAAAATCTAAGCACATGTTTTCTTGCGAATTTTTAAACAGAATTTAAACTTAAGCCATTTACCATAAAAACTACAAAGTTTATTATTTATTTTACTCTTTTTAAAGATGCCAAAAGTTTAGCAACCATTAAAAAACAACATCGCCTTTCGTAACTTTCCAGACTCTTTTTGTCACAAGAAGTAAAAAAACATAATCTGCGTTTGTATACGTTAGAAAATAATTACAAATAAAACAAATAAATGTTGTTATTTTTTTCAAGCAAATAATGCCAAGGCATTGTATTCTATGCTAGCTATCATATGTTGTTATATTTCTTTTAAACCTCCTCGAGCTGTTAACATAAAAAAGTGTTATTTTTGGGCAGGAAGGGAAAAGGAAGCTAATTATGGTTTGTAAAAGCTTTATGGACCTTACAGCTTTAATGATAATGAGTCTAAGCACCCGGATTCCCTATACATTTTTAAATTATTGATATATTTATGATGAGTAAGTATTTATTGGTCACGTTCATAAAACGTAGCAGTTGAGCTTAACTGTTATGACACTGTTGGCAACTGTAGAGCCCAACAGTTACGTCTTAGAAAAGGCTTGATGAATAATTGGATAATGAACAGCTGATTAATGTATATAATTGAAAAAAAATTAAAGTGCTAAAACAGAAATAATTTAAATTTGCTAAATTAATTAGTTTGGCTTTTACTAAAAAGTATGAACAACACATATATATGAACATACTGGCAAGAGTTTTCCATTTTTATTTTAAAATCTGCACCACAAATTTAATATTCACAACATAAAAATGCACAGCTAAATACTCCAATAAAATGATAAACCTGTGCCGATAGCATTTATATTTCAAGGCTATCCGGCACTGTGTTCAAAAGATCTTTAAAACTTACAATGAACTAATTATGTAATTAATATAAATAGACATAATAATAAACCAAAGTGTATTTAATGAAATTAGTATTTTAATTTTATTTCTTTGTTTTCGTTACTTTATCTCATTTGAACCGCAAAATTTAAAAAATTAGTTTGCAGTCGCCACCTAACAAAACGGCGTTGCATTAGAATATAAAAGCGCATAACTCTCTTGATCAGCAGTGGAGGGTAAACACAACATGTTGACTAAATGTAGCGAAAAAAATTTATGATGGAAAAAATAGCAGCAAATACTCAACTCTTGTATGGAGCGGAACTACTCAACTCTGCGTTTCTAAGTCAAATACTCAAGGGTTCCGCAACAGTTACGTCTTATGATCGCGACCATTAATAAAAAATATTATTAAAAATCAGGATCTTTTATTTTTTAAAATCTTTTGACGCTTGCTTTTTTCGCCCTTCCTTAATCTGAAATTGGAAAAGTAAAATTTTTCAATGTAAGAAAAGCATAAAACATAGTCAAAAAAATCATAATTTGAGAGCAGCAAGCTTAAAATTTAAATCTTAAAAAAACATTAAACATTTTTTTTGGCAGCTTACGCTTTTTTCTCTAACATAATTCAAAATGTTAACGTTTTAGTGAATTTCTAATAATAGTTGAAGTTTTCGCCTTGGCTAAATGTTTCATTGCAATTATATTTTTACTACTTTCCAAAATCTCAAAAAGTCGAGACAAAGTAAGCATCATAAGGGCTTTAGCAAAAAATGCTTAAAAAAGTGAACATAAAAATATTTTTAACGTGAAATTTTGCACGCACTTTTTGTGATTTATTTTTATTTGTAGAAAAAAAATTTTATATATGTAATTAGTTCGTCATTGCTTATTCTAACATCCAATTTCTGTGCAACATTAAGACAACAAATTCAAATAGAACATGTTTAGGCATCCTCTTCACAGACATCAAGTTTCAGCAAAGATATGCCGCTAGCCGTACACAATGGCATCTTCCGTCAAACATGCTTGAGAATATACAGCATACCTACATTTGTAAACATGTATTTGGTTTGGTACTTACGAAAGTGCAAAGAAATGCAACCACAAATATGTTTACCTTTAAACTTATAAGGTATGCACACTCACGTTTTTCTATTCAAGCAAAAATTGTCGAGTTGTATTTCTTTCCGCAGTTGCTTTTTCATTCTCTACTGCTATTTTATATTTAGCATTTATTTAGCTGATGGTGGATGTGTGCAAGATTTGCTGAAACGTTTGTTTTGTTACAAAAGGGACAATGTAACGTTTACTGTCAACTGTTGTTACATGCTACATTTTGTATGCAATTTAAATAAACAAAATAAACAAATATACATTTGTGAACACTCACACTGATAAATGCTGTTGCAGTAGTTGGATGTATATACATATACAAATATATATACATATATATATACAAGTACTTTGTAGGACAAGGTGGTATTTTTATTGTTGAAACTATTGTAGCACGTTGATAGCAAAAAAATCATTATTAAAAAGCAGTGAGAAGTAGAAATGGATGCTTACACTACCAAAGCGGAGATGAGTGAAGATTTAACTATACATGATTATTTGTCAGCATTTTCTTTATGTTCTACTATATGTTTGAGTCCTTAAAAGGGCACTTGCCTTGCACTGGAAAAATTTTTAGCAGCCTAATTTGAAGCATCAGCCTTTAGAAAAGTTAACAAAATATAGATCCATTCATGCTGGGCTTGTTGCTGCTAAAATCATATTCAACTACAAAATCTCACCAGCAAATGGCAACGGAAAACACGTTCACTGTTTGGTGGTTCCAAAACTGATTTTGTAGACATTTTGTAGACTAATTGCAGAAACCATGAACTGAAACGTCCAAATCTAAAATGTCATGACAGGTATGAAGTGTTTTCGGAGGAAACTTTGCGCAATCTAAAAAAATTTTTTTAAAAATTAGAAAAAAATTACGAAAAAAAATATTTATTAATAAAACTCAAACAAAAGTATTATTTCTCCGATTGAAAATATGTTTATAAGGTTTATCAATATAGTTCGACTAAAATTATGAATAATATTCAAAATCTTTCAAATAAATAATTCTGAAATTGATATGTATGCACTTTTTTATTTTTCTTCAGAGACATTTAGCTAAATAGATCTTAAATTGTGTGCTCATGGGTGTGCTTTTGAAACTGTTTGTGTACTGCCGACTTTTGGTCAGGCGGAAAAACTTTCTCATATGAAGTATATATAAAACCCGCTTTGCTAACTGAAGCATGTACATATATATTGACGCCTTTGGTAGGATTTTTTTTCTGAGATACGTCCAAATTGTTTTCGCTTCCTAGAGTATTTTTACACCGCCGCACAGTGGCTGAAAATCGTTTTTCATTGGCCAAAACTCTGTAACTTTTGAACCGATCAAAATATTGAAGTAATTTTTTTTTTATTGGATAGATATTTAGTTCAGCTTGACTCAGTTTAAATTTTATTAAAATTGATTGAGGACTTTTTAAGGAATTCTAGGTCAAAGTTGAACTTTTGAATTTTTTTTAACTTTTAGAGTGAAATATGGAATTATTATTTTTTTATTTATTAAAAAATTTGAATATTTGGAAATTAATAATAATTATAAATAATTTTTGTAATAATGGAATTTTTGTTATGTTACACTTAAAAAAATTGTACACTGAAAAAAATAGTAAAATCAACTGGAGATTTTGCTATTACTGAAAAATTTAAAATTTTTTGCTGACAAATTTGCAAATTTGTTTACACTCAAAGAATAGTTACACTTAAAAAAACGTTAATAATATTATCTAAAAATATTGCTATTACTACAGAAAAATTTATTATTTTTTGCTGTCAAATTTGATAATTTTAAAAACATTTTAAAATAAAAACTGCAATAAATTTTAATAGCATTTGTAACAATGGTAGGTTCGTTTATTATTATTTTTTACTAATACTATGTTTTTCGTACTTAAATAACAATGAAAGGCAATTATAATTATTATTCATTTGACTCAAATATTGATTGCAAATATTCCATATTTTGTTCTGTGCTATTTCTGTTCTTTAGTAGTTTTTTGGCTTCTTCATCTAAATCCCGATGTTCCACTTTCCATTGATTTCGAATACTGGAGATAAACGGATCTGACGTTGCCAATAATATATTAAATAGATCTTCATTTGTTGAATTTCGTGAAATTTTTCTAGTATTGTGCTCTCTATAAAATCTGTAATCCTTGTTCCTTTTTTCCTGAGCCTCCTCTGATAGATCTCCAAGTGGCACCAAATGATATTTAATGACATCTTCTCCATGATAAAGGATTTTGTGAACTGTTGCAGACATATTTCTCCATGGGTAGTTAGTTGTATATATTTTTGCAGTTTCCTTAGCATAATCTCCAAATTTTCTAGAGTCAATTTCTTCATTGCACGCAAGTACTTCTAGGATTATTTTAAATCTGAAAATGAGGTTTAAATGCACTCCTGTTATTTCAGATGCTGTTTCTGGATCTGAAAAGAATCTTCTTGCGGTATTGCCATCATTTGTATTGCCTGACCCTTGTTTTGGCTGATCTATAATCAATCCTAATTTGCGATATTCATCTTGAACATGTTTCTTTTTTGAACTTCTTAACTCTTTGTTGGTTTCGTTGTTTCTTATTGATCCTGAAGACCCGAAATCCAAACCATAATTGATTTTTAGTATGTGTTCCACGAATTTAAGTTTAATTTTATTTTAACGTAGCTAAGAACATCTTCCTGGTTTTTGTTTCTAAAATACTCTTCGGCCAGTTCTTTATAACTGAAGCTCTCCATATTTTTCTGAATATTTTTATTTGCGTCTGTTATGTTTTAGCCGTACACTTAAAGGATTAACTTATTACTGAGTAATCCCTTATCGAATCCGTAGTTTTATACATTTTTAGATACATGTTATTCACACATTGATCTTTAATTTCATAGCAGGTAGTGCTTAAATTGCACAAAACTGCACATGTTGTCCAGACCTTAATATCAGGTAAAACTGATTAGTTTCTCGCCAATATTTGTTGTTGTTGTTGGGTTGTTTTTTTATTTTTAGTGGTTTAATGTCCCGATTATTGTTATAAAATTGCTTATGACTTTGGTTGACCCTAACATTTGATAACAGGTAAATTTATAAAGAGATCATATGTTTACTGTAGAATTTTGTGATAATTTGTGATAATTTTATGACTTATTTTTTGCTGATCAAAACAAAGCCATTAAACCCTTTCGCAGGTATTATATTTAATTTTTTTAGTTTTACGTAGTCTAAAGTAAAAACATAAACTTTTAGGCAAAAAAGTGAAAATTATATACACCATTGTATACGAGTACTTTGGAGTAATTTCATTAAAATGAAAAAAGTGTTCTACAGACGGCTCGTGGCGGGTGCAAAAGTATATATAGCGTTAAAGAGGACACTTTCACCTTTCTCCGGGTGGTATACATTTCTTGTTCCCTTTTGTTCCCTAGAAGTTCTATTCCACTAAAGTTTAAATTTGAGAAAAATATAGTAGTTTCATAAATATTCCGTAACGCCCTTAATATTAAACGCTAGAGCTCTGACCACTTACAAAAACTAAAGACTATAATCCTACCAACATTATAAAAAAGACCGCAGGCCATTATCGATGATAGCTTGCGAGTAGTAATCATTTATTTTTGATAAAAAACAACAGAAAAACACCTTTTTCTGAAATTACAAAAAACCGTTGAGTTTGACAGCATGCCACGCTCACAATTATCAATAGTTTAACCTAATTTTTTGGCTACCTTAATCTGGATATATTAGCTGCAAAAGGGCGTAAAAATTTTAAAAATCGGTGACAAAAAAAAATTTGAGTTTTGGCCAATGAAAAACGATTTTCAGCCACAGTGCGCCGTCACTAGGCTGGACTCAAACATTTTCTACTCAATTGTATTTCGATTACCGATTTCGTTCACTAAAGATTTTCTGCACATATATTTTTTTCTTATATCTCATAATATATTTTGGTATTATTCGATATTCAATATTTTGTTGTTAATTCAATGGAACTTCATCTTTTTGTTATTTTAATGTGAAAAAATTCCAACAATTAGTTTTTCTCATATACATACGAGTACATAGTTTGGAATAATTTGAATTATTTTTTCATTAAATTTTGTTGGATTTTGTATAATGTTAGTAATTTTTAATCGAAAGTGATTAATATTTTGTCTAATGTTCGTAATATTTTTAGTAAGAAAGAATTGGACAATAATCCAAAGGAACAAGGGAAAATTTTAATATCAATTAGTTTAAACTTACATGGCAGAACAGAAACAGTGTTGTTTTTTTTTGGGAGCCGCTACACTCCCATCATCCGCCACTCTTTAGGTGGCTCGGTTGAATATGATTTCAAATTTGTATTTATACAAATAATGACTCAGAAAGATACGGGAGTTATTTTGTATTATGGAAGATATTATTAAGTGTTTTTACAGCAAACACAACTTCACCGCTATAAATATTCAAATTTTACCATCACTAACTAACGTTAAATTATCGCATTGTTACACGTTGGTCTATCTCATGTACCATTTTTCCTTCTAATTTTTCGTTATTACTTAAGACAAACTTTTTTGCTTTGATTAATACTTAAGTACTATTGCTTTTTGTTTTTTTGTCAACTAGTTGAGTTTTTGATTTATTTGATCAATTTTACCCAAGTAATTGACAGCAAACATTGCAAGGATTAAGCCAGTAGCTAATTGTTCTATTTAAAATTATTATTTTTCGATCAAATAGGTTATGTATATATTTGTTGTAAAATGTTGTTATTTCCCATTGCATTCGGAGTAATTTCATTAGGACTGATTTCATTAGCCATTATTTACTTTAGCCGAAAATGAATACGACCTCCTGACATGGTAAATACGCATTTAGTGAGGCATTAATAAATCGCCGCAAAGAAAAAAAAATATACCGGTATGTTCTACATATTACTTTGAATTGGAATTCTTTACCTTACATTTGAATTTCAATATTCAATTTTGAGTTTTTGATTTTTATAGACAATATACTGTTTATAAGAAAATAAGTTCCGAGTACAAATTCTCGCATAGATTTTATTTCTACTAGTGTATCCAGCGGTCGGCTCAATCTACCGCATTCTAGAAAGTAATAGGAATTAAGCATTTACATAACTACATACGAAAAAATACAAAAACAAAAAACATTCCTTATAAACGACTTAAAAATCTGACTCATTTTTATGCAAAAGCAAATTGTACAAACCCACGTGCACATTTTGTTTTTTTTTTATCAAATTGCACCTGATACATGCATGTGTAATAATTATGCATGTGTTAGTAGCAACATAGTAACGCTTATAGATCCCTAATTATCTAACCCATTTAAATAAAATTAAGACTGTGCACATCTATGTAAAAACCCGTTTACAAAATTATAAATCTTTCCGAAATCGGTTCAGTATTACAAGCGTAAAAGGGATCTAAAAAAACGTGTTTGCCTATTAATAATATAGAAGATATATAATATATGTAGATGATGTGTGCATAACAACGTAATCTCTAACTTTTTCAATTCGTATTGCCAACATTATTATTTGAAGTTGAAATTAAATATTTGTTAATGAAAATTATACTCGTACTTAAGTACTCATTTTAGAATCTTGGCGGCCAAATTTAATAGATATTTTCTATGAAGAGTAAAGAGTTAATTGGATAATTTCTTTAAAACTGTTATGCTTAATATTTGTTTACACTTTATTTATTTATTTATTTATTGAACATTAACATTTATTAATAACAATTACACAAGGCAACAAGGTTTTTGCTGATTAAGAACTGAATGTTGTTTTAAAGGTTATTTGGGACGCTGACTTCAAATCTACTCTTCGTTTTTTTCTATCAGCTCTACTTTTCGTGATATGCCGTTATGTCCAAAATTAAGGCAGTTTCACTACATATATTGGAATAACTTAAAAACGGTTCACCGTATTCAGTTAAAAAAAAATTCAAAACTCGTCAACAATATTATCTTAAAGCATGGCTTTAAATTTTGCCAGTAGTTTCAGAGATATCGTTGTAGTTTTGAAAAAAAAAACAATTTAAAAAGAGAAATAAAAATCGCAGTTTTGGTCTAAAAACATTTAGACGAATGAAATGAACTTTATTTCGTTGTAATCGGTGCATAACTGTTGATTTTGTTCACAATTTACTTAGAAAACTGAATTGATAAAAATCGCGATATCCACACAAAAATAACATTTTTTTAAGATGTGTGTGTTTGGTGCTGTTCTATTTATGTAATATGTGTGTATAGTAATTGTTTTTAGGCCAATGATTTCAGGTATTAAGTCTGATTTTTTCTATAAGCTATACTTTTCAATTTATCTATAAAAGATGATATTAAAGAAAAATAAAAATTTTTAATACACAAATATTATAATGTAATTACAACTCATCGAAAAACTTTCTTTTATACGATTTTTTTAAATAATTTTGTTTATAGGGTATATTTTGAATGCTCCAGCAATATGGGTATCCCAGTGACCCTGGTACCGCTCCTCTATAGTACGAATATCTTGTTCACCTTGTTCTTCACTGAAGTCTCCAAGATTTTCAGGGAAACAATCCAGTGTACCTTAATGCTCATATTACAACCAACATGTAACAACATGTTACCCACTTGGTCCGAGTAGTGCTCCACCTTTTTTGTTTCCCAGGAAAATGTGCATTATCCAAATAAATTCATTCAAAGCATTTCTTTCAATGTTTCATGGAACTACTAAAGTTTTCATCATTGATTAACCTTTTGATTTGAGGGCTATCAAAAATGCCACCTTTCCGTTTCTGCCAACTCAAATTTTGGAACTTTGACAAATTGTTTCATAAGCCCTAGCTTGATATGGAGATGTGGCAGTAATATGCGATCCCTAGGCACAAATGGTTGATTAACTATATTATTGTTTTCTGGAATCATAGTTTCCCTCGTAGGCCAGTCTCTTATAATCCAGTGTTCAGATCTGGCTCTGCTATCTTATAAGCAAATAAAACACGGATGTTTTGTGTAGCCTACTTGTTGGCCTAGAAGAAAATTCTCCATTCGTTGTATTTTATTTTATCTATAACTAGTAGGCACTAATAGAATATTCTTCTTTAACTTTAGTTGAATGTGCAATCGGCAACGAACCCAATTTATTACCGTTATGCAGAAGTACACATTTTGGGCTGCGCTTAGAAGAATCTATAAATAATCGCCATTCATTTGAATCATATTTCGCTAATCCCATCGCTGTTACTAAACCAAGAACATCTGAACATTAAACAAATTCATCGTCTTCGGAAAAAAATGGAAGCAAGTTTTTCTCTCTGTTACGGTAGTATGAAATTCTTGTTTCTTGGGTTAACAGATTTTTTTTGCTTTAATCAAGAAGCTAGAATTTCCGATGCTTTTTTAGCGAGTCCATGGACTCTCACTCTCTCTTGCCCGCGTTCAGAAAAAATATCTAAATGGAAGTCATCTGATCCGCTTTCAGTACTTAGTGAAGTAGAATTTTGTCGTAAGTTGTGATAATTTTGTGCAGATGTAGATTGTTGTGGCTCTGAATCATCCCTAGAGCACAGGCCTGTTTGTGTAATAGACACGTTAAGATAAATCAATTTAGACCGCTTTGTTTTGTTAGTGCCTGTTATGTTGACAGCGCAAAAATGACAATCATCACGATGATTCGAAGGTTCCCGCCACGCCATTGATGTTTGATACTTGAAATGGGTCCGTTTCTTGTTTGCCCATAACCTTAATTAATCTACACAGTTGTTACATACAATTTTAGGAATCCAGTACTTGTCACGGTTTGAATAAAAGCGAAACGCGTTCATAAATTTTTATGTCTCATTTTGTTCATAGGCTATGTGACTTTACGTGAAAGTAATAAGAGTTTGCACTTTTTCCCGTTTTGAATTTTTCATGATTTTTTAAAATACAAAATTTTAATTGTTTTAGATAGAATCAAAAAAGCCGAAAAATATGTTATTACAGAACTTTCCATAACTCAGCAAATGTGCACTCGATTTTTATGCACATACATGTTTTAGGAAGCTACTTTAATGCGATTTTTCACAAAGCTAAAAATTACAATTGGCTCTCACCCGTTCAACTTTGAGCGTTAAGAAAACGCGAAATTGATTTAACATGTAAAATTGAATAAGTTTGTACTTTTCGTATTCTAATTTGTTAAATAATACGGTTAAATAGTTTATATTCCTGATCACTAGTATCCACCGTCAAAAGTGGTAAAATTGAACAAAGAACGCTGATGAGATGGTGTAGTGACTTCGAAATCAGTACTGATCCGTTCTGCTAAAATTTGTTCCATATATAGTACTCTCTTAATAAAAAAATAATGAATTTATCCATAAAAAAAAATTAATTAGTAAAAATATATTTACGAAAACAAAAAAATATTTTTTTTACTTAAACAACCATTAGTCAGTAATTTTGTTGGTGATTTTCACAAAATTTGATTGTTTTTCAAAGTTAACAATTACATCTTTAAGAAAAAAAAATAATTTTGAAATTTGAATTTTTGGAAAAGAGTCAAAAATACGATTAGTAACTGCAACTTAAAAACGCGAGCTGATGGAGAAAAATGGATATCAGCGACCTCAAATTAGTAAAAAAAACTGTAATGAAGTTCCAGTCAACACTAAAAAGGGGTAATTTGTTCCCTTGTGCTATAATTCAAATACTCGTTACATCACTAATATGTACCTGCAAAGCAAACAAACTTTTTGCTCAAAAACTTTTCTGTGGTGCCATTAGGGTAAAAAATCAAGCAAATAACATACACAGATACCACCAACATCAAAAAGGGTAATACAAAATAATGCAAATAAAATATTTGTAAAATCAAACTTTATATGAAAGAGACATGTACGTATGTATGAATATAATCAAAACATATTTATTGTACATACATATATAAATACGTACGTTAATAAAGCAATGTACTAGAATATCAGCATAGTGAAAGAAGAGAAGAGAAATAAAAGTCATTTCTAACTTCCATGTGTTATTTCTTAATTTGTTTTCACTCATTCCATTTTTGTTGTTGGTTTTGTGTGTAGACAAATGCTCTTATTCTTCAAATGTACCTTCAGGTATGTATGTGGTATGTGCAAACATTTGTGTGAGATGTGAAAAGACTCAATGTTTACTCAAAGAAATTGCTTTACTTTGTTTTACCCTTACAAACAAATACATAAACACAAATTCAGTTTTTATATGCGTCTGCATGTGTGTATGATTGAAAATGCACTTAATGAAAAAGCGCCAACATATCCACATTCATACGACTATGAAATCGTGTTTACGACGATTGTTGCTGTTGTTTGTATTACCATCAACTTCGTCATCATATTTTCGTTAAAGATACACACATATACACACTAGTGTTTTTACCACATTACCGACATTCAGCACATTTATTCAAGCTTGTAAATAAACAAATGTAGATGAGTTTTTTTTCAGTAGTTCATATGTTATTTTTCTTTTATTCTATTTATGCTGCTGTTGTTTTATAGATATTTTTTCTATTATTATTTTTGTTGTCTTTTTATTTAGCTTGATTAGTTTCAGCAGTTTCTGGTAGCCTGGTAAAATTTATCGTGTTTTTTAATACAAACATATATTACGTAGGTAATTAATTTAAGAGCGTAAAAACAAACTAACCTACAAGTTTGCTAGACGTCTGTGTGCTTCTTAAAGCACGTTCACGTTTACAAGTGGATTTGTGTCTTCTTTATGTTTTCCTACTTAAGTGCGTACTTGCTTATTTTAATTTATAAAAAATGTATGGAATATGTACATATGGTATGTATATGGAAATGGGAAAATGAAAAAATAGACCATTCAGGAAAGAAATAAAATTATTTGGCAAACTGGAACATTAAATAAGTTCAAAATGTTTTTAAAACAATTTTTTTTAAATATTGTTAGGTGGTTCCTTAAAAGTTTAATATTTAAAAAAAGATGTCCCTTCCTACTCATGGGTTAACCTTATAGCTTTTCTTCACTTATTTTATTGTGGATATTCAAAGTAAAGTAAATACATATAAAGCCCAAAATAAAAACAACTGTATATACATACATATATTTTTTCTTTCAATTCTTTTTATTTATTAAAAACAAAAAATTATAAACTTTTATGTTGAAAAAAGAGAAAATTTTTTTAAAACAAAAACAAAATATTTCTGAATAATTTTTTGTTTCACTGTCTTAAATAACTAAAGAACACAATTTCATTAAAAATTATGAAATATATGTATGTATGAATTAAATTTATCTTCGGCCATAACTTTAAAAGAAACAGGTTTATTACCAAAATTTTTTTGAAAAACGTTTAAGATTAGCATTGAAAAAAATTATAGAAATGTAGTGTGATTGCATAAATAAACCGGAAGTATCAAATGTTTATCAATGCGTATGATTCTTAAGTGAAATGACAAGTTATGACGTATGATTATTTTTGTAAAAAGCTTTTGTTAATATTATTAAACATTATTTTAATGTATTTTAGAAAACTTTAATATAATCTTCACAAACTTTAGCAACTTTTACTACTCTTAAGGACATAAAAACATTTTCAAATCATTCACTTTGCGCTAAACTTGTTTTCAAAAACTTTTTATTTCTTTAATAGCGATAGATTAAAACTTTCATAACAATTTTGACATATTTCATACACAAGAGCATAATATATGTATATAAATATTATTTTTTTACAGTGAACATCCCTTTATGATTTGAAAGAAGAACATCCTTTTGTGATTTACTTTCAATATTTGATTACACATCTGACATAAATTTTGACTAGCATGTGCTATTTGTAACTTCTTTGATTTGGTTTAGAAAAACCTTAACTAAAATTTGTTGCTGTTGTATTATCTGCAACAGCAAAAGATATAGAAATTTCAACAAAAAAATGTTGAAATGCCAAAAGATTAGATAAAAGTTAATGTATTGCTGCAAAGTTTTCCCTATTTAAGGGATTATTATGTAGGATGAAAAAAATGGAAATGAAATAAAAAAAAAATTTCTAACTTTGAATATAAAATATTTAAAATTAAACTTCTATGAAAATATTTGAAGTCTTAAAGCTTAAAGATAACTTACGTTAGCTAAATTTCCTTGGGGTTAAAATGATGTAAACCTATAAAGCTTACACAAAACCTACCAGATTGTTACTGATTTATATTAGCTTACCTAAAAAACTTACTAAAAAATTCTTAATTCTCATCAAATGAATGGAATTAATAACTCTAATAAGCGATACAGGCCTAATTGTACCCTAATATACATATTTACTCTCGCATATAGACGCTTTTTTTAAATAAATTAGTTGCAATTTGTTACCTTTGAGTTGTACCTACAATGTAGCAGTTTCTGAAAAAAGACACAATGAGTTTATTTTCAAGAAACATATCTTATGCATTCTTATGTATATATTATATAAATATTATTTGATTTTGCATTACTTATCTTTCGTGCAAGCTATGTGAGGGTGCGTCTGTAACCATATATCATCTTAGCGGTCTTTGGTATAAAAAGCCCTCTTAATTGCAGTGGGCCATTAAATTTTTTTTTAATATCTTCAAACTAATCATTATTATTGGACTAAAGGCAGCATTAAATTTCAGTTATCTTAGTGATAAAGTCAAACTTATGAACTGAAAAAGTTACCCATTCTGCTGGACCTTTTAACTAATTTATTTATTTATTTATTTATTACGTCAATATATTTTTACATCCTTACCAACTAAATATGAATAACAAAAACATAATTATATAAAAATATTAAGATCAACAATTTAGATATAAAGTAAGATTTCTCTTCAGTACCTCATTACTCTCAGATAAGTCAATAATGTGGTAGCATTTATTGAAGTTAATACATGCACGACGAAAAGAATTATTATAAGCAAATACAACGGTAGTATTTTAAAGCCAAGAGTTCAAAATTTCGGGAAGTCTTACAGGAACGTTAAAGTTTAGTTAACTAAATAGAAACTCTGAATCAACAATATCACGAATAAAAGAGTTAAAAATTTTAAAATCATCCGCGTACATCAGTACTTTAGAATGCAAAACAACATTAGGAAGATCATTGATGAATAATGTGAACAAAATCAGACCCAGGTGACTGCCTTGAGGAACACCAAAATGTACTTGAATGATTTTTGATATAATATTCCCAAATTTGACCTGTTGAGTTCTTTGTGATAGATAAGAGTTGAACCATTTTAAAGCAAAATGACTAAAGCCCATAAGTGATTATTTGTCCAATAAAATATTGTGGTTAACTTTATCGAACGCCTTAGTAAAATCGGTGTAAATCATATCAGTTTGTATTTTATTTGAAAAACCTTCATTAACAATAGCAGTGAGTTCCAAAATATTAGTTGTAGTTGAGCGAGATTTACGAAAACCATATTGCCATGGTGATAGAAGGGAAGAAATTCGATGATATAGGTAATCAGCAGGGAAAGTTTTTTGTGTTTTTTGCACGAAAAATATGCATTTGCACAAATTTTTACCAC
This sequence comes from Gymnocheta viridis, assembly GCA_956483585.1. Lineage (NCBI taxonomy): Eukaryota > Metazoa > Arthropoda > Insecta > Diptera > Tachinidae > Gymnocheta > Gymnocheta viridis. The sequence goes on from OY101440.1 coordinate 7,194,967, forward strand.
AAAAATCAATTTGAAAACTTGAAAAACCATATGATTGTACATTCTAATAAACATTTGTTTAAAGAAAACTGATTAAAAGTTATTAGTCTATGTTTTTTCGGCTGCATATTTTTGTGCATATTTTAAAGTTTTTTTTTTAAATATTTGCATGCATATTGTAATAATTTTTGAGCATATTTAAACTTGCCGTGAAATTACATTACATTTTGACGATGCCTCTATAATTAGATACAGCAGTATTAATGCCTTTTTTTAATAAAGGAATCATATACGATTTGTTCCACACTGATGCTAAATAGTATGATTTGTTATATAATGCGGTGTGCTGCGCGGACAGTGATGCAGCACAGTTTTAAGGATGCAGCTAGGAATGCCATCGGGACCTGGGCTAAACATGTTTTCAGCGACTTTAAGTTCGAAAAGACAGTGTCAATATTTAAAAGCGAAAAGTTGTGGTATCATAGTACTTATTACTTGTAATAGTAAAAATAATAATTGTTCTAATTTATCTAATTTATGTTAGAATTTCTATAACTTCTTTATGAACCCTTATTAACAAGGATTTGATACAGTTTTCAACAAATCCTTTTAAATGTATAGATCTTTACGTCTACAAAGTTTTTAAATTTTTTTTTATATATTTTTATAAAGATTTTTATTTTGTACTACGCGCTCAAAAATTTTTAGTTTATTTTATTTTTGTTATTTTTTAAAACACGATTTATTTTTTATTTATTTATTATTAAGGCTAAGCGATGGGCTTTAAAAACAATGCCCTTTATCATTTAAAAATTAATTGTTTAGCTGTTCATTTTGAAAAACCAAACAAATATTTCTTATTACTTGTAAACAATTTGGAATGTCTTTTTGAATAACTAAAATTTTTAAATTTGGCATTGTTATTTTTTTTATTAAAAACCTTTGCTTGTATTAATATTTAAGAAATTCTTAATAAAAATTTTAAACGATATTCCAACTTTTTAAGCTTTTGAATTTTGTGATTGCTTTCTTTTGCAATTAAATACTAATTTTTGTATTATTAATATTTAAAAAGTGTTTAATGAAATCTTTGAATAATATTTTCACGAGTAGATTTATCTATTTTTGGTTTGTTTCAAAAGTTATAATTCAATCTTGTTTGTTACTCTACAATAAAAAATATTTACATGTAATGCATTTACATTTTTTAACTTTTGTAATATTTTCACTAATATCTTTATTTTATCCTTTTCTTCGTAAGACTTCAACATTGTCTGATTTGTTAACCAAAAGCAAAACAATCCCTTAATTACGATATTTAAAAACTAATTAGTTAGTTTCCTATTGAAAAAGCATCAAGCATTTATTTAATATTTTTCTCTCATTACTTTGTGCTTTTAGCACCAAACGAAGCCCCATTTGGCATGGAAGCCATATTATTAAATTCTTCTGCAGTATTTTTAAAATGGAAACAGCCAAATCTCAAACCGTCACATGGTAAGTTAAATATCAGCTCAAATAGTTGCTTATAAAAAGGTTTGCACTAGAAACACATGTGTAGCAAGTAATTTAGTGTTTGGAAGGCACAAAAATTGCCAGCACAACTGATGATGCCTTTTCTTTGTTAGGAATAATAAAAGAAGTGTTTTGCTTACTAATCTCTTTTTAAGCATTAACCAAAAGTTAAACCCCTTTTTTTGCTCTTTTTTGTGTTTTCTTTAGGTATTTTGTTGTACTATCACATTGTTGTTAGAGGCATCGATACAGCGCATAACTTTTCACGAATTCTTACAAATGTGACAATTGATGCCGTTTCTCCCACTTTGGTATTGGCCAATTTAACTGAAGGCGTTATGTATACCGTGGGAGTGGCAGCTGGTAATAATGCGGGTGTTGGGCCATACTGTGTACCGGCCACATTAAGATTAGATCCAGTCACTAAAAGATTGGATCCATTCATAAATCAGCGGTAAGTGTTAAAACCTAATTTGTATAAAACCTAATGCAGAAAATCTGTTTGTATTAAATACTGATATATTTTGTTTTTTGTAACAATTTTCATTTATAGTTATCCCATAAATCAAGACCATGTTGATGATGTGTTAACTCAGCCATGGTTTATTATATTATTGGGCGCTATATTGGCTATTATGATGTTATCCTTTGGTGCGATGATCTTTGTCAAACGCAAACACATGATGATGAAACAGTCAGCTTTAAATACTATCAGAGGTTAGTAAAATTAAAATATTAGTATAAAATAAAAATCATGTTTTTGATTAAGCAAAGTGTTTCCTAAATTTGTTAAATAATTGCGGCCGTATTCATAAAAAATTAATTTGGGTTTTATATGTATTTTAAGGAAAATTCGAATGTAAAATATGTCTTAAAATACATTTCAAATACATATTATTTTTTTATGAATACGGGCTTTAGAAACTAGTTTGCTTAATACTTAACAAGTTTTATGAAAAAATATCTTCAGTTAAAAAAGTACCTCTTTAATTTTCCAAATATTTTTTTTATTTAAAATTTTCTTATGCTTTTACAACTTTTTTTATTTAAGTGGTAAAAGTGTTTTTCATTTTGTGAATTCTTGCGTTCATCAAAAGTTAACAAGTGCTGTTTTTTCTTGTTGTAGTGTTTTCAATATTATATGATTCGTTTAAATCAACAATTTAACAGTAAAGCCTACTTTAACATTTATAACAAAAAGCACAGCAGAAGTCACTTGAAAAGCATTGTTCAACGAGCAGGTGTAAATAAAAGTTTTTCTTGCTTTCATTGCTTCTACGCCAACAAAAAAGTTTATATATATATATTTCGGTTATCATGCTTTGTAGCTGTAGTATTTTTTTATTTGGGAAAAAGGGTGACGCTTTTTGGCTCAATGGAAATACATTTTATATGTATGTATATATTAACCAGCTGCAACCCAGGATGATGCGGTGCAGTCATCGTACAGAAATGAAATAAACAAACTAAGTTTTGTATAACGAATACTGAAATTGATAATGATGTTTCATCATTTGGAAATGTAGTTCAATTGTTTTGACATCAGTGACTAACAAAACCAACAGCTTTGTCATATGCCACCAAAACAAGAAGCCTTCTTTTTACTGTAAACAAAGATCCCATTCAATGAGAACCCATTTAAAAGTCAGTAATGAACGTTCATATTAAATTTAATTTAACTACTATCACATTGTAGCTAAATAGTGTAAACTGACCCGTATCTAAATATATGTCAAAGTGGCAAATCAGTTCGGCTGAAATGTTATAATTCTAAGAAACAGTAAAATATGCTTTTGTGTATATCTTAAAAAAAAGAAATAAAATAAATTTTAAAAATCCCAGATATATTTTACAAAACCATACAAAACAAAAAGAGACATAAAAAGAAAATAGCATATATTTGAATGAAATAAAATTCTTTGAGGATTTTTTAAATATATTGTTTTAACTTTGTATATATCACAGTTATTCAAATAAATTCTTTGACATAAATCATCACTTGTTTAATCTCTATTTAAATTAATTCCTCAATTTTACACTAAAAAATATCTTTTTCAACTAGCGACGATTACAACAAAGAGTTCTGCTCTAAAATTTTTACCATCAACAAAAGGTAGACAAAGATATTTTTATCTTAGTTTTTGTTTTTATGTCCAACGATTTTTTACACTATTTTGTCGTGTCATGTTAATTAACTAAATAGTTAACATGACCAGAACATACATACATTTATCAACTAAATAAACAGAGGAGCAAGAAAAAACTAAATGAAAAATCATTTAATTTTTTTTAGAACGACACTATAACACCATTGTATGGAATAATATTTTTTGTAGACAAAATCTATTTTTTATTTATATGTTTTTTTGTATTTTTTCTCTAACCATTTTTTGAATGTTTGTCGTATATTGTTTTATAGGAACTCATCCGAATGATGTTTTGAAAATGCCCAGTTTATCACGTAATGGAAATGGTTATTGGTTAGATGCTTCAACGGGTGGCATGGTGTGGCGTACACAGCCTAGTGGTGATACACTCGATATGCAAAAGGATCAAATTGATGACTATGCACCAGTATGTCTAACAAACAATGCAGCTAATGGTACCAATACTAACGAACGTAACGGCAATGGAACTGGCGTTGGTGGACAGCAACAAAGGTACTTTTTTTAATTATACACATATACACACTAATATGTTCCATATCGTACGGGTGTGTGCAGCTATAAAAAATTGTACAACATATTTTCAGGATTTTACAAAGCTCTAGTTTTTATTTTTTTATTTGGATGCCTATAGTGCTAAAATCGTTAAATGTTTAATTAGAAACAAACATTTGTTTTTATGAGAACTACAAAATGTTAGTCGTTCTAAATAAAACTATCACAATTTATTTTTATTATTTTTTTTGTTTATTTTTTATATTTCCATAATAGTTTATTGTTCTAATGGAAATAAACATCTGAAATAGTTAAACGAAAATTGAAAAGATCTTTTTTTAAAGAGATAAATGTGCTTTTGCAGCAGCTTTGTTGAATAATCGTAATTTGTGTGTGTATATTTAAGGGCTTTATTTTAAAATATTTTTTTTTTCAATTTTAAATAATTGTGTTCAATAAAAACTCACGCAAAAATTTATTTAAGCCATATTATTTATTTAGTGATATAAAGTTGCGGAATAATAAAAAAATATATATTCTTTAAAACCCAGATTGAAAAATTAAACGAATATTGCAAAATATTTTGAAAAACTTAGTTTTTCCGGTTTTCCGGTTATTTTGGCTGGCTTGTAGTGGGTGGTATAATATTTCTGAAAATAAAGTACTAAAAATAAAACAAACCGTCTTCTCAGTTTTAATGGAGATATGAAGAAAAAAGGTTAACTAAAAATTATTTGATATAACATTACAGAAGTACAAAGCTAATGAAATTGTAAAAACAACGAAAAGTGTTTTGAAAACATTATTACCACGCAATTATAATAGTATACTTCATGTGTAGCCAATTCACACAAATCAAAAAAAGCTTTCGTATTTACAGACTATTAACAGTGCTGCCAGGAGCTGGAGGAAAATGAGGCTAAATCGTCATTTAAAAAAGGCCAGAAAAAGTCATTATAAATTCCTAATCGCCAGTAGAATCGGAACTATCATTTGCATAAATATCACGGGTTTCCTAATTTTATTAAATCACCGGAAATTACTAAATCATGGCAACATATCTGTAACATTTTGAAAGAACATTTTAATTACAATACGATTTGTTTCTACAATTTTAATAATCCATGTACTAAAAAGTTTTTCAACCTCAGCTTTACTGGGTTGCTCAATAAGACATTTCATTCTCAATACCCCGCCATTTTAACTCAACCTGTAACTACTTTAAAATTATTTAAATTCATTAAGAATATTGTGAAAATTTCGCGGTTACAATTCGCAAAACTACAGCATTCTTGCGTCGTCGTGAAACACCTTCTGAGCCATTGCGAAACTGGTGAAAAAACTTGAGCACTTGAGACAAATCAGTGATAAGCTATATTAAACTCGTGTACGTCACTCAGCTGAGAATATTGCTGTTGTAGGCCATATTGTTGAGAAATCCCACATTTGTTCATTTTTCGTCGATCTTTGGAATCCGACATTCCACCAACGACACGTGAAGAGTGTCCTGACCGTGTGACTTCTCGAAGAGGCATACATTATGAAGGCGATACTCTCCTCTTTACAATTAAACAAACATCCCATGATTTCGCTTAAAAATACTATTTTTTACATTTCAAAATTAAATCTCTTATTGCAAGAACCTAGATAGATAGCCAAATACTAGATAAGCTAAATCAAGAAATGATTTGTTTTGCAGCGCATTGTTAAATTGTAACACGTCTCCCCCAACTTAACTTTTGACTAAACATTTGTCCCTTTATAACTTAAACGCCTTCGCTATTGGATTTTAATCAAAGAAATTCTTTCTTCAGTGTACTTACGTTTGTAGATTGGATTAATTTTTTAATGTTTCAAGATGATTTCATGGGTTTAGTAGAAAACAAATTTTGCCTTATTGAGGCAAAAAAAAAGCCCCGTAGCTAAAACGTAAATTTCGAGGCTAAAAGACAAGGAAAAAGGCTAAATCTAGCCACGAAAATGCTAAACTGGCATCATTGACTATTAATATAAACTTCTATGTAAAAAACTTCTTTTTAGATTCTGTTTATTTGAAAATAATTTCGTTCTTTCTTGAAAAATAATATATTTTTCAAGTTTTATTCTTAACAGAAATAATGTTTAATTCAATATTGTCCGTATTATCATTATTTATTATTCGAACACCAATTTTTTCTCTCTATCTACCAAACAAATGTCTCTAAAAGCCAACATTTGTTACACATTCCATGTTCTTGTGATTATACGTTCTCTATTGGTAACAATTGTATTGTTATTTTATAATTTATGACTTTCATGCAACAAAAAAAATACACATTTAACAATTTCCAAAGGCCTGTTTTAATTGTTTAAAATATAATAATACATTTTGTTTTAAACAAACTGAATATTCTAACAAATATTAATTATTGCATACATTTTATTTATAAATAATGTGCTGAAACAATAGAAAATTTTCTCTTTACATTTCAATAAATATGTGTATATGTATTATAATTATTTTCATATACTAGTATATTTATAGTGATTTTTAACAAAAAACTATTTTTTTGTTGTATTTAAAATTATAAATACATTTATTATTTAATATTAAATTAAATTACATATAATGAAATCAACTTGGCTTTCAAATATCAATATTTTAAAATAGTATATATTTGTATTAAAAAATTTCTTTTTTATTCTTATAAAATAGTTTTCTATACAATTTATAGTGTCCCCTTGAAATGCAAAAAATTAAGTTGTCTGCAGTGTAAATCATTTTAATTTCATTCTCCTGAACGACTTTCGCAATAATTTAATACATTTTTCTTTACTCACTATACGCAGTACAAATTCAGTTACTTCATTTATTGTTTTTAGCCTTCCAGAATCTCTCAGAAAATGTCATTATTTAGCTATTGTATTTCTTCAAAATAGAAATATAGTCGATTTAGCTCTATATTTATTTGAATATTACGTTTGGTAATATTACAACTCTTTACAAAATAATAAGGAAAATTAAAAATTTTTAAAAAGAATCGCTCATAAACACAATTTAAAAGGTTTTGATTATTGGGTTCACATTTTTTGTATTCAAATATGAAAATCTACACCAAGGAGTGTACAAACATAGTCATCACAGATAATTAAAAAATTTGCTCTGAAATGTGTAGAAAATAATAAATCAAATTAGCGCATACCTGCTGGTTACTTTAATTTATTCGCTCTAAATCCTGAACAACTTGTTTGCCCATTATCTAACTAAACAATAATTACACAGACCGATAGTCAATATGTTGCTCTCAAAAATTCTGGCTGCTCAACTTTTAATTTTTGGTGAACGATTTTTTTAAAGCATCGTCTAATATTTTAACCATTATATTTGATCTTAAATCGAAAACGGTATACACGATATGGATAAAAAAATTCAAAAGACTCATGATATCAATGTTATCTTAGTAATTCACAAATTAGTCTCGAAAAATATCAGCCAAATTTGAATAGAAATTCCTCGTTAGATTTCTTCCTTTTCCCAAAAAGGTGCTGTTCACATATATTTTCACATATTGATTGTTCGCATATTATATGTGAACAGCCCCTATTTGGGAAAAGGTAGAAATATCTCGGGGAATTTTTCATTCAAAATTTGGCAGTATATTTTTTTGTTTAAAATGAAAAATATTTTTCTTCCTAAAAGTCCATTAAAAATACAAAACGGGGTTTTTCTTTTATTTACTGGCATTAAAAGCATAAATTTCTCCCCTGATAAGATAATTTCTCTTTTGGCGCGACGTGCCATTTTTAATAATATGTACCTAAAGTAGATCATAACTGCCGGTTCGTAAAGTTTTTGAAGTTCTATATCTCGCTAAGAAAACTTTATATTGAAAAATATGTTGTATGTTGATCGAGGATATAACAAAGTTCAATATAAACAAAGTTAAAAACATAAAAAATTGTCAGCTAATACTAATCCACTCTGTTCATTAAGAATATGTGGCAGGTAAGCATTTCCTTGCACTACGTCTGCTAGAATTTATCACTGCGCTTAGCTGCATAATTCTAAGAAACACTTAAATCTTATTGAATGGTTCAAATTATAGACTAAATTTAGTATGTTTAAATTACGGGTGCAGAGATGCAGACATATCCTTGCACCTATTTTCCTTAAGCAAAAGCCTATTAAAGTTTATATATCTTATGCTTGCGATACAATTAGAAGTATTTTTATCTTTTTAATTTATTTCGAAGATCATTCGTGATGCCGTGTACTTTATTTGAAAATTTAAAATTTAAAAATTTCTGTCTTTCGTTTCGAATTAATTAGTGAGTTTTCGTACATATAGTTCTTGACAATTCACACCATTTGGTTATTCACTTAGGAATCAAAAAGATTTAAAACGGAATCTATGTTTTATACCATTAAAACGAAGATTATGTAAAAACTGGAACTTTGGATTACACTACTTCCCAGTCAGCCGCGAAGGGCACTTGCTCTAAATCACATTCAGATTCATTTTTCCGTGTTTTATTTAAATTTGGATTTTTCTCTTTTACCAACAACGTGTCATAGCTTTAATAAGCACAAAAACAATTTTTATTCACTTGTTATATTCAACTTTTTTCTTGTCATAATAAATGGTAAATAAAAGTTGTTATGTTTGTGAGTACTATTTAAATATTTATGTTGTTTTAATTAGTTATGAAGTCACTACAAGGATAAATACCATACATTTGTACAAAATAATAATTATGAGTTGAGAAGTAGAATGAAATAGTTTTTACTAAATGCTCACAGTCGCATATATTTTAAAAGCTTAAAGCCATGAAAAATTTATAAATAAAATTGCAAAAACTAATTTTCAGATACGCCGGTATGTTACAGTTTAAAAAAAAGTTATAAAAAATTTTGATTTTTCATAAAATGTTATTAATTAAAATAGTAATTATAACTGAAACTCCTTTAATCATAGGGTTGTTTATTTTTTTTAAATAATATTTAATGTAATAATTTTAATTTTAAAATTACTAAACAAGAAGGAATTTATAAAAATAATATTGCTTTAAAATATCAACCAACATTCGAATTTCTAGCGATTAAGCGAAAAATGAGAACCAGGGAAGTGTTAGTTTGCCTCGGTACACTCTGCAAATAAAATACATGTTTTAATATCTAGATATTTAAATCATTTTCTGATATGCTGAATGCGCAGCAGTTTTTCAACACTTTTGCTGAAGAAACTTAAGACATTCAGTTAATTATCATTATTTATCTATAAAATAATTTCTCTATCCATAAAATGTTCATTGATTTCTCCTGTAAAAAAAAAGAACTAAAAATATATTAAAGCCATTTTAGCGTTGCAAAATAATTTAAACAATAAGCCACAAATAGCATTAAAAATACTCAATAAATACAAAAATAAGCTGTATTTAAGCAGCTTAAAAATATGACCATTAAATTACCGAAAAGTTTATATATAATCTATTTAAATTAAGAAAAAACAATAAAAATGTATGATATATTTTTTAAGCAATTAACACAATAAATGTTGAGCCAATAATTTTATTGTTTTCGTTCTAGATATGTGGGAGAATATTCCAATATACCCACAGATTATGCTGAGGTAACAAGTTTTGGCAAAACTGGCAGTGAATATGGTGTGGGACGTAAAAACGCCTCATCACCAGCTCCCTATGCCACATCCTCCATAATGCAACAGCAGCAAACAAATAGTGCACAACAGCCACGTTATCAAACCAGGCCAGGATTCAATATGCAACAACAATTACCATTACCAGCTACGCAACAGCAACATAGACCCATGCATCCTCATTACCAACAACAACAGCAACAGCATCAACAACAGAATATAAACAATATTTATCAGCAAATGTCCACTACCAGTGAAATATATCCTTCGCAAATGGCCAGCAACCGCTCTGTGTATTCAGAACAATATTATTATCCTAAGGAAAAAATTCATATCACTGAAAATAAACTAAGTAATTGTCACACCTATGAGACAGCAGACCAAAAAGAGCACCTCCAGCAACAGCAATTGGGGAAAGAATCGTTTGCCCATATTGGCACTCTCAGACGCAGTGGCAATAATCAGAAAAGCAATCGCTTTAAGGTCATAAATACTCAGGCCCAAGACTATCAACTGAACTTAAATGAAGCTCAACAGCAAACGCAGCAACAGCAGCAAAAACAAAATACCCTAAATAATAATCAAAACTATAATACCCAAGACATGATAAGTAAAAATTTAATGGACTTAGATGCTGGATCTTTTTGTTATAACGGCATGGCAGATTCAGGATGTGGTGGTTCACCATCGCCAATGGCCATGCTGATGTCTCATGAGGACGATATTGGGGAAGATCAAGTACTTTATCATACAGCCGATGCCGACAATGAAAGCGATATGGAACGTTTATACATAAAAGTGGATGAGGCAACACAACAGCAACCACAATTAATAGCTTTAACGCCACAACATCAATCATCGAAATTGGCGGGCCATCAAGGGACAAACCCACCTACAAATCAATATCATAATTGGCGTACACACAATAATTCCTCAACACGTTCGAACACATCTTCTTCGGCTTCATCATCATATCAACGTAAGCCTAATATGACTGTAGCAAACTCAACAACAACTACTGTCAGTGGCACACCAACATCATCAAATTGTAATACACACTCTACGGTTGGATGTTTAGAAAAGCAACAGCAGCAGCAACACCAGCATCAACAACAAACATCATCTTTACAAATGCACCATTTACATCCGCTACATCAACAACAGGCCAGCAGTGATTCGGAAATGATTTATGCACCTGGTGGCAGTATGGCTAGTGAACGTAGTCTCTTAAGTAATTCGGGTAGCTCAACGAGTGGTCCCACTAGCGCACATAACGTGTGACCCTGCGACAAGGGCAATAAAGTTATTAAAATGAGTGAAGATTTGTGCTGCGAAAGCACAAATACCACAATTTCAAATAGACATCAGGAAGATTATTATGCGCGTGAGATTAAGGAATTGCTGGATTGGTGTGAACGTTTCAACAATGGGCAATTTGATGATTTTGAGTAAATTGAATTGAATTGAATGATGACTGAATGCTTCGATTTATGTGTCAAGAAATATTCATTCTTTTATGTTTTGAGACTGATTAAAATTTTTATTTATCTATTTTAATTTCCCTACTATAAGTGTCGTTGCTTTCAATCGAAGCAATTTTATTTTTAATTTTAGTTTTCGAGAGTTGCTTTACTTTTCTTTAGTTATGATTATAAAGAGCTGATTTTTTTAACTATTTCACGTTTTTCTTATAAATTTAATATTATATAAAAATACTTCTTTAGAAATTTTCCTGGCTCGAATATGAATGGGGCCAAATTTTTGCAAAAAAACAACACTAAATTTTAAAACTATTTGTCTAATGTGCGGAATCATTTTTTAATTCAGGTTATATTTGGAATCTAGACGAATTTATTCACAGATGATATAAATTGCAACAACATCGCTTGGTTGTCGCAGAATGTTCAAAACGGGAAAAATTTTTAGCAACTTTAATCCTAATCCATTTGTCTGAAAATGTCTTTCATAATTGTAACTTGTCAAATCATTTGAAAACGCAAATAAAAAATTCTGAAAAATCTAGCTCCGATGGCGAAAATGTCAACTACGCTCTCAACACCACCTTTAAAATGAATTCAACTTGTTCGAAATAATATTTCTCGTTTTTAAATAAACACAGCGTAATTTTCATGACGCTATAAAATCAGTATTAGTTTCAGGTTGACGCTTCCGAAATACTTCAAACTAGTTTGATGGTCGATGTTATAACAGGTATTTTAAGTGTTGTTCCTTTAGCTCGTTTCTATCTCAAACTTGCTATGGAGTGTCCTTGGAAATGATTCTAATGTTCTATATATACATTAGAGAGTATCAAACCGTTGAGTATACTTGATCCAGAATTTTATGATGCAGCAGTGATTATTCGAAAACAAGGAATGATTGTTATCACAAACGTTAATTTCAAAAATTCAGAATTTGAATGCTTGTGATAGTTTTATTTTGTATGGTTGTATTGCACTGGATCGAAACGAAGGTTCTGTTCGCATAATTTTCGTAATACTTTTGCAGGTCCGAGCTACTGGTGTTAATACACAATGTGTACTACATATCCAAAGAAATGTTCCTGTTGCTTAACAAGACTTACAGACATTCGCATCTTCATTAATACAAATAAATTTGTTCCGCAATTTTTTGGTGTGTGTGTTTTATGCTCGTAGAGCACCTCACGTATTGGCTGTTTCAATCCAAATCAAGCCATTATAGAAACAGTCATGTGCAAGTGAGCGTTTAATCATAAGTTTGTAAGCAAATCTATTCAAGTAGTATGTTGCGACTGATACATACTTGTTACTAAATATTTTCGTTCGTGAACGAGACTCGAACGTGAATAAAACTGCGAAGGCTTTGTTTGGTTTGTACAAAGTTTTTAGCACTAGTAAGTGGGTCTCTGGTGTACATCATTTAGTGGTTATGCTTTTTTTGTGAAATAGTTACCACATCTATCAACTTCAGTAAAATAAAATCAGGCTAATGAAATTGTTATGCAATTAACGATTTGTCCACAATTTTTTTTTCTTTTTTTCTATACAATTTTACGACTTTTTTACTTTTTGATTCTCATTATTTGTTTTTTCTTCGAAACTTTTCTACTACTTAAAACTGCCAAATTTATTTATCAATATAAAATACCACCGACTTTCCTAATAACTTTTCATTCTTTATATAGTTTTGTTATATTGTTTGTATCAATTCTAAAGCCATTTTAATTTTAATAAATAATTAAGTTGCCATTTTTAAGACAACTGAATGTTCCTGTTTAACTCTCTCACTCTAAAACAATAAAACACATAAAATAGATATAAGATAAAAATAAATAAAATATAATAAAATCAGTTACAAAACTATAATCTCCAACATGATTATAAATAAAAATATATTAATAAAATAAACGATGTGATGTCTTATTAGTTTTAAAATGAAAATTAAGCACATTAAAGTCTACAGCTAAATATAAAAATACAACTTGTAAATATTAGTTTAGGATAAAAATATAAATAAATAAAATAAATTGAATTAATTATGGAGAAAAACATCATTATAAATAAACAAATTAAAATTTAAAAAAAAACTTAACAGAGGAAGCATTTTATGAATCGTATGAGAAAAAAAATATATTAAATATAAAACCACAAAAATATATAATAATATATATAAACGACATTAATTGACGATGCTTACTGTTTTTAGCTGGTAATTGAAAAGTTTTTATTACTCTACTATTTTTTTAGGTATATTTTATTGAAATGATTGTACAGATTTTATTTTAATTAGTATATTGTTCGGTCAAAGCTTGAATAGCTTTAAATTAAATATTAGGTGTACATTTTTGCTTTAGTCGTTTTTTATTTAATCTAAAATTTATTAATAAAAATATATGAAATCCACAATAACAAATCCAACTAATTTTGTAGCCCTCCTGGGCAACTTTTAGATTTCGTATACTTCTTTAGCGTAAGCTGTATCAATAGGGCAGTTTTAAATGTAAAAGACAACAATATGTAAACTAAAATATTTTTGCGCTTGTGTTAAGGTCACTTCTAAAGCTCAGTCGATTTTTCCTTAAGATAAGTACGAATGTACGTGCATACATAATTGAAAACGGCAAAAGCAAATCTGTGCTCCTAATAAAATGAAAAACAATGTAAAATATAAATACAAAATATATTAATATAATTAGACATACACTCTTAACTATACATATGAAAATAGCAATTATATATTATTAACTAAAATTGGTAGTAATAAAATATAAAAACTGACTAGTTTAATCATATTACAATTATAAAAAAACAACGCACAAACACAAACATAAACACAATACGATTTACATACATACTTGAACAAATAAACACATACACATAATAAGCATATACTTTTTTTAAGTTATAATTTAAACATTTTAAATATATAATAGAATTGTTGTTTTTTTAAGCTGTATTTAATAATTTAGTATCAAAAAGATAAAAATAGAAATATACAAAATATTATAATACGGCAGCAGTTTTTAGTGATTATTAAATATCGACTATAAGATAAATTAGTATAAAATAAAAAAAGTAAAATCGATTGCAAAATGAAAATGGAAATAAAATTAAATGCCATATTTATGAAAAATTTAAAATCAAAGTGTTTTTAATTATTGAATAGTAGTTGTTTCAATGGTCTTTTGTTTGGACGAATTTAATTCTTCATTTGAAATTAAGTTCTAAGTGGATCCAAACTTAATTTCGTTCCGCCGTTTCATTAAGTTAAGCCCATACCAGCTTTTAGTTTTCTCGAAATTTTGTCTTTGAAAATCTTTGAAACCCTAGATAAAATACGAACTGCGAAAAGTATTTCAAGCAATCAGGAATGTGATGGAAAATGATCAATTTCATAACTGTTTTAAAAATTATTCTTAACACAACATTATTACAACATCGCTTTTCAAAAACCGCAAGCAGAAAAGAAATCAACCAAAAATTATTGAAAAAAAAATTATTAAACATATTTTGAAATATGCAAACACGAATGCTAAATAATGATTTTTAAATTATTTTCCGTAACATGACTTAATATAATTTAAAATTGGTCTAACATCAAAACCAGAAAGGACAATTCATTTTGGGCAGTCGTGAAGTAGACAAGTAACAAATTTATTATTGAAAAATATTCGATAAACCAACGTGTTTTAATCGTTAACATATTTTATCAAAATCACACATCGATGGACCACATCGTACTGCAAGATCGGCTGAAAACGTTACTGCTGCTCAAGAAAGTGCTCTACACAATCCATCAACCCCAATTCGACGCCGTGCTCAGGAGCTTGGTCTTCAAAGAACAACTTTGGCAACAATTTTGCACAAGGATTTTAATTTGTTTCCATTCAGTTGACACAAGACCTTCTTCCACATGACCATTTACGCCGCCAACAGCATGTTACAGCTCGCCAATGACAAACCCCATTTTCTTGAAAAATTTATAATGAGTGACGAGGCACATTTTCATTTGAATGGATATGTGAATAAACAGAATACACGCTTATTGGCAATAGAAAACCCCCAAATTGTTCATCAGTCACCTTTGCATCCATTAAAAGTGACATTCTGGTGTGCAATTTGGTCAGGAGGAATCATTGGACCTTACTTCTTTGAAAAGATAAACGGCGTAACGGTAACTGTGAATAGGGAGCGATATCGTGCTATGATTGAAAACTTTTTAACGCCATAACTGCATGCTTTGGCCTTGATTAACATGTGCTATCAACAAGACAGTGCCACATCGCATACAGCCAGGATTACTAAGCAATTACTGCGAGACGTCTTTCCACAATAATTTATTTCAAGGAATGGTGATTTTGATTGGCCTCCACGGTCGCCTGATTTGACTGCTCCGGACTACTTTTTGTGGGGATATCTGAAAAGTAAGGTTTATGCAAATAAACTAGAAATGCTTGAGGAACTCATACAAAATATTCTTGATGAAATTAATGAAATACCGCATGAAATGTGTGAGAATGTAATGAAAAATGTGCACAAAAAGGCTCGCATTTTTGAGGCTAACCGAGGCGGACATTTATCTGATATTGTGTTCCATACGTAATGGCCGACATTAAATAAAACATTTATCAATATAAGATTCATTCTCTTTCATTTAATAAAAAATTATAAACAAACAAAGTAGTATACCTTCCCGACGGACACCCTGTATAATTTCTGCAAGTTTCTAAAATTTATTTTGATTAACATGAGTTATTTCCACAAGATATTGCGTAATTAAACATGGCTATTGTCATTAAGTAAAATGGAGAAATTTAAAGCGATGATAATTTGTAAGTCATTTTAAGGACTGCATACTAAATAATTATGAACAAAGTCTACTATTTATTCTGAAACCAAGATAATACTGGCGAATTTTCAATTTTATTTTTCAAATATGACTATTGATATGCTTTTATTTTTGATTGTGAAAATCTTTTAGAAGTGTCTTTCAAACGTAAAACCCATTTGGATAAAACTGAAAGGAGTAAATTTTCGGAATTCGTGTAACTTCCTGCCAATATCAAAGAACCCTATTATCTAATTTTGATGGATTAAAAAAAAAATCGGAAAAATCCATAACAAAAAAAAAAAAAAACATGCGTCCAGCGACAGAAATATTCAAACCGCCTATTAATAAAGTGTTAAATGCAGTTCGAAATGTATTTTGCTTAAGTTCCTTTTTACATGATTAAAAAATACGTTTAAAAACGGAATAATACGCGCGCTAATTATTACCATTTCCTATAAGCAAAGGACAGAAAACTACATTTATGCAGAAAATATACGTGATGGAAGAAACGAATTTCATTTCACCAACTCACAGCTAAATTATGCACAAAACCAGTATAATTTTAGGGAGCGAAACTAACTAGCTTAGCAAGCCTAGAATAGTCTGGAGAGCTCTAGAGTTTTCTTGTCTAATTTCTATACTTTTAGACAAAAAAGTCAATCTTTGGGCTACTTCAATACTTCTTGAAGTTGGATTTTTTTTATTAAGAAAAAGATAAAGACTATCTTATAGTCTTTTCTTGTATTTTTCAATAAAATTATTTAATTAATAAGCTTTGTGAATTAAAGAAATTTAGCTTTTCCTTCTTCAACAATGGTAAATAATTTTAATGAAATAAAATTAGTTCTGTTTGCATTTCGCGAGGATTCAATGTTTTTCCTTTTTAAAGTTAAAATTTTTATACTTATTTTATTGAAGATAAAATAAACAACGTCAGCGCAAATCGTTCAATTGTTGTCCAACTGTAGGGTATAATTAAAGCAAATAAATACAGATGCAGACACAACAATTTTCTGCTCTATGACCTCATCGTAAAGTAAATCAGTAGCTTAATTGCAGTAACGTTATCTGTAGAACGCTTTAGCTAGCGTTTTCGATCGTAGTAGAATCTTCCGCGATCGGAGCGGGCAATTAAATAAATGGTCCGCGATGTCGTATACCAATCGCGTAAGTTCAGTACAACGGGACAAACTGTGTGACAAACTTTACTCAAGCGAACATTTTTAATTATTACTCTCCATGTAAACACAACGGTTAAATTTGCCTCACTATCGCCAGAATGCATAAAGGACGATTAACTCCTCCAACTTTTGTCAGAATGGCTCGCAAAAGCATAATTTGGAAGAGTAATTTTACTCTAACAATCGTCTGGACGATTAAAAAAAGCGTCACGAATTGATCGCGCTCGCCGAATAATCTTCCAAATGTTAGCTGGGTGTTTTAGGTAGAAATTATTTCTTCTGTTTTCTCCATCTTATATTTTTGGTATAGCAACAGAAATGAATAAATTTATATGTAATAAGCGTTATGGCCGTATTTAAGCTTACAATTATGCCATAATTGTTCTAGAGCTGTGATTACCAAAGCAGTGCTGGAAGACTCGTATTTTACTAAATAATTTTTATTTTATTTTATTCATTAATTTTATAATGTTAAATAGATCTTTAACGCCGTCCCTGGAAATTCACTATCATATGTTCTGCAATACATGCCTTCTTCCGGTTATTTTTGTAGTGCACAAATAACCGGTATAAATACGTTTTCATGTTAGTTTTTTTTTATTTTAATTTTCAACTCTTTAACGAACATAATTGTGAATGCGCTATTTCCGTTGATTTACTGAAAAACACACACAGGACTTTTTAATATGAAAAACATAATGAAAAATGTATGCATGTACAGAAAATTCACGAAATTAAAATAAGCACGATGAGGGAGTATGTAAAGAAGGTTGTCGATTTTAAATGAAAATGAATAAAAAAACAAAGCTATTTTTTCGGCAATTCCACATGAACATGTTGAGGGCTGTTGCATGCTATTTTTAAATTGTATTTTATACAAATGATCAAATGGCTGCATTATAAGGAAACGAGTATATGTTGACTGAAAATATAAATTTTCTGATTTTTATTTGTGGTTTTTTTTATTATATGTTTACGTTCGTATAAATGCGGTATAATGTATGGGCGATGAGCAATTAACGTACATGCTATGTTTGGTAATTTGGAATATTCAATGTCATGTTGAGCTACTCAAATTTGAAAATTTTTTGGAGATGGTAGCTTTTAGAACTATTTAATATTTAATAATATAAGAGTATTTATTTATCCACATAGCATGATTTAATATTCACGGCTATTCTGCGTTTCGATTGGAATCGCAATTTTCTCCATTTGTCAACCATGTTATTTTGCGTTCCGTATTTTTACGATAGTAAGTATTCTGCATTACGATCGTAGTTTCGTTAATTATTCATAGATTTTATTTAAACTGTTTGGTTGTACTAAATTTGACTTTTTATTAAAATTTTTATAATATTGCTTATTTTTTCTGTTCCTATTTCATACGATTCATAGCAAAACAACTGGAGGAAAATCACGGCATTCGATATTGAACGAAATTTCCATGCAAATTCAATAAATTTTGTGATTTCGTTCGATATCTAATGCCGTGATTTGGCTTCTGGCTTAAAAATACTTTTGCCTTAAAATTTTTCCTTCCATTTGGTTTTTTGTTAAAATACCTTATTTAGATTTTTGAGTTACTGAACGTCGGGTCGTAATCAAAATGCAGAGTAGGGGTGATTGTATTTAAAGCACGGGATAGCAGTATCCATAAGTTATATTAAGACATCAAACATTTCTATGAATATAAACTAAAGTTAGTAACTTTAAAAATTTATGTAAAAAAAATGTCGATTTAATAACACATATAGGCTAATTTCATTTCCACCGATCTTCTGAAAAAATATTTAAAGATGGGCTACTTGGATGCAAAAAGAAAAGCATACGTTTATTTAAAAAAAAGTATTTGAACGAAACACCCTAAAGCTTTGAAGAAAAATTAAAAGCTTGATCATATTTTATCAAGTCATTCAAATATCTAATTGCATTATTATGTAAAACGTTCAGCTTTATTTTGCTGATGGAATGGCAGCTTGCAAAGATTTGACAGCCGTAAATTAAGCATGGCGAAAGGTAAGGCTTTAGAAGAAGTTGTTTGAAATAGTACAGTGATGTGATATTAAATGAAACATAAAATTAATACATTCCTGACCATTTACTGTATTATCATTATTTCCAAAAAAAAACCCTACTAAAAATCAGTACAACGTTTTTGTCAGTAATTATACTATTGATAGTACATGGCAGACTTGTAAATGAAAAAAAATTTGTCTCACCTGCTTGCAGAATATTGCAATAGTAAATTAAATATTTCAGTGGTTGCAGAAATGTGTATCGGTACTTTTGACTGTTTTCACTAACAAGTTTTTTACTGAAAAATGTGCTACCAATTGATTGCCCAGTTATTGAATATTACCAATTTTCGAGAGATTTCGGAGAATTATTAATCACTTTAATTTCTGAAAACCAGAAGAACATTGAATATTTGAATATGGAAACGAACATGTATACGCACGATATACCGAGATATAACCGTGTTAAAATATAGATTAAGTGATAAAAATCCAGCTTGAACAAAAAAAAAAAATCGTATGACCATTAAATTAGTAATGAAGCCAACTTGACAAAACAAATGGAGTCCCAAAATCATGTGTTGTACTGTGTTTTTAAGCACATGGAGTGAGCAGAACTTTGATTGCTTTTCTTTCATTTTCAGAACCTTCAAAACACCTAAATCGAAATAATATGTACTTTGCTTACTTACTTTGCTTGTACTGCCTGTAATTATGATCAAAATAATAAGTATGAATTAAATATAAAATTATAGCTCTTTTCACTCATTCAACCTATTCAATATTTTCCAGCAGACTAATCTATGTTAATTCCAAGTCTGAATAAGAAATTCTCAAAATGTGGTTTTTGAAACAAATCGAACATGCGCTTTTGGGAATGACACTATTTTCTTTGACAGCCAATTCTCACTCGATTGAAGTGAGTTTGGATTTGTTAGGCAAATAAAAAAAAGTTATTGTGAAAAAGTAATTTAATAACAAATCGTCAATATCTTTTGTATTAAACTCAAAACGTTTTGCTGAGAAATTTGTAAAATACTTCTTAGTCGTTGATGATCACTTCTTTAAATTTATTTAAAAGAAAATAAAGTATGTCGTTGGCTTCAAACATGGAAAAGGCTGAATGGTAGGTGGACGCAGCCGTGTTCTATATATATTGAAAAACTGTGATACTACGTCTTTTTTTCCCCTCAATTGAATTTTTTAAATATTTTTTGTTCATAGAAATGCATTTTCCCTCTTTAGAAAATGGTAGAATATGTGTTTAAAATTGACCTTTAGTGCAAGTAAGTAATGAAATTTTCCAAAAATAAGTTATTTGCATTTTTTAATTAAAAATTAATTTTAAATTGAAAATAAAATGAAGCTCCATAAATTTGTTCTTGGTGGTTGTAACAATTACAACGCATTGTTGTAAGAAAATGCAATTAAAAAATAAAAAAAATGAGAAAAGAGTTTTAAATTTGGCCAGTATTTATTTTATTAACAGTTTTTTTTGTTTTGTTTAATGATTTTATGTTTTTTTTTCTTATAAACCATAATATTCTAGAAAAATTTCTGTGTTTAAACTTTAAACGATTATAACTTAATGACTATTAAGAGAAATTTGCAAAACTAACGTTTTATCAATTTATTTCGATTTTATGTATTTTATGCTTTCAATGCTACAGCTATGGATGTTTGAAGTTGTTTAAAGAGACATTATCTTTATTACAATCGTTTTCATAACAAAAACTTGTTATCCATAATGCCCTTTTTTATTATCAATAATAAACATTTACAAAGCGCTTTCATATTTGCGAAATATTGTTTAACCTTATTTAACAATCACGAAAATTACAGGAAAATATTTCTATTAAATAAATTTCTTTTGTTATTTTAGAATAGTGAAAAAAATTACCACCAAGATGGAAACATCCTTAGGATGAAATAGGATAAAATGTGAAAAAGATACATATTTTGTTATTATTTATGCTTTTTTGTTGTGGGTAGACGCAAAAACGATGGTTTGAATTAGAAGAATGTAAAAATGCTACTTATTCGATTGCTTAGGTATTATTATATGCCAAGCAAATAACAATTGTTAAATGAAATGAATAGAAGCAGTCATGTTTTAGCTTCATGTTGATATCTTTGTTAAATTTTAGCTTAACTTGGGGGCCACACGTTCAATTTTTGCCTTTCAATTCCTTGTAATATACTCACATTTTTTTTCTAACATAGTCAAACTTTTTAAATTGAAAACTAGATTGCTATTAATTTCACCTATCCATTTATCTGGCAATTTTATGTTCAATTTGAAATTATTTTTTTTGCTTCCTTTCAAGATATAAAAAAAATCATGTTTTTTAAAAATCGAGTGGTTTGTTCTGTAATTTTTCGGTTTGTTTTTTACAAATATTCTGCCGCAATTTAAAATTTCTAAAATATATTTGTGAATATAAGTAATAAGTTCAATGATGTTGTGCGATGAGCATTTGAAGGTGTTTTCTTGACGATGACATCTTAAACAATTAAATATCGTGCCGCCTACGTCACAGCTATCAATTTAAATGAATATTGATTGACAGAAAAGCTTGAACGTGTGACTGCAGAGTAACGAAAACAAAATATTTTTTAACAAAACCGAATAATTAATTAAAAATCAGAAATGGAATTTCGTACTAACCGAAATTGATTTAACTTGTAAGAAATGAATAAGTTGCACTTTTCGTATTCTAATTCATTAAATAATGCGGGTAAATAGTTGATATTCCTAGTCACTAGTATCCACCGTCAAAAGTGGTAAAATCGAATAAAAGAACGCTGATGAGATGGTGTAGTGACTTCGAAATCAGTACTGATCCGTTCTGCTAGTCTAATGAATAAATTGTTTCGAATAAAAAGTACTCTCTTAATAAAATAATGAATTTATCCAAAACTAATTTCTTAAATTAACAAGATATGGGTAAACTCAGATTTGAACTCTAGCCATAAAAATTTCATTTCAATATATATAAAACCGAATTGTTAAAATTTATATCTCCAATTTTTAATATTAGTTATACAGAGCAGGCAGCTTTGACTTCTTAAAAATAAGAAATTTGATCGGAAAAAAAATTTACTTCATTCCTCTATTTATTTATTGTTAAGGCTTCAGGCACAAGACTTTACCATTTTTTTGTTTTTCTGCTCATAACTCCAAATGTAGAATGCTTATAACCAAAGCTACATATAATAGAATGTATAAAGTACAACTTGAATACATTGCTAAATGATATTTTTGGTAATTCCTTTTTATATATATATAAATTTTTTTTTGAAAAATCACTTTCAAATATTTTATTTGCCGTGGTGGTTGCTTATTCGATTTTAACGTGTATTTTTCTGTTTTTATGTCTGTGTTTTATAAGTTTACGTCTTAAGCACGTTAAGGAAATGAATGATTTCCGTCAAACGGAAATGAGATGTAATAATGAATAACATTAGCACCAACACAACTAGCAAGAGTTAAATAAATTAATAAAAAAAATTTATACTTAGGAGCAACAGCAAAACAATTCCAATTCGAAAAGTAATATTAATTTTGAAATACGTTAGATGGGGATGTAGAATGGATGTTAATAAATTATAAGCTAATAATTATCTGACTTTGTTATAGATGATTAAACAGAATATTACTGCACAAGTAATCACAGTAGTGGCGATACAGAAGACCTTGTTTAATTTTGGTACGTTATTTTTAAGGCAATATGAAATTAAACTATTAGACTTTTTAAGTTTCTTCAAGTTATAAATTAAAATGTATCCTTTAAAGGCAACAAATTTAGGTATTCGATATTAAAATTAAGTTTGCAACTTTTCGTTAAGAAAGAAATGAAATTGAAAAGTTTGCACCCAATGCGACTTACTAACAAAAATCTTTAAATTTACAACAACTTTATATATAGATTTAGAGAATATTCCTTCGGTTTTTAATAAAGAAAGAATGAAAGTGGGTGAATATATTACATATTACCTAAATCAACATTTTTTTAACGTATGATTAATATGAGTTTCAGCTGGTTTAGAAAACACTGGTGCGTATACTTTATAATTTAGGTAGTTATGGACATAAAATTAATCATGCGTAGTCCTACGTCACATGCCAAAAACAAACAAAAAATATGAATAAAATATAAATTATATTTTTTGCTAACAATTTTTGCTTAAAAAAATTTACGAAAAATAAATTTTAAAGAAATATTTCTAAAGAATATTTGTCTATTTCTGAAAATTTCCCTTATAATTAGGGGACTGTTTAGTTCCGTTCATAACGCTAGTCCTGTTCTTTAAAGTTTTTGATTTTCAGACTTTTTATTATTTTATATGTGCCGGGAGATATATTTAAATAAATTATAAGAATTATGTTGATTTATTAACTAACAATTATCGGAAAAATTAATCTTTTTTTTAAAGAAAAAATATGTTGAAATCATAATTAATAAAAAAAACATTTCAAAAGTTGAAAGTAAATGGAGTGTTTTCTGATCAAAAAGTAAGAGATCATAGGAAATACTTAAACACTTATTCTATAAATATTTATTTAATTTTTTTTTAAGCTGCCGAAGCATTGTCTTGTGTGTTTTTAATGCCAAAATATATGGGGCATCAATAACAACGTCTTTTTGACAAATTTCAGTCCCGTTGGATAAAATTTTCTACAGAACCTTCAATAGGGCTTATAGAAATTGGCGTGCCTTACATACTTTGATATCGTGAATTAAACGATGTCTACAAAATTTCACTTTCATGTATTCATCGAAATAAGCTATTTATTTTGCGTGTACGGTGAGATACACTTATGAGTAACGTCTCATAATAACTTAATATGAATTAGATTTAATTTCGATGTTACTAACATTATTTAATTAAGTGTTTGTTAAAATTGTATTTAAATTTAAGATAATATATCGGACAAATATCCCTCGAACCCCCATTATTTTAATAAATTTCAGCTTTTTTCCTGTATGCCAAACATCTATCTCGATGTGAAAACATGTCTGAAGTACAAAAAGCCGTTATGAGCCAAAATTCGTTTTCGGTTCCCATAGAGAATTAATTTCTGGGACTGACCTCAATTATTTTGACATAACGAACATTTCTTTTAAAGGATTCGAAGCTCTATCAGTAATCCTATACAAACCTTAAAATGTACGGAAAACATGAAATTTATCTAATTTTAATTATTATTTTTTACTCCAAAATATTTGGGACACATAAAAGAAATCCGATTTGTTATTTAATAGCTGTAGCTTACAAAATACAAGCTCTTATATAAGTAGACCCTGGTCTCGCCTGTTCGGAGAGAATAAAAAAATGTACAGCTATGTTAAAAAAATCGTTTGCTAATTTTGCAAATAGTTGGCCCTTTTTTGAAGAACTCATTAATTCGTAACCACACATTGTGTAAAGGGACGTAAGAAAACTTTTTTATTTTTCTGTGAACTCCAGCCTGGAAATTTTCGTTTCCATAAGCCTATTCCAAAAAGGAATAGCAAATTTTTTTTATAATTATGCACTATTCTTTAAGAAAATATTTATACAAAAATTAAAAAAAAAATATTGAGTGCGTGTGAAATTAAATTAATAAGCAGGTAAATTTTCTGATAGCATTTTAAATTTTTTATGGCATTTTATTTTTACTAGAGCACGCCCAGTGGTCGAAATTTGATCGCCAGCTTAAACATATATCTCTTTTTGTTGCATTCATGTAAACAGAAGAAATTACCTAATTACTTATTCTCTTCCCCACGGAAAAACAATAAAACAAATAAATTTGCTTACAAACTCGCATATTTATAAAAAATCTTATTACATATTTGCTTGAACCAATATTTACATAAGTATTTTTAGCATTTGTAGTGGTTTCAACTTTATGAGCCTTTTATTCCTTTATTACTGAACCGATTTATATAATATATAATCGGGTCAATAAAGCTCAACAATGTTTACCACTTAGCAAAATAATGAACTAAATCGGTTGGCAAACAAAGGAGAAACAGGGATCTAAAAATTTCTCTTTGCTTGTTTATATATAGATATTCAAATATATGTATAGACTTCAGGGTAAACCACTCTCTTAAATCACTTTCTTAACTACTAAATACAAATGTAAATCGTTTTTAATGTTTCTATTCCCTATTCCATGAGAACGACCACATATGTATGTACGAATATGCTAGCTAATAATATAAACATTCCATCACATTCCAATATTCCAGTATGTTCAGTAATTTAAAGCACAGAAAAACAATGAAAACAATGAACAAAGACAAAACGCAAACAAAATAAACCAAAAATACAAAATTTACTTTGTGCTGTAGGTGAATTTAACTTTAATCAACGTTATTAATAATTAAAAAAATATATTATTTTTAATCATCTAAAGAAAAATAATACCGTACCATAATGTATTTAACTTTAATAAAACTTACTCGCTATTTAAATATCCAAATTTTATTAGTTTCAGCAATCATCGTTTAAGTACATTCAAAGATGGAAGTAAGAATAGAATGAACAAATAAAATAAGTTTATCCTTTTGAGTGTTTACGGAGTTGCCAAGCCAAATTTAATTTAGTTAATTTTGAGTTTTTTGTTGTAATTTTTTAGCAAATTAAGAGAAGAAGAGAGATCATGGCTTTATGATTGGCTAATATTCTTAACTGTTTTTAACTATCTTAGACATAAAAATGTAGAAGAAGAAATACATTCTGCACTGCTCC
Organism: Gymnocheta viridis; assembly: GCA_956483585.1. NCBI lineage: Eukaryota > Metazoa > Arthropoda > Insecta > Diptera > Tachinidae > Gymnocheta > Gymnocheta viridis. Next base: position 7,221,009 of record OY101440.1, read on the forward strand.
TATTGACAATCTATCAAACACAAAAAATTAATCGAATACGTTGAGTTTAAGTCAGTTAAAATGGTTCTTAACTTTTTTCACTTGCCTATTTATATATAGATTAAATCTTTTATGTAACAATAGTAAATATTTATCTTGTGAAAATATATATGAAAACACACCATGAATTTAACCAACATCCCTCAGGCTTCCGAAACCATCCAATCTGTAATTACCAAGGTAGAGCTGTACGTATTGCGTATTAGCAGTACCTAGAAACATCTATGTTATGGTTAGTCTTACTTAGCATTGCCGAGGAGAGACAATAACGCCAGTTATCGAATGAATACTATAATTTTTTTTAAATAAATTGCGTTAAATTTAAATTTTATGTGTTTTTGTTTAATTTCTTAATAGTTTTAGTTATATATTGCATACCTTCTAGAGTATCCACTTATTTGGTTTTTTCGAGTAAGGATTTTGGTATTTTGAAATTGCTCAATTAATCGAGTAAGGGTTTTAAATTTTCGAATAACTCGAATAATTCAAATAATTGAAAAAAATCAAATAATTTTCTCCAATGGAAGATAACTTGATAACGATAACTTTAAAAAATAAACAATAAAATGACAATTAATTGAACTACGTATAAAGTTAATTTAACTACGTTTAAAGTTTTAAAACTTTTATAAAATATTTCTATATCAAAAAATATGTTCAAATAAAAATTGTATTGTTTACTAGACTTGAATCAAATCCTTTGAAATAGTCTTTTAAAAATAGTAAACAGTTTAGATGTTTGCTTCTAAAACAGTTTTTTTGTTTGATTTTAATGAAACTTGACTTTTATAGCACAGTTTCACTTAAAGTAGATGTTGGCGATAGCGATGGGATGACATTAAAACGTTTTTCTAGTTTATCTGATATTTTTTTGTCTTATCTAAATACATGAAATCATTTTCTATCAGTTTTTTTCAATTTGTAATACTTTGTAAAGTCTTTTTTAAGTTCAACAACAGATTGTGCTCTTTTAGATCCATATTTTCTTCTTCGTAAATATTTTCGCTTCATACATTTTGATCAGATTCAATATAAAACAAGTGATTATACAATATGTTTGAAAACTGTTTCAAATTTCAAGCTGTAGTTGAAAAAGTTATCATTATTGGGGAGCCTTGCGGATGTAAGTGTACTCTAATTCGCCTCTCGTCTATTTTGCCCTTAAGGCAAGCAAGTAAATCTTTTCAAAAGGGATTATTCGCCTATTCTAAATTGTTGATTAATAAGTTTGTTATTCATCCCGATAGAATTAATGTTGCTGAATAATTTCTAAGTTCTATTTAATGGCCACTGCCAGCGGTCTCAAATGATTACTCATTGCTGAAAGTATCAATATTTCCTTGTCTGTAAAAACATATATCCCGTAATCAAATAGTGCATGGTTTACAAATTTAGAAATACGAAGGAAATTTTGAATCATATTAGCTAACGATGACCAACGATATTTAATGTGTATTGAAAATAAATAATTTAGTTTTGAGGGATTTAATCAGTTAGAAAAGTAAAAAAATTAAAAAAGACGTATTTACTAAGAAATTCATTTCACTCGATTAATTGACATACTTTTTTTTAGTTATTCGTTAATCGAAATTGAATATTTTCAATATTCGATCAAATAATGGAAAAATTTTACTCGATTAATCGAACAAAAATTATTCGAGTGGATACTCTAATACCTTCTTAATACATTTTCATGCCACAGAATAGAAAATGATTATTTAATTTTGCGACATAGACACAGAAAAAACATGAAAAACAACAAAAAATAATTTGATTTCCAATGAAGTACTTAATAATTTTACAGAAAATATTTAACTATTTTATAATACTTTAAATAACTTGAAGAATAATGTTTGACATTTAAGGCTATTTTGATATAAATTGTCGTTAGAAAATTTATTTAATACTTAAATTAAGGTATTAGAAGAACAACTTTCTACATATTGTAACTATAATTTATTGAAATGAGATAAGTTTTAATGAAAATGACACAACATAAATATGCAGACGTATAAATATTTCTAGTTAAGTCAAATAACACCCACTTATAAACGGACATACAAGAAAGCATATTTAAATGTGTTATGTGGGATGCTGTATACCTGGACTTAGGTGTAATTATTAAAATGTAGAAAATGACATAGACAACAAGCTTAATTAAGCCAAAATCCCCTTGTATCTTTCTCTGTCATGACAGTTTAAGTGATTTAACCAGGTATAATATCAGTCTGTTGATCCCTTGTCTTTTGGCTCATGAGACAATGAAAATGTCTTGTACCAACTACTACACCTACATACATATATACATATATGTATGTACAGTGGAAAGCAAAAGGATATAAATATTAATATAACCCAATAGAAATTGTATAGATATATCTTCTTTAATGCAAAAAACGTAAATCTCGGAAAAACCCATTCGTTAGTAAACGAGTTCAAAGTTTTTAATTTAATCCAAGCTGCGTGAAAAGAAAAGAAATATTTTCTCAAGAGAAAACTTTTGTGTGATTCTTTTACACAAGAAAGAAAACGCTATAATGGATGGCTCTTTGTTTTTATGTCAAAAAATCTATTTATTTCACATATGATACGTATGTACATTTTGCAGATTGTGATGTTTACTGTATTAAAAATTAAATTAAAAAATATATTTTTCATTAATATTTATATTTAATTTTATTTATATTTATTTATTTAAAATGATTCTATAACTTACAGATATTTGTCGCACATTGTATGAAGAGTTATAATTTCATTAGCAAAATTACTTTCAACGAGTATGAAATAAGATCATTTATTTTCTACAAACACACACCACGCATATGTTAACTTTCTAGTATTTATTTGATTACCAAGTGAAACAAGAGACCTTAAAGTAATGTAAAATATTGTCTTTGAAGATTCTAATCTATTTTCTATTTGATTAAATAAAAAAGAGAAGAAGAAGAACCTTTCTAATACCTTTTACTTACAAATAGTATTGCTTTTTTTTAGTTCAATAATTATTATAATTAAAATTTGGGTTGACAATTGGTAGATGGAGTCTGTAGTATTTTTTCCAGAAGCTAAATAATAGTGCATAATAGGAAATATACAAAAAACTTACTTGAAGCTAATTGTAGTCACAAAAAATGTTTTTAAATAATACCGAAATTCGGAGTCGGTGACCGCAACTTTAAGAGCATTAACTGCAGTTTTCGGTCGTTATTTTCGTCCTAGTAGACAAGCAATAATAAGTTAAGTGCAAAAATTTGAGTCTCTACATATTCATTGTGTAATGCTGCCGTGCCAGTGAGTCAACGGGTTGTTCGAAGTAAAAAAAATATCGCTGCCGTTCAGGCGTCCGTAGCAAACGATCCAAATCAGTCGATTCCGCGGCGTTCTCAAGAACTGGGCATCGCCAAGAACACTTCATATTGAATTTTGCGTAAAGATCTTGACTCAAGAATTGAAGCCGATGGAAAATTTAACGTAACGTATGTTCTCCGATTGGGGTCTGGAGAAGATGCGCCAATATGATAAATTTCATAGCAAAATTATCTTCAGGTTCGTCAATAAGCAAAATATGCATTATTGATCTAGTGAAAATCCACATGTGCTTCATGTGGATGCGATTTCCATGCCGGTGGCGTCATTAGGCCATATTTTTTCGTCGACAATAACGATCGTCACGTTACTGTGAATGGCGATCGTTATTGCGCCATGATTACCGATTATTTTTGGCCCGAATTGGAAAACATGGACTTGGACGACATGTGGTTTCAACAGGACAGTGCCACAAGCCACACAGCACACGTTACAATCGATTTATTGAAGAGTAAGTTTTGTCAGTATGTTATCTCAAGAAATGGACCAGTCGATTGGCCACCTCGTTCGTGCAATTTAACGCCTCTAGACTTTTATCTTTGGTGCTACGTCAAATCATTTGTCTATGCCAGCGAGCCGACGACGTTAGCAGAGCCAACATTAAAATGTGTCATCGGAAATTAGATCCAACGAATTGACCGCTGCCGACGTGCCCGCATTCATAAATGTTTTGATTGCATTTCAAGTCGATCATAAGGTTGTGGAAATATCTCAAATGGTTTGCGTTTAATTAGAAAAAAAGTTGTCAAGTCCTTATTGGAAAATTCGATATATAATGGAGTCAACGAAAGAAAGCTTGAACGAAAGATCACATTAGAATAAAAGTAGTTTTACTTGCCGACAGCTAATAAAAAATATTATAAAAAATAATTGTTTGTTTGAAAATCAGTTGTTTGTTACTCAATATATATACTCAATATTCTTCTTCGAAATATTTTCACAATCAATTAACTTAAGTTCTCATTTAGAATTGAAAATATAAGCTTGGATTAATATTAAATTTATAATTAAGTAATTAGTTCTATCTTATCTTGAAATTGAATACGTTCCACTCTTGCATTTCACTTAAGTCCCACAAAAAATAAAATACATAAAATTTTCTTAATTAAATTGATGGAGACTCTTTCAAACAATTGAATTTAATTGATAACTGACTTTTAAAAACACAAAGTTAATAACAAAATATGAAAACTTACTGTTGCAAAAAAATTCCATAATTGAGAGCAAGTCTTATAAAACTATTAATGTAGTTGCTACAACAAAACTTACAACTACATGAAGCAATAATACACAACAGACAGAAAACAAATATTCAACATTATTAAAATGCCTTTAGGCTAAAGTAATGCAAAATGATTGTAGTCTCTGTTAGTTAGTGTAAAAATAACATAACAGAAATATTCATAAGAGGAAATCCACTTCATTCATACACACATATACAAGTGAACATGAAATTGAATTTCTGCTCGAAATCTACAAACTCAGTTACACTCCCATACAGCCATACAAATATTTTCAATTAATGAAATGAAGTAGCTTTTGTAGTTTGTAGATTATTTTGCAAAATAAAAGATCTGAAAATTGAAATTTACTAAACATTACAATCATAATGCTTTCGGTTAGCAAAATGTACGATTATTTGGATGTAAAATGTAACATTATCAAATTACAGAGTTTGGCAAAAGAAAAAAGGGTAATCATATAACATTCACCACTCAAGATCTGAATTGTAATTGGTCAAAACAATTATGGAGAAAATAAACCATGAGAAATTTAATGACTACATTTTTTTATGTTCATATTATTCTGTCCTTAAGAGGGTTCAAAATAATAAATTTGTTTTTGTGTAATTACAAGAATGCCAAGGCATTGCATTATAATATATAAAATTTTCTGTTGAGGATTGCTATATTAGATGATGCTAATAAATTGCTATCTTGAGTATATTTAAGATACGAGGGTTATGTATTTAGTGTTAATTGTTCGTTTGCTTTACAATTTATTGTTTTCTCTACTTAAGATTTGTGGAAGCAAGGTTACGAAAATTTTAAATGCCACAGTAAAGTAATTTAAGACGGAGTAGCACACAAGTTGCTCGGAACGTTGATGTCATGTTTTTGGATTTTCTTTCACAGTTTTGAGATCAATTTGAATATCTACGACGGTGTGCACCGTGCGTAGTCTTCCGGCACCAAGGCGACTCCTTACCGAATCGTGTTGAAGAAAATGGCAACCAGCCAATATTTTATTGACACTAAAGATCGCACCCCCATATTAAAATATCAACGAAAAATTCAATGATTTTTGTTCGTTTTTCTATTTAATTTTCCTACGTCTTCTTTGCACAAATCTTAAACAAAAGGAGCAAAAAAATTTAAATAAATAAGCTATAAAGCATTTACACCATTACGCTAATTTTACTCCACATTTAACACCTTATATCCCTTATTAAAGCTACCTGAACTGTCAGACTATGTCTACCATTTTGGGGAATTACGTATAATTGAAACAAAAATACAAAACTGATACTTTACACGTTCTTTATGCTTTAAAGGGATGTAATGATGGAAAACTGGATATCTTGTTAATAGGAGATTTTATAAAAATCTTATATATAAAATTCTTGTGTCACATTGTTTGTGTTTGAAGTCCTCCGAAACGGCTTTAGGGAAGTAATTATATTACAATTCTGAATCTGTAAATTTTTATTTAGACCTCGTATTTTTCATTACTTTATATCAGATTGTTTAAATTGAATTAATATTTTAATTTTTTTATAACTATTGTGTGACAATGTTAACCCAACGAACAATTGTTGTCACATTCGAATAAACGCTATGCACAAGTTGTCCAATTTGTATCTAAATTAAGTCAGAAAATCTAAGGTTTTTTTTATTAAAATGTTTTATCCACGAATCTTATAAGCTAACAAGGTACGCACTACAACAATTAAATTTAATTATTGAATAAGGAAACTATTAATCATACCGTATTGAAGAAAATTGGCCACAAAAAGCCTCTTATAAACTTTAAAAATGTTATAACGAAATTTGGTAAAACAATCATTATTTTTAACAAAAGATTTTTAGTGACTGTTAAGTAACTTTCTTAATGTGTCAAAATTAGACAATTTGTATTTTTCTTTAAATGACTGCCTGCGCAAATCATTGGCGAAAGCGGTTATCTTTTTGTATTTAAATCTAATGTGTAGTAAGTCCGTGAGGAATCTTGGAGGAGATTATGAATTATTTTTTAAATTTTTCTTTTGAATAACCTGAAGCCTTTTTGTATGTGTCTTAGCAGTTTTGTGAGAATAGGCTGGACAGCTGTAAGTCATTAGCGGTCGAATACAAAATGTACCTAAATTCGTATGAGTTGTTGACAAGAAAGCGGATATCTTTTTGAGAAAATTCTTTCTGAGCAATTGATAAGTTAATATCTGTTATGTCTGAACAAAAAATTCAAAAACGTTTAGTTTTTTTCTATGACTTCTCTGACTTTACTTGTATCAGATATTTTGATAATACATATGCCAGATCCTCAACGAATCTTTATAAAAGATTCTAATCTCAACTATCAAAAAACCATTAAAAATTATTCCGATTAAATCAGGCAATGTGCATATGCGTCTGTTAAAAGTCTTGGTCCATAAAACCGTTCAGAAATGTGCTAAAAGTCTGAAGAATACTTTAAAATAATGCCGATAAACAGCCGATATGTAGAATGTTTTCTTTTTTGCAGAAAAAGGCAGAAACGAGTGAGGAAATTTTCTCTCAGAAAATTTCTGAATGATATCTGATGATATTTAAGCTTTCTTCCCACAAGGAAATGGCGTGCAAGATAGTTTCCGGCTATTCTGCTAAACGTCTAAGAAAATTTTAAACAACGCGGTTTGTTGTGCTGTCAGAAATATTGCCAAAAATTGTTTAGTGGGAAGCTATTTTATTATGTTTGGCTTTTGGGGTTAATTTAAGTATGTAGATGTGTGTGACTTGTCTGCGTACTGTACAACTGTAGGACTATCTTTCCTTTAATATTTAATGCCTGGTTTTGGTTGGTTTATATTATTACATCTTGTTTGTTGATATATTATTGGTTATTTGATAGACATTTTATGGATTTAAGGATACTGATTGAATGCTTTGTTTAAAAAGAAGATTAGTCAAAAATTGCATAAAATTCTTCTATTTGGTTGAAACATAAAAGCAATATATAAATGGGTAAAAATAGTAGATATTATAGCAAAGAAGATAGCTGAAAAATATTGTAAAAACTTTAATAAAAGAAATGAAACATTTGCTTCATAATTATAATTCTTAAATTCTAAAGAAAATTAGTTAGTAACAATATATCACTTTTAAATAAATTTATTTTTTGTTGAAAAAATAAAAAAATATATATTTTCCAATTTCAGCAAGCAGTTCTTTGAAATGAATTTTAAAAAAAAGTTTTTTTACCGAGTTTGAAAAAACGTTTTTACAAAGAACTCTAACAACATGCACAAGCCCATATGGAAATAGATAAAAAGGAGAACAAACATTTTAATCTTGAAGCTAGATTAAAAAAAATATAAATAAAATAAACGAAAATGCTAGGGACACTTTCGTCCTAAGCAACCACGCAATAAATGACAGTTTCCTGTGAATTTTAAAATCTTTTAGATAAATAAATTCTAGCCATAGCCAAAATAAAAAAAATTGGAATCACAGACATAAACCTCAAAACAATAAGACCACAACCGAAAAAATAAATTGACACATAAACACATGCACAAAACTATATCAAACACATACACACGTATTAAGCTTTATCCATGACTAAATAAAATATTCAGCAAAATCAACTGACCATTTCATTGAAATTCTTTTTTTTTTATAAAATAAAAAATACAGGACGGTTTAAATAAATGTTTTATTCGTAGTTTCTAAATAAATAGTGTGAAGTCTTAGCTTTACCATAGAAAATACAGCATTCTCTTGTAAAATTTTTTTAAAGGACAACAATATTTTAACAGTAGTCTAAAGTTCGTTTTAATCCTCTAGATTTGAATAAATGCTCAATCACCAAGATCTAAGGGGTTTGCTGATGCCACTACAAATACCAATTTCTTTTGAGCACTGCAAAGTACACTATGGGATTGTTTGGGATTAAGCGCCCACCGAACACCTTAGTTATTCAAGTAGTTATTTTTCTATTATGAGATATTTTTTTCCATCTATTCTTGCATTTTTATTGAGCGGTAAAATTTTTTGATAACTACGATTTGATGAATGTACAGAAAGAGATCTCATATAAATCAAAAGAATTTAATTTCGTTACATTTGCGTGCATAATTGCAGAAGTAACAAAGTGTAAATTTGATCGATTCTATTGCGTTGCCACATTTATTAATCGTTCAATTGTTAAAAACTCGTCAAACAGTGCGGTAATAATCATTCCTTGATTAAATAATTTAATATAATATAAGTGATAGATTATTAAAAGTGTTGAAAGTATACACATGTTTCAAATTCGTATGTAAATAGTTTTACACTAAATTATTATTACACCATTAAATTTGTTGAAAAAATAAATTTCATCAGCCACATAGTGCGGGAGATTCCAAATTGAGGTAGAACCATCGAGATCGATAAAGCTTAGTCTGTCGTGAGAGGGAAATGGATGTTTAAAATGTCCATTAGCAGAGTCTGTGAAAGCCGCATGCTGTATATTTTCATACCAACTCGAGCATGCGATCCCATAAAACCTCAAAAGTGTGGCTAGGGGAAAAGATCGAGTACACCGCTATCGTCCGCCATTTTGAGAAGTTTTTTTTTCTAAGTATACAATATCTTCACACTTGCTAATATTACTCAAACTAAAAGTTCATTAATTTAAATCAAACTAATTAAAAGCTAGACAATTTCATGCAATTAACTACATACAACATACCAACTACATTTAGTATAAATACAAGGAATTAGCTATCAAGGAAAAAAACATTACTATATTAATATTACTTCATAGAATAAAAATTTTTTTTAAGTTTTTTTTGTTTAAAATTACTACAAATTTTGCGACGCATATTGCTCTTGCTTAGTCTTGCAAAAAAAGATTTCATTAAAATAATGTCAGAATTGAGTTTTGAATGTTTGCAACTAACATCCATCAATAGAACCCCAATAACGTAAATCCACAGACCATATTTTTTTTGTACTGGGAATCCTTACTTAATTTGTTTCCTTGTATCTAAAGAAGAGCGTCAAAATTGTTATAAACTTATTTCAAAGTTTTTATTTCTAAAAATAGAAACTGTAGACACCATCAATATTTTCCTATGCTGGGCTCAACAACAGAACAAGATGATTTGGAATATGTAAACAGCAGTAACAACAATAATGTATTGCAAGTAATATGCTTGATCAGTCCAATTAGGTTCGTTTCTCTGTAATAACATTTTAATTATAGATAATAAGTAAACATAGTACATATTTCTTTTCATTCATACATATTTGCTTTTGCCCTTTGAGCAATTAGTTTTGCAATGTTACTTTAAGAAGTAACATTGATATGCATCTTTAATCACTCAACTAAATGATTTTTTTATTATAATTTTTACTTTTCGTGATTCATTTATACGTCATAATTCTATATTAAGTTTTTATCTTCTTAATATTTTTTCTATAAATATTTTTTATATAAATTATAGTTATTACACATATGAGAATGAATCTATAAGTTTTCTTTCATTGGGGCATGACATTCTTCGCTTTATGTAGATCGGAATTGTAACAGTCTATTTTTTTTGGGACAATCAACAGATAAGGGTATTATGGTTGTCATAGGCGTCTGATATGCTGTATATCAGTAGGGTGGGAACAATTGTACCCCATAAGGCAAAACACCAAACCCAATTACACATTTGCACTTTGATAACTTAAAAATTGTATCTACTTTTGTGGTTGAAGGCATGAAAGTATATTTTCTATGTGACACGTGCGAAACACGGGTTAAGAACCATATAGCCAGGTCCCTAAGGAGCTAGCTGGGAGATTATACCTACCATGCCCACTTTACTCGTTTTCCAGATTTACTTCAGATAATTTAGATTATTACCATTTCGAACCTGTTTTGTTTATCTAAGCAGCGCGAAACAGCACTTATTAAAAAATATTTTATAAGTTACCTGTTATTTAGCGATTGATACGTGGTGTTATAAAAAGTTGGTGTGAAGCTAACGTTGCTGCTCATTAAATAGATGTTGCTATAATCGTTTCCTGAAATTAAAAATATTTCAGTATTTTTTGCAGTGATTTCTCAATGTTCAAGTGTTTTTTTATTTGTGAGGCCCACACTGTTTACATGAGAAAGAATAGACATTGCAATTGCATAAATAAGGCTGCGCCACAGTGAAAAACACTTATAAAATTGCATACTTTAGGGGATAAGATTGTGGCAAGAATGTTTGCAAGAATGGTCGCATTTTTTTACCTATAATATGGTTTGCAACAAAGCGAAGTAAAACAGATTGTATAAGATCTTCGGAATAACAGAACCCCTACCATATATCGGAGGCTTGTTTCCAGTTATTATTGTGAAGAATTCTAATTATAAGATTTGCTGTAACACATACTCCAAGTATAGCTCCACTTCTAATAAAATCTTACCCTAACTTTCACAATTCTACGACTTCTAGTCAGCTGTTTGATTTCATCGTCGATAAAAGTAAGAATCTAAAGAAGAAAAAACTATTCAACCGAAAAGCAAGTATTTCTAGTCTTTTTTTTTTTTACTTGGACAAATCGGGAAAATATTTTTAAGGTTTTTCTCTGTTATCTCGTCCCATTGCTTAGCAAATAATGTCACTGTCTTTGGTTAAGGTTTTATTTAAACACTTCTCTTACTACTGTTAAATTAAAAAAAAAACATTCATCGTTCCACAGCATTAATGCTGATGAATGTCATTTTGCTTAAATTATAAGCAATTTGCATTGTTAACGTTGTCTCTTCCCTTTTCTATTTGTTTTTTTATAGAATAATAATGGTATTGCTGTTGCTTTTTCGTTAAAACGAGCAAATGTTTGTAATTTTGCACAAAATTTCACTTGTATTATATATATTTTATTTTATATTCTCCAAAATTGTTCATAAAAAGCATGGCAGAATGGAGTCCAACTAATGTGAGGTAATTTTTCACATTGTCCTAAAGCTCATTAGCAAATGTATGATTACAATTTATATTCTTGTTATCCTTTTGTTGCGCCAATGTATATAAGTAGATTTTTTATTTATTTTACTATTTGAATAACCGATTAGATTTATTTAAAAAAAAAGCAAGTAAATATTATGAAAAATAACTAAAGATTTGGAACGAAGTTTATTTTTGAATGTTAATGAGGGCTATTTGTTTAAGTTTTATTTTTAAAGTTGAGTAAATATTGGAGTCAGAAAGGTTGCTATAACTAAAAAGCATTTGAATTGTTAAGAAATTTAAATTTTAATAATAAATGATGATTAGAAAAATCTTTGTATTTTACAATCAAAATCTTTGAAAAAACTATTCTGTTTTTTTAAATATATTTTTTTAATTTACAGGCTACATATACAATTTTCTTGTGTTTAGAGTTTAAACCTTAAGGGCTTACAGAACACAATCAGTATTTTTAGCTCGTTTATTTGTACCCTCTTTGATATTGACACATATGACCACAAAATCTATTAAGTGAGAGCTACATTTATGCACATAAATGTACTCCCTAAATGTATACTCGTACTATGCAAAATGCGCATTATAAATCATCAAAGAAAACAAATTATTTTTTAAGACAAACTTCCGTTTATATTATACGAAGAAAAGGACAGAGTCACCCTAAACAAATTCCTAGTCAAATAAAATAATAACAACAACATTGCTAACAAAAGCAAATATGTTAAATATGATATGTCATATCAAGCTATGAATACTAATGCATGATAATATGAATAAAAATTAAAAAAGGTTCCTTTTCCTGGGAACATTTCAACAAAATTATGTGTTCGCCGTGAGTGAGAAAACAGAACTTGATATCTAGTACTGAAAGACAAAAAAATTAGCAGAAGGATACAAACCCAAAAAAGGGGGTCAATTTCAATTAATTTAAAGTTTTTAACCACACAACACTCATAGCATTTCAATGAGTCCTTTCGAATGAAACTAAAAACTTGGACAAATCCTAGACAGAAAAAGTTCTAAATGACACCCCACAAAACCACAAAAACTAGCAGGAAAACGAAGATTGGACAAAATAAAAAAGGGACTTTGTAACGTTTAAGCTAATAAGCACATAAAACACAGAACTTAAATCCTGCAAAAAGAACAAAAAGTGTTTTTCTTTTCATAATTTATATCGGCGCACTGTGGCTGAAAATCGTTTTTCATTGGCCAAAACTCAAATTTTTTTTTGTCACCGATTTTTAAAATTTTTACGCCCTTTTGCAGCTAATATATCCAGATTAAGGTAGCCAAAAAATTAGGTTAAACTATTGATAATTGTGAGCGTGGCATGCTGTCAAACTCAACGGTTTTTTTAATTTCAGAAAAAGGTGTTTTTCTTTTGTTTTTTATAAAAAATAAATGGTTACTACTCGCAAGTTATCATCGATAATGGCCTGCGGTCTTTTTTATAATGTTGGTAGGATTATAGTCTTTAGTTTTTGTAAGTGGTCAGAGCTCTAGCGTTTAATATTAAGGGCGTTACGGAATATTTATGAAACTACTATATTTTTCTCAAATTTAAACTTTAGTGGAATAGAACTTCTAGGGAACAAAAGGGAACAAGAAATGTATACCACCCGGAGAAAGGTGAAAGTGTCCTCTTTAACGCTATATATACTTTTGCACCCGCCACGAGCCGTCTGTAGAACACTTTTTTCATTTTAATGAAATTACTCCAAAGTACTCGTATACAATGGTGTATATAATTTTCACTTTTTTGCCTAAAAGTTTATGTTTTTACTTTAGACTACGTAAAACTAAAAAAATTAAATATAATACCTGCGAAAGGGTTTAATGGCTTTGTTTTGATCAGCAAAAAATAAGTCATAAAATTATCACAAATTATCACAAAATTCTACAGTAAACATATGATCTGTTTCTAAATTTACCTGTTATCAAATGTTAGGGTCAACCAAAGTCATAAGCAATTTTATAACAATAATCGGGACATTAAACCACTAAAAATAAAAAAACAACCCAACAACAAATATTGGCGAGATACTAATTAGTTTTACCTGATATTAAGGTCTGGACAACATGTGCAGTTTTGTTGAATTTAAGCACTACCTGCTATGAAATTAAAGATCAATGTGTGAATAACATGTATCTAAAAATGTATAAAACTACGGATTCGATAAGGGATTACTCAGTAATAAGTTAATCCTCTAAGTGTACGCAAATAAAAATATTCAGAAAAATATGGAGAGCTTCAGTTATAAAGAACTGGCCGAAGAGTATTTTAGAAACAAAAACCAGGAAGATGTTCTTAGCTACGTTAAAATAAAATTAAACTTAAATTCGTGGAACACATACTAAAAATCAATTATGATTTGGATTTCGGGTCTTCAGGATCAATAAGAAACAACGAAACCAACAAAGAGTTAAGAAGTTCAAAAAAGAAACATGTTCAAGATGAATATCGCAAATTAGGATTGATTATAGATCAGCCAAAACAAGGGTCAGGCAATACAAATGATGGCAATACCGCAAGAAGATTCTTTTCAGATCCAGAAACAGCATCTGAAATAACAGGAGTGGATTTAAACCTCATTTTCAGATTTAAAATAATCCTAGAAGTACTTGCGTGCAATGAAGAAATTGACTCTAGAAAATTTAGAGATTATGCAAAGGAAACTGAAAAAATATATACAAACAACTACCAATGGAGAAATATGTCTGCAACAGTTCACAAAATCCTTTATCATGGAGAAGATGTCATTAAATATCATTTGGTGCCACTTGGAGATCTATCAGAGGAGCCTCAGGAAAAAAGAATCAAGGATTACAGATTTTATAGAGAGCACAATACTAGAAAAAGTTCACGAAATTCAACAAATGAAGATCCATTTAATATACTATTGGCAACGTCAGATCCGTTCATCTCCAGTATTCGAAATCAATGGAAAGTGGAACATCGGGATTTAGATGAAGAAGCCAAAAAACTACTAAAGAACAGAGATAGCACAGAACAAAATATGGAATATTTGCAATCAATATTTGAGTCAAATGAATAATAATTATAATTGCCTTTCATTGTTATTTAAGTACGAAAAACATAGTATTAGTAAAAAATAATAATAAACGAACCTACCATTGTTACAAATGCTATTAAAATTTATTGCAGTTTTTATTTTAAAATGTTTTTAAAATTATCAAATTTGACAGCAAAAAATAATAAATTTTTCTGTAGTAATAGCAATATTTTTAGATAATATTATTAACGTTTTTTTTAAGTGTAACTATTCTTTGAGTGTAAACAAATTTGCAAATTTGTCAGCAAAAAATTTTAAATTTTTCAGTAATAGCAAAATCTCCAGTTGATTTTACTATTTTTTTCAGTGTACAATTTTTTTAAGTGTAACATAAAAAAAATTCCATTATTACAAAAATTATTTATAATTATTATTAATTTCCAAATATTCAAATTTTTTAATAAATAAAAAAATAATAATTCCATATTTCACTCTAAAAGTTAAAAAAAATTCAAAAGTTCAACTTTGACCTAGAATTCCTTAAAAAGTCCTCAATCAATTTTAATAAAATTTAAACTGAGTCAAGCTGAACTAAATATCTATCCAATAAAAAAAAATTACTTCAATATTTTGATCGGTTCAAAAGTTACAGAGTTTTGGCCAATGAAAAACGATTTTCAGCCACTGTGCGGCGTAGTCGTAGTCAGTTTTAATAAAAATTAAATAACATGGATTTTAACTTATTAATTTCCAGAACTTTTCTGAACAAATCAATTAGTTATAAAATACAAAGAATAAAAGCAAATTAAAATACATGCAATCGTGTAGACGCAAACAGTTTTATCCTTAAAGGTCTATTGTAGTTGTAAATTTTTATATTTGATTAGATTTCGCTTGCAGTGTATGAACAATTTAAATACCTTAATACGCATGAAAATATATACCAATGACTATTATATGAGCTACCAATTACGTGACCATTGCGCAAATTCAAGCGCGTGTATACCATCCACAGCGTTTGCTATAGAACACTCATCACTGAATTCTTATTAATGATCATTCACTGTCTTAGGTAAGTCTAACCATCGCATCGCAATCTTACTATCTGGCCAACGATGTCGAACGATATCGTTCTCGTGTGAAATTACATTTAAAACTTTTCTTAAAATTAAATAATATTTGAAGAAATGTAATTAGTTCAGTCGTTTGAGAACTATTGGAGGTTCTTAAAATTACAAATTTATGTTATTTTTTATTATTATTTAATTATTTTCCTGGTGATATAAATGTAAAAAATTTTATAACCTTAAACATAATGTTTTTTTTCCCTAAAATCGATGAATTTTTAGGGAATTGTTTTATGTATAGGGAAAACGGGAAAATGTTCCTTTGACAGGATTGTTAAATTTCTGCTGGCATCACTGGTTAACGTATGAATATCATAATTTTATACATTTGTCATCTCGTTGCAAATTAAATGAAAATCCATACATTTTCTAAAATACGTTTGGTGCAGCTTCAAAAATATAACTAATGCACTCATAGAAAATTAAAACCTTTAGGGAGTTTTATACCCTTGTCACCACATGTAAGAACTAAAAAAATATATATTCATGTGTAAATATTAAAATGAAATATTCAAACATTATTTTTCGTAACGATTTTCCTTAAATTTTGTCATTCTGATAAGTACGAATGTATGGATGTTAGTACCATTATTCAATGTTCTTATGCAAACAAACAAAAGCTTGTTTTTTATTTGTAAATACTGTTTTTGTCAGTTTGAATAAACGTGAGTGTGAGTATGTTTGAATTTTTCCTTGCTCCGGTCAACCAAGTGCGAATAATGTGTCTCCATCAGATAAATTTGGTGATGAACTATAAGGTTTAATACTCAATGTGTATTCTCTTGCCAATGTATTCAATGCTGTTCGTTTCATTTTATTTGGTTTTTGAGTGTGCTCTGGCTACTTTTACTGAAGAAATATATAATAGTCCATTAGATATTATACATACGTACATACTAATACTATCTTCTTTTATATACTCATACTCTTTTATATTCTCAATGTCTGTGTTAGGCTTAATATCTTAGTGTTGACATTTTGACTTGTATGTCTTCTACTCTTCCTTGAAAAAAGTACTTTGTGTACATTGAACGTATATTTTTGTTTAAAGCTGTGTATTTAGATTTTTTTTTTTAATTTTTCAATTGAGTTATCATATTATTGTTTTAACTATGTCTGTTTATGTAGGCTTGTGGTGTTGCACTAGTTTTAATATAAATTTATATTTGTAATACAAAGTTCAAAAAATAAAAAAACACAGAAAAATTGAAGATTTATTTTGATAATAATACAAGCAAAAATTGCCACTAAATTGCTAAATACCTTCCTTTAAAAAAATAACAATTAATAAGTTATACTAACTCGAAAATTTTTCGGTATTTTATACCACAACCATTCGCCAACAAACCAATTGCGGTCACTTAAATAGCTAAACGTATTTTTCAAAAATGTCTATGTGAATAGCACAATTTCGCTATGCAGAACAAATTCAAACCTACTTTAGCCTCAACAAATGCCATTATTATCCTCGTAAACATTATAAACATGCGGTGACAGAAAATGGCTTTGCATACAAGCTTTACTCAATCCAGTAGAATCATAATGATTTCGTCATTAGCTGATTTTGTAAGCTAGTGCTAGCACTACGAAATAATCTGAAATGCGTGTATAAATCATATTTAATGAGATGATAAATTGATACAATAAATATAAACATGTTTTATAAGAAAAGAAAAAGTTAATAAATGCCAAGCAATTCTTAAATCATGTATGAAAACTTTGGCTTACAATGAAAGAAAAAACATTAATTAATGCTTGCTAAAATAAAAAAGGATTGAAAAATTTAAAACTTAGAACGATAAACTTTCAATATTTGTCAAGACTTGTGAAATTTTGAAAAAGTTTGTGTGTGTTCGTTTCCAGATCAGAGGTTCCCAAAATTTGTATTTGGCAAGCCCAGAGCTGACAATATTTAAGCACGGTTAAAGGATGCCCAGGCAAATAATATTTTTCGCAAGGCTGTTATTTGAGGTATCGAAAGCACAAATGATTTAAGATATTAGTCACGAATCGTAAAGGTACGGGAACTTTTTTAATTCTTTGTTTCTTGATTTCAGTAGTTAAATACAAGTTTATTTACACAGTATATCACATAAAAAATTCTGAGAATTTCATGTGAAAGTAGCCCCAAAAATAAGAATTTATGCATCATTCGATTTGTCAAGTTACCTGCGTTGATAATTTAAAGGCGATAGGATTTTTTTTTCGTATTTTTATCACTTATTTTACATTTTAACACGGTGATATATCGGTATACCGTACGTATACTTGTTATTTTCCACATTGAAATATTCAATGTTCTTTTGGTTTTAAAATGTAATTATTAATTATTAATTCAGCCAACATGACAAAACGAATTGATGCAGAAGTTCTTATTTTTGGAGCTACTTTCACGTGCAATTCTCAAAATTGAGTCCCTAATCAATGACCTGAAAAATGTTGCACTGTGTTAACAAAAGCTTCTCATGATGTATTTTTAGTTTCTTAATTTCAGTAGCTGCGACACAACTGTGTCCATTACCTTTTTTTTTTGAAGCAAAAAGTAGGGTTTCACACACAAGACTTTCTGTGTCTACATATTGCAAGAAATATCTCTCATACAAGTTATTTTCCAACAATTATTGGAAAGTTGTGAGTAAAAGTGTTTTTCACATTTGAAAACGATGCCAGAGGTATTTCAACAATTAAAAATATATTAAAAAAATAAAGCTTTTTTTAAATAAGCATAGAAAGTAAGAAGTATAAATTTATTTATTTATTTTATTTTAAGTATTTAAGAAATTATATATTATCTCTTGGTTGACGGCGATCAGCCGACTCAGCCTTATGTTGCGATTCCGCTCTGCCGATCACTTTTTGTTTGGAACATACGAGGATTTTAATGGCAAGTGTTTCAAAATGTATCTAATTATAAAGAGTGAAATAATATAGAGAGAAACTCATTTAATAAAGATTTTTAGTTTATGATACAGTAAATATATTTCTGCGTCTCCGCCAAAAAGTTTTCATCAGCTGGTTTTTCTGTTTGACACACGTTTAATTGAAACATTTCGTTGAAATACGGAAGCATTTCCTACTCACAAATCGAGAAACGATGAATTTTTTTGTTTCACACTTTATGTGGAAACTTTCACGATGCATGAAATACACAAACGAGGTATAAATTAGAAGGAAGTGAAAAGCATTACTGGTTTGCTTCCCAATAATGTACCCATGCCGACGTTTTTCCCCTTGCTAACGTTGAAAGAAATCATTTCACAATCATTTAATGAGCTTTTCACCAATTCACCAATATGTATAAAAAGTCTAAGATTTCCAAGCAAACCCTGCAGATAATATTGGATAACGGACTAGTTACAACAATGTCCTATGTAATGCAGTCATGGACTTCATTACATGCCATTTTCAAAAAAGAAAATTGTTCATGCCTTAACGATCGTACTCGTGGCGAACAAACTATTAATGATATGGAGTAGTTTTGGGGTTAGTTCGATGTAATGCAAACGTGGAGTATATGGTCCAGCCCTAGGACATCGTAATTTTAAATTGACCATATTTTCTAAATACATTTGGATTACTTTTGGAGTAATCCTTGTCATTGATTGAGTACACTTTACAAGCGTGTATGGACTGATCGCGTTATCTGCAGGGAATACTTATGTATAGGTGCTTGAAATTACCACAGCCGCCACATCATACATTTTTTCTTTCGCTTAGATGAGAAACTTTGGGAACCGCGATTCTAAACTGACAAAAACAAATGCTGCATACTTTGCGGGATATACAGCTTTCGTGCGACGCAATGACAGGTTACATGGTTGCAACTGTCTAAAGTATTTTAAAGAGTTTGTACAGTTGTCATCTCCTTTCTCTTTTGTTTTTTAGACGAACACATAAACTCATAAACAATTTCTTATTGAAGTTAATTTTAAGATTTATTTACAATATTTATTTTTCTATTTCAAATCGAATACGAACAAGTTTTTTTAGATATAAATAAGCATATTTCTATTGCAAACGAAGACATTTTTCAACTTAAGGTCCCATATGTTGCAAATTGGCAAAATTTTTGGTATAACATATTTGCAATAGCGACAAAAATTTATGATAAATTACAAATCATTAACGGAAGTTGTTTCAGCCATTTTCTGGGATTGAGCATGATAATGGGAGTAGAATAACTTTGTCTTCATGTTTTACGAATAGTAAAGAAGAAAATGTTAAAATTTACTAAAGCTGTTGAAATGAAATGATGGTTCGCAGCTAAAAAGAATAACTAAAATTTAACTTAAAACTAAATTATATTTAGATGACTGTGCAATAGCGGAGAAGAGGTCACAAAGGCATTATCAATTGTTTAATTATAATTTTTCTGGAAACTTAGCGTATTATAATTTCTAATTATGAATTTTTAGACAGATTCCGATATTCTGCTATTTCTTTTTGCTGCAAATTTATTTTATTTCGGATTTCATGATGAATTTGAGAGAATTTATAACTGTTTCTATTTGTTCCAATCTTTTAAAATTTTATACTAAATAATAACTTTTACCAAGTTTTTAAAGTTTTATAAATTTTATGAATAATACAATTCTACATTAGCTTTTACTATTTTTGCAATGACTTTCTATTTTTCTCTTCTAGAAAATATGTGTATTAATTTAACAATTTTTTTGTAAAAGCTTATAAATTACCTTGATTCCTATTTTATTTTTAAAATAAATTTAACAGATTTACTTTGCTGGATCAAACTACACTTAGAAAATCAGTTGAAGTAAAATTTTGAAGCAAGTATTCTTATTTGTTGCTTTTTTGACATGTTACAAAATTATTTTTTTTATTTTAAGTAAGTATCATGATCCAACCAATCCAAATTATTTCTCTAGGTGTGTTTTATTTTAAACCTTTGATACAGTAGTTAATTTTTTTGTTTTTGGTTTATGATGGTTGGTTTTGTGCAGTTTTGCTGTAAAATGGATTTTTTTCCGTGAAATTTGTTTGAATGTATATACGAATTTTCGGTGGTTTTTATATAAATCGTAAGCATTTTTATTTGTATACATATAATTTAATTTGTGGTTTATTAATATAGTTAAGTATATGTAGTTGAATTATTTTGTATATATAACTTTTTGCCGTCGAAGTATTTTTGAACATGCATAGAAATATTCGAATATGTGAGGATGTGTACATGTGTATACATATCATTGGCTAAAATCACGTCGAACAAAGAATATTTCATTTATTTAAGTTGGCTAATAAAAGGTTTACTTTGTTATTGTTTGAGAGGTTTCTCTTACTAAGGATGACGAATGTTTTGAATATGTATTGTATTATTTTTTTAGATAGAGTGCATATTTTAAATTCTTTGCAGAAAACTACTAAAAATAATAAAATTGGTGTTGTTGTCATATTTAATATTTTAGTTTTAATGTTTACATAATATGAACTTAATTAGTATCCTTTAGGGTGATCAAGTCGGTTTTCAAACGGGTTTTCAACTGGTTTCTATACCGGGGTTTTTACAATGCGTTTATCGGTTTTTTCAAAATGTTTTTTTAATGTCGAATAGTTATTATAAAAATCCCGGCTCATTCGAATACTTTTCAATTTGTATATTTTTTTTAATAAAATTAGTTTTTACTATATTAAAACATAGAATTCAATGATCAGTTCGATTTCATAGTTTGTGCGAGTCTATACATGCGTAAATCATGTGTTTTATTAAAACTAAATGACACTCTTAAGCCGTTAAAATCGCTGTTAATCAGCTACCCAAAAATTAAACAACTTTTTTGGAAACTGGTGGAATTTTCTTTATTCTAAAAAATTCAAAATTCATTGCCTCAAGATTTAGTTGAATGAAAGTTTTTCACAGCTTGATATTGTATCTCAGTACTGGAAACTTCCCCAAAATCGAGAATTTTAATAAATACTCTTTCACTCTTCCATAAAAAAAACAACGGAATTCGCCTGTCAGTTATATGATCGCCTGTTAGATAACGAGGGAAGTTACCTTCAAATGCCGATCGAAAGCTAGACTTTGAAGACACTAACAAAAATTTGGAGGATGACTTAACAAATACAATTAAAAATATGCAAAATCCAAAAAACAACATTAAATGTCATGAAAATATTTTAAAGATTTCAGATATTTAAGCAAATGCAAAAAAAACTGAAAAACTTTACATATTATGAAGGGATCCCAAAATTAACGCAAGAATTTAATTAAATAAAAAAACCAGAGATTTAGTTATTGATTGTTATTTTTTTATTGGATCATAAAGTAAGAGTGCATAGTATAGGGTTATTTATGGGATAATACATCAGGCAAATGACCTCTACTAATGGTGTTAAATCTCACGATCTAGAATTCCCATTCTGGACACCGAAACGATAAAGTACACGACCTGAAAATGTATCTTGCAGTAATTGAAATGTTTCACGGGCTCTATAGCAGGTGGCACCAACTTGAGGAAATCACATATTGGCTTCATCAATATCATGCATCCAATTTCGACAGAAAGAATTGTGTTATCATGGCGCGATATCGAGCACCAGTAACAGTCACTGCTTGACCAGCTTCATTTTTAAAAAACCATATCCCAATTGTGGTTTTTTTAGCTAGTCTATATATGTGCATTTCATTGGTGCTAATGCCAAATCATGTGTATAAGATAAGGGGTTTGAAACACTTCAAAAATATTGTTTAAGTTCTCCTGAAAGAAACCCTAAACAAACAAAAGTTTTTGAAAATCTTTGAAAGAAGATATCGAGGCAATCTCGATTAATAAATTTAAATTAAAAAAAATACTTAATACTTAATTAAGATTTTATTTTCCGTTTTGCCTTATTAAATACTTTTATTGTCACCCAAAGGGCGTCTAATTGTATAAAGGTTGTAAAGAAAATAAAACAGATTCATATCGAATAATATAATTTGTTTGTTGGGATTTTTGAATAAGTTTTAAAACCTACTATGCTTATTTATACTTTTGTAATTTTTGAAATTCTCGTTGCTTTTTTAAAAGTTTGTGTATAAAATAAGAGGTTTGAAACATTTCAAAAATATTCCCAAATGGAAAGGCTTAGAAGATGGGAGCGAAGGATCTTGGTTGCTTGCCTTGGTTTTAGAGCTTACATTGGGCTGAACGGTGAGTTCCGTAGGCCATCGTGTAGCTCCATTTATGGGGCAATTGATTTTGGTCGTATAGACGTTTATATGGTGGAGGGTGCGATCAAATTTTTAGAAGGGGCACGTTCCTCTGAGAACCTTTTAGTGAGAGAGTGCTTTTGCAGGAATAAGGATCTGGAGACTGTTCAGATGTTTCGATATTATTCGCCCGTGGATTTGTTGACTCTCAGGTGAGCTGGACTGCTTTACGAAAGTGCAGACCTTCTATTTTATCATCGAATAATTCGTAGTCTCAATATAGTTGATACGATATATAACACTACTCAATAATTAATTTCTTATTCCCTTTTTATTGTGAATTTACTTT
The DNA here is from genome assembly GCA_956483585.1 of Gymnocheta viridis. Taxonomy (NCBI): domain Eukaryota; kingdom Metazoa; phylum Arthropoda; class Insecta; order Diptera; family Tachinidae; genus Gymnocheta; species Gymnocheta viridis. Next base: position 7,244,248 of record OY101440.1, read on the forward strand.
GTTTTATTTTGTTTTTGTTATTTTGCTGTTTAGTTTTAAGTTATTAGTGAGTAGTTAGTCTTAAGTTCTTTAGTTCAGTAAGTATTATTCTAAGAGCTTCCCCTTTTTATTTCCTTTTTTGGGGAATATATTTTAAGATTTTTGTTTTATTGGTATGATGGATGTATTTTTAAATGTACAAATTTTTATTGTTTTAATATCATAGTCTTTGATTAATACTTTAGTATGTCAGGAATTTTATTTAATGTTTTTAGTTTTTTAATATTTAGCTAAATTTTATAACGATTTTTGGAAAAATAAATTTAAACCTTAAACCTTAAACATTTCAAAAATATGGTTTAAGGTCTACTGATGATTTGGCATTAGCACCAATGAAATGCATGTATAGACTAGCTAAAAAAAACCCTCAACAAACAAAAGTTTTTGAAAATCTTTTAAATTACTATAATTTTAAGAATATTAAAAAAACTACATTTTTATAGTTATGAATAAAATAAAATATGCTGTTAATTTTTAATTTATTACTGGATATAACAAACAATTCGCTTTAATGAACAGGCCTGACAACAATTAGGTTCGTTAAATCGGAAAACTGCTGTTTATGAAAATATTTAAAGGAATGTAATTGTGCATACTTAATGTTGCATTGTATCCAATAAAAAAGACTTCGAACTATATAGTTTAAAATATTTATGTTGGCTATTTTTTTCATTAAACAAAAAAATTAAAAAAATTTTTTTTCAAAATATTCAGATCCGGAATAGTTTTAAAAGGCAATGACTGTCATGTAGTGAATTTTAATCCAACATTGATAATTTCTTTATATTTGAATACGCCTATACCATTTGTTGAAATAAAGGAAAAATTTATTTTTCCACACTGGATTCAATGCAACTATAAGTACGCACAATTACATTCCTTTAAATATTTTTATATATTTATACGTTTGTTTTTTAATTTTTACTCATACTGCAAGAAATGGCTCAACATCAAGAGGACATAAAAATTAAATTCGAACTAACTTTTCATAACCCTTTGGCAGTTCTGTTCACTTAATTGTCTACTTTCATTTCCTTGTTGGTTTTTCTTGTTGCACTGTGTAATTGACTACCCTCGTATCCATACAATTTAATTTTTAACTATGTATTTACAAAACTTGAAAATATTTAATCATAGACCATGAAGACGTAAACACGTAGCTGAAGAACTCTTGAAACGGGGAAAGAAGTAAAAACAGAAACAAAATACAATAAAAAAATAATTTCAATAAAAAAATTATTAAAAGAAGATATTTAAAGATCCTTTTAAATAATCTTAGAATCACAAAAAACATTCTCAAAAACTTTGTGTAAAAAATTTCTCTATGTAAAAGGATTCGGTTGTGCTAAATTTTTTGGTTCAATTGCTTTGGCTCGTGGTATCAATTATGAGCGTATTATTCATATAAAAAGTTACTTATCGTGGTTACATATAATTTAAATCGCTTTTATTTATAAAACATACTCGCCACTCATCCTGCGTTTTCTAATTTCAAACAAAATAGTGCATTGTGAGGTCTCTTGCTTAATTTTTGTTACATAAAACATATAGGTAAGGCAGTTCATAGACATTTGTATTGATAGTACAGTGTAGCTATAACGGTTTAAATAATTTAACAATAAAATCACAAATAGATGGCGCTTCCTATAAATTTCAAGCCAAAATGTCCTGCTGATAAGGCAGGTAGTGTTACTAAATCAGTGGGTTTTTAAATTCAAATATTAAGAATTGTATTTATTGCGGGAAGCTTTTTGAAGGCAAATTAGATTTTATTTTTGTGTCTGCTTAAATGCACAAATTCTGATTTTATGAAAAATAATTTTAACACAAAAAGCTTACACTAAAATATTGTGTTTGTCGGTTTAATATTATCTTAAATTAATTTACATTTTTAATGTAGCATAAATAAAGCAAGAGATTCTTCACAATGAATTACTACTTTATTTGAAATTAGAACACGTATATTGAGTATGATTTATTGAAAGGTTTCGTTGTACTCTTAAAATTTTTTTAAAGATTCAGTTTTGCATGCATATTCTGACATAAATGAAAGGCAAAATAATATCTGAATTTTTAAGAGTTTTTCAAAGATAAAACTTATTTGTAAACAAACCAGAAAAAATTTCTAGGTATTTGCATATGTAACGGGTGGGTCAAAAGTCCGTGTCATGAACAGCTAGATCTCCGGATTAAAAGCACCAGACTTTTTCTTTTGGGGCTTTTTAAGATCAAAAGTTCATGTGAATAAGCCCCAAGTGATTAAACATCTTAATTGAAATATTCATCACAAAATTTAAGAAATTAAGCCTAATATGTTGTACGATGTCATGAAAAATGCCTTAAAAAGTGCAGAAAGTTGCGTAACGAATTACGGTCACCATCTAACCGATATAATTTTGCAATCACAATGAAAATAAAATGTAAAGACCAAATAAACATTTTATAAAAACCATAAATATATATTTTCTTTGAACAAAGTTATTTGTAGGCAGTTAAAATGATAGTGGGACTTTTGCATTACCCTGTATATTGTTTCTGTTTCCATTAAATATTACTTGCATGACGTGTTTAAGACAATTAAGCTTTATATAATTCTCAACTATTTCTTTGAATAATTTAAGTTTTAACTAAAGTTTGTCAAATAAATAAGTCAGCATTTATAATTGCACAACAAGATTTTTTGCGCAAGTTCTAATATTGTATGTGAAAGTTAAAATAGAAATACATACAAGTTGTGTTGATTTCGCTGTCTTACTCCCGGCTTAATTAAAGCTCGGCGTTAAACTTATTTCATCTTAAGCTCAGTTGACAATCGATCATTACAAAAAAGATTTCATGTAAAAAAAAAACTGATATAACTTGAACACAAATTTTCATTAAACAAAAATATAATAAGGCATACTGAAGCCCAGATATAATTTAAAACTTAAAATGTAATCATTAGTTAATTTCGTACTTAATAAGCCATTTTAAATTTTAAATTTTTATGACGCACAGAGAAGTATTTAAGCCAAAAAAATGGTCAAAATTATTAAACGTGTTTTTCGATTTGAAAGATAGAGTTTTAGAGGTAGTTTTTTTGATGTTTTTCCAACAACCCTCTTCTCCCCCTCTGGCACAGATTCCTTTGCTATTTAGAATAACTGTAATCTTGAGTAAACTTTTTCCATGTTATCTCTCGAAGTTACATAACGCTTCTGAGAAAAATTTTATATAATAACCCATATATGGATATGTATTTTTATACGTATGTTTAACCTGGGTGACCCATGTATTTTTTATTTACCTATATTTACTTTTTTTAATCTTATTTTTGTGATGCTTTCAAAAATTACTTTAGTTAGGTATTACATTTATTTATCCAACAAATAATGTTATATAGAGCGCAGGTAAATAAAAAACTGTCTTATTGCCGATAATAAAGAATTTTGCAAATTCATATTTATAGACAGGAAATCAAATTGTGAAGTGTTAAAAGTGACGTGAATAACGTTTAAAATCAATAATTCAACAGACAAAAGATTATGATGTCAAAATATTTGTAAAAGAAGTGCTTGATAAGTACATAAAAATATCAAATTTTAAAATTAAAAAAAATCTTTAAAATAATGGCGGAAACTTGATCGAACGTTTTATTGGGTCTAAAATTGGAGATTCAAATTTTTATTGTGGTATCAAACATAATTTATACATTTGCTACCTTCAATTTTAAAGACCTTGTTCTTTTCTTTTGCAAAGAAAAGTGTAAAAATTTATTATTTTTTTAATTTTTAAACAAATGATTTCAACATTAATATTAAAAAAACTTTTTTTAAATACCAAAACAGCTTTTGAACATATCTTTGAGTAACAAAAAACAATGTAGTGACTTTATTCGTTAAGCCACAGACTTCAGCAGACTCTCAGATCCACAACAATATGATGCAAAATTTTGTTGTGTATCGCTCTAAGTACTTAGTTTTTAAGATTTCTTTAAATTTATTTTTGCCTTTTTGGCCAGCTTTTTGCGCCAAATACTCCTCTATGTGACGTTTAATTTGAACTTTGAATTTTGGTCTCTTTAAAAACTTGTAATGAGTTAGTTCCATTACAAATATTCCTTTAAACATTTTAGACCGCCAAAATTAAGGACAGATTTTTATCCCTTCCTATAATAAGACATAAAATAAAATAAAAAAAATTCAAAACGTCAAAACAGAAATATATCCATTTTTGTGACCTCCTTCAGGATCACTCGTTAGCAATTTTGCTATTTTTTGTGTTACACTGTGTAATAAGTTCAGAGATCCCAAGTATATTAAAAACTTTTCTATTTCAAATTACTTTAATTAATACATTAATTGTAACATTTGTAAATACAAATTCATCTACATTAACAAAATGTATAAAAAAATCTTGAAAATACAGCTCAGTCATAATGCTGAAGTCTATTTTTGCACTTTAAATAACAAACAACAATTAAAAGCTTTAATATAAAACTTTTTCTTTGAAATATAAAACTAGAAGTTTCACTTAGAAAACTGACACATTTGAATTAAGAGTGAGCAAATAATAGTTAAATATACTTTTTAAGTACAGAAAATTTAATTACAATTAAGAATGATAAGGTGAAATTTTAATGTTTTAGTAAACTATTTGAGCAAAAAGTTAATAATGATAATAATTTAAACACAAAATAAAATATTTAATAATTTTTTAGTTCAACAATAATCTTGGCAGGCTTAAGTTTAATCTAACTCAGCCAAGGACAAGTTTTAGAGCCCGGCTCCTGCAATCCAAACATAACCACAGTAAACAACTTTGATCTTTCAAGAGTAAATAAATTATATTATATTGCAAAGTTATATTATATCACAAATGTTTTCTTTATATTGTAGTATGTTGGCCGTTGGTATGAAAATCAAAAATACCCCTTTATATTCGAATTAGGCGGAAAATGTATTTACGCTAAATACGATACTTTGAAAAATGGTGACATAAGTGTTTACAACTTTAATATTAATCAGCTGTAAGATATATTACATGATAAATTAAAAAATATATATGTATATTACGTACTTGTTGTGTGCTACAAGCTTGTCATCTTATAACTAGACTAAAAAAACTTTAAGGCTGGCGTAAACCCATGTGGAAAGTATGCATGTAAACAAAAAAATTTTCAAAAGTATTTTGCAGCCAAACATTTATTTGGAATTCGCTTTAAATTTCAGTAAATATTCAGTCTGAGCTCTTCATCTACGCTTAAAACAAAAATCAATTTTGTTCCTTTTTAAGTAAAATGATCTGCAAACATTCATTAAATTTATTTGAATTTATAAACTATTTTACTGATTTTAAAATAAAAATAGTATTTGACAATTACATATATATTTGTTTCAGTAAATATACTTGTTTGATAATAATGAAGAATGATTTTTTTGCGTACACCAGTTCATAGCTCACAACAAATACGTAGTAAATTTTTACAATTTTAAAAATATTCTAAACGCTCTAAAAAATATTAATAATTAAAAAAAATATATATATACTCCTTATTCAAACTCTAGTACCGGGTTTCCTAGTGATATTATGGGTTCTGCCAAAATAGTGGGGAATGGTAAACTGAAAGTTAAATTTAGCAGCATGCCAGGTGAGTTATTATGTATGAGTATCTCAACCTGAACAAGAATTTTATGTTTTTGGAAGCAGTAAACTATATGCTTGCTTTCCAAACGCGCTGTATTTAAATGCTTCTGGCGGTGAGCAAAAGAAGGCAGAGATTGCTGAATCTATTTTTAAACACAAAGTAATTTAGTCTCTGACATACTGATTAGTATTGTAAAAGTACTGAGTATTTGAGTACCGAATACTCAATACCGTATATATTTCCCGGTACGCAATACTTTCAGAGATGCATTTCCATATACAAATACGAAAATTTTACTTGAAAATATTTTACATTAATACAACTCGGTTTTGAGGAAAGTTAAAGGCAAATGATTTATTCGTTTGCAATAATTAATAAGCCTGGCGGTTTAGTTAGATATTTAAATGGATAAATATTCTATGAATTATTATGATTACGTGTAATAATAAAATCGAATTTTATATTATTAAATATATATATTTTGAAATAATAAGAACCTTTAATGTCGTATAAGTAGTATCGAGTACTCAATTGAAAAAGTATTAAGTAGTCAAAAGTATCCAGTTTTTACAACTCTATTACTGATGCAAGAAATGAACAAAAATTTTTTTTTCTTGATTAATGATTTCATATTAGCAACATCAGTAGTTTAATGATAAAACAATTGGATGACGCAATAAGAGGAATAGACATGATTATAGCGTATTTTTGATTCCTTGTACAGTACAGTTTTATGTCAAAAAAGAGACGTTCCAAAAAAAGCATGCTTGCTGGAAGTATATTACGATACAACACCAGCGATTCTCGCTTAGAGCGAAGCGATCGCCTTTGCGGGTATTATTAAAGACATTTTTCATACTCGAAAATTTTTTGATCATTAAAATGTTGCTACATACTTATAGCTTAAGTTACAAACAAGATTAAAGGCCTCTTTAGTGGATCGTAAATCTCGTAAATATATAGAATACTTAAAATCGTGTTGTCATTTTTATACATATGAAACATTTATACAATATGTCCAAAGTATTTCTAATTGTGTGGAAAAAGTACGAAAACTATTTAAATAGTACCAAAACAATTTTTTATACTTACAAGATTAAATTTTGGCTTAATTTTTTTTATTATTATTGTTGTTGGTATTATTACGGCCGTATCCATAGAAAAATAATTCAGGTTTGAAATGTATTTAAAAGAAAATTTTTATGGAAAATATGTCTTAAAATATATATCTTAAAATACATATATACGATTGGCAGTCTTTTGTTAAATTTTGTAAAGAAAAATAAATTGATTAAGAAAAGTAAATTTATTCAAAATACGGTGCATTTTGAATAAATTTACGTTCAAATATCAGAACAAATATGTACCAAAAAAGGGCTACTGTGCCGCACTCATATTCAACATACGTGCATACCACTGCTGTCTACAATTTTCACGTAATCTCATAATGAAATTCTATTTTCTACAGTTCAGGTAAGCATTTTCATAGCTTTTTCATGTAATAGATACGATCAGCTGATACGTCTACATTTAAGATTATTAACGGCCGGCTAAAGAGGCCTTAATACCAAACTTTTTAAGTTCAGACTTTATAAGAATAGTTGGATCTATGCTATTGCTAACAACTATGTATTGCAATAGCCTCATATTCGGATATACCCCATTAAAAATTAACGTCGTATGTGTTGTGTAATCGTCTATTTATATAGTATTGTTTTTTGTTGTTGGTAATTTTCATACAAAAGTGTGTTATAATTATACTTTTGAATTTTATATGTTTTATATGTGGTTTTATTGAGGCCAGGTATGGAAAAATTCTGTTGTTTAGATTAATTTTTAAAAATCTTTTAAATATGTGATATGTAAACCCAGAAAATACATTCTTCTTAATTATATATGTATACTTGATTCATTTCAATTTAATTTGCTAAACATTTTAATCAAAATTGTTTGTAGCGAAAAAGTTATGAACTATTTCGCGTAAAATTAGAATTCCCATAACTCGTTTAAAGTTGACATAAATTATTTACGAACATTGAAATGACTACATTGAAATGACATTTGAAATACAACAAAATAGCTATACAACGAATTTGTCTGTTCACTAGCACACAAAAAAAATGTCGTCTTCTTTTTAAACTGAGCTTGTGAATTGAACAATTATAAGGTCTCGTATTATTAGAATATTGATTGTGCGAAACTAATAAACGCTTGTAGGAAACGATTTTCTTGCCATTCTAAAACAAATTGAAATTTTGTAAATAGCACTATTTGAATGTAAGTCATTTATATTATTTGGATTAATCTTGTAGTACAATAAACTTTAACTTTGTGGCCGTTAAAATGTTTTTAATTGCCTTTGCATTATTTATGCACTGATAATGTTGTTATACCAGGAAACACTTTACAAAGTTAATATTTATCTAATAATTCTTTTCCAAAAATCGTTTATTATTTGCAGTTTGTAATTTCATTAAGTCATTAAAATTAAGTTTAGCAAAGTCCTTGTAGAAATAGTCAGCACTTGATAAAAAATATCTGTTAAGGTTTTTTGTGTAAAAAAAATAAATAAATCCACTTTTTATTTTCAGCATTTATTGGTGATGCTAACTATTGGATTTTAGATACAGACTATGATAACTATGCTGTGGTTTATTCGTGTACAGATATTGGAGGCTTAGTAAATGGAAGTAAGTATAATACCAAATGCAGAGATCTACTAACGAAGCCACGAAAATTAAACAATTGCTTTATATTAAATTTTCGTTCTAGTTTTTAGAACGTATAATTAATTTGTTATGTATGGACGTTGATTCTTGAAATTGCTAACTTAAAAAAATATTTTTTAAAAACTCTTGAATTAAACTGAAAGTACTGTCATATTTGGGAAACATTTCACAGAAACAGCTGATAGTTTTCTCATAGTGTGGCTATAAAATATTTTTGAGGGGCAAACAATTTAACTGGTAATTTTTGGCAAACAAAATTGTTTGCCACCAAGCAAAAACGTTTCCAATTTGACATAATTTGACCGCTAAGTCCCAAATTTACAAACCTTTAGTTAACTAATGATGACCGTTTAACCACTGATAATTACATGATAAGTCGTTAGTTAAATCACTGTCATTAGTTAACTAAAGTATGAAAATATGGGCGTTAGTAGCAAATAGTTTTTTCTTTTTGGGCTAATTTTATATGTTCTTGCAAAGTTTTTGTAAGAACAAAAAGTGTAATATAACATCGGTTGCTTTTAGGTCAACTTCTATGAAATTTAAGATCAATTTATTGCATATTAATAAAATGCTATTGTATCCAGCAATCGGCTCAATCGACTGCATTCTATAAATTAATATAAAAAACATTTACATAAATACATACAATAAAATACAAAAACAAAAAACGTTCTAAATAAACAACTTAAAACTCTGTCTCATTCCTATGCAAAAGTAAATTGGATAAACACACATGCACACTTTGTTTATTTTTCAAGTTGAAGCTTATATATACATACATGCGTGTGCATGTTTTAGCAACAACTTTAAACGCTTATTGCATCCTAAATATCGAACTGATTCAAATGCAAAAACCGGTTTAAAAACATATAAAGCTTTCCAAGATCGGTTCAGTATTACGGCCATAAAAGGGATCTAAAAATACATGTTTGCCTATTAATAATACAGATATATGTATGTATATGTTTGTAATATTTTAAACAATTGTTATTTAAAAAGCGAATTTTAATTGTTTAAAAAAATGTTTATTTATATTTCAAGAATGTCCAACCCATTTTTTATTTAAAAATGTTGGAAAAAGAAATTTATATAGTTTGACTCATGGTGAAATAAACAGGTGTCATTTGTACACCATATGATAAAAGTGTGTACTAGCATTGTTTGTCTAATCTTATGTCAATTTTGTCATATGAATGGGTGATCACGCATTCATGCGCGATTAATTTTTTTTCAACCACGTGAGCATGCGTGAAATTTAGCGTGCATAAGTAGATTTTAGGCGTGATTGTTTCGTGATTTATTTTGCTATATTGAAGTTTTTTCGCATAATTTTTTAATCACTTGAATTGTTTTAGGTTTGTGTTGAAAGGAATAGTTTGGCTCAAGTTCAAATCTGACTTTCGTCATTTCTGTATTAATTTTAGAATTTTTTGGTAAATTAAAATTACTCTTATTAAGAAAGTCATGTTGGAATAAAATGATGATTCACTGTTCAAAATATTATTACTCTCTCGCTTTTTCCAGCGTCAATGGGTGCTGAGATCAAGCTGTTTTCCATTTATGTAAGTTTACTTGGTTTTTGTGTTTTGTAGTTAAATTTTTTAGTAATTTAACCAACTGTGACAACGTAAACATGGAGTTTGACGCATGCCATTGCTTTTAATAATTAATCTGCTTACGTAATTATTTGAACTGTTGTTGGCTTTTATTGAAAGAAATTTTTTTTTTATAAATTTATATTTATTAATAAAGTATTATTCGAACAATTTATTTATTATACTAGCAGAACGGATCAGTAATAATAATAATATTTTTTTTTTAATTTTTTAATTTATTTTAAAGTTTTCTTTTATCGTGAGCGTGAGTAAAAAGTCACTCACGATCCCATCTCTAGTTTATATTTACAAAATATCCAAGTTTTTGTTTGTTCTATTTGTGTTTCTTTTTTGTCATTATTTTTAATAATTTCTTATACTTATATATTTTTAAAGTGCCACTATCTTCTACTTTAATTATGACAATTATTTTGGTATTTTGAACTTAATTGTTTTATATTTACTTCAAAGTAAAACAATTTGCACCATGTGTGCAGCGCTTCAATTTAATTTTTCTTTTAAACAAATTCCTTTTTTGTTGTTGTAAAGTTGTAGTTGTAGTCACCTGTTTATTTCACCATGTTTTGGCTATTTGAAGAAGTGTTTTATAACGGCAAATAATTGTGATCGCAGAGGAAATATTTATCCCAAATTGGAATAATAATGTGCGTAGTGTGACAACAAAGCAAATTGTATATTTATTTAGAAAAATTGTTGTTAAACATAAGCAAATATATAGCCCAAAGTTAATACTATTGGGCTAAAGTTCGTTACGTTTTTAGTCTGATAGAATTCGATATGATGCAATATTACAAAGGAACAAAGGAAAAATCAACAACATATAATTTTAACCAATACGGCACAACAAAAACCATATTGTTAACCGGTGTTTTTCGAAGCGAATGTTTTCACAATCTGAACGTAATTTTAGTAATAAAAAAGTTTTACTAACAAATTTAATTTATGTGTTTTATTGAATGAAAATTTTACTATTTGACGCAAAAATAAATTGAAATATAGTTTCTTTTACTTTGCTCTATTATTAAACTACTTAATAAAAATATTTTTCTTCATTTTATAACAATTTCTCAGAAGTCGTTTGGATTTTAACACGTAAACGTGATCCTCATCCACAATTCATTGAACGTGCAAGAAATGTCCTCAAACAAAAAGGTCTAGCTCTGAATATGCTTACAACAACAGACCAAAGTGACTGTGAAAAGAGCTTGAGTTAAAACAATTAATTTATATTTTTTTAATACCAAATTATACGAGAAAATATTAAGAAAATCCTATACTTGGAAAATCAAGAAAAAACATTTATATTTCAAACATATTATGTATTGATTTAGTATATAATTTTTTATAGTCTTAGGTGGAGACGGCATTACGATTATAGCAAAAATTTTAGTAAAATTATCGAAACCCGATAAAACAATACTCAATGTAGTGGAAATTGTTGACAGTGACATTGTACATATACAAAACTTGTATACGATTAGGGATGGGAGATGATGTGGTAAAAATTAGAACACGTGCTGTAAAACCCTAAATTTGTGCTCCAGAAGTAGTATATGTTCAGATCATACCAAATGATTTTACAATAGTCTTGTCACTGCACAAAATTCTTTCTTTACCGCCTATTTCTATTAACTGCATCCGAAGTCATATTTAACATAATAGGAATATTTTGTGTAAGTTATTTTTAATCCGTGCAAAAGAAAGAAAAAAAGAAACGTTTACTTCTTTAAAGTTATGAAAAATTGATCTTTGTGAATAGATGACAATATGGTTGTCGAAAGTGATTATAATAATTTATTTAATTAATGATGGCTGACTATTGCTGGAAAATACTGAATAGCCTTCTGCCTTCAGCTTTAGAAAGAAAATCATATAAGAGAAAGAATTAAACAAACTAAAATTATCTCAAAATTTATGGTGTTTTATTATTAAAAACACTAGAGCTGATACAGAAAATTCAATCGCGGAATTGAAACCGTCTTCAGAAATTGAATTAATATTATGTAACGTAACCCAATCATCAGAAATGCTGTTGTGCAGTGTCACCAATTTATGGTTTATTTAAATCAATACAATTGTTTATTATTATTATTTTTTATAAATATTAAAATAAAATATTAATTATTTCAGCTTTTCATCCTACGTTTCGTTGGAAAATTAAACATTTTTCAGTGGCATTTTCATTCAATAAATTCTCTTACTTTTTATACGTATGATTATTATTCAGTAATTTTATTTTATATTTTTGTATATAAAGTTTGTTTTCAACAGAATTATAGAAAATCAATTAAATGCATTAAAACTATGATTATATACTGAAAATTACATTAGAAAAGTTTGCAACAATTATTTAATTTATTTAATATACTCGTAGTAAAAACAAAATTTAGAAATGGATTAGAGTTTTGTAGAAGTAAAATACAGTTTTAACTTATTAGATGGATTTTGTTAATAAAAACTTCTGATTTACTGGAAACTCAATACATTGGAGTCAAATAAAAGATCTCTGAAATTTATATTATATTAGTTGCAATACTATTTCGTGCTTGTATGTATATTTACTTGAATAATATTTGCTTGCTTAATCGAAAAATTTTAGTCAAATACAAAAATTAAGTAATATTAAAGGCATAATTTCAAGTAAAGCTATATTGGAGTAATTTGTTTAACCAGTTAACTATAAATAACAATTTTACCTAAATATGTGCATACTGTAACTTGTTGTAGTAACAATAAATTTTTATATAATATACTGTTGAACTTTGTGTCAGTTACATGATTGTTGAATTCAGCATAGTTTACATATATAAAGTTCTTTCATATATCTCGTATAATCACTCTAGAAAGTTATAATTAGTAATTGTACTATTTGATTTTACTAATTCCTATTTCAATAGAAAACATACTTTAACTGATAAATGATATTAAAAACTCTACATTTTATTTTATATATTAAAAAATTTTCAAGAATCAGCAACTACCGGTAGTCGGTTTTTTCAATTATTAGTTTATTTGATTCTTTGGATTTAATTTCAATAAGACTTGTTGCAATTTTTAGTACTTCTAGTATTTAAGTTTAATATTAAGGTAGGATCATACGATTACCGCAATGCACCAATTATCGGCCTATTTTGTATGCCAATCGTGTGATTTTACAATTTATTGTCCCCTACGGCAATCGAGAACAATATTGTGCTGATTTTGCGTAATCAAATGCAACTCTGGTGCGGCAATCGTGTGAACGGTTGCTATGTACCCATGCACCAATATAAATGTTAAAAATGTGTTAATATTTATTGTCTTCTCGTCCGGCAATCAAATTAGCCAATAAGCGGAAATTTATTTAATAATTTTAATTTTTCGTGTGTACCAATTGTTTTGTGTACCATAAATTTAAACTTCTATGAAGCGTTAACCCTTAAATGCAAAAATTTTTTTCGCTTTTCGTATGTCTAATGCAAAAAAAATATAAGTCTTATTTTTTATTTTTTTAGCTAAATTTATCAAGTGTAAAACACATCTAGTAGACTATTTATTTTACTATAATAAGCAGTGAGCGATTCATAATAATTTAGAGGCCAATTAAAAGCTATGATGCAGAATTACACCAATATGCTAAAAAAAAATTTGCACGTAAGAGAAAACCAACTAAAAACTACCTGTTTGTTGTTGTTGCCGCAAGTTAGGGCAATCGTATGAGTGGGCTGCGGCAATTATTGCCACGTATTTATTTTTTGCCAATTGGCGGCAATCAAATTTTTATAAAATAGGGCAATCATGTGACTGCAGTATATTTGATTGGGACAATATTATTATTGTGCACCAATTCAGCACGATAAAAATTGGGTCTGATTGGTGTATTTGCGGCAATCGTGTGATCTTACCTTTACTGTGACATGATTACTCCATATGTATTTATGAGAGTGTTCTGTATGTTCCAAGGTTTTTTGATAGCAAGCGACCCCAGTAAATGCTTGGCTGGCAAAGTAATGTGTTAAAATACTAACTACTAATACTTCTACTTTAGCGTTTTAGCTCATTTCTTTGACATGACAACTAATTATCAGCCCGTATGACAAATAACGGCTGGAATATGTCAATAACTAAAGAGTGATTTCTTATCAAGTTTCTTTTTGGCAACACTGTTTTGGTAGCTCTGCTGTTTTCGTGTAACATGCTACTGTTAAACATATCCAGTTCGTTCTATAATTTAGCCGTGAATCGACTTCCAAACGAACAAGACTTGCAGATGATTGAATTTTATTTAAAAAAATTATGATTGGCAAAGAATGTGCAAATAGAAAATTGTGTTGAATGGATGAAGAGCAGCCAGAACTATTGCAAGAGCTGCCAGTGCATCCTGAAAAATGCACTGTTTGATGTGAATTATGGGCCGGTGGTATCGTTGGACCGTACCTTTTTAAAGTCGGTGAAAACTGGAACGCTACTGTGAATGGTGAGCGCTACCGTGCGATGGTTACACATTTTTTTCTCCAAAATGGAAGAGCTGGACTTGGCTGAAATGTGTTTTCAACAAGACGGTGCACATGTCACATAGCACGCGAACTAATGCACAGAGGCAAGAGGCAAAAAGGCAAAAATGAATTTAAAGAAATCTTATGTTGCGATTTGTAGCTCTAAGACACTGCTGAAGTCAGGAAAGTGAAGAAAATTACATGTGCTTTTAATGTTTTTTTCGTTTTAAAGATGTTTATATGATATTGTTTTTGTGGCTAAACGAATAAAGGTATTACATTAATATTTTTACACTGAAAGACTTGTTCAAAAGCCATTTTTGGTATATAAAAAAATTATTTAGAATATTAATGTTAAAGCAATTCGTTTAAAAATAAAAAAAAATAAATTTATACATTTTTTTTGCAAAAACAAGAAAAAAGTTTTTTAAAGTGAAGGTCGCAAATATATAAAAAATGTTTTATACCACAATAAAATTAAGAATCTCTAATTTAATATTTTTTTGCTCATCAGGCACTTCTTTAAATACTGTTTTGACATCATAATCTTTTGGGCTGTTGAATTATTAATTTTAAATGTTATCCACGTCACTTTTAATACGTCACAATGTTATTAACTGCCTGTAAAAATTAATTTGAAAAACACTTATTATCGCTAATAGTTATAAGGGAGTGTTCCGCTGCCCCATACAACAGTTTTTATTTATCTGCCCTCTATACAACATAATTTGTTAGACATACTTAACTAAAGTAAATTTAAAAATAATTAATTACAGAAATTGGTTTAAAAAAATAACATGGGCACACAAAAAAACATCCAAAAATCTGCTTTGTCCAGCTTTTTTGCTCAAATACTCCTCTGTGCGATGGATTAATTGGGAGGCGAGTTCGGTTAATAGCTTCTTTCACGTTTGGGGCCAGTCAAGTTCTGAGGAGCAACCACGGCCAACATTTACATAAAATCAGCTTTAAAAATTTAATTATATAGATCGTTCTATCGACCCAAGTAATGATTTTATATATTTCTCATAACTTTATGTGTTTTTTTAATCAAATCCGAAAGCTCTTAAGAATCATGCTGATTACACAAAACACAACAAGAACTAAATACAAGGTCCACGATGTCGCATGTATTCTTTCTTTCGTATAATTACATACATATGTATGTTAAAAACAAACACAAAGCTTTTGAATTTGTTTTTGTTTTTAATATAATTGTATGAAAGAAAGAATTCGTTCGATATCGTGGCCCAAGCAGTAAATATCTGCTGTCAGTACTGAAGTCGTACTTTTGATTGTTCTACTTTACAAATTTCGGTAAATCTGCTCCCCGTTTTTTTATTAGCTCTAGTTTTTGCCTAAACATACTAAATAATTAGATTTGGTAAAAATCTGTATAATATATCAAGTCTAAAAATTTTCGCCGAACAGATGCACGCAAAACTTTACAATTTCTGTTGTACTAAAATTTAAATTTTTTATCAACTCAGTTCTCTCTTTAAATTGTGAATAATATCAAAAGATTGACACCAAGTTTAACTGAAAAGAGCTCCTTGGATTTATTTTTTTTATAAAAGTAAGAAAAAAATTATATAAAATTTTTATTATTTTGCATAAACTTCCAAGATATCTGGTCAACGGAGTGCAGGTTTATATTGAGAGTCCCAAATAAGCAAAAAAAAAACAATTTTGAGTACATACAAATCTCTTTATTAGCAGATTATTCTATAACTACTGTAAAGTAATACAGACGGCATGTAGTTTGTTTGGAAAAGTATGTTGTTCTTAATAGAAGGCATTACATACCGAATTATTGTTGGTATATTTGCATTCATTATATTCGTTAAAAAAAATTTAGTTTTCATTTACATTTTAACGTTCGCTGTTAATTTCTACTTGTCTTGTTAATATAATGTATTTTAAATATTACTAACAGAGAGAAAAACAAAAAAGAGAATTAAAGAAAAACAAGTTCATGAAAATTCATTTTATTTCTATTTAAAACAAACCCAAAGGCGGCATTATTAAGCATGTTCTTTATGGGAATTATTTAAATTGTTTTCTTTAATTTTCTACATATTTCATTCTTTTTATGTATTCGAGTCCAAGTTTTAAGTCTTTTATTTTCTCATATAATTTGTACTTTTGTTTTATTAGCTTAGTTAGACATTGCAAAACTTTTAGTCCAATATTAAGCAGCCACAAGATGATGTTTTGTCAAATACTGGTAGTAAGTATTTACTTTTAATTAGCCTGTTGAGCAACTACACCAAATGCACAGTTAGTTAGCATTTGAAATCTACAAAAATGTTTCGTAGTAATTATAAAACTTTGGACAGGTAGTAAGCTAATTTAAAACTTATTCCTCTGAGATAGCAAATTTCAATTCTATATATGGAGCTAAATATTAAGTATAAATAAATCAATAATTTTTTCATGTAATAAATAGAAAGCTGCTGGGTATAAGCGATCCGTACTCTGGGTTTATGATATTTTTTTAATACAGCTTTTCATTCATTTTCGAATACAATGTCTCAATAATTTTAAATGTGTTTGTTTACATATAATTTCTTCAAAATGTGTTAGCAGAAGTTGAAAGGAGTAGTTAAGCTCGAGTAAAAATCGTGAATTTACAAAATTTAATATCTTTATTAACAGTTTTGATAAATTCAAGATATTTTTATAAACAAACTAATATTGGAACATTTGGTGAGATAGCATAGTGAAATCAAAATCAATATCAGTGTGAATAAAACATTCCAATAATACAATTTTAATAAAAGTACGTTAAGCCCTTTAAACTTTTGTGAACGTGTTGCAAGGAAAAATTTTTATTAAAAAATTTTATATAAAAAATTAGCTTTCGAAAATAATTTAGAAATACAAAAATAACTATCAAGCCAAAAAGCATTAATATAGATTTTGAAAATGCAAGAGGAAAATCTAGAATACTGTATCTTCGAGAATGCCAAAATGGTAACCGTTCTTGCAAATTTTATTAGAAACCCATAAAGTCTTTCCTTGTTGTATTCGTTAGTTATTATTTTGCTGGCAGCCAAATAAATTCAGAGAAAGCAATAGAGAAAACGAAATAATAAAACCAATTTTGCTAACATTACCGTACTAACTCAAGCATGTGCAGTAAAACAAATAAACATATGAAGTGATTTCTTACCCATCTACTACTTTGAAATTTTGTTTGCGAGTCGATTGATGTTGTGCATGCAAAAATCAAATTCATTACTAATATTTTCATGTCCACATAAGAAGCAAAGAATCATGTATATAAACGAAGCAAAAAACATATATGAAAAGAAAATATTAAACTGTTTGAAGAACGTGAATGTTTTATGGAATAACAAAATTTATAGCCAAAAGGGTAAATTGAAAATGTGGCACGAAATGCAACATGATGAAAAAAATACAAATGAAGTTGGTAAAGCAATAGAGATATTTTATTAAATAAATACATAAAAATATTAAAGAAAATTTTCAAAACGTTCGAGTATTTTTAAAAACGAATGAAATTAATGGATTAGTTTTGGCGGTGAAAAATGTATTAAACATGCTTCAATGCATCTTTAAGCAGTTTTATTTCATAGATAAACTACACTTTAATAATGCGAAATCTTAATTTTCCAAAATAATCCCATTCTGTCAAACAGAAAACTACACAATTAATCATATGCTTTTCTGCGCAATGAAATACAAAACCTTTAAAATAACTTGGCCTGCAAAGGCGGTCACAAAATTCGCACACATTCTCTGTTTTTGACATCATAGCTTCCGAACTTGTGCTCGTACTACAGTTATTGCTAACAAATATTTATTATTGATATATTATTTATTATAATTTTGAGGTCTTGTTTGCCTCAATTTCAAATCTGCATTTATCAATTTGTTTTTTGATATAAGAAATTTTTAACAACTTCAAAGTGTTTTTATTAATAAACTTATATGCAAATCTATTATAAAGGGGTTTTCGACAAGAACTTTGTTTTTCGATTGTGGCAACATTAAAAAGATGTTCGTTTTGACAATTAGTTTTTGACGTATTCACAGTAGAAGCATTGGCAATTGTTACAATGAATTCAATTTTGTTCGAAAATCGAATTAAAATAATTAAAATCCACTGTGAAAATGGTGGTTCTGTTAAAGTCACGTTTCGCAGAATTCGTGATATTATGGGACAATATAATCGTCCTTCTGTAAATTCCTCAACGTTCTTAACAATTGGGGTTATCCAAGACCACCACATGGCGAATTTTGCATAAGGATTTGGCTTTGAATCCACACAAGTTTCAATTGGTGCAGGAATTGAAGCCGACCAAAAATTCACATCGCCGTATATGCGATTAATTCATTCAGGAACAACCCGCTGGTTTTTCTGAAAAAATCATTTTTTCAGACGAAGCCCATTTTCACTTGTAGGGTACGTCAACCCGCATTTTGGCTTCTGAAAATCTTAGAGCGGTTATTGAGAAGTTTTTGCATGCCAAACGTGTCACGTTCGGGCCGTTTTTTCGAAGATGAGGCTGGAAATGCGGCAACGGCGAGATATTAACAACTCAATTTTGGCCTATTATTGATGACGTGGATATTACTGACATGCGAATTTAACAGGACAGGGTCATTTCTCACACACGCAATGAAACGATCAATTTATTGCAAACCAAATTTCCCGATCGCATAATTTCACAAAAATCATCTGTTAAGTTACCAGCCAGATCGTGTGATTTAACACCACTGGATTATTTTTAGTAGTTCTATTTTAAGAACAGATTCTATACGGTGACAATCGAATCGATCAAATTATAACATTAAATAACACAAAATTTCATTAATTTTGCTACATGTGTATCACATTCCAAATTTAGAGCATGTGTATGACAAAAAACCCATCAGAGACGGCACGCTATCGGTGGCGAAGCAATCGGCTGTTTAATTTGCTTTTATGAAAATTCAACCCTGATCAAATGAAAAATCTTAGAAAATTTTCTAAAAATGGCAAAGTCTTATGGTATGTCAAATTTATTATCGTATTATTTGTCATTTCAATAACATTTTACTTTCACACTATCGCACTTTCACGAATTATTACAGTTTTTGACAAGTCTTAATACACAGTATTATAGTGCGAAAGGCCCTTTAATACATAATTCGGCCTGAATTTTAGATTGGCATAAGAGTATGTATGTGTGGATAAAACACGAATAAGAAGTGAAACTGGCAACGCTGCATATTTGTAAAAATATTTAAAAATCTATTGCATACTTTCGCGCATTTCCAACAGATTTTGATTGTAAGTCGGTGCGTATGAGTTATATTCCAAAAAAAACCTGACGCATGTACATCACTAATGCAAAAACCATAGCATACTTTCTAATATTTTATCGTGAGTAAATAGTTCAGGGTCACGTATGAGTAATACAAATTTAATTTGTTCAAACCACATTAGATATTGGTTTAATTGAAAGTTATTAACCTGGTTTGGATTCGAAAACTAAGCTTAGAAAATTCAGTTAATATTTTTCTTAAATCGTAATAAAAGAAGTCCAAAAAAATCTATCACTTTCTTAAAAGTGATGGAATAGCATTTAAAAAAATTTGAGAAAAATTATCTTCTCCAAATATATAATGTTACCCAATAACACGAATTCACCATTATTGTAACTAGCTCTCGCAATACATAATTCATACTACTGGACATCCCTAGTATATAATATAACTGAATATTAAAAATTTAGAACTTTATTTGTTATTAAAAAAATATTAGCTTAGCTCATTTGAATGCCATTAATGTCTGTCTACTTTTGATTTACTTATCATTTTCTTTACGCTTCTGAATTTCTAATCCCAGAAAAGAAATTAAATATTAAAGTCCATGGCAATAGTACAAATTTCATGCGAAAATTGATTTACCCCAAATTATTATATTTATGTATTTATTCATTTTCTCTTCTTTGTGCTCATTGGTGTGGCTCTTAATCCTAACTTCAATTTTGTTTATTCATAATTTTCTTTGCTATTATTGCAAGAGCAAAAGTGTGCATATTTTAGTATAGAGATGGTAAGTAATATACAATTGTACACTGTTTAGTACAATTGAATCTTAAAAAGTTCATAAAGCATCCAATAGTACAGCTACCATTTTCTGTGATTCTTGTAAGTAAAGCTAATTTGTGATCGCTAAAATGCTGAATGAGTACAAAACAAACAATATTTGGCGATCAGCAATGAGGAAAAGGAAATGTGGACAAAATATTTTTAAATCGTTATTAAGGTGAGTATAAGTTAAAGTTAACCGAAAAAAGTATAAAAGTATACAATTTAGTTTTTATTTAAAAATGCCATCAATGATTCTGTTCAAGCTAATTCATAGTTTATTAAGTTCAGTTTGATTGGTTTGTTTAGACATGTATATTATTTAAATGGTCTTGATTAAGTGATTGTTGTTTAAATTTCATTTATTTATAAAATGCTTGAACACAAATACTACTTTTCCTGTTGTATTAATATTTAAAATTTAATTTATTTTATAGGTGTTCAATAAATAATTAGATGTGTTTGCAAATGCATTGCAATAACACATTGGTAGAAATATTTTGTAATTGCAAAGTTAAAGTTCTATGGAAACGATTTAAATTTTATAACACTTTGTAAGTATTAAGTAAAGTTAACATAATAAAAAATTGCTTATATAATTCGCATGTGTTTTATTAAAGGCATGAGGATTTATTTTAATTTTAATTGACTTCCTAAAGAAATCATGACATATTGCTCTGATTTTATTAATTTCATAATAGAATAATTATCTTTATGTTATTCGAAAATACAATTTTAATTTCATTATTGTAAAATTATGTGAATTGCTATGAAACTTAATTTTTTATGGTTACTCACCGCTTAATTTTTAGGTACCACTTTGTTGGATTTTTAAAAGCTTTTTATTCACATACTTATTTAAACATGACATATATTTAGTTTTACTTTTTTTATAATTTAAATTGTATAAATTCATTTAATTTATTTAGTTTTCTTCTTTAATGTGGTTACATTCTTTTTTTTTTAACTTTAATTTTAATAGCAAATCAAATTTTTATTTTTATTATTGTATTTCCTTTTAACATTTCCTGCCATAGAGTGACTTACAAAATACCCTCAGATTAACTTTCATATCGTGAAAATGTTTTTCGCATTTACATTAAAGTTTTTTCTAAAGATAAGGATATATTGATGCAGGAAAGAATTTAATTTCTATGAAGTTTTTGCATTACCGACTTAGGAAAGCACTGTCAACGTCAAAATTTGAAGTAAAATATATTATAAAACTCTGAGTATAATTATATAAAAATACCAGAAAAAATAATACAAATAGCTAAAAAATGCGTGTAAAATACAGTGCATCAGGAAACAGTAGTTCTTCAAAGTTGGTTCCAATGCATGCAATAAATGTGGTTTATTTAATATTGTGATAGGGCGGGATCATATAGTCCAGCTATGCATTACATCGATTTAACCAAAACTACTTAATTGAAAAAAATAGATAATTTTTCGACCTTTTTTTTAAATATTTATATTATTCTTTAAATTAAGATTGACGTCACTTTTTTATCAAAATCATCGCCAAAATTTGTTTGAAAAATGAAGAGAAGAAGTAATTCTTAAAATTTTAAAACATTAATATTGTATCATGAAATAAGTATAAACGTCATTATATGTTAGAGATGATACCGATAATTAATGTACCGTCAGACTTAAGAATTAATTTTAGCTGATACTCATAGTGTAGCACAGAATTGTAGGCATTAAATATACAAGGCTAGAGGAGTAAATATATAATATAATGAAATAATACAATATTAATGTTTTCAAATTTTAAGAAACAGTTCATTTCCTCATTTTTTAAAAAATTTGTTAAACAAATTTTTCAATTGTCAACCAATTTTTAAACCAAAACGGAAAAAAATCGTTGACTAATAATTTGTTAATTTTTGTTATTTAAATTGTTTATTGATTTTTTTTCCTGAAGAAGTTGCCCAAAAGGTACCTAAATAATAATAATAATAATAATAATAATAATAATAATAATAATAATAATAATAATAATAATAATAATAATAATAATAATAATAATAATAATAATAATAATAATAATAATAATAATAATAATAATAATAATAATAATAATAATAATAATAATAATAATAATAATAATAATAATAATAATAATAATAATAATAATAATAATAATAATAATAATAATAATAATAATAATAATAATAATAATAATAATAATAATAATAATAATAATAATAATAATAATAATAATAATAATAATAATAATAATAATAATAATAATAATAATAATAATAATAATAATAATAATAATAATAATAATAATAATAATAATAATAATAACTTTGGATGGTTTTTATTAAAAAAGTGAACTTAAGCTTAATTTAAAGAATAATATTAATAAATGAAAAAAAGTTTGGGGCAAAAAACGCTAATCAAAAGTATATATTCTTTAGTTTGTTAATTGTTGGTAACATAATCAATGACTTTCCTGACAACATTATATGGCACGCTAAAACGCTATAGTGTACCTTTTGTAGTTTCTATATTCTACATTTAACCTACAAAAAACTAAAATTTTAAAATATATTTTTGTTTTTTTGCGACAAAACGACAAAATTGTCATAAAGCGTATTTTTGACATAATTCATAATAATAATAATAAGCAACCGATTAAACATATAGTCGAGCTAAATATAACCATAAAACGGTTATAATAACAGTACTTAGAGGGCTTTTTATACTCTAGAATTTTTTTTGTAAATGCACTATACAACTCCTGGAAAGAAAAGCAGTTTCTCTGAAACTTCGTCTATTTTGTATGTCAATCAAACACGGAGCCACAGCAACCAAAGGATTCCCTTACCCAATAATTGACAGTATTTTTTATATGAAAGCAATATGTTTGTATATATTATAGTTTCTGGTAATATGATCCAATGAGCTTCAATTTCCCTGTGGTGTTAAACTTAAAACGCTTTGTTTTTGTATATTCAATTTGATTGCGTCAAGTATTTGTATGTATTTAAATACATACAAATAAATGAACTCACACAGCTTACACCTGAAATAAGGCAACGATTGCTTTTGGTCTCCCCAAATGCGTGTAAGCCTCCAAGTGAAAGTATAACAACTCTAGACTATAATTCTTTGGAAATGTATTCTGATATGCACTGATAAAGAAAAACAGCTACATAAAAACGAATGGAACTAACTTAAGGTTAAGATTATAAGGTAATTTGATTCAATTCCTTTGATAGCTGCCTCCTCTTTGCTTTGCTGGCATTTTTTCCTAAAAAAATTATGTTTTATCCAGACAAGCTGGCTGGCTGGCTGGCTGCCTGTGTTTTGTGTCTTTGTTATTTCTGTTCCGAAAATCAGCAATAATAACAACTTTTAGTTAAATTGAGTTTTGTGTATATCAGAAAATATTTAAAATAAGATGTCAACTAAATGATAAGAGTAATGCTATTTTCTGAAGAAGACAAAGTTATGGGATTTTGTGTTTTCTTATGATTGAAATCTTGAAATATAAATTCTATGGGATAAGAATTTAAAAGACATACGGTAAAGAAATTCTAATCGAAAAAAATGTAGTTTATTTAATACGAATAAATTTTTAAATATAAATTAACAAGAATGATTTTCATTTAATAAACTTGATGAATATTTAAGTTGTTGGAAATAAAATACTGTTTTCTTTTGTGAATTAAATAGCTAAAAGGAAATTTAATTATTTGGGTGTAAAATAAATTTAAATCACAGTTTATTAAAAAAAAACTAAAAAAAATAATACATATTTTAAATATATATTGCTACTGGAAGCCACACCGGATGGAAAATTATCGGGAAACTTTTCCGGCTTCTTATTAGGGTTTTTATTTCCCAAAGTTTTATTCCATTCCCCATTTTCATCATAACAACTTAGTCAATAGTGTCAATTGGGAGACTAAGGATTTGTCCGTGGGCTCAAAATTCTATAAAACTTACAAATTACAACTTATAAAAATTAATACTTTATTGGAAGATTTTATAGTTTTTGCAAATGATGTCGTATGTCAATCACATATGACATTTCGTAACTAGATAGCTGCACAGTATACAAACACACGAAAACTTGAGCGCCATACTCCGAAAGAGCATTGAATAATTGGATTTTGGGGTTTCCCGATCGCATAATTTCCATAATTTCCCGTATTGACGATTCGACATGTTCAGCAAAATTGCCAGATTCCATCATCCCAGAATTCTTTCTTTGAGATTACTTGTAGTCACGCGTTTATGCTAATAAGCTTCAAGCAATCATAGTTTTTCAGGAGAATATTTGGCAGGAATGTGCACAGTTATCACAAGAAAACTTGCAAAAAATATACTTGGAGTATATGGATTTCTTCAATTAACATATGAAATTGTAAAGGTCCATCATTCAAAATAATTTTTTTTTATTTAGTAAAACAGATACTCAAAAACTTAATTGCAGGATTCAATTTGCCACCCAAGTTGGACCAACGTTTTTTTTTGTTCTAATAATGAAAACAATTTTGTTTGTTTTATTTTTTATAACTGTACAACTCACAATCTATTGTATGAGTTGTAAGTTGTATGAGTGCTGTTGGCGATTTCTATAAATCATTCATTTCGAGACGAGCGGAAATTACCAACCACATTTTTTCAATCTACAAGTCATACAATAAGTTGTGAATTGGTAAAATATTTTTAAATAGAGTAGTACTTTTATGGAATCTAATATATTTATTTAGAAACAACATGTTCCAAATCTATAAGACTTTCTCAAAACATGAGCTTATACAAATAAGAACGACCAAAGTTTAGTCTTCGACAAATGTATGAAGGTGTACTATTTTTATTTTTTATAAAAAACTGCTATATCTGATAAATAAAACTTTAAAAAGTCTGAGCCTAAAAACCTAACTACCGTAGTCAAAATGGCACATGTCTACTTAGAGAAATAGTAAATACTTAATTTGTGAATTTAATTTTTTCCTTTCTTTAGGTTAAGAGCTTAACAACAGAATTTTCTCTTACATACATATATTGGAGAGTGACCTCATAAGCTTTTGCCGATGATTTGTATGGTAATGCGTTTAACTTAAAACAAGTTATGGCGCTGATTCATGTTGCCAGTGATTCAAATCACGTTTAAAGATTTCCATTCTGCGATGTCAACCAGCCTTACATTCCTTTTACATTCCAGGTATTCTGACTGTTAATATATATATATATATATATAATAATAATAATAATATATATTGAAATTCCAAGCAATATGGGAGTTAAGATATGCTTTCGTGAGATTGTAAGAGAGTGCCACAATGTTGCTATTGCTGTGTTTAAGAAATTGATCAAGTCTAAGCCGCAAAGGCTGTTGTAGCTGATAAACTGACACTAAACAATATCATTCCTTATTGGAATTATATTTTTACAAAAAAAAAACAGATTAAACACATAATTTTTAACTACATTTTGCCTTATACATAAAATTATAATTATTAACTATAAAAATTTTAAAAATCACTTAAAAACAGCTCATGGTGAAAAATTTTACTATTTTTATGAATTAAAACATTATATTCATTATCATTTTTTTTTTCATTTTCCCAAAAACTCTGTTTATCTTGAAGCCAAAATATTAAATTCGAGTTTTTGCTATATAATTTGTGCTGAAATGCATGAAAAAAGTTCTATTGCATGCGAAACTATTGAAGAAGACTAAATTTTACGGTGATTTTCAATGTCAAGTTGTAAATATCAAACTTGTCAAAATACGATCAGTTTCGCCAATTATACCAACTTTAAGCTTTTTTGTTATGCATAAGGTAGTTAGATTTGGTTTTATTATGCCATTACCTTTTAAAAATATTTAACAGCGAATAAAAATTTATCTTTTTTGTTTACTAACATTAAATTATTTAAAAATACATTCCAAATTCGGTTTATATAAAAGTAAGTTTCTTTTTCTTCTTTTCGTAGAATATGTTGAGCGTTTAATTAACGTTTTTTATGATTTTATGAAGCTATTTATTTTAAATCAAATAAAAGCTACAAATTTAAATAAGTTAAGGCAGTATTCATCCTGCATAAAGTTAACAAAAACACATTTGTAAAAATATGACTTTATGCGGCTTATATGCTGCGGTTTAAATAAGTTTTTATTTGATTTATTTTGTTCCTGAAAAAAACGATTTAAATTTAACCGAAATTTTCGGTTTATACAGTTAAATGTGCAGTAAATAAATAAATAATTTTGCTGTTCAAAATAACAAAATAAAAATTAAGAAACCTTTTTATTTAAATTTAAACGTTTTATTATTTCAATGCAATTGTTGTGGCATTTTAAGCATGTAATCGTAATAGTTTCAGGAATGCTAATTGGGACTGGTTTTCGGAAATCCCGGGATTCGAAATTTTTTGGAACTCCAAAATTTTCCGGGATTCCTGGTCTATTGAACATTGAAAGATATAAAAAAAATTATTTGAAGAGGGATCACAAACAGCCACAAGCAGCCGCAGGGAACAATGTTCACAGTCAACGCTTCCTGGTATAATAGTCAACAAATTGCTGCATGCGGCCTGTAAATTACCATATCGTCATTAGCAGGGCAACTTTAAATATGCACCGAAATATGCACCCGAAAAAACAAAAACTAATAATTATTAATCATTTGTCTTTAATTAAATGTTTATTATAAAGTATAATCATATGTTTTTCAAATTAAGAGGATCTTCTATTGTCGCACAAAACATTCAAATATATTCAAAATATACGTTCAACATCAGTCGATGTTACTTTGCTAATTCTGTCAATAAATATTTCATTCTTAATATTTTGAAGTTTTTCCTTTACGTCATCTATGACGGATAAACTTTCATGTAATGTTTCCAATTTGATTATACTGTGTCAAATACATTCAAAATTATGTTTAATGTATTCTAAATCTATTTTTACTGATGAATTCTTAAATAAAGTCTTTATATTACATATCGACTCTGCCTCATCATCAGAGCGTTCACTTAAAACGCTGCTTATTATTTGCAGCAAAAGAGTTAACATTGCAAAAAGTATGCGAACAAAATCAGCAATTCTATGCAATCAGTGAGTCTAAAATGCTACATGCAAAATTTCTGGGTAAAGAACTTTTAATGATCGCATTGTGGAGACCATGTATGAGCTGCGTAAGTTATCACAAACAATTTTTGTTAAAAAAGAGTTGCTAAATTGCGTAATTTATGCAAGTTATATAAAAAAATATTTTTTTGGGATAATTTTGAAAAATATTCAAATGCATATTTTTAATGCAAAAACCATAAAAAATTTGCCCTGGTCATCAGCAGTTTTAAAAGTTTTGTTTGGGCTTTTGCGTCTTTCTGTCGCTTTGTGTAACCTTTAATTTATCGAAGAATACAAGTCATTTATTATTGCCTGCCTTTAATTAAAGGCAAATTGTAATAATGGCCATTAATATATTAAAATAGGACCTGATGAAATATGTATAGCTGTTCTGTATTGTAGAAGTTTTTATTATTTTTTTTTACTTTATTAGTCTTTTATTATTCAATTCCAATCAAAGCAAGATTTAAATCTTATAATTTATAGTGATAGTAAATTGCATAGCAAATTTAACACAAACTTGTATCGTTAAATTAAGAACTAGTTATATGTAAATGAATATAAAAGATTTTTAGAATAAAATAATAATGCCTTTTTAAAGGACGTTGTATTGCTTAGTGTTTGAAAATTTGACGGTAATCTGTTCCAAAGACTAATTGTGAAATTAGAGAATTGCCTCGAAGAGATGAGATATTTATATTTTTGAGAAATTAAATTTTTACTACGTGTGGATTTGGCAAATATAATTCTTTTTAATGGATATTCGGGCCCTTTTATATATATTATTTTGGGCATCATAAAAAGAGTAAGGTATTAAAATTCATACCATATAGCGGAAAGGAACACGACGAAATGCTATCAGTTCTAATTCGGTTACATACTATATTATTTGCATTTCAGTGGTGTCACACAAAATATTTTAGTTTCTCTATTTGAAGCGAAATCCAAAGTCGTTCTACAAATCCATCAATACGATGAAAAAACTTCTGGTAATCCTGTTATGGGTTAAATGACAATGCTCTTATTAGTATAATGTTTGCTGAGTTTTTCTCTACAACTTATTTGGTTAAACTCTTACCTTTATTCGATTACAAGGTCATAAATGAATTAAATAATAACTAAAGTTTTCATATGATACCGGTTCCGATAAGATTCCCAGTTGTATTTAAATCAACTGTGCTGAAGCCTTAGCTATCCCGTTGGATCTGATGTTTAACTTATCAATTAATTATGGATGTTTCCCAAATATTTGGAAAAATTCCTGCATTGTGCCGTTGTTTAAATCTAACAGCAAATCTTAAATTGATAATTATCGTGGCATCGAACAGTGAAGTGTTATACTTAAATTGTTTAAAAAACTTATTACTACTAAACCTTATTGCTAGGAAGTTGCAAATATCATATCCTCGTGTCAACATGGCTTTCAAAAAAGATGTTCTACAACCACAATCTTGTTTACCTTACGACAACAATAAATCGTGGTTTTTACAAAAGATGCAAACAGATGTTTGCTACACATATTTTAGAAAAGCATTTGACAAAGTTAATTATTTACTTCTTATCAAGAAACTTCAAATAATGAGATTTACAGATCTAAACATAACGTGGATATATTCGTACTTAACAAATAGATCACAGACAGTTCATTTCAAAAACACATTTTCTAAAAGCCTAGCCGTACCTTCAGGTGTAACCTATGGTATCCTTCTTGGGCCGCTACTACTTTTAATTTTTTATTAATGACTTGCATACAACAATAAAATTTTAATCTATCCTGATGTATTCCGATGACGAAAAAATTTTCCCAAGTTACAATAATTTTTGGATCATAAACTTATGAGTAGTGCAACGTAGCTTAGTTTGAATAAATGTAAATTAGTGAGAATTGTGAGATCTAATCAAGTTACTGCAATCTATTTTTTTTGTTGATCATCGATTGGATTTGGTCGTTAGTTTTTTCGACTTATTTTATTAGACCCTAAGCTGAATTTTATTGTACATATAACATTTGCAGTAAACAAGACTGGGGCATACTGGGCTATAGTAGACGCAAAAAAGTTTAATGAACTGTACATTGAGAAAGCATTATACATGGCACTGGTATGTCCGATTCTAGAATATGTATCAATAATATGGGATTATATTAATCAAATTCACTCTAAGGAAATTGGATCGGTGCAAAAGCAATTCCTGTAATATTTTCTTCGAGGCTTACGTTTTAACCAAGCTAACTTGCCTTCTTACTCTGCTCGACTTGCCCTTATTAAGCTGCTTACTTTAAAAAGCCGTCGGACTGTGCTGAATGTGTCTTTTGCCTTCAATATTATTAATAGTGATATCTGCTCTAGATTTTTGATCTACGAAATTTCGTTTAATGTTCCTCAACGTACATCCCGTAATTTCATTCGTCTATCAGTAAAAGTTTTTCGAGCCTAATTGTGATGATGCCAATCCTCTTAGAAGAATGTGTAACACAGTTAACCAGGTGTATAGATTTATAGACTTTTCATTAAATCCTAATGTGGTAAAAAACACGATAATAAATTTTCTAAAATCATAACAAATTGTTGCTGTATGTTAATTTATTGTATTTTATTTAATGCTGTGTAATGTAAATATATATTAGTAGTTTGTCTACACACTATAGCACGTTAATTAACAAATAAATATTTTGTAATAGTCCACGTCAAGGTTTCCTATTTTCTCTTACTATCATGTACAATTTATATAAAAACCCAGTTTCTAAGAGCAACTAAGATTTCTCATCATATTTATAAATGCACATGTAAATCAGGTATAGTCTTGAAACTTCTATAAATATGTATATATACCAAAGAATTCGTAAGCATCATGAAATGTTTACAAAATATATTTACAAAAGTTCTTTATAACTTTTGTTTATTAAATGAAACAGAATGGATCTTATATTGATGAATGTTTTATTTAATGTCGGCAATTATGTATGGAATATAATATCAGATAAATGTCCGCCTCTGTTAGCCTCATAAATGCGAGCCCCTTGTAGCACATTTTTCATTATATTTTCACACATATCACGCGGTATTTCATTAATTTCATCACGAATATTCTGTTTGAGTTGCTCAAACGTTTCTGATTTGTTTGCGTAAACCTTGCTTTCTAGACATCCCCACAAAAAGAAGTCCGGAGCGATGTGGCACCGTCTTGTTGATACCACATGTTAATCAAGCCCAAAGCATGCAGTTGCGGCATAAAAAAGTTTTCAATCATATCACGATATCGCTCCCCATTCACAGTTACCGTTACGCCGTTTTCATTTTCAAAGAATTAAGGTCCAATTATTCCTCCTAACCAAATTGCACACCAGACTGTCACTTTTAATGGATGCAAAGGCGACTAATGATAATTTGAGGGTTTTCCATTGCCCAGAACCGACTATTCTGTTTATACACATATCCAATCAAATGTGCCTCGTCACTCATTATAATTTTTTCATGAAAATTAGTGTTGGTCGACCTCTAACGTCCTAGTGGCATATGTACTGCGGCGAAAATGGTCTTGTGGAAGAAGGTCTTGAGTCAATTAAATCTTAAATGAAAACAAATGCAAAACCTTGTGCAAAATTGTGGCCAAAGTTGTTCTTTGAAGACCAAGCTCCTGAGCACGGCATCGAAATGAGGTTGATATGGTCCATGCTTGGGCCTATCACATACGGACCCTCTTTCTTCGAAATCATTGTTTCTCAAAGTAGTATACCTTCCTGGCGGATACCCTGTATTAAAATCTGCATCTAGTACTCAAACAACTGTTTGGTTGGCAATACATCTGCGAATATTTAAGCTCGTTTTATAAGAAAATTACTTTTGAAGCAATTTAAAACTCATAAATAAATAAATAAAAAAATCTTTATTGAATACTTTAGTTACAACTCTGAATTTTTTTAAGCATTTGGGAGATCAGTTTAGGTAAGCTTAACAGATACATACATATCTGCTACAGTAAATTTGTTATATTCATGAATATGCCTTTGTATTCGATGTTCACTTTCATATTATAATCCTAATGCAAAAAATATATGTATATACATACATATCGCGCTTTTGTTGCAACGTACTTGTTCGTCAGAAGACGAGTTTAAAGTTTTTAATTTACAACACGTCAATGAAAAAATTAAAAAATATAATCCCCTCAAGAGTTGAGCAAACAAGATATTTGTATGCATTTTTCACACAAAAAAAGAACGTTCCGATGAACAATTTTGCATTCTTAACTCTAACATCGCGGTCTTGAGATATGACTACGATGCAATAAAGGAGCGATATGTATGTTGTGTAAACGAATATTTAGATGTTCTAATATGTATGCATGTGTGCGATTTCATTGTTACGAATACTAACAACCTGATTAGATACGATATCTATATTTGCAAAACAAATTTATGCAAAGGGCTTAACATAAAAAGGGCTTAACAGTACACAAATATAGCTAGAAATAGTAGATATTGCGGATATAATAACATGTATGCAAGCATTGGAATAGATACATCTAATTTTGTGTATATTTAGGGTTTTGTATTACTTTTGCTTAACATCTTTGAATGTACCTTGTTTCGGTAAACGTTAGGATTGAAATCAGTACAATAAAACAAAGAAATTATGCCTCAGTATATTCAACGATTAACATAAAGCACATATTTCATAAGTTATGTCATCTTAATAATAATTCAAACTAAGTTCTGAGTTAAAATGTTTGAATACATGTTGAGATTATTTATTACTATAAACTAGAATATATTAGAAATATGCATGCTATTTACGAAACTGTGATTAGCCTTTCTACTAACCATTGGTTTCTAATATAAACACAATTACTAAACGAAGAATACTATGGCTTTGTATGCGTATTTATTTGGTACATGTACATGTACGCTACATATACATGTATATGCTTTGTTTATTTGTTTCAGGCATATGTGAATATACTTGTGATTTGAATACGTTTATTAAAGTGCATGTGTGCCTGTGTTGGTGGCATATTAAGGATTTTAATGCATTTTCCAATATTATGTTATTACTGCAACATTTTACTTTGATTTTACCATAATAGCCAAGTTGATGTTAATTTACAATGACATTGTATAGTTTTGCATTGTTCTTACTATTGCTTATGCATTTGTGTGTTTGTATTTGAATAGTATTATGTTTAGAGAGTGTGTGT
Organism: Gymnocheta viridis; assembly: GCA_956483585.1. Taxonomy (NCBI): domain Eukaryota; kingdom Metazoa; phylum Arthropoda; class Insecta; order Diptera; family Tachinidae; genus Gymnocheta; species Gymnocheta viridis. The sequence goes on from OY101440.1 coordinate 7,277,139, forward strand.
TACAATATCTTTGTATATGTTTTGTTGTCAATTCGCATTGTCAAACATAATACTTTTACTCTAAAATATAATTAATTTAATAAGTATTATTATTTTTCAATTAAATTGTGAACTGGAAATTGTATATTTCACCTAAAATTAAATTTATTTCGTAATGCAAAAGTACTTCCTGAGCTACTAAGTACAAATATGCATAGTTGTTCACATTGAGAAAGAATAATTTGTTAATTAATGTTTTTTAGCATAAAAGGAAAAGTGATATTTTTACTAGAAGCTAGCAAAATGATATAATTTTATGTGTCGCCAAACATTTAGTGGTTACGTTATCTATTAAAAAAAATAAATATACTATTTATACTTCAAATAAAGATGGAGTGATTTTCCAGATTGACCTTTTGACTATTACCAGCTTAATATATTACTACCCTATCTCTAAAATAATAATCTCCAATCGTAGTTTGGAGAGTAGACATGCAACTTTTCTCTTCATCACATACCCCTCTAGGTACTACAGCACCTTAATCATTTGCATATCCAGTATAAGTTTTGCTATGCTAACTAGGAGGAGTAAATAGCGCTTTTCACCTCTGATTTCTTGCAATTAATTTAAAGTTAAAATACGAAATATTATGTATTATTATAAGTTCTTCCATTTACGAATTCTGGCTAAGTTTAATGATAATGTTATGCCTATTACCCTTTTTATTGTGTAAAGGAATACGTTTCTCAGAAACATCGAAGTCCTTCTCTAAATTTGCGTGCCATGTCGCGACGATTACTAACCACAAAACACAAATTCAGAATATTTAGCATGCATTTCGCTAAAATCTGCACAGTTTGGTATCAGCATTGCCCATAACTACCCTTTAGTAGCTTTAAACATAATGTCTGCTATTTATTCTAAGAAAAACATGACTTGTTTATCTGACCCTACTACGATGTGAAAACTATTTTTTATAAAAAACATCTAGACATGTCCGGTTTACAATATTTTTGGGTTAATATAAAACAGTTTCATTTTAAGAGTTCTTAAAACAATTTGATTGCAAACCACAAATGCTTGTAAGCATAAATGTTTTACTTTTTGTTTTTTAATTAAAATATATTTCAAAGCAAATAAACAAACGTTTTTTATTTCATGCATACGTATAAAACAAAAAACCATGGTGTTGCTTTCTTTTTGACTCTGTCACATTTTCCTAAAGCAAAAAACAAAAAAGGAAAATTCATAAAGAAGCTCAACTTAAATGCTGAAATATCTTTTTCAACTAAAAACGTTGTTATTGATAAAAAATATGAGTTATATTCTATATAAAAACGCAATAAATACAATTTTTAGAAGACATCTAAAAACTTCATTAGATTTTACTTTTCGTTGCCATTCTGTGCCTGAACTTCGGATGTGGGCTATGTAATTATTGGAATGAATTTTGTAAGTGTTTGCTTAATGTTTTTTATTTGATAAAAATATATAAATCTTTCAAAATTGGTATTAAAATAAAATGTTCTGACTTTTTACACGAAATATGTAATATTTCACACTACAAAAAACTAATATATATAAACTTTTAGCTGTCACTTAACGTTGTATTCGATTTTTACAGAATAGTCCACAATAGTACAGAGCGAAAAAGTAACAACAAACCACACATACAGTTTTTCAATTAAACAGAAACAAAACAGCTGATTAGTAACAGAACAGAACGTACAAACTAATTCTGCCTTTACAATGATATTTCCATTAAAATATATCTTTGCATATCCGCATAAGCGATCAGTATCACGTATTGAAAACCGCCCGACTACAAAAAGATTATTAAAAGATGTCGAAAGAACCCTTTGTCACCTTTGTTTTTGTTCACAATTTTTATTCAAATATTGTAATCGCAAACTGGCATACTGCGAATCGTGAGACCACGAACTTTTGGAATATATTATTAACCCCTGCTGGATGTTGCTAGCATACGATATATGTGTTTTTACGAAATGTTGAATTTAATGTGGTGCTATTTTTTATTGTTTTGTCGAATTGGCGCCATTTTTAAGTTTTTTTGCGAGTTTTTCATATTCCTTGCAATTCTATCTCGTTTTAGAAGATTTTACAACTTTTTTTTTTAATTTTGCACCTTTTTGCATAATTTTGCGTTTTTTGCAATGTAGGTGACTTTTTCTATTTTTTATTATTTCGTCGACTTTTAAATGATATTAAACATTTCAATTTTACCAAAGTGTGGGCTTAGATATGAGGCGCATATGCATATGAATTTGGCATATGGTGAAAAGCTTGAGATATCTGTCAGCATACGCAGAAAATTTGTTAAGCACTAATAATATGCTGTTTACACGATATGCTAAAATTACAAACATGAGTTTGTTCGTATTGCTAACAAAGTGCTAGAAAATGGTGTTAAACATACTTATGCTGAAAAAATTTTGCGTTTACACGACATGCAAGCACTTGTAACAAATTTTTCAGCATAAATATCCTGATTCAACATATCGTCTAAACTTAGCTTTATACTGAATTCCAACTGGTGGTTTCCAAAAATATTAAGCTTTTTCCCTTAAATGTTGTTATAACCTACTCACATTTACTATGATTTAATTTGAAGTTTCAAAGTTTTGTTCATATCGACTATGTCACACAATAATTTATATAGAAAAAATTATGCAAAAAAATAATGATACATGTACTTTATGATAACATAAGTGAAAGTCTTTTCAGATAAATTGTATGTATGTATATGCATGCATGTATTAAAAAAGATATGATATTTTAAACATTAGAGATATACCAACAAAAGGGAAATAAAATATATTTATGTAAAAAGGAGTACGAATACATACAAAGAAAGGAAACACATTAAGGTGATAAAATAAAAAAATTATATTTTATTTAAAAAATTGAATGTAAAGGCATGTATTTATAAAAGCATATTTATTACAAAAATAAACAGGCCAAGCAATTTTTTGAAAATAATAAAATGAAAAATATTTCGCACCATCTAAAATATTCTAATGTATTTTTAATGTTAATAATATTACATATACGCACACAAATATTTGTATAGATCTAGAATTTATTTTAAAAATTTGTAGAATTTTACATGCACTGGGTGGTCCCAACACAAGTATCTTTTTAAATCGTATGCTGTTTGGCACTGAAAGTGTTTTCTGCCTAAAATGATGACTATCAATTACTATCATACCGACGCATAAGCCACAATGCACAATATTGCAAAATTTTTATTGGATATTGCATTTAGTCTTGACGATGTCCATTAACCGTCTCCAAGCTAAATAATTCCCTTATTGACTTTATATCACAGGATGACATTCAAAAGAATGCTTTACGAACAATACAGCAACGATCCATATATTTAAGGCTAATACCGTGCAATCCATTCGTTCTATTGAACCAGAAACCAACGAATTGGAACAATTGATTGGTAACATAAGCAACTGCGAAAGCAATTTCTATTAAAGTCACAATATACCAAAAGAAATGAAGTTTAGTTCATTTTATTTAACTTCTAAAAATATACTTTTATTTGAACCACCCTCTACATACATACAGGTGCGTGTGTATGCTTCGCATAGAAACGTGTAAATTTAGGTAATTTTCACTAACGATTCATAATTTTGCATTGTGTGAATAGGTTTTTTTTAACTTTCTGAATACGTTTAAATTTTATGAATTCGAAACAAGCAGCCTGATTTAACATAGTTTCTACACAACGAACACCATAAATCATATGGCATGCAAAGGTTTTATTTTCCTTTTCATTTTATTTTATTTAACATAAGAGTACTTGTATGCGAAGCAGTAAATAATTAATGAATATTTATTACAACATTTATGATTAGAAATAAAAAAAATGCCAAGATTCTTTTAACGATTTTAATAAGGTGCATGATTAAATGTTGACTGGAATACATGTGCTATAAATATATGCATGTGATGGCCTGATTTAAATTTTAATTTTTATTTCTTATTTTATAGGGAATATATTATATTTTTAAATTTAATATATCGCAGTAAAAATTTAATTTTGATGTGAACTTATTTAAAATGGTGTCTAAACTTATATAGTACATAAAATTCCGTCATGATATAGTTTAGTTTTTCTGTAATGAAAACATTAACAAGAAAGATGACCATCAAAATATTTTAAAGTCATATTAACCCTTTCCCTAACGTATCATAAAAAAGTGATTTTTAACAAGTTTAAGTAAGTTCTTCATAAGATGTGATTCTCAAGAGCGCAAAATGGGCGAAAGCCCCGGCAGCCAGTCCTTTTTTCTCTATATACATTTTTTTTGCAATAAATTTGCATTAAATAAATATTAATCTATATATATATAAATGAATTTGTGTTTGTAAGTTTGTTTGTTTGTATTAACTGTTGTAACATTCTAGGATATACAACATTTGTAGTTCGTCCATGCGGAGCAGAAGCAAACAAATCGTTTGGTTTTCCTACACTGAAGCATGCAACGAAAAGCTGTCCGTGGGGAAACATGGACTTGACAAATTTAAGCCATAAACTTGAAGGGATTAACCATGAGCTTTTTATTGATTATCATTGTTAACGCTAATCGAAAAGCAAACTGCAATATTTTGAAGTCAAATGGCAAATCTTTTGGTATCCTGGGAATGCGAGGTAGCAGCACATTTGTTCCATTATATATGCTCGATACAATGACCCCTTCGTCGGAGGCCCTTGAGGTTGAAGTTCTAAATCGCTGAGTTGCGTATTTGGTGTTCTTCAGATGTTTTATTTTCTCTTTTGAAAATTGTTTCACATATGACGAAGTTATTTAATAATCAATTATTGAAGAAAACGATTTTGCTGGAAGTCACACTTTATTCAGAGAATAACACACTTCTCACTTACATTTGTACAGATATAAGAAAACTAATAGTTACCTCCAATGGGGCTACCCGTTTTCCTCCTCCTCCACCACAAATATTTTGGTGGAAGTTGCACGTTGTTCAAAGAATAACACACGCCGAATTTAGAAAACTTCGCTCTAATAGTTGTACAGATATGAGAAAACAAACAGTAGCCTCCAAAAGGGGCACCAGTATCCCCCCTCCGATACCTTCGAGATTTTTCTATAAGTTTCACTTTCATTTAAGAACCGCTTACAGTAAATTAAGAGAGTCTCACTATTTTAGTTATACAAATATAGCGATGGGGAGTGCCCTACCCACCCAAATTTTTCTAAAAAAATAGCCTATTTGAATTTCCCTGTTATCGGTGAGACAGTTCTGAAATTTTAAAACGATCGGTGGTACCGTTTGGTGTCCTATAAGGAACATGCAAACAAACATACAAACACAGATTAATTTTTGTATATATAGATGCTTGACAGTTGTGCGGGCAAATTGTTGACTCCTCAAGACTGTTTGTTATAATTATTTCGTTCACATTTTCTGTGCACTTAGGACAAGGTTGAGTTTTTCTATAGAGATCAGTGTTGCCGATTTAATGGACAATATTATATTTGAAATTTATTTTATAACAGTTATTATTTTTTACAAATATTTTACGAAAGCACTTATAGAACTTTTTAAGTACAGCCAGAAAATGTTTGTTGACGTTTTGAGAAGCGACAGAAAATTTTACTGGTTCCTCGCCCTACACTGTTCAAAGTAAAAAGGAACGATGAACGATGGTTGACAAACTTAATTGAAATGTCAAACACTGTTACATTTGCAATATACAAATATAAAAAACAAAAGCACTTGGAAAATGGAAAAATTGTAAAATACGCGCGCGTATGCGTTAAATAGAACCAGCGTTGTATTTTAAAAATTTCTTTTTTAATCCCTTGCGACGTATGATCCCAATTGTATTACTCTTCATACTTCGGATTTTTCTAAGAACTTGGTTTTTGGTGATGAAAATAGCATTCGAGTGGCGATTTAAGCTGGCTGATCAGTGTTATTTTCGCGCCAAGAATGTCAGGTTATCAAGAAAGAAACAATTACCTAATTCATAGTGCCATAGAAATGAACCTGAACTATTCACTTTATGTATAATAATAATTTGTACAAATGTAAATTAATGAGATTTGTAAGAAATAATCAAGTTACTACAAAATATTTTTATTTGTTGATCATCAATTGGATTTGTTCGTTAGTTTTCTAGACTTTGGTATTTTATTAGACCCTAAGTTAAATTTTATATCACATATAACATTTGCAGTAAACAAGATCAGGGGCACACTAGGCTATATTAAACGCTGCGTAAAAGAGGTTAAAATCCATACATTCGGAAAGCACTGTACATGGATCAATAATAAGGGATCTAGGCGCACGGTAGCGCGCCAAGCCAAGTTCCGGCCACACAGTGTGTATTATTACACGAAACATTCAAACTGTTTTTACCCCCCTCATAACTTTGCACCACTTAATCATAAAATAATTAAACTTGCAATATAAGGTCACCTTACAGATATAAGCTTGGCAACATTTTTCTCATAATTCTTTCCCATATTAGAAAGGCCAAAAACATTGCCAAGCTAATAGGTTGCATAGAAATGAGATGTTATTGTATCTATCAAGATTTTGGTCTTTATTTTAATCTCAGTATTTTTTACGGCCGATATTTTGGATAGAAACTTGGCCTTATTTTCACATTCATGTTTTTGTGCGGATTCTATTTACCAAATTCACTCTTTTGCAATTGAATCGGAGCAAAAGCAACTCCTTTTATTTTGCCTTCAAGTATTACATTTTTTTAATTTTTTATGTAAATTAATATGAGGAATTCTCTCTAAATAATTCAATACTAAAGACAAATAATAAATAAATAAATACCTGGATAAAATTGTTTCGAAGAACTTTTCAAGCAAACATTTTTATAAAACAAAACAAAATTTTAGAAAATATCTTTTTACCACTTTTGACTACCTAAAACCTTTAATCATTGCATTTGAAATTTTATATACAATCAGTTTAAGGACATTGCAATCTGAGCTAAATAAAATAATGCCAAATGAAATAAAAATAGGCCTCAAAAAAATTTAATGAAATAGTTTGCAAAAACTACGAGTAATTAAATCATGAAACCCGAAATAAAAAAGATAAAATAAGTCAAAACAAACTAAGATCTAAAAAATATGATAAAGACTGACAAAACAGCAGTAAAGAAAAATATAATAAAACACCAAATATCTTTACTAGCATTACTTGTTTTTTTTTTATTATGAATATAATAGATCAAATTGTTTAAGAGATTTAAACAAAAGTCAGTAAAAAATTATTAACGTGTTTTTTGGTAAAATATTTTTATTAGCATTTTTTTTAATTTTAAATAATATTTTTAATGAGTAATATAATTTTTAACTGGAACAAACAGTCTTTTTGAAATTTAAATTGTAGATGCGCATCCAGACATAATAATTATTTATTCATGAAATTTCTTTACCAAAAATAGATGTTTTTTATAAGAAAATAGCAAATCTGAAATCTGTAAAGAGGAATAAGAGAGGTATGCTAGGCATTTGCGATCGTTTTCGACATTCTTTAAAAACCTTTAATTGAAAAAACAAGCGTAAAGGACCATGAATAGATGAAATAATATCACAACTCTACACTACTCCAGCTGTAAAAATACCAGAATAAATTTTACTCTGTGAAACAAATATATATTAAGTGCTTTAAATTAAAATTAAATTAATAATTCTCCAAATAAGCTACTAGTCTTGAACTAATAGCAAATTAAAAAAACCTAAGCCAAAAAACTTTTATTGTCAATAAAAATGTTTCGTTTATTGCAAAATGTGTTATTACTTAAAGTGATTAAATATATTTAATATTGAATCTACTACACAAAAAAGTGGATTTATTGAAAGTTTAGTATGTCATTCGTACAAAAAAATTTCACTCCTTAATACTTAAGAATACAATACTGTTAGGATTGCAACACAAAAAGAAACAATTTCAATTGCTTTTAAAAGTATTACTCGTAGCTGGCAAAATGCCAACTTTTGGTATATTTTCTAAGAGTAGATATTAAAATAACCAAATTAATTTGCATATAAAAGTTTACGACTTTGGATTAAGAAACGGAGTGTTTGGTATAAACGTAAGGATAGAGCAGGGCAAAAGGTTATACTAGTAAGAAATTAAATTTTAAAATTAGATTTCAATAAAACAATGCAATAAAAAAATATTCAAATATATTAAATGCTATAAATAGTTTTTATATTTTTTTAGAAAAGGCCAATAAGGTTTCATTTTTTTTTAGCTTGCTGTAGCAGTAAGGAGTAATAAGTTCATTAAACTTTTATTTTTCGCAAGATAAGAAATCGTAATTAATTTATGAATAATAAGTTTAAAGTCTTATTATATTTGTGTTCATATACAAACTTATGGATGAGTAAGGTGGCTTAATCGGCGTGTAATACTGTAGTAAGAAAAAAGTAAAATAAGAACTGGTGCTCTTTACTTTAATAGATATACGAAAATTTTCACAACGATTAATACTTCTATTTTAACCTTTCAACAAGAAATAAGTGAAAAGGAAAAAAAGATTTGTCATTCTATTTGTATTATCTGCAATATTCTTTGCCGTTCCTATACAATGCAAATATTCGGGAACGTTCTAGTTAGAGAAATCAATTTAACGACGACCGTCTGGCCATCTTTTCGATGTAGCAACGCCTGGTCTAAATGATGTATAGATCCGTTAAAATTTGTACGAAGTTTTTTGCTAATCGGACAAATTGATCCACGAATGACAAAGATCTAGCAGGGAATGCCACTTGTTTTTGGTTTTTGTGACGACTTTCTCAAGAATAAATGCAAGAATTAATTTTATTGAAGCAACTGTTCTCCCTTAAATACAGTAAAATTACTTTGTCACTAAAGAAATTTTTTACACCATACTTTGGTGAATGGTACACAACCGAATATTACTTTTGATTTATTTCAGTTAATGTACTTAAATGCGTCGTAGCTATTCAAAATTCTACCAACTACATATAACATAATTAGCACTTCGAAATTTAGAGCGAGTTTTAAGAGTTTTCAATGAAACTTTTAAATCCTGTTATTTCTTGTGTCTATGAGAGCTCTTGGCTTCTGAATTCGTCTTTAACTAATTTTTATTATATCTATGTGTGGGCGATCCATTTCTTCTTTTTTCTCCAAATTTCTGTTTCTATAGCAGTCATGTTGCATAATTAGAACTGATCATAGGTACTTATGCACAGGGATAAAAATTATTTCATAATCCTCCATTTCGCTTCCATATGTTATTATCGACTTAACACTTGCATTGAATATCTTAATCGTTTACTTCTACCAAGCAAGCTTCATTACTTCTGCTTTTAACGTCTGCGCCGGGAACGCCCTTTGAAATTATTACGCTACACAGGTATCTGAATCCAGTCATATCCTGCATGGTGTCCGATAATCTCATAATATCTGTTTTACGGAAGTTGACTCTTAAGGGAGAATTAGCTTGTACGTTCTGTTAAGAACCAGCTGTTTGAAAAACTGTGTGTTTGTTGCTACTTTTTTATTCACTTCTGTTGCGAAAATATCTGCAGAAAATAGAATACAACATCAAGTGACAGCAAAGAATTTGTATGTATTAGTTTTTTTGTAGTACAAAATATTACATATTTTGTGTTAGAAGTCAGAAAATTTTATTTTAATTAAAGATTTTTTTTGTACATATTTACAAAATTCATTCTTATTGTGTATACATATGTATATTGAAACGAATAATTTGGTCAAGTTCAAATCCGAGTTTACCCATTTATTCATTGTTATTTTTACATCGTCCACATCTGAAAGTTCAGACGCAGAACAAGTAATTCAAAAATATTTTCAACAGAAAAGAACGGCAGAGAACGGCAACAAAAAGTAAAAACTAATGAGATCTTTAGTTCAACATACCTTTGAATCTGGTATTCCTATATTTTGAAGTCATTTCCAGATCACATCTTTGTTGAGTGTATCGAATGAATGTTCAAAATAAACGAATATTATGTATAATGTGCAGTTCCATTCGATTAAGTCATGATTGTTTTCCAATAAAACTAGGCAGGTTTCCGTAGTTTACACTAGGATTCAGGATAATGAATCGTATTAGCTTTTGAAATGAATTTAACAAGTCTATACCTTACCGATTTCTGCATTCATTAAGGTCTCCCTTTATTGAGATTGTCACTATAACTTCTATCTGTACAACAACAAATTTCATATATTAGGGTCATATGTGTTCAACCATTACTAGGATGTGTTTATTTAACGGGTGGGAGGTTCACTAAGCCGGATGGTTTGTTGGTCTTTCGTTTCCTGATCGCATTTCGGATTTTATTTCGGAATTATTTTTTTCTGTAATAATTTTTTTAATAATTAACAAAATTGTTGATGCATAACAAGATTAATTTATATCATTTAAAGGACAGTCACTTTTTGTGGTACTCAATACCCCGCAAATACTATAATAAACTATTAAAGGCAATAAAAATATGTACGGAAACATTACACGTGTATATGTTGTTAAATTATAACACAAATCAACTATTACATTAAAGCAATAAACTGATTTGTGTAACTTATTATTTTTTGGTCGTGAGCCAATATGTTTCGGACAACTATATTTGGCTGTTGTAAGAACTTAACGGTTGTAGCAAGCAATCTATCGTTGCTTGTTGAAATTTTGAAGAAATGTCAAAGAAGTTCTTGTACGCATTTCAAAATTTACTTATTACCATTCATACCAGCTGACTAGGTTAGACTACAAATAAATAATATGACGACAAAATATATTAAAGGCTTTTTTTACTCTCAAACCTCATAATTTTGTTCTCTATTTATTTTTTGTTAATGTTCCAAAATTTTATTATTGATGTTCAAAGAAATCTTTAGAAAAATTTTATTTTGTTCACTTGTTATTTGCTGTTGTTTTATTTCTTTTTAATATTTAATTAAATTTCTTTGTTTTAGTGTTCAAAATTATTCAATTTGTATTTTTTTTTTGACACTTAAAATCCTTGCTTTGATTAATAACATTATTTTCTTATGGTCTAACTATCTTTAAAAAAAAACTTTTCAGAATGAATCAAATAACATTATAAATTCCAAACATAAACCAAAGTAAAAAAATTTGTAATAAAATTATAATCGAAAAGATTAACGCAATCATTTATTTGAAGATGTTGTTGACAATATAAAACTTCTTTCAACCTTATACGTCCATATTTTTACATTTCTTCTATTTATCTTAACGTCCATGTATTTCATTATAACAAAACAAGCGAACAGAGAAATATCCAAGTGATGATAATTACGATAATAACTCAAAAGAGATTTACCACTGGCAGACAAAATGAAAATCTAAATCTTGAAGTGGTGGCATTGCAAGGAAAAAACACCGAAGCTAATGACTGCTGTTAACAAAGTCTTTTGAAGTTTTTGTAAAATCTTAGCACGCACCCATACATAAACAAGCAAACACAGTTTGAACTTTTAAAACTGCCCTTATAAGCTCAGGATATTTAAAATTCTAGTCATAAGCCTTGGCAGGGATCAGGTGTATTTTTATGTTAAGGAAACACATTAAATAAGCTTAACGCTGTTAAAAGAAAATATGAAAAAAATATGAAAGCTAAATCTAAGGAAAGGAAAGTTTTTATATTAGATATAATTTTTTTTCTTTTGCTTAAAATATGATGAAAAATGTGACAATAGCTAAAGTAAAAAAACTACGTATGCATGAATCTTCATTAGGGTTTGCAATTTTTCAATCGTTTTGGCTTCTAGCGAGACTCGAGGCATTTAGTTCACAAAATAAATAGACTGGAAATTAGTTTTTTAGTTCAAAAAATGCAACAAATATTACAATTATAAAAGAAGTAAAAAAATTGACTTTTGATGAATCTTTAATAAAACGAATGTAAGCAACAAAATAAGCAGTAATAAGACGTTATACCGGCTCAATTTAGTTTTTATTATTTGTTTTTTTTTATACTAAACGAGAATCAAAAACATAGTTTTTTTCTATATGATTCTAAAAATGGTGATAGGGATAGCGGGGGATTCCCTGGAAATATTTCGCAAAAGCTCCATTCGAAATGCAAAACGGCTGTAATATCCTACAAACGGAAATCAAATTTTCTGTAAATTTTCCTAAGAATACCCATTGCGCAAACCCTAAATGAAAAACGTAATCATGACGATGCACATAATGGTGACAATTTCGATAAGTACACTAAAAGGCTAAATCTTTTTATTTGGGGATGATTTCTTATTTCCAGTTTTATTACGTTAGACACTCAACAAGAATTATACCGGAAAGAAATATAAATGATGATTTTTTGGTTACTTCAATAGAAGAACAATGGAATATAAAGGTGCTATGAAAACATAAAATGCAATGTCCGGCCAGTGATGTAGTAGTAGGAGGGAGAAAAAACGCCTCAACTGCAAAATTTCTGTTCGGAAAAGACTTTACTTTTAATGAAAAAAAAACTATCCTAAAAATGAAAATAAAGAAAATTCTATATTTTCAGAGTGAAAGTTTTGGCTTCTTTTCCTACAAGTAAAGCTATTCTGGTATTGCAAATTTTCAAATGTTTATTTATTTTTAATTTTTGTTTGCATTTTTTCCTAAAAGAATTAATTTATAGACAGGTGGTACGAAGTAAGTTCCCAAAACAAAAATTAACTAATGATTTAAAGGGGGAAATAAGAATGGCTTTAAAGTTCTAGATTCCCAACCACAGAAATTAATCTAGTAGTCAAAAGTATTTGTTCGTTTTAACAATATGTATTAGTTCATTTCGTTGGGTACTTAATTCATTTAAAATTGGGGGTGAACTCAAAGTCCTCAAAATATAACCATACTAGCAATTTTGGGCTCACTGTCATACGTCACTGCCACTGTGTGAAAAATTCTTAAGTGTCCTTACTATACACATAAATCCTTGCGTATTTTTATTCATCTCATTTTAAGTGGTATTTAATCCCTGGCGTAAGTTCGGCTCATAAGGTGGTGAATACTTAAAAAGGTAACAAAAATAACTTCATCGTTAACTTGACGAATAAATTCAGCAGAAAATAAGAAATCCAAAATTGTATTGTTCTCTCTTGTTTTCGATTTAAATGAACACTGTTCTACTTCCTGCTGTTATTTTCATGGGTCTGTGTGTTGCTTCAATATCCTCGTTTCAAATTATAATGGCATTTAGTTTGCGTAATATAATGCATTATGATTATTAAAAGAACAGGTAACCTACAAGGAGACACGTAATTGTAAAAATAACTAAAATATTAAATTTCATTACACATACTTAAGTGCAAATTTTTTTGTATAAAACAGTAGCGTGTGATATAAGTGAATATATGCATGACGCAAAATAGAAAATAATAATAATTTTGAATTTTTACTGCGAAAACGTTGTAAAAGTAAACGTTTAAATTAATATGTATGTATTATGAAGTACCACTTTATACACTGAATATATTGCTTAGTCCAATATTCTGTTTCTACTCTAGCAGACAGTGGAATAGCGAAAACGTGTACTAATTTTTCCAAGCTGTATGGAAAAATGTTTTGTAATATTTCGTTATTTTTAAAAATCAATTCTATATTGCTCATATGTCTACATACATATATAAAAACTGTACAAGGTTACTAGAAGTTTAAATAATCAAGTTGAAAGATAATTTTTATTTTTATATTTGAAGATAAATTTTTCATAAAAATTTTCATTAAAATTCAGTTAACAGGAGGCATGTTCTGTAACATTGGCAATAATTTTTCGCGTCGAAAAGATGTGAAACCACAAATTCCATTGTTTCTCGAAAAGTGAGAAAAAAGTGTGTATGTAACTATAAAAAGAGCTTACGTCGTTACGTTAAAAATGTCATTATATACAACTCCAAGCTGAAATGAAATTTTATACGTTGAGAACGCTAGCCACAAATATCGTTGACGGCGACCAAAATCTACTAACGTTAAAAAAATGTCAACGACGACGCCGAAAATTCAACCGTCGACTGTAAAAAATAATGTATGGTGCGAATGTATTTTAATGAAAATTTTTATGAAAATTTGTATTCAAATATAAAAATAAAAATTATCTGTGCGTTTAAAAATAAAATAATGAAGTTGTTATTTTTTCCGTATTATTTTCCGTAAATTTTCTATTTTGAGATTGTTTTGTATTTTTAAAACTTTATCTCACCGCGTTTATTTTTTGCGAGTATATTTGACAGCTGAAAGCGGCAGCTTTTCTCTCAAACAGTTTACAGACACACTTTTTCTGTAAATTGGCGAGTAATTTGCTTACGTGACATTACAGACACAGTTTAGTGAGAAAAACAGCTGTTTGTATCATTTTGTGCTATTTTTGTTTCATATCACACATTTCAATCGAAAAATTTCTCGACGCGGGGGTTTCAGATAGCTTTTGGAAACATTCCCGTTCTGTAAGTCAACAATTTGCTACATAATATCGGTAAAAATTTAAAACACGAGTTGGAAAACTCAGTATAATTTTACCAAAAATGTCAACTCAGCTGTCAATAGGATTCTGTTCGCACATATTTTTTCTGTACAGAAAATTATTTTATATTTTCGTAATTATTTATTCATTTATATTTACATTTCTATCCGACGTGGATTCGTTCACGTTGTTTACTTTGTAAGTAGCTTTAAAATAATCACCAAAATACTTATGTACCCTAATTTATTTAAAAAGTAAAAATATTTCTATCAGTATTGAAATTGTTTATGTTGTGCCGACATAATTGTGAATAATAAATTTCAAATCCTTTATTAGATTTTGGCAAGCCGAGTGAGTAGTCGATAATTTTTGTAGCAAACTCTGTATTCTGATAAGTACATTTATGGTTTACATTTAAATTTAAAAAAAATATAATTTTACTTCATAGTTTTACATATAGAATATTATATTTTCCATAATCGCATTATATACGGCTTGCAATTCAAAATGTACAATGAAAAACTAGAAAAAACTTTATGACAGTTTTTAGTTCTATGTATTGGATTTCAATTGTATGAGTGTGTAAGTGAGTTTGTTTTTTTAATAAAAACTGTGAATTTATTTGGAAAAAAGATTACCTGATTTTATTATATTAAACTTTTTTGTTGAAAACTTTACGTTTGTGTATGTATGCATTATTGCAGGTGTAAAAATGCACAATGTAAAGTACTTGAAAGTTTACACGCGTACTTAAATAACTAACAATAAAAAATGTAGTTTTTGTAGTTTCAAATAGTTTTTTGTTTTGAGAGACAAACTATAAATTTAAATTTAAGGATTATGTTTATTTTTATTTAATTAAAGTTAAGAGGGAATGAAACATTTAGTCGGCAATGCCGATATTTTTTATTCGTTTTACTGAAATAATTGATATGTTTGCAACTTGAGACTCTCAAGACGTAAATTTTGGAGAAAAAATATTTTGCAGTGTCAGTGTCAGAGATGATTCTAATTCAAAAAAACGTATTTCTTCTGATTTTTGCATTCGGTCACATTTGGTCAAATTATTACAATTGAGGTATTTTATGTTTTTATTAATGTGTTATCTGCACTGGTTTTTCAATTCCTAGTGACTTGTATTAGATAGTTGGTAACTCTAATGAATATACGTCCAAAAGAATACTCTTAAGCAAAGTTTTTTTAATTAGTTCAAAAACCTAAGTTTTAATAAAGTAATAATTAAAAAATATATCTAAGTTAAACAAATAAACATTTAGGAAGTCGAAAAATATAAAATACAATCAGTAAAGGCCGTCGAAGTGCTAAAATAAATAAATCAATTCGTTACAAATGTAACAAAAATTTCCATACCCTTTCTACAACATTGGATAAGAGAAAAAAGGAACACCTCCTTAAACATAAAAGTGAAGAGTATTTTTGTCAATTTTGCGATGGGAACAGGAATATAAAGGCTGAGTTAAGTGTGATTAAAGAAGAACTTCAAACACTTGATCAAGTATACGTTCTAAATGAAACTATAACTAACATTCATGTCGAAGCAGTATGACGAAAGTGTACAAAAAGAAAACAGATTGTTTAAGACAGAGGTTGAAGCTCTTAAAAATACCGTCTAAACTTTGAATGATAATAGAGTCTAAAATGATTGTTTAGTTCGAGGTATGAAGGCTTAGGCTGGTTCATCTGCAGTAGAAACAGGTCTAAAATTGACAGAAAATGTTGGAGTCACATTACAGATAATGACTATTTTGTTAGATACAATAATACTAAAGAAAAAAAGAAGCAGCTATTAGGAGTGCAGTTCAACTCTAAGCTGGATAAAGACAAAATAATGTCAATAACACGTAAGCTCAAAGAACACGAAGACACGAAGGATGTTTTTATAAACTATTGCTTGAGTAAAGAAACATTAAGCTTATTTAATTATGTCAAAGCACTGAAAAGCATTGGCTACCGTTCTGTTTATCCAGTTAATGGACGAACATTAGTGAAAAAGAGTGAGTCGTCTGGAGCAAAAGTCATAAAAAACGAACAAGAAGTTGTAGATTTGTTGCTAGAAGCAACTACTACAACATCCATTAAACGAAGAAACAAAAGTAATAACGCTGAGAATGATTCTAATGAAGCATATATTTCAACATATAAGTAATTATAATTCACTAATCTTTTATTTCCTTTTTAATACCTGTTCCTCAATTTTATTGTTATTTATTATCTAATATGATTAAAAACAGAAATTTTTTAACTTTGAAATATTTTAATACAGTTTTAAAAATACCAATGATTTATTATACATAACATTTATAAATGTCAGAAGCATCTCTTATATAGATAGATAAATTTAATAGTTTCACGTCTACAGGAGATATGGTTTGAAAATAAGTTATTACAGATATATGCTGTTGCCAACTAATTTGAAAAATATTAATGGAATCTCTACATTTAAAATATCTCTAAAACGTTTATTATTTGAACAATTAATATTTGATTTCCAATAGCATACATGTATTTTTTTCCTTCTCTTTTTACATAAATTAGTATATACAGCAGTCGACTCAATCGACCGCATTCTAGAAATTAATACTAAACATTTACATAAATACATACAATAAAATACAAAAACAAAAAACATTCTAAATAAACAACTTAAACTCGTTTCTATAGAAAAGCAAAATGGACAACAAATACACATGCACACTTTGATAATTTTTCAAGATGAAGCTTATACATGCATCCGTAATAAGTGTGCATGGGTTAGTATCAAATTTAAACGCTTATTGCTTCCTAAATATCGAACCGATTTAAATAAAATTAAGGTTTTGAACATCTATGTAAAAACCCGTTTTAAAAACATATAAAGCTTTCCAAAATCGGTTCAGTATTACGGCTGTAAAAAACGTGTTTGCCTATTAATAATATAGATATATTATTTATTTTTGTGTATAACATATTTGTCATGAGCTATTACATATTTATTATATAATTATTTATACTATTGCCATCTTACCTGTCCTAATGATTTTAAGGAGCGGAGGTCTTAATAATGTAAGTTCTAAATAATTAAATTAAATTAAAAAATTAGATTAAGCTTTAAATATTGAGAAAGGGGTTTTTAACGTATCAATATAGTCTGAGGAATAAATGAGCAAATATGAAGATGATTATAGTCCCATAAACGAGTTAAAAATTGAAATGCCTTTAGGGATTGTTTTTGTACTTGTTCAGATTTTATCAAATTGAAAACTGAGTTTTCGTTAAGACTCATAGCATAATTTTTAGACAAGTATATTTTAACCTTCAATGTCTTCAATGTATGGGACTTTTTCTGTGTCCCTTTTTGTTATGATAGACGGAAAGAAATATGCATAATCAGAGATATAGAGGACTGTAAAAGTTTTAAAAAAAAATCATGATATGATTTTATAACTCTTTGAATACATTAAAACTCAAAGTGCAACTCGAACGCTAAAAATTAGTATTATTATAAAAATTCATACTCCATGTTTAGGAGCTTAAGGTTTCTACAAAAGATTTCCAGTTATATCTGTTGACTGCTAGTAGTCTTAATTCGTTTAAAGATATGCTGGTTTCACTAAGAATGGTCCGGCGCCAGGTTGTTTTAGGTGTTCCGTGACGCTGAACACGTTATGGTAGAGTTTCCGTAGAGTATGTTCAATTCAGGCATATTTTCTATTTCTTATTTCGCTGTTGATTTTCTGGTGGTGTGAAGTTCTTCATAGGTCATCATTAAATATGGTTCTGGGCCACCGAAATTGCATAATATTTCGGAGACAACGGTTTACAAACGTTTGAAGTTTTGCCTTACTTTCTTTGTTAACGAGTCATGTCTCTGAGCCGTAGAGGAGACCAGGCATCACACTGGCATTAACAATGCGGCATTTAGTTGCAGTGATTATGTTGCTTGCACGCCATACATTTCGAAGCTTGACAAACGCCGTGTGCACCTTCTGTATGCGACTTAGGATGTCCTTTTTTGCTGCTTCGGTGTGCCAGAGAACACTGCCCGCTAAATATTATTCCGCTCTTCCAGTTTATAGCATATTAACCCTTTGTAGCAATTATCAGCGAAAATTTATAATGAGAGTTAAAATCTATGTATTTTTTTCAATTCGACGTTCAAATTATTTGAACTAAATTGAACCCTTTTCTCAGTTAAAGCAATTCTGTAGCTTTTCTATGAAATATTTTTTGAGTTCATTATTCGATTTGAGTTTTTTCTTTTAATCAATATTATAAAAGCTTGTCTAACCATTTACCAAAAATAGCAGTTAAGACATTCAATAATATAAAATTTATTTGTACTCGTATTATAATTATTCTTCTATTTAAAATTTAATTATTTTAATACACTTTATCTACACTAACATATATAATTGATATTATTTGCTTAAAACATTGCAATGATTTACTAATTCAATAAATTATTAATCATGCCAAAGAATACAAATTGATATTTATATATGGTGGCGCATAAGTAATGCTATGATTTATTTAGTGAATAAACTTTTTGTTTACATAATTCTTTTCTTTTTTCAAAATTAACTTTGGAAAACTTGGAGAATTCACGATTGCAAGTCTCAGCAAATATACATGAACCAAAGTTGTTCAATTCAGCAATCGAATATTCAGACTCAAAGATCATATCGAAATTTGTTTCATGTTCGATATACTCCTAGCGTTCTAATTTACCGATTTGTTTGAGATCTTTCGTGTGCTGGAAATGATAAGAATCTTGCTCAGAAAACACCAAAACTTCTTCCAGGAGGCATTATCAGGGTTTGGCAATGTGCATAAAATTTACTGGGCTTAAAAAATAATGTACAAATGCTTCTGAACAATTTTGCAAACAAATAGATTATTTAAAACCTCATGATGAGCGAATCACCTATTTTCACCTCAAACTTCACGTGAATAATCAAAATTGCATTTTCACCTCAATGGTCACGTGAATATTTAAAAATGCCGTTTTAAAGAAGTGCACATAAAAAACGAGTTTATTTACAAACATATTTCCATTATCACTTCATTGGTTACGCGAATAATAGAATTTGTTAAATATGGGAAACCCAAAATACAAGAATAGTTGTTTAAATCAAATGGACCAACTCAGATGAACAGAAATTATCATTAGACCATATTTTTCGAAAACGAAAAGCAAGCAGGGCAATGATTGCAGAATTTTTTTAGTCAGATGCAATGAACAATCTACAAATGTTGTTCCAACAATATGGAACCATAACTCACAGACCTCGTCGAACAATTTCAGATTTCTGGCCAGGCGTTACCCCGATTGAATAGGTTCCGTCTTTTTTCTTTGTCGCTACCCAAAAAGTAAGATATATGCTAATAAGACAAGGATCATTCAACAGGCTAAGGCCAATATTCAAAAAGAAGTCGGGTCACTTGGACCTGATATTTAAGAAAATTGTGAGAAATGCTTATGAAAAAGTACGTCATATCAAAGCAAACAATGGATACCGTTTAGAAAAGATTTTCTGCAAAATGCAATGGTAATATATTTCCAAGCTATATATTGATATTTTTGACCCACCCTGTAGATAGTTATTTCAATATTTATGAACATAGCGACATGTTTAACATTCCATTATTCCATGGTCTTAGCACTTGTCAACACATTTCAATTTGCAAAATTTGAAAATTCCCTTATGTAAAATGCTAAATAGCCATTAAACATAATATATACATATAAATATCCATAACAACATACATACATATATCCTGAATTGTATGTAAATTTTCTAAGTATTTTTTTTAAATATATTTTAGAACACAGGATAATAAATTTGATTAGGCTTAACAATAATTAGCTCAAATATTTCTATGTACAAATGCTGAAATAATATACATATATTCGCAGAGGATGACCAATAAATTAAAAACGAAATAAGAAAATTAATTTGTTAGAATAAATTTGAACTCTTTTGAAAATACTTTTACTATTACAATGAGTCAGTGAAAAATCATTTGATGACCTTGTTTAAATAGTAGAAAACATCTCAAAATTCTAACAGACTTAATAAAAAGGTACCTTGCAAAATAAGAAGTGGCGAAAATAAGAAGTGTTTTAATGCGTTTGCGCGTTTTTTATATACCATTTCTTCCAACATGAAGTTAAAAATATATAAATATGCCAAAAAAATATATTTTTAAAATTACTACATATTTCAGCTACATTTTTGTATGAGATAGTCCGATTTTTTGACACCAAATAAGAAGTTTTTAATAAATTTTAAGATTAAAGTCTTTCTTTAATAAAATGTTGATTATGCTTCAATATTTCTTTTTGAATATTTTGAGTTTTAACTGTCTGACGATTGGTTTTTTAGTGAATTTGGAATTTTTTTGGGAAACTTGTTTTATTGACTGTTCTTGGTAAAATTTTTAAATTTATCTAATACTTTGGTGGAATTACACAATCTTATTTACATAAATTTTTCAAAAGGAACATTAATTTTTGTTATTGGAGAATTGTCATTTCGTTTTTAATTTAAGTTTTTAGTTGTTTTTCAGTATGTTTTCGATTTAACGTTTTGAATTTTTTCAAACTTTTGATTTTTATTAATAAAATCTTAAAATTTTTATTTTTGCGTTGTGGTCATAATTTTCTTTTATTCATTTAAATTTTATCGTATAGATTATTGCTAAGAAATAGTAAAGATTTTTGTACTTTTATATATAAAATAGTACAAAAAAAATAACAACAAAAAATGTGAAAAAATGCAATCGTTTATTGGCAACATCTGAGCCACATATCAAATGATTTTACTTGTTTTAAATGGAAAACCTACGAGACATATACGTATTGTTATAGGTTCTGAGATATACCCATAGTGGTAAGTCCAAGTTTCAGTTATATATTTATGTATATATACCGATGTAAGCAATCATTCGGATTGCAATGAAAAAACTATGAACAAACGAGGCGATGCTTATTATACCAAAATTATTTGTGAGAAACATAAAACCACGGAACTATGTGATATGCTCCCGACCAGAACCATATTTAACACTTGAGTTTCTCATTCACTCAAAATTTTTTTCAGGCGTGAATTCCGAAGAAATTGCTTTAACTGAATGTTTTGAACGAGGTTAGCAGTCGTGGATGGATTGAAAAAACTTTTGCTTTCAAAAGTAAGCTGAGAAAGCCAACAAAGAGCAGGAAAAACTATAAGTTTACAAAAATAATTTTCTCTCATTTGTTTTTCAATTATTTTAGTTTTGATACCTTTGACACCTTTAATTTGTGAACACCCTGAAATTAGTTTCAAATGCGTGTTTGTAAGCCATCAACAAAATTCTGGTTGATAATTTATTCACTTTAAGCAGTGAATAAGAGTGAGTTGGCGACTGAGCACGTGTAGGAGAGAATGAGAAAGTGGCTAAATGTTACGGTGCAAACAGCATAATTAAATTGTTGTGGGTGCACATAATGCATTTGTAATTATTTGTGAAGTCCCAGTGATTGATGTTATTTTACTTTTTTTCTCTGTTCTCTGCTCTATCTCCGCACCAGTGTATTTATAATTAATTATTAAGCAAAACTTAAAAAAAAAATTCTATTTTTATATATACATGCACATTTATTTGTTTAACTTTGTTATAATCGCATGTTAGAAATTTATTTGTATTAGAATTAAATGCGGAAATGTATTACATGTTATATTCATCTACATATAAATCTATTGATATTTTTATACTGAATGAGTTCTAATGAATAAAATGGGAGAAAGTCAAACTAATTACTTAAATTTTGTTTGAGAAATAAGTATGTAATGTTAATGTAAATAGTATGAATGAATATATGAATGTTCAGAAATGATAACGGATATATTTATTTATGTATTCATAATATTGTGTAAGTAAGAAAATTTTGCTTAAAACTATTTAAAAATAGCATAGCACCAAACTCAATGACTGGTCAATGTTTTCTGCGTTTAAAATAAAAAACTTTACATTATTAACTCAAAATCGTGAAAACTGCAATATGGTGTTATTGAAAAAAAAACTAATTACCACTATTCTCCTACAAGTTTCGCTCTTAAGCTACTCCACTATATTTTAAAAATCAGTCCTTTAACTAATCACTTCATTATTAAACTTTTTCTAAAGATTAAAAAATTAATTTAAGGTATAAAAATTTCACAAATAACAGAGAGCATTTGTTCTTTGGTGTAGCATAAACAAATACTAAAGGCATGCTGCTTTCATAAAAGATATTGACAGAAAGTTCTTTCAATTGCAATAATAATATATAATTTGCAAATTTTGACAAAACTCTCAGACCTAGTTACTTCACCTATAATCTTGATAATTTCAAAGTTGTATGTAAAATATTCAACGTAACTATTATCTATATTTTCTTTCAGCACTGTACTCAATACACCTGTATTTTGTTTGTTTAACATTTTCTTAATTTTTTTTAGTTTTTATTTTGTAAGAAAAATAAAATGTCATAAATTATTAACACTAAGATACATAAATAAAAAAAATAAAAAACAATCCACGTTTTTCTTTGCTGTTTCCGGTATGTTGCATAAATTTCACTACCTCACGTTTCCTTTTTCCTTTTAATGCTACCGGACTTTTTTTTATATGTATATTATGATTTTTTGCATTTGTTTATGCTTTTCATTTTGTATTATTGTGCTCGACATTCTCAAGCTCAGCATCTCATAATACATACATGCAAATAAAATGCAAGCCCAGATAACCAAAACGTTCAAAAGTAATTTCGCTTTGGAGCATTTCTAAGATACATATTTTTCGATAAGAAACACCCAAGGGCAACTATTGAAGTCGAAAGGAGAAAATATATAATATATATATATAGTTTGTTGCCTCGAATGTTTAGATTTATATATTTCGCCCATGAAACAATAACGAGCATTTAGAAATATCAAAGGGGAACCACATGGAAACTCGTAAGTTCTTCATAAAGGGTTCATAATTATATATGACACTTTTATAGATTAAAGCATTGGTTTTAATTTGACTTAATTACATGATCTGATTAAAAAATTTATTTAATGTATTTTATGTTTCATTTATTTATCTGCTTTTCAACTTCCTTAAGATATTTTCAATAATTTCAA
The DNA here is from genome assembly GCA_956483585.1 of Gymnocheta viridis. Taxonomy (NCBI): domain Eukaryota; kingdom Metazoa; phylum Arthropoda; class Insecta; order Diptera; family Tachinidae; genus Gymnocheta; species Gymnocheta viridis. Next base: position 7,300,769 of record OY101440.1, read on the forward strand.
GGCCTTTTAAGGTTTACTCGTAATTTTCGACCTGTTAGTTAAGTGTTATTGATTCCAAATCACATGCTTATTTTTTCGTCAATATTTCTTGATTCAATTTTTAATAAATTGCTCAAATAAACAGTTTCCATTCATTATAATATTTTGTGATAAAATTATATATTTTATTATAAAATACGAGTAGTAATACAATTTTCAAGGAAAAATGTTTATTTATTTTTGTAAGTTTTTGTGATTTTTTATTTCTTTCTTTTATTTATTTAGGTTAGATTCTATTGGCAGCCGTTATCAAGGCTTACGTGGATTCATTAATTAATTCCCGTTATGTTACTATGTTGCCAAGTCTCCCAATGTTTCTATGTTACCTCGATGCTGATATTCTCATACATCCACCCGGTTGATTCAATAAATGAGTGGATCATTTTGAAATCAATATCAGAGAGTCAAGTTTTGTTTCCAAGGGTTCTTTAACCAATTTGTCTTAGACCGACAAATGCCGGACAATGACAGAGAAGCTATTCCATTGACTCTTCCTCCTTCTCGTCACAACAACATCTACATAAATCATTGTAAGTAAGCCCTACCCTTTGGGCGTGCCTCCTAATAGACAGCTGTCGCCATAATTAGATTTCTGAGATGATTTCTAGACAGCTGTTAAGCCCGCTTAGTCTTTTTCATCTTTTGTAGGCCAGATATTAACAGTTTCCCTACAAGTAGTTTCACCAAATCGTCTCTGACTGGCAATAAGATAAGACTTGTATTCAATAAGTCGCTTAATAATTCTGAGTAAGACATCTATATCATATGTTGAATCGTTTCGACTTAAGGATAACCACTAGATGTCTCGCTATCTTCTCTAGAGACATCCAGATTTCTTGGACAATTCTTGACATGATGAGTACAATCTCCAGGGATCTTATGGCCGTCTTACTAACGGTAATAATGTGAATATCCTTGCCAGATATTTCACCATACCGGCTGTGCAGACGGCCATTATGGCGGCCTATATGACAATGCAGTGGTTCGGCAGCCTTAAAGGAATGCACCAGTTTAGCTGATAGGAGTATATGCCAGAACCCACACCATTAAGTGTTTTAGATCCTTCAGACCGATCATCTGAATCATCAAAGTGAACCACGTTATACAAAATGCTTAAGAAAAAGATAGAATCAGGATTTCTCAGGGGTAACATAATTAACGTCCATGTACCAATTTATGTCATACCGAATTCTAGAATAAAGGATATTGTAATCACTACATCCTCTAGTGGGCTTTTCTCTTACTGACGAGTTTGCAGCAAACTTTTTTGAAAAAAAGTCTGGTGATAACAAGTTTAAAACCAAGAGGAGCTCGATCTAATTACTCTTAAACTTCGTTTGATGACTCTTTCCCTTGAGTCTTCATCTTTTTTGGCATAGTTCAGGAAATTCCAATAATTCAGCTGCAGACTCTTCATTTTGCCTCTAATTAATAGTATTATTAAAAATAATTAAACCAACATGAGAAAGATTTTAAAGTAAAATGTTTTCTTGTGACCTTGAAAATGTTATATCACGTAAAAAATATTAATATCGGTTGATTTGCAAAACAGTAAGAAATGCCGAACACCCATATACTCGTAAACTGTAATATATTAAAACAACTCTTTATTTTTAATATAAATTTATAAAACATTTGATTATAAATTGGGAAGATGTTATATATTTCTTTATTATATCTCTCAAATTATAATATATGTATGTAATTGGAAATTTTAAATATATTTCGTTGTCAAATCATTGTTATTGTCAACTTGAAATCAAGCGTGTGTGTTTGTTGGGTATATATATCCACAACAAATGAAATAAGTTCTATCTCTAATATTTGTACTAAATATGTAAAGTAAAAACTTAAAAATGAAAAACATCATCATCAGTGATATTTACAGCAACACAGCAACTATAAAACCAATAAAAAGCGTTAAAGCTATAAAAACTGTTATGATGACAATGACAACAACTTTTATTCTCTTTTCTCGCATTTTTTCAGACTCTTACGGAAGATTTTCCTCAAAGCAAACTAACAGTTGTAATAATAGCTACAGTGGAATTAGTATTTATCACTATGACGGATGTCCTGACAGAAACTAACATTCGTACAGAAACAAGTTGTTGTATTCAAGGATACAACTGAAATGTAAATATAATTTTTTCATTTGTATCAGTTTATTTTAGCGATTTTTTTTGTTTACTTAAATACATCTTTGTTTTTATTTTAAACCTTTTAGATGCAAATGGATTTTGTTTCACGTTACTCTAAAAGGGTTCGACAAGGACTTTAAGATATGTAAATGCAGTTTACCTTACAGGCGTATTACTAAAGAACAAAATTATTTATTGGTTTTTTATTTATTTTATTTATGTATATATTTTAAACACTATTTTTTACAAGCTTTTTTTATGTTTACATTCTGTAGTTCCAAAGGTAACATATGGTGTCCTATTGAACCATACAATTGACTTTAATTGCAGCTAAGCCTGTTGCAGAGTACTCATATGTCGAACAAAATTTTCTTTGGGTCATAGTTTAGATGGTCTTAAAATTGTTTGGGGCATCATATTTCCCAAAAAGATTTTCTTGTGTGTAATCCAAAAAAAAAAACCAAATAACAAAATATAAATTTCAACCGGTTTATCCGTTAAACAGTTATAGTGCAACAGACAGACATACAAGCACTAAGATTCAAACGTTGAACTAATAACAGATGAAGTAGTTGATTAATGGTTCCAAATACAATCACAAACATAAAAATTTTATGGGTACCACAAAACAGAAACCTTATCTACTGTGGACAAACCATTTGATTTTATTTCTTTACATAGTACCCAAAAATTTGGATGTAGTCCATATAGATTATTTAATAAATTTAGAAATTAAGTTTTAATTAACAGTAACTTATATTTTTTCTCTACAAAGTACTTCATAATTTAGTAACTAATTTAGAAAACAACTGATGAGGATAATTGTAATTATTAAAGTGCAAAATGAACTTTTAATTAATATTCTTTGGCTTCAAAGATTCTTAATTATTTTATTATTAAAAAAAACTATACTAGATTATTTATTCATTTAAATCTCTTCATTTTTTTGATAGTTAAAAAAATTAAAAATATTTCACTATTTAGTTCATCACACAAATCAAATATTTAACATGGGCTTGTGAATATGCAATTACAACATTGTTTACATTGTAAACAATTTGTACACTAGCCCTGCTTTTATTTACAAAGATAAAATAAATATTTAAACATTTTGCACAGACGCCCAAAATATAAAACAAAACAGCTATTGAAACTGTTCATAATTCTGGCTATGAAAAAAAATAAATATTAAATACATATTTTTTTTCAATTAACTTATTTATATCTGAACACACTACCGTTTGCAGAAATAAGGAGTATGGTGTTACAAACTCCAACCAAAAGTAGATCTATATCTGCCAGTTAGCAGATCCTTCTATCATTAAAAATGTTTGAGATTAATTTGTGAGATCATTATATAGAGAGTATGAAAGCACAGTCGACAAACAAGCGTTAATATTATCGAAAGTTGTGTTTTCATTGGACTATAATAGCGATACTAGTTAAATTTTTTTTTGGCAAAATAGCAGAACAATCAATAAAAACTGAACAGTCGTCACATCATTTTTATTATCTCAAATTTCGTTTTTTATCTGGAAACGAAGGATGGCTAAGTTGTGTTAGTTAGACAATCGACTTAGATTTCTGTTGACAAAACCCCGCTGACGCTGCAAAACTATACAAAATTATATCAATATTTCTATATAATTTAAACTATCGAAAGTATTGATTGTGCTAACTCTCGATAGTTTGTGTGCTGTAAATATAAGTTGTTAACTTTATCAGCCGAAATTACTCCCGTTCTCTTGAGCTCTTCTATACAGATTATATATTTATTAACCATTCAGGGTTTAAAAAAATTTTAACATACAAAAGTATTAATAAATTAATAATTTATTCTATTTGGTAACTAAAAAATGGTTATAACTTATAAACATATAAATTTCTATAGAATTTTGACACTTGATTTTTTATAAGAATTAAGCAAATTAAATGCCTTATTTATTTTGTCCGCAGTGCATTACTTGCAGGCACTTTATATAAATTTTTATTACTGTTTTTATTAGCACTGGCAGTGAAGTATGTCCTTGTAAAATATTTGCACTTATTATTATAATTATTTTAATTTATTTCCGAAGGCGTTTTGATTTTAAATTTCAATGATTTCTTTTTGTTCAATTTATTTTGTTGTTTGCGTTTAATTTTTAAAAATAGAATCGTTAAAGTTGTCTTTAACAGTGTTAAATAATACGAGTATGTGCATTTTTCAAACGAGTAATAAAAATATTCGCACGTAATTCCTTCGGTTTGATAAACATAATTTGCTAAGCAGATATTTGGATTATTAATATTTTAATTTTTTTTATCATAAGAATATTAAGAATATAATTCTTTTATAGTTCAATAACATTTCTAAAAAAATTCAGAAAAAATAGCAAAATATACTAAAACATTATTATGGTAAAATTTTTTTTTGTAATATTATAAATTCAAATTTATCTATTACAATAATTTTAAAAACAACAGTAAAAAATATAAATACATTTTAAGTTTAAGGGTAAGGTGTTCCACGACATTTTAATGGGGTTAATGAAAAAAATCTAGATGTACACTCAGATAATATCTATGTAAAATCAACTAAAACAAGGTTGATTCAACTAGTTTTGCTAACAATTTTGCTTTATAAACGTTTCCTGTTAATTTAACATAACATTAAAGTAAAATAAAAGTTATAATTATCCACTTTAAAACAACTACAAATCATGTTGACTTGACATTGTACGTCAATTGAATCAAAGAGATTGTCATGTCGAATTAACGCTAAGATCCTGATTGAAACAATATTAAGAATATTTATAAAAACATGAATTTCATGTTGAATCAAGATAATTTTAATGTCGAATCAACTATTAACCCATTTAGAATTAATGTTACAGTCATATTGAAATAACATGAAAAGATGTTAAAATTACAGGAAATTCTGTGTTAATATAACATGGTTCCTATATTGAAATAACATTTTTGCAATGTTGTTTATTAATGGGACAAGCCGTTATAAAAAAGCAGTTAATTCATTTTTTTATCTTTATTCATTTATAAGCACATACATATAGCAATTGCATTTAAATATATTTTACGATTATTAACTGGAAAAACATATAAAGGTGGACTTGGGAACCTTGCGTCGCATTTTGAACAAATGGAATGTTTACTATTTCGTCACTAACAACATTAATATTTTCTCCTCCGGTTGCTAAATTTTCCACAAACATTTCAAATTCATATTATCATTGTTAGCTGCAGACATAATATAGAATTTAATTCATAAAAAATCTATAACACTGCACTTCTTCTGATACGTAGTAAAGCTGCAATAGAATGAAACTTGGTGTTTTTTAATGCTGTAAAGTAGCGGTAATTTTTGAATTTCTTCTCTTTTATCATGAATTAATTTTATTTCAACCCGTTTCACATTGTTTCAACATATTTCATGTTTTTTTTAACATTGATTTAACTTTCTTAACATGTTGATTAACAAAAGCCAATATTTGTTAATATTTAAAATTGACGAACAATTTTTTCAAAGTAATCCAATGTCATTTTTAATGTTTATAACAATGTTGATTTTACAATAGTTAATCTTGTTTCAACTATAAGCAATGTTAATTTTACATGAAAAACTGTAATTATTACTACAAAAATTAGAATTTAAAAAATTAACCATTGCTTGATGTCATTTTAACTCTGTAAAAGTTAAAATATTAAATGTACAATGTTACTTCAATGTGATTAATTCTAAATCAACATATTTTAATATTAAATTAATTATTTTAACCATTGATTTAACTTAAAGCAATGTTAGAAGTAAATTCAATTGGATTTTTTCCACAGCTTATCAATGACTTGATGTAAACATTTCTTGATGTTGATTTTACATTGTGTTTTTTCTGTGTGTATTAACCTTTATGTCAACGGCAACATACCTGGGTATGTTTTTAGTTTTGAAAACGCTGTAGCTCTAAACTGGACAACCGGATCGACTTGAAATTTCTTGATATCCTAGTCAAAACTGTTTTACGCAATAGTTCCAAGTTTGGTTAGGATTAGATCATCCGTTCGGAAGATAAAGCCCATTTACAAAGTTGCACCCTTAAGTCAACAGAATACATACCTGGGTATGTATAGTAAAACGCATGCAAATATGATAATATAATATAAAAGTATAGTTTATTTTGAGCTAAGTTTTGTAATTATTTTTTTATTATTATTATATAATGTCAGTTTTAATTTTTTTGCTTAAAATTATTGAAATTCAAATACATCTATCGCATTGAGGTAAGTCTTTGGAATGCTCTGCGCACACTGGTTTGTTGCATAATGTGCATGCTTTACGAGTAGGGCGTCGTTTCGAGCAGATGTAGCAATTCCCCTTTACTTTTAGCCGGCCCGTACTATCACGTTCCTCCGATGCATGTGCCTCAGCATCCACAACTCCGATGGGCCCACCTTTCATGGCTTCCATGGCGTTGCGCGTTGAAAAAACTCTGGATATTCTGCTGTCATTCGCCCTTCTTTCCATTTCTGGCTTGCACAATTGCTCGCTAAGCTGATGGAGAAACATCCTACGGCGGCTTATAGATGTCTTCAGGTGAGTGTTGTTGTCAATGTATATTACGTATGCAGCAAACGCAGCAACGTCCACAATATTATAAAAGAAAGCCAGAGGCCATCTATTTGTGCGCCGCTTCGTACTAAATTCGGACAAGCACTTGTCCATGTTATCAACGCCACCTTTGGTTTTGTTGTAGTCCAATATAAGCAATGGCTTCTTCTTAGGACCGGTCGTTTCTGTTGTATAATGAGTAGTGGACAACATTACAACTGCCTTGTTTTTCTTGGGAACGTACGAGCACATTGTAACGTGATTACAGAACCCAAACATTGATGATTCAGCCTCACGTCGTTTCGGGTTGGCAAATGCTGCGGGCACGAATGTACGCCTTTTGTTGCAAGTACCCAATATAGATAAATTGTTGTCTAACATCAAAGTTTTTGCCAAGTTGTAGCTAGTGAAAAAGTTGTCACATACAATATTTCTTCCACTTCCAGCAAAAAGGTTGACACATAAATCCTTTACTAATCTTTCGCCAACGTTTCTTTCACGTTCACCAGACGGTGCCATTCCTGTATAGATTTGTCCCTGCATTGAAAAATTATATTCAATTTAGTTATTTAGATTTTCAACAATTTTCAACAATATTCATTGTACCTGCAATGGATAGGAAGAAATGGAGTCGCACACCCACCACACTTTTATTCCATATTTGGCAGATTTTGATGGTATGTATTGCGTGAAGCCAGTTCCACCACGATAAGCATACAATTGTTCATCTACGGTGACGTTGGCTCCAGCCACGTAATATCTACGAAGACAGCTGTTAAGCATCAAAAAAACGTCCGATATTGCTGCTGCTTTGTCAGTTTGTTTTCGTTGCTGGCGTGTGTTTCCATTATCAAAACGTATGAAGCGGCTTATTTCCCAAAATCGTCGTACACTCATTGCGGCACGATATAGTGGATGTGAAGTAGTTTTCCACAAATCTTTCGTATGCACGTAACCAGAATGTGTAACGCCACTTAGCAAAAGTAGGCCCAAATATGCATCAAATTCACTTTTTGTTATGGGAATCCATGATCTCGGTTCTCTTGTTGGATGTTTTGCGTTGTCAATATCATAAAATTGCTTTGCCTTTCGATTTGATTCACGAATAATTATGTCGCATATTTAGTTTGACATTATCAATTGGAACGTTTCTGCAATGGTCAAACCCTGCGTTGCCCGTACTGGTCCAGATTCTGCACTTCTTAGAATGTTGTGCGTACGGAATCTTACAGGTTGTGGTTGTATCGAGGACCAAACATTACCATCTCTGGCAGTAAAAACTTCGCCAGTTTCAATTGGTGCATCTTCAAGATCTTCATCAGAATCACTGTCGCCCTCTGGGTCATATTCTGGTAACATGTGTTCTTCAACGTCTGAGTCATCTCCACCAATATCACCTAAAGCCTCGTCACCAACTATTGAATCGTGGTCACTTGTTTCTTCTTGGCTCTCTTCAAGCGCTTGCCGAATATATGCTTGTTGTTCTTCGTACGAAAGTGCGCTTAGTTGTCGCGGAGTAAGCCATTCACCATCAACCATTTCACTTTTAATATTTTTTTATTTCCACAAAATAAACAGAAACGTCTTTTCACTTCGAATCACAAATGTAAACTAAATTTTCTGACGATACTACAAAGAATGAAATTTCCGCAACAATAAATGTTTCTACCTGCCTATATTATATATTTATTATATACGTATGTCATCTACCTATACAACCACTTTTTTCCACAAACAATGACTGTGAGGATGAAATTGGTTATCATAAAATTTTTTAGCCTTTTGTCCATTTCTAACAAACTAAAAAAATAATTCGGAAATTCCAACAAACCAGGTAGATACGTAATTAGCATTTTTATGCTAACGACGTACCATTCCCCATACAAAACGTATGTACATACCCAGGTATGCTGCTGTGGACGTGCGTAAAGCATTTCTGCTGTTGACATAAAGGTTAAGATGTAAATATATCAAAAGAGTCATACAACGGGTGGAAGTACCAAAAAAAAGTTTTTCATACAAATAGGGCGGAGCTTTTCTATATAATAAACCATACAAAAATAACAAGTTTCTTATGCGTAAATAGTCATGTAAAACACAACCTGGGATCTTCTTATGCCAAGAAGATATACTACCGTACTAACTAAGCGTGTCTGCGTTTAGTATTTTGCGTCCATATAGTAAAACTTAAAAGGGGAATCACGAAATTGCAATACAAAGATATGAATACATGTAAGTATTGTGACAGTCTTTATTTGAAATTTGAAATGCATGCGCTAGTTGCATTAATTTGTATAGAAAAGTAAAAGAAAACAGTATACAAGTTTAAAATGTGTAGATCAGCCCGAGATCGTTTATTTTTCCTTCGACAAGAGCAAATCGAACAACTTTTAGTTTGCGATCTCAGTGATGACTACGAAGAAGCTGTTACTTGCTTGGACAAAGAAGATATCTTATTTCTTGAAAAAGACGCTTTGGATATGCAAGATGATGAGCCCATAGAAGTTATCATTGAGGGTACTATGCATGTCTACCATAAAAAAGCTGGCACAGTAGATGAGTAATATAGTGCATTGCATTGTTAAAAGATACTTGAAGCTTGTGTAGTGCATATTTTGTTTTTAGTCTTGGTCAACATTTGAAGGCCAACACTTCGATTAAATACTTTGTAAAGTTTTTCAGTAAATATTTTATTTATATATATTTGAACCTTTTTCTTTTACGTCTTCTAGGACGGGTAAGCTTTGGTATCCGATTTAATTAACTGTGGCAAATACATTCAAAATTATCTTTAATGTATGCTCAATCTGTTTTTACCAATGAATTCTTAAATAAAGCCTTTGCATTACATATTGATTGTGGCTTCAGAAAGCGCATTAAAAACGCTGCTTATTTTTATAAAGTCGTCGCAATAATAGCTGCCTTTAACCAAGATCCAAATCCATTGAAGCAGGGCTTCCGCACATAAAATGCACTTAAATTATGCGAGAGTGCTCCTGGAAATTAATTAAGACTATAAGTATATTTGGAAAAACTACATATCATACGTATGTATGTAGTTCTACCTTAAGAATAATGGCTTTGCAATTTGCATTAAGTGAATTAACATTGCAAAAAGTAAGCGCACAAAATCTGCAATTCTATGCAACCCATGAGCCAGATATTTTTTTGTAAAGAAATTTTAATCATCGCATTGCGGAGATCATTTATGGATCTGCCTCAGTTATCATAAGAAATTTTTGTTAAAAAGAGTTACAAATTTCCGTTATATGCAAATTTATGTAAGTTATATCAAAAATGTTTTTTTGCGAAAATTTGAAAAATATGTATTTCATACAAAAATCTTAAAAAACTTGGCCTTTAATGATTATATTTTACCACGCAACCGTGGACAAGTGTGAGCAAGTTCTTGCTTATAGAAATTAAAGTTTTATTTAAACATGTGTATTTGTCCCATAATTGCAGTAGGGAACTAACGATAGTAGTCATTCCTTGTGTATTTCCTACGACAAATCTAATACTTTGCTTGTCATGCTTTGCCGTAAAAGATATTTAAAACTTACCCTTAAATAATTCAAATTAATCATGTAATGATTGCGGTTCAAACTGGTGAACATTTTTTGGTGAAAATGTTTTCGATCGGTACGTATATGAACCAATGGTCATACAATCTATGATGCACGTAAAACCGATTAGCACAGAGAAAAAAGGTCACATTAGAATCATTTGGCCTTATTTACAAACGATTGATAATATTATAGTAGGTTAATGTTGTATTTTTATATGGGAGAACCGGCTTTAATGCACACATTAACATTATTAATAGTTTGAAATAAATATTTTTTTCCTTTTTCAATTCAAGAAAATTGGTAAACCCATTTTTTTAGCTCTCCCGGGAATCGAAAAATCGCTGATCAAAGCTTGAATCATAAACAAAAATACGTAATTTTTCTAGTACAATTGTAATTATTGTTTCAATGTATGTTGATCTGATTACTACTTAGTCAATTAAGTTGGTGAGTTTTTGCAGGGAAATCACATTATATTTTCTTTACCATACTTTTAATAACTAAAAGTTGTAAAAATAAATGGTCATGCAAACTATTGTGAAACTCAGATCATTTTATTTAAATTATAATAAAAAAGAACCACTCAATTATTGAGAACGATTTTCCGAAAATTCTCTAATATTTTTGTAATTAAAATAATACCAAAAATTATCTATTGTTTTAATATGGCTAAAATAAAAGTTAAGCCACATAATTTCAAAACAATGATAAATACTAACATAGCAATTTGTGCCTGTGGAAGATAACCTATACATCCGCACTTATTTTAAATTTCTAATAATCTTTTAATCAAAATTTCTCTGCTCACAATTTTTTCAGCCTTTTCAATTGAACACAATACAGTTTTTACACAGAACAATACAAAAAAAGTGAAAATTGATAATAATTTGAAATAAAATCAGAACGCTACAAATTATTACTATAACTCTTAATGAAATTAAACAAATACTTGTTGTACTCATTATTTACAACACTACACATAAAATTACGACAAACTCTTTTTGCTATAACTTAAAAAAAGTAAACAAAGTATAGGAAAATGTATCTGTTGCCTATAAAATGAGAGAACAATCATTTAAAATATTTCAGTAGCAAAAGTGCAGTGATAAATGTAACAAACATATTTTCAACAGCTTGAAAAAAAAACTTTACTAAAAAAATTTCTGAGTCACATACAATTCTTGAAAATTAAATTCAAGAAAACAGAAAGATGTGTTTATTATAAGAAAAACATACTTCATAACAAAAAATAAAAAATGTTTTTGTATAAAAACTAAAATTAAAGAAATTTATGCTTTAAAAAATAATTACTTTATTTAATTTATAACAAGTTTATCTTGCCAGTAATCTGTGACTTAATCTGCTCTAGATAAAATATATTTTTTAATCAAATCAGATATTTTTTGGGCACAGATACATTTTACTACAATGTTAAGGTAAATAGTTGTGTATTTTAATAATCCAGCAACTTGACGAAGTAGTCAATGATAACAACAAGTTAAAGTAAATAACCTAGAACAACAAGATCAATGCTCTTCAAATTTGTTATATGAGCAATAAAAGTTATTTAAAATACTATGATCTTAAAGTATAGAAAATATGGTCTAAAAATAGTATTTTTAGTGATAAACGTTTAATTGAAAAAACAAACAGTTAAAATTGTTTTATACGGTTCTATGGAATCATGTACACCCTTCACCAAATTATGCAGTATTTGTTATGTTTTCAAGGAAATCATAGCCTTTTTTTATTTTAATATATTTTTCATAAGATGTACGAGTATTTTAATTCAAATTTTTGAGCGCTTTTGAATTTTTGCCGGGTTTTCAGTGGTTTTAAAAATTAAACAAATAAATAACATCAAAAGTTATGAAGTGTTCATTGCTTTTGTTTTGTGTGTACTTTGATATATTTTCTCAAAAATGATTAAAAAGTCCTATTATATTGCTTGCATTTCTTCTTTTTTTGGTGTCCTTTTTAAAATCCAATTGGTCCAAAAATTATTTTCAAACCAGATCTAAGTTCAAATTTTTAAATAAGATCGCATTCAAATCGATAGTCTTCCATCACGTTCTTGATATTTTTTGTTTTTTAGTATCTCAATTACCAGTTTTCAACCGATCAAATTGAAGAATATTATGGCTAAAAGTAGCCCAGTCTTGGAATATATTTAGAAGTAGAGTTTTCAGACATTTAAAACATGTGAAACCAAAGCAAAAACATTTTCTATTCTATACTACGTTATTTTTGCCAAACTCCACAAAATCTAGAAAGAAAAAAAAACACCAGATATAATTGATTGATATTGTGAAGTCAATCGCAAGGCACTAGAGATGTATCCAGCTTCGACTGGAATATATCTAATGCATGAACACAAATCTAACTTATACTACTTATAGATGGTACACTCAAAAAATTAATTAAATAGCATGAATGTTTAAACAACTTGGTAATAATTTTTAAAAATTTTACAATTTGGTTATGAAAAGCAATCGCTAATATATTTATTTCAAACCAAAAAGTGAGGAAAAATAATTGATTATGGAAGCTTTTTAGCTAATAGAAACAAAAGTTCATTAATCTAATCATGATTTTGTTTACATCCTGTGTGGCAGCATTTTTCTAGTCTTTTTATTTGGGCTTATTCGCATCATAAGCTGTCAAGTACCTTTTCCCAATAGCTGCCCTGAAGTGAATATAGTGGAAACGTTCGACTTGGATAGAGTAAGTGGATATACATTTATTTAAAAAAAATTAAAAAATTTACTTTAACAATTGATTGATATATTAAAGTATATGGGCATCTGGTATGAGTACTCCAAATATCCATTTGTCTTTGAGGTTGGTCAAAAGTGCCAACAGGCTGTTTATAAAAATGTGGGAAACGATACAGTTTCCGTGGTAAATACAGGAGTTTATATAATGTAAATTATTTTAGCACGATAAACAAATAAAATTGTATACTTACGTTAATTCTTTTTCGCAGAATCAATAAACCAAATAGTGCTATTGGAACAGCGAAAGTAATAGCCCCAGGGCAATTAGCTGTAGCATTTAGAAATCGTTGGTTATGTTACATATACATTTTCTGTATTACTTTATTAATTTTTATTTATTTTATATTTCTTAGACCAAGCTGATACTGCTAATTACTTGGTATTGGGCACAGACTACGACAACTGGGTTGTTGTCTACAGCTGTAGAAATATAACTTCTCTAGGTCATACCAGTGAGTAGCATAATATTTAATTCTTCATAAATTGTACTATTTATTACAAATGTTGTTGTCTATAAAATACATTTCATTTCCTTATCATTTATTCAATTTAATTTAATTTCATTTCATCTCACTGCCGCAATTCAATTGCAATAAATAATAACGATTTTAAGTAATTAATTATGTCAGCCACAATAAAAAACAATTTTGTAGTCACAAACAATTGTTGATTATAAATTTATGAATTTATGTATAAGTATGTCGTGAATATATATGGCTTACTCTTTCTACTATTTGTCTCGATTTAAAAGAAGCGTATTAAATCTATAATTGCTTGAGGCTTAATATAATTAATTAGAGAACAATGAACGGTGGAGCTAAAAAGATATAGTTGATAGTAAAATGTAAAAAAATTATTGTTTTAAATTATTATTTATTAGTTCTTAAAGTTAAACTACTGCACTGTCGATTAATAGACTTTTCTAAATCCTTCAAAATGGGAAGGCAGTTTAGTCTACAATTTTAAAAGTAATAATAGCTATTGTTAACTTTTATCTTGCCATATGTCTGGAGGTCAGCTGCTTATTTAGCAACCAGCAGTATGGATTTCGTAAAAGGCAGTGTGGTTGTAAACGATATTGCCTGGATATATGTGCTGGAGTGCTTGATACAGTCTTGAATAGTGTTGCTAGTGAATTACCTTTTTCATTAGCCTGCATTTAAATACAAGGCAAGCCTTTCCAAAATGGTATCCATGATTCGAAATACGAATGTCTTGCAAAATATTAACATTGTTGTACTTAGATTTTACTGCAATTTATACCCAGTTTAATCTTACAAACGGACATGTAGCTTAACATGCAGCTTAACAAGCATATTTATGCGTACTTACTTTTATTTTAATACATTTCAAATCAATATTATATTTCTTGAATATCTTTTAATATTTGTAGCTTTTGTACCACTGTATTTCAAGCAAATGTCTAGTCATATAATTTATGCATTGATTTATTTTAAAACATAAAAATAGTACGCTTTCATTTAATTTTTTTTAATTTACTATAACAAATTTAATTATATTTTTTCTCTTTTACTAGAATTACTTTGGATATTAACTCGTCAACGTCAACCATCCGAAGAAGCACTTGCAGCAGCCAAACAAGTTATTAAAGATAATAAATTATCCGAGACGTTTTTAATGAAATCAACTCAAACTGATTGTCCCAACATCCCAGATAACAGTACTGAAGATGATCAAATTGCTGAAGCCTCCTCTTCATCCACTACTGCTGGAGATCAATCCACAATTGATTTTTCAACATCAACTGAGCGAGTTATAGAAACGGCATGAGATTTGCTAATGCGTCTTTTAAGGCGCATAGTAGATATAATTATGAGTTTTTGGCGTTTCATGAACGCCAGTTTATACAGTGTGTAAATTACTTCGGCTGATTTTATTAAAATGTATCAATTTTATAAATGAGATGAGCATACATACAGATGCATTATTATGTACATAAATTTTCATATATAATTTTATTAAATAAAAAATAATATTATTTACTACAAGCATTAATTTAAATTGTTTCACGAATACAAGTACTTTGCAAAATAATTAAACATGTAAAACACACATTACAATGATCGATATATTAAAAAAACTAAATGATTTGTAAATTTTTTTACCGAAAAAATGCATGAGTTGTTCAAATAGATCTTCGTAATAACGGTGAGTACAATTTTAGCATTTTTTTCAATTTAGCATTTTCCATAAAAATGAGATGAAGTGTTTAACATTTGAACTTAATAGAATCTTACGTTAAGTTAAGCTGATGAATCACCATCTGTAATTTTTCCTGTAGCGATTTATTATGATTTTGAATGTGGATTTTCCAAAACGTCAATCCATATAAAAAATCTACAACTTCTACTAAAGAAATCTTTTCCTTGTGGCCCTGCAGCTTTTTT
Source organism: Gymnocheta viridis (assembly GCA_956483585.1). Taxonomy (NCBI): domain Eukaryota; kingdom Metazoa; phylum Arthropoda; class Insecta; order Diptera; family Tachinidae; genus Gymnocheta; species Gymnocheta viridis. Next base: position 7,316,306 of record OY101440.1, read on the forward strand.
CGGAAGATGCCAAAGTTCAAGATAGTAAGCGAAAGGATTTTTTTCGTAAAAACTTTTCAAAATATAAAAAAATCAAATAGAATAAAATATTGCATTGAAGCAAACACAACTGCATACTCAACGATTTTTAAAAGCTTTTGTAATGTATTCCGTTTTTGAAGACCTTTTAACACAGATAGATAAAAGTCTATGACAGTATAGATCGATCAAATTGGAAAAATGCAAAGTTTTTTCAAGGAATTACTCTTTCGCTACTTTAGAAGCAAAAATAATTGAGTTATTTCAACTTCGCAAAAAATTATTGTTAACAACATTCAGATATTTTTTTACTTTGCAAATAGCGAAGATATTTTGGATTTTTTCTAGCAAATGAAAAAATGTTTTGAATTTTTTCAATATTCAATATTCAAGGTCATTTAAGAAAAGATTATTTTTTAAACTTTATTCCAACGTTTCGTTGGTATTTTCCAACTTTTTCAGGGAATCTGTTTATTTTTGTAGATCTGGCAACATATAATAATACATATAAAGCTTAGGGAGCCCCGTAGACTAGTAGATTCGTACCAGATTATTAGTCGAGGCGTCGCAGGTTCGATTCCTGCCTAGACCCTGGGTGTTTCTGCAGACAAGCCAAAATGGCTTCGCGGTTTGTGTTTGTTCTTTAAAAAAAAAATATTTATTAAAAAAAAAATAAAAAGAAACTACAAAATAAACATAAAAATAATAGCAATTCAAACTTTAAATATGATTAAACTTACATATCTGTGGACTTTGGACAAAGCATCTTAAGTTTAATATTCAAATTTTCCAGGAGAATGAAAAACGTGTTTAATTGCCCGCTAATTGCGGCATCGTTTGTCTCTAAGGAATTTTCTAATTTTTTCATAGTTAATTCAATTTTTTTTTAATTTTGATTATATGTATGTATTTATATCTTTGCTAAAATTCTCTTTTGATTGCTATATAAAATTTTTTTTTATATTTTTTATCATTGTTAGAATGTAATGAAATTTTAAGAATTAAATTCACTTAAAATTTATAACACTGCACTTCTGATACGTAGTAATAAAAACTGTACACAAGAATCAATCCACAAAGAACGCTTATAAAAAACATGGATACTTTTAAAAAAGGAGTTGGTAAGCATGGCTGCAGTTCAAATGTATACAATTTTACAGATGGATCGAGTTATCTTCCTTGAAGTGTAACTGAATGAAAGTAACTCTGCATGGTTTACTTTCGGAAGGTAAGCCAAGTAAGGTTCTAATGTTGTATCTGTAGCCATTATGCTTGCTGATGTAGAATTTAAGACGGACTCGGAATATTTGTTTGAAGGAATGTAATCGACATCATCGTAGTCACTTTCATGCAAAACATCCTCTTCAGATTCATTTCCGCTATAAACATCGTTGCTGTTGTAGTCGAGTAAAACATTTTCATTTCGCCGAAGCTTCGATAAAGCTACGTCGATCATACCTACGTCATGTGAAGTTAAAGTTTCCTTTGGAAGTGGTGCGCATTCTTAATGGTTTCCAAGATCTTGCTTACCAAGGTTTTTGTTATCATCAATATAAAATTTAGTTGAAAAGCTTTGTTTCAAACTTGATATATTATTTGCCATAGTAAAACAGTTTATATTTTGCTTTTTTGTAATATGGTCCCGACAAAAGATCTTATGTGGAAATAAATACAATTTCTTTTATTTTTAATTTAGACAAAACCTCTTATAATGACATGAGATAATTTATTGCTTTTTACAACCATAATATGTATACTACTAATATGAAAAAGTAACTTATTTCTATTAAGGAAACAAACTTTTCTTAATTACATTTGACAGAACCCCTTAAACCCCTTACATAGGTTTTTCTGTTAAAAGAATTAAAAAAAATTTACAAGCCTAAGTAGAAGTTAGATGGTTTGTTAATAGTTGTTTACAATTCTATTTAAAATTTTAGAAAATTTTAGAAGAAAGTAGTTTTTCAAAAACAACAACTCCAACTAAGTTGATTACTTTTTGTGAGATATCTCAAAAATTAAAATTCATATAAAAATGCTGATAAGTGCAAACAAAGCGTCTTGAAAAGTTTCCTTTATGATTAAAAAAACTAAGAATTTTTTATCTCGACTTAAGATGTTTCATCCAAGGATCACAGATATAATATTTTTCAAACCAATTCTGCACCATTCTCCTCAAAAATATTGCAGTTTTGTTCCCTTTAAAAAGGGAAATCACAAACAAAAGCTTAAAAAATTTAAAGCAAAAAAATACAAAACAGGTTCATCAAATATATTTACTTTAAATTAAATAAATATTTATTGAATTAAATTTTTTCTAAAGTGATTTTTAACAAAAGTTTTAAAATCACTTCCATAACCATATTGTCATCTTCCTGCAAAAAGCTTCTTCTCAACTCCTTTAATGTAATAAAAAATTATTTCAATTGCAAAAAACCCAAACCAACTTTTTTCTAATGCCCTGAACATGATTTGAGTGAATAATCATAAAAAATAGGACTTATTGCACTTACCAAAATGGTTAATATTTTGGTTTTTTCTAAATCACAAGTTAGAAATATTAAGGAATTTTTTGGACTTTGTTTTTTACTTTTTACATAAGAATTTGCATACGTTTGTGTAGTAACAAAATAAAAATTAATTTTTATCTTTTTGTTACTTGAAAATCTAATTATAAATTTCACACGTGCATAACTTTGTATAGTTATTAAGTTATTTTTTGAAGTAACTACCATTTAAAACAAAAGTTATAAATAATTTTTATTACGTTCTAATATGTTTATTTTTTAACATACAAATCTTGTTAACATTTTGTAGTAACATGCATGTCCTTTCTAAGTTTTATATGATTTATATTGTCGCATAAAGTAAACAAAGCGGAAAATTCTTATTTATTTTTAGTTTTGTTGTTTGTTTTATACTGCCTTTTAAATAAATATGTAAGATTGTATGTAGAATGTACATTTGGAAGAGAATCCTGTATCTATAAGCCCTGAACTGTGTGTGAGTAATGCTTATGAAAAAAGATTTGTAAATGAAATACACCCGCAAAACAATGCAAACTGAGTTAAAGATAAATACAAATATAACTCCTAGTATATAAAATAATAATATAAAAATAAATAAGTAAACATCGATTTTATTGCACCCTGCACTTATTGCACACTTAAACTTATTATTATCTAATAATTATATTTATAAATCAAGAACCATTTAATAAATAGTATATTATTAGAGGTGAAAAGGTTCAATTCCATTTCATGAAAACAAACTCGATAAGAAGTTAATTAAAAGCATTTGCAAGTATCCGCGAGTCTAACGGTACCAAAGGGATTTCCAAAACCTTTGCTGTCTATACTTTATGATGCTTTTGGCATTGTTACACTGTAGTCCTGAACACAAGCGTACATCAATGAGATGAAGACGATATATGCACAAATATAAATTTTATTTCGGACAAATACCACAGTACGTGTTACTACTAAACTATATTACTAATGCTTACATATTTTAAGTAGGAATGTGAGAAAAATATTTAACAACTGCATGCATTGCACGTACATAATATCACTTGCCACAAGGACTTTCTAGGGTACACAATCAAATATAAGTTGTGTGAAAGAAACATACATACATGTATATATACGAGTATATTAGGGTTGCCCCACTTTGTGTGATGAATAAATAGTGTAATCATATTCAAAATCTTGGTCTCATCGTATTAAATTATTCGACTGATATATAATTCTTACATCGATTAATTTAATCTAAAAGTGGCTCGAATCGAGTGAAAAGTAGATTTTTACGAGCATGATGATAATTTGAACTTGAAAACCATAGTTCAGACTGAAACACAGATTATAATGTTGTCATGCATCGCTAAGCTATTTGTACCTTCTCGTGATGACAACCAAAAGCAAGCCTCTAGTGCAATGTACCGCAAAGTGAAGAAGTTTGTCCCGGAGTTTACCTCAGTTAGTGATAGACGATCTAGATCGCAACTTTAGTTTTCTTAGTTCTGTTACCGTTCATTCTGGACAACTTTCATGGGTGGTTAGCACATATAAAGTCAGATCCTGCAGCGTGGAACTTATATAGACGTAAAAAGATGAAAAAAACCGTGGTCGATTTGTTAAAAGTGAAAGAAGAGAGATAGACAACGCCACATACAATAAGAGCATTGATGTTAAGCTTTGAACTTCAGTTAGTAATCAATGGCACCAAGTACTCCAAGTTGAGGTAGCTCGCTTAGATACATGAGTAGCTGAGATGAAAGAGAAAGGGATATAAATGTCACTAGGGGCGGGAAACGGAGAGTGCTGGTATCATCACAAGATGAATTTTGGTCTGTGCTTCTTAGAATCTGAAAGTAGTGCATACATTTATTATATATTTATTAGCGTATTCCATCAGAAATATAAGCTGTTTACATAGAATCTCCATTCGTTTCTGTCTGTTGCAATATGTCAAAGTTCCTTGAAAGATGTACCTGTCTCAAGAAAAGTAGTGCATCTGGAAGTGGTCTTTGGTCTTCCTCGCAAGCTAACATATTTCGTGATATGGCTTACGGAGTGTGTGGCCTAGCCAGGAGTATTTTTTTTTTCTAAATTGCGTGTTGGTGTCTTCCTGCTCAGAAGTTCGTGGTAGTTGTTTATTTGATATTGTCCTTGGCAACCATATTTTTAAAGTATTGCGCAGTTTACGTTTAATGGTTTGGTTTACCAACTATTTTTCGGAGCTATATTGAAATAAGGATTTTATACAAGCGTTGTATATGTAAATCTTTGTTATTGACGAAAGGGCCTTAAATGTCCAGACGTTTCTCAGATTGTAAAACGCTGTCCTTGGCTTATTTGTTCGCATATGCGCCGTCAATTGCGCCACCGTCGACTGTGATGTTGGTTCCAAGATAGTTGAAGTTATTTACATTTTGAATTTAATTGTTGTTTAGAGTGAATGTTGTTGGTTTATTACTTTTTACCACTTCATGTATTAAAAGGTTGGCAGCTTTTTTTGAGGTGTACTACGCTCATTTTCGCATCGATATATTGGGCTTCGATTAGGTGGATTAGTTTCTGCGGGACGCCCTTTCTTTCTAATGCTACCCATATTTTTTCTCTGTTTATCGCATCAGAGGTCTTTTTAAAGTCAATAAACGTAAAGTATAGCATTGTATTATACTCGTTACATTATCGTATTATGGTAGGATGTTTATTTGTACTACGCAAGAAGCCAGATTGTTCTTTTCAGAGGTGCGCGTCCAAAGGCTCGAACATACGGTTAAGTATTATCTTGTCCGATACCTCTCCAGTTACTGCATTATTTTAGATTTCCTTTTTTAGGTATTTTAATTATGAGACTTTCTTCTCTTTCCTGGGGGATAGTATCAGTCATCCATATTTTTTTAAATAGAGGCAGTAGTAATTCAGCGATGGTAGTAGGAATAGATTAGTAGATTTCGGCGGTTAGGTTATCGATGCCGGCAGCTTTTCCGTTTTTTAGCTGAAAGCAGTGCACGTTGCGTTAGCTATGGCATAAATCTTTGACGCGTGAAGTAGGTCGAAAATAGGGGGTTCTGGATGTGCGAACTACGCTTTCGCTCTCCTCTAGTAAGCAAAAAGCACTTTCCACACACCGAAGCAACCAATAATACTTTGAAATGCCATTTTATTGAAAGTGGTTCAATTTGTCTGATATTGGGGAAAGATATTAAAGTTTGGGGGTTGACTATTAAATAATTTATACATTAGAAAAAATTAAAAACTTAGGAAATTACATTAAATTACTTACCAGTTTTAAAACCTATTTCATCCACTTCCAAATCTTTTCAAGTGGTTTAAAAATTTTTAGATTCATATTAGTTTTTAGACTGTTGCATATGATGATATTGAGAATTTTAATATTTTTTCAAAGTGCCAACCTGATACATCTATACGCTAGGAAATGCAAAAGTAGCATAAATTGTTCTTTAAAATTGAAGAACTTTAAGATTTTATTTATATAATTTGGAGCTAACGTTTTTAACTGGTGCATCAAGACTTTACCATTTAAATTAATCGTTTGGCCGCAGCTAATTTTAATAAATATGAAATGGCAACTGAGTACCAGAATATTGGCTTGTAAGACCTCGAAAAAGCACTTTAATTAAAATATTGGCTCAATTATTAAATAGCATCCTCTAAAATACAAAACATGAAATAGTATACACAGAAAGAAAACCGACATACTAAATTCAAGTATAATCTTCTTACTTTGAGTACGAGTCATACTCAAAATTTTGAGCACAAATAACAATAAAGTGAACTTTAATCAAGTCAAACAGGGGATTACTTTATATAACCAATCCTGGAGTTTCTTACAAAATTCTTTATTCACTTGAATCAACCAAAAATTTGAAAATCAAAACGGATAGATTTTTCATTTGAGTGTACAAAAGTACAGAGATCTGCGAAACTAAAAATTAAATGTTTTAGATCAAAATGGCTGCGCGAAAAATAAAATAAACTAATATTTGAAATATTTAAAGACTTAATGTGAATGAAAAGAACATAGATGAATTAACAAAAATACGAGTATTATTATGAATCGAAAGAGTGAGAAACATGCAAAAACAAGTGCGTTGAACTAAGAAAAGAAGAATATCTTGAGCAGAACTTCAAGTATTTCCAAGAATAATTTGCAGTTTTTCCTTCCCTCGTCCTGGGAGGAATTTAAAGAAGAATATTTTCAAATCTACATATCCAAGTGTATTAAATTTACATATATATATTATGTCTTAAGCAGTGGTGGAATTTTTGTCAGTTTCTGCTTTAGTTCAGTTGTACAGTTCTAACATTAAAATATTTTATTTTTTTGGTTTACTTTTTTATTTCCTGTTTTGTTTTTGGTTTAACATCAACTTTAGTTGGACTATATTTGTATGTGGGTATACAATTTTGTTCCTTTTCAGTGTTCTTTCACTTGTTTATTTTTTGTTGTCGCTCTAGTAATATACGGCTACATTTCATGGTTTGTGATTCCTAATTTGTTTTTGTAAATAATTTTTGAATACTTTATGTTTTTTGTTTCACTATTGTTATATTTCAGTTGTTGTTGTGGAATATTACAAAAGCTGTAAGCCACCAGAGATAAAATGTGGTATAAAAAAATCTTCAATTTAAATGATTAAGCGACAAATTTTTTCTTTAGCCAAACAATCGCACAAAGCCAAAGGACAAAAGTAAAAATTTCTACGAATAATATTTGTAAAATATTTTTTTTAATTAAATGAGTTTCTTCTTCATGCATATATGAACTTACTACTTTTTCACTTTATTTGAATACATGCATATGTACATATATTTATGTTTGTCGTTTGATTCATGCATTCAGCATTTCATGCGAGATTCATTGTTATGATTATTTACTTAATGAGTTCATTTGTGTTGTAGTCACGTAGACATTTTTAATAAATTCACTAGAATTAATGCTCTCTTTCATTCTTTTTTGATTACTGTTCATTTCATCTTTAACGTTATTGCAATTGACATTAAGTGATTGATCACTTTAATTTACAATAGTGTTTGCCAGCAAAGTGCGTATGGCTTTGTGTGGTTAATTGCGGCTTGGTTTTTAAAAAAACCCCAATAAATATATAAGATATTTTTTTTTTCTTATTTATAATTTACAGAAAAATCTCTTGCTTGACAGGAAAAATCACATTGACTAATTAATTAAAAGTAATGATTGAAACTGGGTACATGATTTATTCCCAAGAAAATAACAAAAAACATTTTTAACGAATTTTTAATAGTAGGTAGATAAATTGTAATTTACAAAGTTTATTTTAGTCATTCGTATTCGTTACAGCGAGGAAAGTTCAACAAGACTTTTTTTAAATCTTTAAAGGAGTTCTCAAGTTTAAAACTAAGAAAGTTTTTCAAAAATGTGTAGTTGCAAAAGGCGACTAAGAAGTTCTCAGGAAAGTGCTTTCGCCTAACAACCAATTTATGGAAACAGCTTCTTCAATTCACATTAAAATAAAATAATTCATTTCTAATTATCATTAGATGCTTCTAAAATATCTTTAAAATAATTCAAAAATGAGGTAGACAAATTTCATATTTTAAAATTTTGTAGCAAATTTAAAGGCAACTAATTGGTTAATAATATTAATAGGCAAATACGTTATTTTTACATAGATGTGCACAATCTTAATTTTATTTAAATCGATTCGATATTTAGGGAGCTATGAGCGTTTAAAATTGCTACTAACATATGCACATTTATTACACATGCATGTATCAGCTTCATCTTTAAAAATTATCAAAGTGTGCATGTGTATTTGTTGTCCATTTTGCTTTTCTATAGAAAAGAGTTGTTGAGAAAAAGTTGTTTATTTAGAATGTTTTTTGTTTTTGTATTTTATTGTATGTATTTATGTAAATGTTTAATATTAATTTCCAGAATGCGGCCCATTGAGTCGACCGCTGGATACACTAGTATTGTTCATTATGTCATTCTACAGATACCAAATAAAATAACTGACTTGGTTTTCGAAGGGGTTTCATAAATTTTTTGCTATGCAAAGAATGCGTTGCGAAATTTCCCTTTTTTAAATCCCCTTTTTGAATGTCTTTTTTTCACCATAAGTAACTTTTATTTTAATTTTGAAGGATCTAACAGGCGCTTCTTTTAAAAAACATACAAGATTTTACCGTTTCTAAATAATTACCTTTTTCTTATACCTTCTCTTCCACAAACTAATTATTCTTTTGCTAACGACTTTACTGAATCTGTGTTTGTTTTTATTTAAAATACATTAAAACCTGTCTACTTCTACCACAGACATCATAAACTATTACCGGTAATTGAGATTTGTCTTTGCTAATGCGTAGCTTTCCCGTTTTGTGTGCGCAAATTTAAAGCAAAACGCATGTCGTTGGTGTAACAGTAGAAGCGTATATTTCGCTGGTTGGGTGGGGCTCATCAAATGAGTAAAAAAAGAAATGCCAAGAATTAAGTACACAGAAAGAAAAACGGCATACTAAATTCAAGTATTTTCTACTTACTTTGAGTACGAGTCATACTCAAAATTTTGAGTACAAATAACAATAAAGTGTACTTTAATCAAGTCAAAAACGGGATTACTTTAGATAACCAATCCTGGAATTTTTATAAAATTAGTACAAAACTCTTAAATCACGTGAAAAGTCTTGAATCATCTAAAAAATTCTTAAATTAAATTGATCATTTACATTCGTTAGTATTTAAATCAATCTTTCTGTATTTGATTTCAGTAAACCTGGGATTACCGTACTCTTAGCACCGCTTGGGATTGATTTAAGTACGAATGGATTGATTTTTCTTTTGAGTGTAGATTTTAGTCTAGAAACAAAATAACAATCAAAAAGCCAATGTAATTTTATAGCACTTCGTAGTGAAGTTGTTTTTTTTTGATTTCGCAAATGCATTACAGGAAAATAATAGTAAACTTATCCATTACATTCGGCTAAGCAATTTCTCCCAACACTAATTGTGCACTTTTAAGCAGTAAGAAGTCAATGAAATAGATGACAGTGGCAAAGAAGGAAAAACAGTTTGTGTTTATAAAATAGTATTGACTTTAGATTCAGAAATGAAATAGACAGCGTCGTGGTGGAATTGGCTATAAGAGAAAAATATAAAAACAGTATGAGGCAATATAACTAAGTAAAGGTAAATAATTTAATTGAAATTTACTGAATGCACAAAAATGTTTTTTAAAATGTTTAATCGAAATTTTTTCTTCATACCTAAATTTGTAAATTTATGCCCCATTTTAATACTTCATTTTACAAAATTCCCTTTTCTATTGGTCCTGACTGTACCCATTAGCAGGCAGACAGACACCCAGCCAGAAGACTGATGCTCTTAACTAAAAAAAAAAGAATTAAATGAAAACAAAAAGAAACCGAAGCAGCAAAGTGTGAAGTTAGTGTTTGGTGCATGTCCCGCGGGAGCGACCACTGGTTGAATTGTTTTGTTAAGCCAATAAAAGAAAAACAAAAACACAAATAATACTTTTAGGGAAAAGTTTCGATTTCAGTGGTCGATTCAAACAGAGAAAGTCACTTATGTGGTGGCTAAGAATTTAAAACCAAGAAGGGCAGCATCTTTCTTAACAATGTTGCAGAAAACATGTGCAAGAATGTAAATACAATTCATTCATTTTTGATTAACTTTAAGAAGTGGGGGTTGATTGTCGAAAAGATATACTTAAATAAGAAAAATTGTGGGGAGTGTTGCAAATAAAAGTCAATCAGAAATCCCCATGCAATCAGAACAAGTATTAATATTTAAAGAGGTCATAGATAGAAAAAAACCCCTCACTTGCACATAAAAACAGACAAATATTTTTTCTAAAAAGTATCATCTTCTTGATTTGTATAACAAAGAATAATACATATGTAGATGTAGATACTCGTATGTGCGTATGTATATTAATATGAAGATACGTGTGTAGATATTTATAAAGCATGGAATACTGTATGTTTGTATATTAGCTTTAATTCGAGTGACTTAGAGTGATATTTAATACTTCACATTTGTTGGGAAAATAAACCTAATAAAAATTTTGTTTTCCCTAATTTTTTTTATATAGGATATCTCTTCATCTTGTGCTGCAGCATGAACCCCCTTTTTTATTTTTCAACAATAATTCTCAAGTGTTTTTCTATACTTCCGTTTTTTAGAAGAAAACTAAAAATACTCACTTCCAATATTATTTTTTTGGGCCCAAGTGTTTTATTAGATTTCCACACTTTTCTTTATTGGTTTAGCTGCATTTTTTATTTATTATCAAGAAACTCCCATAAAAAGACAAGAAACAAACAATATCTTTGAGACAGACATTTATATAGAACTGCATACAAAAGTATAAAGAATACTTAAAAACGAATTCAATGTTGTATAAAAATTAAAAAGAAAGTCTACGAATACAAGTTATTAAGATATCTCTGGAGCTTTTATATTTTATAATACGCAAATTTGTTGACAATTGAAAGTTGATTTATTATTAGGAAATTTTAATAAAGTATGATAAAAATTACTATATAAAATCATAACTTTGACAACGGATGGATGTATTATTCCTGGATAAAATTTTATAAACTTATTTTCATTAGCTTGCCCAATAAAATATTTCCAATATAAATAGGAATATAATATTGAGGAGAAGAAGGAAAAATTATCAAAATCGTATAAATAATTTTAAAAAGAACCGGTTGAGCAAAAAACAAACAATGCTAGTAAAAATGTTGAAAGTATACTTGGAAATTTTAGCTAATTACTTTGACCTTAGGATAAAGCATTTAGCATACTCTCTTAGTTAACATTAACAGGAGATAACCATAAACAGAAAAAACATTGATTTTAACAGCCAATAAAGATGGAAAGTAGCAAGTACGTATTAGTAAATGGAATAATTAATCATGAAAGATAATAACTCTGCACGAACCAAAATTGTTGTAACTTGTAAAAATTAATAAAATAAATTTTCGTATTATAGTCAGTTAAATAACTCTGTTAAATAGTTAATATTCCAAGTCAAAAGTAGATATTAGTGGTACAACTGAACAATGAACCTCGCAACCAACACTGATATGTTTTGCTATTCTCATTTATAAAAATGTTCCAATATTACTTTCTTAACAAAAATAATATTAGGTTATCAAAAGTTTTTAATATAAAACTAAGTGGTAAAGTCCGATTTGAACTTGAGCTTTAAAAATTTAATAACCTTATAGTTGAATTGCCTTATTCACAAACGATTAATAAAGTTATAGTAGGTTTAATGTTAGACTTGTATATGGGAAACCCGGTTTTAATGTACACATTAACTTTATTATTCGTTTGTAAATAAGGCCTGAAAGGTGAAAGGTGGACGCATGGCTTTCTAGATTAGGCGATGATATATACGTACACATAATATATATGACAATAGGTAATACAAATTGATATTTAAATTAGTTTTTAAAACTTAGTTGCCGTGTCCTACTATATGTTATGAAAAAATTTTATTGAAATTTAATATTACTGAAGGTAAGGTCACATCTGAAAAACGTTTTACCGAAAAAAAGTAACCACTACTTCTGCTTAGGATTAGTGTTATTTAACTTGCTTTTTATATCACAAAATGCAGTCAATTAAGCCGCAAAATGCTATTTTTATATTAATTTTAAGAAATGTGAACCCATATTTAAAATAATATTGGAATTAAAGAAAATGCAAATTTAGCTTGTCTGATAGTCACGTTTTTTTCGGCAAATGTTTGTCAGATGTGACCGTACTTTAAGTGTTCAAACTACCTCTGAACACACTTCCTATAAAATAAAAACAACCAAATATAATATGTACTTCTCTATTATTTTATAAATATTGACAGCATTGAAATAAAAAAACGTCAATCTTTTATAATAAAACCGAAAGTATTTTGAAATCTGTATACCGAAATTCATTAATACTTTGCGATTTACCTTCAACAAGTTTATTTGTCATTTACCTAAGTAAATACTTACCAAATTTACTTACTTTGGAATTACATATGTGCGTACATATATCTGAAATGTTTTAATAAAATATAATAACACATTCGTTAGTTGAAATAATCTGCCTACATTCATTTATATTTAATATAGGAAGATGGTATTTAAAAATACAATACATCTGGAATAAATAAATACAGTCCGCTAATATAATTGGAATTCTTTAAAGTTCATCAAAATGTAGTTTTCAAACACAAGTGTGAACATTAAGATTCAAACTGCCATAAAACTTATTTACCATACATTTCAAGTATTTTACAGCAAGTATTTTACAGCAAATTATAGTTAATTTATAATTCAATAAAATTTAATTTTACTAGAATTTAATCCAAAGTGATTATTATTTTAACTAAAGTTCTTAAGAACTGCATATGAGACAATACTCCACAGGTACAAGAGACAAATTAACATCAATTAATTTCAACTTACACGGAAGAACAGAAACAACGTTGTTTTTCGGGAGCCGCTACATTCTCATCATCAGTGTTTATGTGTGTTTCCACGTAAACCCCACTGTTTAGCTGGTTCATTGGAATGTGATTTAAAATTTGTATTTATACAAATTATGACACAAAAAAGAATACGTGACTTCTTAGTATTGCTGAAAGTATTATTAGTTGTTTAAAAAAATATCTATCACACTCTCAATATTTAAATTTTACCATCACTAATTAACGTTAAATTAACCCATTGTTACACGTTGGCTTATCTCATGTGCCATTTTGCTGCAAATTTTTTTATTTACTTAAAATAATTAGTGAAGAAATAAAAATTAAATTTAGTACAATTTTTATGCAGGTATATTAAATACTTTTGAAAATTTGACTATTTTTAGTAAATCTGCTGTCCTCGCCACATTTTTGTCCGGGCGGGTAACAATTAATAGTCAGATTCATTATTTTAAATATATCTAATGTAATTTGTAAAAAAATTTAAAACTCGATCGACGTTATTTTTTCTTAAGCGATTAATTTAGGATTTCGTAAAAAAATTCTCCATATTCGCCCAATGCTGGATATAGCGTGCATGCTTTAATAGGCTTAAAATTTTTACTGCAGTCTTTTTTGAAGTCTAATCTCTTGATATATTGAAAAGAAAAATTTTGGTTTTGAAAAAATGTTTAGAAAAACGTAAAACAATCAAGCTCTATTTTTGTCAAAATTTAGCCATTTTTCACTTTCATTTAAAAAAATTAATTTTGATTTTTTTCACGACTACATGAATTAAGATCAATTTAACATTTTTTATGCATATTATTAGAGATTGTAATGAGAATTATATACTATTTTCTTTTTAATTTTATCTTTGCTATTACCGGAGATATTAACAAAATCGCGAGCAAAGTCAAGGCGAAAAATCAAAATTTAAAAATTGAAAGCCAAATATCTTTGAAGCCACTGTTTCTCAGGCCGAAATTCTCGATATAAGGGCCGGGGCCACAATGCTGGTGGACAGGAAAGTACATGGTAAAGTCGGCATCTTTGTCGACAGCCAAGCAGCGCTTTTGTCCCTAAAATCGCATACCACTTCCTCTATTCTGGTTGGGCAGTGTAGGAGTGTGCCATCTAGACTGGGTGGGCAGGCTGATCTCACCCTCATCTAGGTTCCAGCACACAGCAATTTTCCAGGCAACGAATAGGCGGACGAGCTGGATAGGGCTAGATCTGCTGTGAATGCCTCCAGCGCTGAGCCACTAGCCACGCCGTTTGCCGCTATCAGCAACTGTATCTGTAAGCATTATCTCTATAAGGCTAAATGCCGATGGCGCAATATATACACATGCAAGGTTGCAAAGAAAATGTGGCCTTGTTATAATTATAAGCGCTCATTACAATTAACAAGTAGAAACCGCAAGGACATCTCGAGGCTCGTCGCAGTCGTGACGGGGCACTCGACGGTTGGCAGACATACTAGTAGGATACGTCTGTCCTATAATGAGTTCTGCCGTAGTTGTCGAGAAGAAAGCAAAGAAGAGACAATTTTCCACTTTCTTTGCGAATGTCCAGCTTTACATCTCTAGATACACAAATTTTTAGGCATTCATGTACTAGAGTCCCTTTCAGATTAATCAGAGATAGGCCTGAGTGATCTTATCAGATATCTCAATGCGACGGCTTGGATCTAGTACCAATCACCGCATCCGAGTACTTAGATACGGTTATACATAGGTTGACACCGATGAGTGTAGTGGTACTTTCAAAAAGGAATCATCTAGATTCTATTTGAATGCATACGTGAAGAGGGCAGCCAAATAAACCAACAACCAGCCAAAATAATAATCACTTTTGATTAAAAATGACTAATAACCAAATTAGTCGAAAAATAATCAAATTAAATAAAAAAATTAATTTTTTTTCAAGATTTGGGTTATTGTTATTTATTTAATTCACAAATTTAAAGAGTGTTCATATAAAAATTTGTCGTTATAAAAATTCTACAATAAACCTGTTATACATTTCTTAATCTTTTATAAAAAAATATAATATAATATTATATTTTCTTTTTTTAACTCAGACATTCTGCTGCCAGCTTAAAGTTTTCTTTGTCTAATATATTTGCAACTAATGCACATTTTCCATAAATATGTTGCGGATTAAAAAAGAAGCAATTGTTAGCACTGTTTGATTTAAAGACATTGACATTGGCCATATGCCATGAAATCTTTACATTTGTATTGTTTTTTTCATGTTTATGTTTTAATGGCGGCTGCTAAAGTTCAATGTATTTGGCCATTTCACAGTTAGAAACTTTTGTTGAAATGTCAAGTACATAGTTGTACACAGTTAAACTTTATAAGTGCTGGAGTTCAATGTTTCAGTAATTGCATTAAACAGTTTGTTTAGATGATTGTATAAATATGAGTATTAAGTCATTATCGTATTTTTTCTGTGGGAATTTTACACGTACAATGGCTGGCTGTATATATTTATGTTGATTTAAAAATAAAATTATGCATTTGCTATTGAATTAAAACCTTGAAATTATATTTAACTAATTAAAAAAATATATTTCTTAATTGTTTTTATTTGCTGATGTAAAGTATCGTTAAAGTTTAAGGGTATAGATTTATTGCTATAACCCTGTCAGCGTGTAAAAAAAAATATAATAATCTCAAATCTTACCACTACAAAATACAAAATGCTCAAAATTCCAAACTTCAAATGATCTGATATCTTATGCGTCTACTAATATCAATATCTACTTACTTACTTACTTATTTCTTTATTTATCACATTCATTACATATAAATCAGTCTTATAAACTAACATTTCTATTCCTTACATATTATAACATATTTTTCAAGGACTTTCATATCACTTACATACTAATGTTTGTAGCACAGCTACTTCATCTATTCATATTAATCTAGTTTCTATATATTTCCCCAAAAAAGGTAGTAAAAAGGGAGGCTTTCATTTCTCTTACAAGCTAAAACACTTAAAAACAAACTTATAATCTAAAGATAAATTATTTACAAGAGATAGAGAGGAAAGTTATAAACACAAAGACGAAAATTATTACTGAGTAGTAATATATACAGTATTCTGGATATCCAGAGAATTTAGCCTCCTATGATAGACCCCTGTACACGAGACCTGCCTCCCTAATTGTCAGCAAGTCCGTTGGAGACCAATACCGAGCTTCCCGAACAGCTCTCAGACTGGCCGCTTCACTAAAGCATCTCCTAAACAGCAAGTTCTCTGAAGACACCGCCTTCTCAAGAAATCGGAAGGCCCCCTCCATCGTGCATACATCAATTCTAGAAAAATCAGTCACCCATAAATAGACGTACAAGATGATATCAATATCTATGGCCTATTTCACTAAAGTACAATTCTACAAGCTTACGAGTTACAATCAGAAGTCTATATCTTAAAAGTGCTGATGAATTATGTTCCATTCAAATTTTTACAAGCTTTTTGCTCTCGTAAAATACAATTTGTACAATTACAAGTTCTTGTATATATTGTGATATTAATTTTACAATTCTAATTTATTATTAGTCAAAATGCTAAAATATCCTATAAAAACGCAATATAACACATTTTATTAATATTTATATCAGAAAATGCTCGAGTAGCGTTATCAGCAAATGCTGTTGCACCGCATGAGAATGGCTTCTATTTTCCTCCTTCTCCAGTACTGGAGACAACAAATTTAATAAAAAAAAATTGTCCCGTTTTAGCATTAAACGATCGTTGTACTCCAACGTGGATTCCAAGAACTCTTTTTAATACGATTTCGTTATCGCTTTCATTAATGGAATCATATAAAAGGGTCATTTTGTTTTACTTGTACGTGTGTATATTTGTTTATATTGTGATCCAGTTTGTTTTATTATATATAATCACATATTTAGTAAAATAAATAATTGAAAATAAATAAAATAAATAAGTAAAGTCTAATTACTATTAAAATTATTTAATTTTGTGTTTATTTGAATAATTTTTGTTAAAAATAGTTAAAAATAAAATTTCAATTCAATTTATCATTCACTTGTATCTTGTAAAATTTTTTCTGAGGGTCTCCGTCGACCCTAAGCTTTTTTAGTTTGGTAAAACAAAACCATTTGTAGAAGTATGACTTGTAGACCTGTGACCTGTGCAATTCACTTGCAGCCACAAACTTGTAATTGTATTTTTATGAAACACAATTATTCACATGTTCACAATTTTACAGCCAAAAACGCTTGTAATTGTGAACTTGCAGCTTGTCCCAGTTTGTCTACTACACTTCTTTAGTAGACTGTGTGATGAAATAGATTCTTGCTAAGCTACCTATCTAAGTTTGTAAATCTAGCTGAGTAGAAAATTTTTTATTTTAAAAATTTTCAATACACCCTCGCACTTATTCAGTTTAAAGCTGAACTTTGACGCAAACTTCGGTATATTTTTCAGACAGGGCTTGAACGCCCGAAACTGAATATAAAAGTCTGGTGATTTTTTTCTTTAATAAAAACAAGTTTAACTCACACTAATGACTTTATAATATATTTTCGCCGATATGGAAAGCAAGTTTTCTTTCGTATAATTATATTTGAAACAAAAACAACTTTTTAAATTTTGTTTTTGTATTAAATGTAATTATACGAAAGAATTTTTTCTTTCGATATCGGCGAACAGACAGTTCGAGGATTTAATTTTTGTGTATGTTTGAAAGTTTTCCCGAACGCCGAACGCCAATTGAACATAAGTTTTTGCTGCGCTCCGACACCGAATCCGAAAATTCTACCTGACTCTAGCAAATATCATGCTTGGATATGAAAATAAACTGTTCAAGGGGCATTTGAAGTCAAACAAATTATCTAAAAACCATTTTGAAAATAAAACCGCACTAGCTAACAAGCTTACCTGGTATGTATTTTAAGCTTTGTGATTATATCAAAATTAAAACAAATGACAATATCTATGTATCTATAGTGTAATACAAGTTTAAGTTCAATACATATTGAGACTTTTTTATAATTATTTTATGAAAGCAAACTTAAAATTACAACGATATTAAAAGAGGAAAAAGATAAACGGATTTATTCATAAACGAGTAATAAAGTTGTTGTGTGCATTAAAATCTGGTTTCAAATATGATCATAAAATACACCCACTATAACATTGATATTCGTTTATGAATAAGGCCAAAAGGCTATAGTGTAATATTTTGAGTTACAAAAAAGTATTCAGCACCAAGCTTGACCGCAAATAAAGGGTTTCCAATAGGCACTTGACAACTTTTTATTTAATTTGTGAACGCACTATTTCACTGATCATCTAACTGTTACTTTCCATTTTTTCGGTAAACTCAACATTTTCATCATGGAAAAGTATACGAAAGAACATCGTATGCAAATTATAAAAATGTACTACTCCAATTTTCGGTCGTTATTTCCGTCCTAGTAGATAATCAATAACAAGTTTAGTGCAAAAATTTGAGTTTACATATTCATTGTGTGATGCTGACGTGCCAGTGAGACAACAGGTTTCTTGAAGAGAGGAAGATATCGCTGCTGTTCAGGAATCCGTAGCAAACAATCCAATTCAGTCGATTCCGCTGCGTTCTCAAGAACTGGGCATCGCCAAGACCACTTTATGGCAAATTTTGTGTAAAGATCTTGGTTTACACCTATACAATATCAAGCTGACTCAGGAATTGACAATTTAACGTGACGTACGTTCTACAATTGGGTTCTGGAGAAGATTCGCAAATTCATCTTCAGTGACGAAGCTCATTTTTGGCTCAATGGGTTTGTCAATAATCAATATATGCGTTATTGGCCTGGTGAAAATCCACATGTGCTTCAGAATCACCACTTTATCCACAAAAAATAATTGTTTGGTATGGTTTGCATTCCGGTGGCGTTATTGAGCCATAGTTTTTCGTCGACAATAACGATCGTCACGTTACTGTGAGTGGCGATCTTTATCGCGCCATGATTACCAATTTTTTTTTGGCCCGAATTGGAAAACATGGACTTGAAGGACATGTGGTTTCAACAGAACGGTGCCACAAGCCACACAGCACACGTTACAACAGAATTATTGAAGAATAAGTTTGGTGAGCGTGTTATCTCAAGAAATGGACCAGTCAATTGGCCACCTCATTCGTGCGATTTAACGTATTTAGACTTTTTTCTTTAGGACTACGTCAAATTATGTGTCTATGCTAATACGCCG
The DNA here is from genome assembly GCA_956483585.1 of Gymnocheta viridis. NCBI lineage: Eukaryota > Metazoa > Arthropoda > Insecta > Diptera > Tachinidae > Gymnocheta > Gymnocheta viridis. The sequence continues at coordinate 7,335,555 of OY101440.1, forward strand.
ACGACATTGGAAGAACTCAGAGCCAATATTGAAGAATAGAGGCCGTTACGGCCGAAATGTGTGCCCGAGTCATCGAAAATTGGGTCCAACTAATCGACCGCTTACGACGTGCCCGCGGTGGTCATATGGACGAAGTCGAGTTTTATTCGTAAATGTTTTGATTGTATTTCAAGTCGATCATAAAGTTTTGGAAATATCTCAAATGGTTTGCGTTTTAATGAATAAAAGTTGTCATTCTCGTATTGCAAAACTCGATAGTTAATTAAATGACATGTTATAAAATGTATGCACGCTCTTGCTCCCAAAACTTTCATATGTAAATAAAGTTCTAAATATATTCCTAAAAATAACTTAAAACTTAACTTGAAATTAGTACTGTGAAAAATAAAACAAAATATAATATAGCCACGTATAAAGAAAGACATTTGAATATCTTTTATATTGTAAATCGTAGTATTTTCCGATACAACCCCTCAAAAGTTTATTTTTTTTTAAATCTCAAATTCCTTTAATATAGTAGAAGAAATGCTAAAATAAATTGGAAAATCATATAAAAAAACTAGTCGGATATTTGTTTTTTACAAAAGAAATTTGATTTTTATTGGTAAACTTTTATTTTTTTTTTAATTCTTTTAAATATTTTTATTATTTTCTATGCTTTCTCAAGCGCGATATGGGAATATTTATTCATTTTCAAAAGATTTCTAAAATGAGTTCCAAGATATTTGATTTCGTTTCTTATTGAAATCTCTACCCCTTCAAATTAATGATGAAACCATTTGCTTTCCAGAGCTAAAAAACCTCTGGATGTCTTAGAAGCATTTGGGATACAAATCTTTTCAGTCTTTGATCTGTTAATTTTTATTTGCCAATTTTCGTAAATGGCAAATGATTAGAAACTTTAGCTTTATAAAATACAAAATTTTATGCAATATCGCCCATATTAAAAACTGCCCAAATGAAATAAATCCCTAAAAATTGAATATAGCCCAAAAACTATGAAAAAAACTCAATAAAAATGAAAAATTACCCATTTTCTATTAATATTTATTTATGTATTATGAAAAATTTTATAAATTATCTAAATTTATAAATTATCTAAACTCTCTACTTTTGGAATATTTTTCTTCCCGAAGGACTCCAAGAAATTTAAATATATTAACATGTTCTTGAAGAATGCGTCCTAATACTTCATTATAAGCTTCAATGGTTAAATAGATGTGGAGCATAATTTATACAATGAAAAGTTTCTTGGTTTTATCGGTAATAATTAAAAACAAAAATATTAAAACATTTTGTTATATAAGCGAACCTTAGAACTCTACTTTTTGTATCAATTGCATATAAAAATATTAAAAAATGCTGAAGTTTGAAGTTCTCGTCGAAATGGCGCATTTTCTCCTTTATTATTAAAAATTATGCGGTTATTGCAACACAAAATTTTATAGTAGACCTCATTTCCTCTTCGGTTGGTGCTTATCAGTGTTAGCTGGATTTGAAGGAAAAAGAGGCTAAATCGGATTTTAAAAAGGCCAGAAAAAGTAAAATCACCCAAAAATAAAAGCTAAAAAATGGATAACAAATTTTTATTCATAATTCAACATTTTATTTATTATTAATAAAAAATTCATAAAACAAGTTAAAAGTTATTCAAATAAGTTTATACATAACATAAATATCAGGTATTTCTTTTGATTTCAATTCAGAATTGGATAAAAAATATAAGACATCGCACTGTGGCTGAAAATCGTTTTTCATTGGCCAAAACTCAAATTTTTTTTTGTCACCGATTTTTAAAATTTTTACGCCCTTTTGCAGCTAATATATCCAGATTAAGGTAGCCAAAAAATTAGGTTAAACTATTGATAATTGTGAGCGTGGCATGCTGTCAAACTCAACGGTTTTTTTAATTTCAGAAAAAGGTGTTTTTCTTTTGTTTTTTATAAAAAATAAATGGTTACTACTCGCAAGTTATCATCGATAATGGCCTGCGGTCTTTTTTATAATGTTGGTAGGATTATAGTCTTTAGTTTTTGTAAGTGGTCAGAGCTCTAGCGTTTAATATTAAGGGCGTTACGGAATATTTATGAAACTACTATATTTTTCTCAAATTTAAACTTTAGTGGAATAGAACTTCTAGGGAACAAAAGGGAACAAGAAATGTATACCACCCGGAGAAAGGTGAAAGTGTCCTCTTTAACGCTATATATACTTTTGCACCCGCCACGAGCCGCCTGTAGAACACTTTTTTCATTTTAATGAAATTACTCCAAAGTACTCGTATACAATGGTGTATATAATTTTTACTTTTTTGCCTAAAAGTTTATGTTTTTACTTTAGACTACGTAAAACTAAAAAAATTAAATATAATACCTGCGAAAGGGTTTAATGGCTTTGTTTTGATCAGCAAAAAATAAGTCATAAAATTATCACAAATTATCACAAAATTCTACAGTAAACATATGATCTGTTTCTAAATTTACCTGTTATCAAATGTTAGGGTCAACCAAAGTCATAAGCAATTTTATAACAATAATCGCGACATTAAAGCACTAAAGAAAAAAAAATAACCCAACAACAACAACAAATATTTGCGAGATACTAATCAGTTTTACCTGATATTAAGGTCTGGACAACATGTGCAGTTTTGTGCAATTTAAGCACTACCTGCTATGAAATTAAAGATCAATGTGTGAATAACATGTATCTAAAAATGTATAAAACTACGGATTCGATAAGGGATTACTCAGTTAATCCTCTAAGTGTACGGATAAAACATAACAGACGCAAATAAAAATATTCAGAAAAATATGGAGAGCTTCAGTTATAAAGAACTGGCCGAAGAGTATTTTAGAAACAAAAACCAGGAAGATGTTCTTAGCTACGTTAAAATAAAATTAAACTTAAATTCGTGGAACACATACTAAAAATCAATTATGATTTGGATTTCGGGTCTTCAGGATCAATAAGAAACAACGAAACCAACAAAGAGTTAAGAAGTTCAAAAAAGAAACATGTTCAAGATGAATATCGCAAATTAGGATTGATTATAGATCAGCCAAAACAAGGGTCAGGCAATACAAATGATGGCAATACCGCAAGAAGATTGTTTTCAGGTCCAGAAACAGCATCTGAAATAACAGCAGTGGATTTAAACCTCATTTTCAGATTTAAAATAATCCTAGAAGTACTTGCGTGCAATGAAGAAATTGACTCTAGAAAATTTGGAGATTATGCTAAGGAAACTGCAAAAATATATACAACCAACTACCCATGGAGAAATATGTCTGCAACAGTTCACAAAATCCTTTATCATGGAGAAGATGTCATTAAATATCATTTGGTGCCACTTGGAGATCTATCAGAGGAGGCTCAGGAAAAAAGGAACAAGGATTACAGATTTTATAGAGAGCACAATACTAGAAAAATTTCAAGAAATTCAACAAATGAAGATCTATTTAATATATTATTGGCAACGTCAGATCCGTTTATCTCCAGTATTCGAAATCAATGGAAAGTGGAACATCGGGATTTAGATGAAGAAGCCAAAAAACTACTAAAGAACAGAGATAGCACAGAACAAAATATGGAATATTTGCAATCAATATTTGAGTCAAATGAATAATAATTATAATTGCCTTTCATTGTTATTTAAGTACGAAAAACATAGTATTAGTAAAAAATAATAATAAACGAACCTACCATTGTTACAAATGCTATTAAAATTTATTGCAGTTTTTATTTTAAAATGTTTTTAAAATTATCAAATTTGACAGCAAAAAATAATAAATTTTTCTGTAGTAATAGCAATATTTTTAGATAATATTATTAACGTTTTTTTTAAGTGTAACTATTCTTTGAGTGTAAACAAATTTGCAAATTTGTCAGCAAAAAATTTTAAATTTTTCAGTAATAGCAAAATCTCCAGTTGATTTTACTATTTTTTTCAGTGTACAATTTTTTTAAGTGTAACATAAAAAAAATTCCATTATTACAAAAATTATTTATAATTATTATTAATTTCCAAATATTCAAATTTTTTAATAAATAAAAAAATAATAATTCCATATTTCACTCTAAAAGTTAAAAAAAATTCAAAAGTTCAACTTTGACCTAGAATTCCTTAAAAAGTCCTCAATCAATTTTAATAAAATTTAAACTGAGTCAAGCTGAACTAAATATCTATCCAATAAAAAAAAAATTACTTCAATATTTCGATCGGTTCAAAAGTTACAGAGTTTTGGCCAATGAAAAACGATTTTCAGCCACTGTGCATCGTTTGCATTTAGGCATGATATAATAATTATTGCATCATTATTTAACCAAATTCAAGTACTATAACTGTAACATTTTTAAAGAGCATTAAATGTTTTTGTAACAAGAACTTTCTTTTCTAAAAAAAATTAAACAAAAAAATTTACATGAAGATGACTCAATTTTTTATTGTATTACAAAGAGAAAGATTCGGCAATTAGGAATGAAAAATTATATCTGGATAATGTCCACCATGACCACGCTGACAGATGTCGATTCTTTCATAAAAGTTTTTAATCTTTTGGCAAAATTGCGGCCCTATTTCATTAAGCACATCACGGATTTTGGGTTTTAAGGCTGCAATCGATATGATTGGCTCCGTATAGACTCTGTCCTTAACACAAAAAATAATCCAGTGGTGTTAAATCAGACGATTTGGCTGACCACTCAACAACTGATTTATGTGAAATTATGCGATCGAGAATTTGGTTTGCAATAAATTGACCGTTTCATTGCCTGTGTGACATGTACCGTCCTGTTGAAACCACATGTCAGTGATATCCACGTCATCAATAATAGGCAAAAATTGAGTTGTTAACATTTAGCGATAGCGTGATAATCTTTGAAAAAAAACGGCCATATCACGCCTCCCTACCACATACCGCACCATACAGTGACACGTTGACCATGCAAAGGATTCTTAATAATCAATTCTCAATTCCTGCACCAGTTGATCCTTGTAAAGCTTCAATGCGAAATCCTTACGTAAAATTCGCCATGTGGTGGTTTTCGATAACCTTAATTGGTGAGAACGTCGAGGAATTGATAAATTTGGATCTTCTACAACACTGTTGTTCACGGAAGCTATGTTTTTAGTTGAACGACACGGTCGAACACGCGTTTCGTATCGACTCAAATTTAACGACCAAATTTTTATTAGCAGTCTCAGAAGGACGATTATGTTGTCCGAAAATATCACGAATTTTAAGAAATGTAACTTTAACAGAACCACCATTTTCACATATGATTTTAATTATTCCAATACGATTTTCTAGAGAAATGGAATTCATTGCAACAATTTCCAATGCATCTACTAAGAATATGTAAAAAAACTAAATGTCAAAACGAACATGTTGTTGGTGTTGCCACAATTAAAAAACAAAGTTCTTGTTAAAAACAATTTATAATAAAGAATTATGAATTTTAACTCTAGTACGATTTCTTTCTATAGTTTTAATTATTTTCGTGGTACTGAAAAGTTTTTCAACCTTAACTTAATTGAAATGTAATACTACGGATTAGTCCAGTAAGACGTTTTATTTTCAATAGACCACCATTTAAACAGTTGTCATGACTCAACCTGCAAATTCATTGAAATTATTAAAATTCACTAAAAATATGGTGAAAATTTGGCAGCTACGGTTTAAAAAATTTAGCGAAAGTAATTGTGAAACTGGTGGAAACATTTTAGCGGGTGGGAGAAGTCAGTGATGTAAAAAATTAAACTTGTGTTTAATGGTCAATTGGGATTAATGCTTTAGTAGCCCACAGTGTCAGGGAAATCCCAGGTTTATTAATTGCTCGTAGACATTCCACAAACGACACTAAACTCTATTGTGAACAAAGATATTGGTGTGGACGACATTAACTTACAACAATCTGGCGCTACATGTCACACTAGTAACAAAACCACCGCTCTTTTACATCAAAAGTTGCTTGACCGTGTGATTTCTTGACGAGGCACAGTGAGTATGTTTAGTAGCAAATAATGATCACTTATGAATAAGCATTGTTCGTTCCCATCACAAGAGCGTTGGTTTACTCTTTTTATTCCATATTCTTACTACGATGTTATGAAATACATTCAAATTTGTTGTATATTTTACATACGAGTATTTTCTGATTTTTACATTGTATTACCGAAAACAACTTTGTGCATAGATATTTTTCGTAAATTAGTTTAAACAAATTAAAACAAATTTATCCATATATTGTAAGCAGCTGCTGCAAATGTGAAAGACTACATAAATCACCCAACTAACAGTCACGCTTCAAACCTAATTGGGCAAAAAATATAAAAATGCAACATCGAATGAGTGAATGCATTAGCTAAAACTTTTAAAATATACACTGGGAAGAATTATTACTTTTTTTGCAATTTCAACCAAATGGTCTTCGAAAACTATAACCCTTTTTCAAATGTTAATCTCAAGCTTAAAAAATTATTTTGTATTTATCTGATGCTAAATTTGTTATACCAATTACCAAATAATGTTTATAGGCTTCGTTTGCATATGAATTTATATAAATTGCTACTAGTTTTTTTTTAACATTTAATGCTCAGTGTATTTAAAAAGGTTGAAAGTAGTTTATGTCTTAAAAACTTTAGCTTAATATTGAAGCATGCATGCATGCACGGACATGAATCTCAATATTTAAGCTAACAACAACAAGTTGCGACAAAAATATGTGGCAGCACTTGAGAATACGGTGTCCATGTATTTGAACTAGTTAAGGAATGAACAAACAACATATTGAAGAAGTTTATGGATAAATCTAAGTTTATATAAATACAGCATTTATGATTAAGAGTATGTAGTGTTTAGCGTGTAAGGACCTGTATGAATTGGTAGAAATTTACAAAGTTGTGTAATTGATTAAGAAGTTTTTGCTAAAATACTTAAGTACTGGCAAACTCAGAAACTTTTAGACTATTTCAAAAATTAAAACAACATAACAATGGCAGAAAATACAGCAGAGGCAGCGCTACTTTTACTTGAAGAGACAAAAACTTAGGCAACTACTGTTGTTGACATTTCGGTCAGTGATGCCAGCAGAAATTAAACAAAATCGCTACAAGTCTCGAAAAAATCCCCATTTTTTCCCTACACACAAAAAAGAAGTTCTCTAGATTTTTCCCTATTCTAAAAATTCATTGATTATATAAAAAAAGAATATTATATTTAGAGCTTTGAAATTTTGACAAAGAGTTAAAAAATAACTTAAAATTGTCCTCAAACGGCTGTACTAGTAACAATTCTTAAAAATCATTTAATCATTTAATCAAAATCTTAATTCTGAATTCTTAATAAAATTTTATAAAAGTTGCAAAGAATTTGACCCGGAATGAAAATAATGATTGTTTTTTTCTTTTGTTTCTACGAGCACATTTGAATATTTAAAGTACCTTAAGAAACATATATTTTCAAAAAGTTTTAAATGTTAAAATTTGAGTTCGTTTTTCATACAAATTCTATTCCTAAGAAAATTGGACATTTCTATGCCTTTCGTTGTCTCTATATATTATTTACCAAAAGATGTTTTCTGTCTCGCGTAATACTGTAACATAATTTGAAATTTAGATTTTTATATGAACTAATGTATCCAGCGGTCGACTAAAGCGGCCGAATTCTAGAAATTAATATTAAAAATTTACATTAAAACAATACAGGGTGTCCGCCGGGAAGGTATACATACTACTTTGTTTTGCCGCCATTTTGGTTCTTGCTAAAATGGCTAAGAAATGTTTAGATTTAGATGATGCAGAAAGTATTGATTTTATTTGAATTTGATACTCTGCTTTGAAAGTGCAAATAATTTTTTCATATCTGATCTTAAGAAAACGATTTTACTAATTTCTTTAAAGGTTTTTTCCAAACAAACACCAAAACGATGTAGTTAAACATGTCCAGACATTTATTCTCTCAACATTAAAACCATTCATACCATTCTTTAAGTATTTGATGCAGTTGGGAGTGCTAGTTCATATTTGTATGAAACATGCAAATGCATGCAGCATTTTTAGTTACAATCCGTTCTCTCAATAATGCCATGCGTTGCTTTACTGACACGAGAGAGAACAATATTTTATTCTTTTAATATAGAGAGAGAGTATCAGTATACACGAATAGTAACTTTCTCCAAAGCCATGGTAGTAGCGAAGCGTTAACGTACTTTTTTTTGGTTCACATCTGACAAAATTTTTGTTTATGTTTTACCAACACATACCCACACTACTAAAAAGCACACTAAACATTTGTTTACAAATACAAAATTTTTTTTCGTTTTTCTTTTGTGCTTTTTGACAGCTTCGGTACTCAACAACAATAATAAGCAGTATTGTTTTTTCTAATATTGGTTTGTTGTAGTGTGATACTTTCTATAGTATGCTACAATGCACTAAGCAAACACTTAAGATTATACTTTGGATCTGTCACCGAGTGTCTTAGTTATACCAATTGATCATCAACTATAACAACGTTATGTGAAACTGAATTGTTCCTTCCATATAAAGCTCCTGAAAAACTAGTCTTGACAGTTTATATTTGGCAGCCGTGAAATAGACACGTCGCAATACTTGTTTTAAACATTAAATCAAAATCAATCATCGATTATGTGACGATGAGAAAGTTACGTTAAAATTTTGGGAGAAACAACGTGCTAATTATTTCGAAGAAAGAGGGTCTGAAACGCTTGAGCAACTCAAACAAAATATTCGAGATGAAATTAATGAAATACCGTGTGAAATGTATGAGAATGTAATGAAAAATGTGCTCAAAAGGGCTCGCATATGTGAGGCTAACAGAGGTGGACATTTATCTGATATTGTATTTCCTACTTAATTGCCGAATTAAATAAAACATTTATCAATAGAAGATCTCTTCTCTTTCATTTAATCAAAAACACAGTATTATAACTTTCCGGCGGACACCCATTACGTATGATAAAATACAAAAACAACAAACATCCCAAATAAACAACTGACAACTGTGTCCCATATCTATGCAAAAGCAAATTGGACAAACACACATTGATTATTTTACAAGTTGAATCTGATACATGCATGTGCAATAAATGTGTATGTGTTAGTAGCAACTTTAAAAGCATATCGCACCGATTTAAATAAAATTAAAAATCTATTTAAAAATCCGTTCAAAAACATATAAACCTTTCCGAAATCGGTTCATTATTACGACCGTAAAAGTGATCTAAAAAACGTTTTCGCCTTTAGTAATATAGATTATCAGTTATGTGGGGAGTTTAACTCAATTACGGCACAACATAAAAGGAAAGGAAAACTAAAGTTTTAAAAATTCATTACATTATCCTTAAAATAAGAAATCTGTTTGTTTTTCCCTTCCCTTGAAATTTTCCAATAAATGCCCTACAAAACGAGAAAATTCCCTACACTTGGCATCACTGATGCCGGTAAAAGATGAAGGAGGTTCTTCTAGTTAAAGCATGTGAAAAGTTACAAATGTGCGTGTTAAACGTAATGCATGTGGCTTGCAAGGAAATATAAATCTCAGACAGTTCCTGGTTGCGCAAAAGTATTTGCAAGAAAAGTTAGGAAGGAATTTTTACGCTTTTCTTTAGTTTAATTAAATAATGAGAAAAAAATGTACATACATTAATAAATTGATGCATAAGTTGTCAACCGATGTTCGTTGCCCTTAATTTTTTATAAATGAACAACTTTACTTTTGCTTTTAGAATATAAAAACGCCCAGACCAGTAAGAAAATATTTATCTGCAAGTAGATAAAGAAAAGCAAATTACTGCAAAGTTTACAAATCAATACCGCAATACTTTATCAAATACTTTATATAAATCTAGTAATAGCAACTTTGCTATGTCACTCTTATCCAGTACACGCATACTAGAATCACACATGCCAAGTAAAAGTGAGGTAGCGCTATATTTTGAATGATATTGGAACGGATTTAACAAGTAGTTCTAACTCAAAAACCATGTTATTTGTTCCTTAAAGACATATGCAAAGTTTTGGCCAAAAGAGGAAGCAATAAGTTGAGAAAATAACTTCTTCCTTTTCTATAAATGTTTACTACATATGCACATTATTTTTTAAGGCTTGAAGAATCTGAGGTTTATTGACATAGACTTGTTTCTTAGAAAAACCACATAATAAATTTCTGCAACGGTTGAATTGATCAATATTTCCGGCCTCTTCAGACTTCATAATTTCGCTAATGTCTTTAGCAGTATGCGCCATTTCTACATGATTTTAGAACCAATTAATTCAATTAGAAAAGATAAAACTATTGAGCATGGTTCTGTAGCCAGCGTCACCTACAGTATTCGGTTGGTCGGAGACGTCTTTGAATCAGGTCTAAATGCGTAAACAGCATATCTGCCATGTAATAACCTTCATCTGTTGCATTCTAAACAAACCTTTTCAAACATCCGACATTGTCTGGTAGATCACAACTCTGTGGCGTTGACAGCAGCCTCTCATAGTATCCCTTAAACTTCAAGGCGGACAGTTTTTATCCAGTTAGTGTCGGACCACCAAATGCAACCAACGAATTATTCCGATGCAGATGTACTATAAATGAACACATTAGTATAAATGAAACTTTTCATGCATTTTGTTTTTTTTTTGCATATTTTAACACAAACTCTTGCGTGTTTCATGGTAATAAAATTAATCAACAAATATTTAAAAATTTTTCTCTTATTTATATATTTCTATTACTAATAATTCTTTTGTTTAACCAATTATACAAAAAAAAATGTTTTATATATAGAAAGTCCCTTGTTGACAATATGTAAATAATTATAATTATTTTTCGTCTAAACACATTAAATTATAATTTCGTTAAAAACGTCACATAAGCATACGGGTAAATACAGTTTCACGGCCCAATTTTGATGCATAAATATTCTGGCTAATTTCGTTTTTTTATGTAATTGTAATTGTTTGAAGCGATTTAAATAAAATTATTTTAGTTTCGATAAAACTAAGTATTAATTAAGTATAATATAATGGACACATTAAGGAAATAATTTGACAAGTTGCGACGACTCCTTTTTCCTTATAAGCAATATTTAAGTTTGGAAAGTTTTGTTGGGCTGCCTAAATATAAGCTGGTACATAGTCCCAATGGTGACTCCATTAGAATATCTGTATCTTACACGTTACTATGTAGTTATGGAGTTCATGCTCCTCCGGACTTATTCTAAAGCGTAGTACGCCAATCTGTGGTGCATCCCTGAGATAGAAGAGGTTGTGAAGGAATCGACTGTCTAGTTGCCTATGAATGCTTTTATAAAGAACAAGACAGTACCAAAAGAAAGTGTTGAACTCACTCCCATATGAGCGCACAGTGACCAATAATAAAGCCAATCAAATGTGCTAGCAGGCGTTTCGTGATATAATTTTTAGTGTGGGATACCTTCTAATCTTATTAGATAGCTGTATTCATTATATATGAAATATACCTTTGTAAGTCTAATACCGAGCATGTCTTTACACAGGCCAGATATTAAATGCATGACCGCACCCATTTCAACTTTACCATATTTTAATCTACTGTCCTTATTTCAAATACAATATAAGTGCCGTATTCAAAAAAAAAAATAATAATTTAAAAATATAAGCCAAAACAAAAAGATATATTTGTGTATTTACTTCAAAATTTCATTCAGTTTTAAAATTTTTAGCTCCTCTGATTAATTTTAGGTATTTTTATTGGAACTCAAATTTTAAAAGTTACGAGAGATGAGAGCTTTTTAAATAAGTTGAGTCTCGTTGAAAATCGTTGTTACGCGATTTGATAAATGCCTTGGGGTTCAGAGAAGCCACGACTATGTCTTGGTCATTAATGAACTTCTAAAAACTTATGGTGAAATAGGCTGCGACATGTCTATAAAAATTCGTTTTCTGCATTCGCATTTATATTTTTTACCAAACAACCTAGGCCAGTTTAGCAATGAACAAGGTGAACATTTATATCAAGAAATAATAACAATGAAAAGACATTTTGAGTGAAAAAATAAAATAAAAATGCTTCCGGAGTATTGCTGGTCACTTAAACGAGATACTGATGACGTTGGATTAAAAAGAATAAGATCAAGAAAACATTTTTGATCAAAATCGCTAAAAACTATTTTTTCGCAAAAAATTTATTTTTTTTACGTTGAATAAATCAGTAAATGTTCAAAGGATTTTTAAACACAAACCCTTGTTTTATTAGTCATGAAATATATTTTTGAAATAAAATCATAAATAGCCCAGTTCATATACAAAAATACTGCGTAACCTCGTTCAGAAAGTAGAAAAATTAGGAAAAAACGAACCATACACACATTCATCTAAATTTTACTCAAAGAAAATATATACAGTTCGAGAGGTCTAAGCTTTTTCTTTAAAAGTTTTTTCTTTCTAAAATTTAAATCGATTGGTATTCAACTAAGTGAATAAAGGTATGAAATACCGGTTTTTACCTGTAATTCAAGATTTTGGGGGTGTTTTGAAAATTCCAAAAACAGACTGTTGCTGTATTCGACAGTACCTACCAGAAAAATGGTATAACATCCCAGGAATTTTTAACATCATTTTTTTTGTCTCACTGTGTTATTTTTAATGAATACGGACTCATATCTCTACATATCAATTCTTTTTGCTGCTTCGATTATGTGATTGAGATCAACCTGGAACACGTTAGTGTTCAAGCAGATTGGCTACGATTATGAATTTATAAAATAAAACAATTTTCCAACCAAAATCATTAGTATTTCAAAAATTATATGCATTTAAAATTTTCTACTATACTTTATAACGCTAATTGAAATAAATTTAAAGAGTTTTCAGAAAATTAAGCATTAAAGCAACAGAAAATTACATGGCAGTTATTCGTGCAGCATGTAGACAGACAACATCTGTTTTAAAATAAATACAATGTAAAATATAAACGATAAAATGTAGCAAAGTGCTCGTACATGGTTAGGAAAACAGCTATAGCCAAATTTAAAATCTAAAATAATGGCCAACATAATTCTACCCAACCTGTTTACATGTATTGTTTTCATACCTACTGTGTTGAATTGAAACGGTTTTTTTATTAAAATTCTTTCCCGCAATCGACCTCCAAATATGGGAAAATTATAAAAAGCTCACAATAATGGTGGTTTAACTGAATAATTTATGGGAATATGCGTATGCGTTTTTGTTATTTAATTTTGGTTTATGTGGCAAACAAGTTGTGTTTTTCCATTTGTGGGTTGTTTTATCTGTGGTCCTTTATGTCGTTGGTTTTTGTGTGACAGTTGAAAGAGTAGCTGTAAGCTATTGCGCTAACAGAATAACTAGATGCAAGGCCAAACATATGTTGTATGGTTATATTTGTAAATCATTTTTTCATTAAAAATAATTTTTATAATAATAGATAGGTAGATATGAAAAACATTATTTTTTTTTATTAAGACCAGTACTCAGGGGATTATCCCTACATTCGCAGTGTTTTAGGGTGGAACTAGGAAAATATGTTATGGTAGTAACGATAGAGAAATCGGTGTTTCTGTCCATTAAATTTTAATCTTTCTTCGTTGGAAATGATGATAAAGACCTCTGCGGGAAGTTTATTTCACTGAAGAATTGTGTGAAACGATTGAATCATTAGAATTGGCTAGCCCACTATCACCAAAGAAATTCTTTATCCTCGAGTAGCTTCAAAACAAATTTTGAAGTAGGGGCCGATACATGAGAGCTATATTCCATAATCGGGTATAAGTAGTAAAGAGATCAGATGGTATGCAGTAACTCTTAACACTTAAAAATTTAAGAAATGTAAAATGGGATATTCTTTACTTTTTACTTTTTTTATAACCCTGTTCAAAGAACTTGTTAAATAAATATACTGGAGTTCCGTTTCCAACGAGCACAACTTCCCATTACAAAACGTTACATTTTTCCTTTAGCTGTAAATGCAAAAATTTCAATTTAGGTTAAATAATTTATAATGAAAAGTTTAATTTTTGGAGCGGAGCTATGGGTTCATATATATCGCTTTTTTTTATCCTTTAACTTAGTACTTGTAATTTATTTTAAAATAAACCCTCATTAACTTTTACTAACGAACCCATCTAGACTTATAGTTTATTTTAAAACAATCTTCATTAGTAGGAAAATCAAATAAAACGAAAATGAAAATGCTACCCTTGAGAAGAGCATATAATTCCCAGGTTGTTACTTGCAATTAGTGTTGCATTAACAGTATGACATTACAAGTGACGTCTATCGTTCATTTCGAAATAGAAACATGCACATGCACATGCATCTACACTTGCATAGTGGCGCAAATAAAGTCACTTATCCTTATAAGTTTAAATATATGAGCAAGCACACACGTGAATAAGTATAACAAGAAACGATAATTGTAATAAAACATTTTCTATTTGCCGTTGTTTGTGTTGCCTTTGTCGTTGTTGCTGCTTTATTCGGAAGCAACATAAATAAAACGTATGCAACACATGACATTGAAGTGTGATAGAAGAGGAGTCGCTGGAATTGAGACAAATGTTGAATGGAATGTAATTTTGGTGCAATTATTTTTAGTGCCAGGTGAGAGTGAATGCACAAATAACAGCATTGCATAGAATTGCAACAACAACAGGAGTCAAAGTACTTTCTCTACATGTTTTCAAAAATAATGGGAATATTCTACTGTGCTTCTGCAAGCAATTTATGTTGTATGGAAAGAAAAATTGTTCAAAAGGCACCAAGTGAAAAGTGTTAAAATGAAAAATTACACTTTCAGGGAACTGACTTTTTCTAAAAGAGAGACAGGGAGAGGGAGTCATTTTTACTAAGGGATTTATTTAAAGGGTGATAACGTACAAATTGTTACAAATAACAAAACAGTGGAAAAAGTTATGTCGAATAACTCTTAGAATGTGAATACCTAAATATGTAACAACTCTATAATGGACCGTGTGCATAAACGATTAAAACATATATTTCAAAGGCAAAAATCATTTATAAAATCAAGTTAAATTTTAAAAGTAGTTGTTTTAAATATTATTTTATTATAACATAAAGATCCTTGGGGAGCCTTTTTATTTTTAATTTTTTTTTCCTTTTTTAATAATATATTTTTTTTAAATAAAATAATTTTATAATTCTGACTTTGATTGAAATTTTTCATTGGAAAAACTCTGTGCCCACTGTGCACTAAAAACCGTAAATATAGATTACAATTTACCTTACAACAACTATATGCATCCTTTTTTCTGCAGCAGCATTGAAAATATTTTAGAAAAGCAATTATAATGTTGAATGTAACTCTCATATCAGTAAATAACGAAATAGAATGCATGAAATGAAAACAGAAAAATAAAAAGAGAAATTTTGTAACTGTAAGAAAAGCTCTACAAAAAACAAACAACGGATCGAAATATTAATGACTCAACAACAATAAAGTTATTACGGAGAACGGGTTCACTACTTACATTTCTGCTGCTTATCACATGCAAGCCTATTCAAATTCTTATTACCATGTTCACATACTTCGAAGAGTTATGGATTTCAACATCAGCATACAAAGAACTAGCTATGAAAATAGAATATTCATGTTTTTCGTTCAAACATTCAGTTATTGTTTCTAATATGCATAGAGAAAATACAAATACCTACCAGAATGTTGCTATTAAAGAAAAACTATGTATGTACTCGTATACAACAAGTACTCATTTAGAAAGAAAAGCACTTAACATAGACGAAACACTTAATCTTTGCAATTTAGTTAACGACCTTGTTCATTGATGTTGTTTTAAATTGTTGCTTTGGTTTTGCATTTTTAGCTCTCTAGGAATACTCGTATGCCAAGTTTGAGCGATGTTACAAACATGCAAATATGATTTGTTTGTTTGTTTGTTTTATTTATACACATATCAATCAGCTTAAAATTTATATTTTTATGTTTTTGTTATTAATGATGGAACTACAACAAAAAAATATTTATATTCGTTTGTAGTTTCAGTTGTTGTTTAGTCGTATATAAAAATCCTAAATTTAAAACTTTATATACATATATTTCGTATACGTATAATATATCGGAATTACATATAACGTATACGTACGAGTACATCACATTAACTAGAAAGTAATATATGTATATACATATATATTTATATACACGTGTATATGTCCCTTATTTATCTAAAAATAATATAAATACAAAAATGTAAAATAAATATTTAAATAAAATATTCACGTAGAACATGGGGCGTCAAAAGTAATAAGACAATATAAATAAATAAATTAGTGATCATGCATGATCGTGAGCAGTTTTTTGTTTTAATCACGTGAGCGTGCATGAGCGTGAGTATAAAAAACTTAACATGAGTGAGCGTGTATGAGTAGATTTTATCGTGATTGTTCGTGCTTTTTGCGATTTTTTATATTTTTAATCGGTACGTGGTTTTCAATTTTTTTTTTGATGAAGACATACGTAAAACGTTGTGCCGGTATGTATTAATGTGCTGATGTGAATGAACGAATCAAAGTAGCAGTATAAGTCCGAGTTTCGGCTGGCGAACATTTGGAAGAAAAATATCTGCAATTCTTTTTCGTTTTTTCATTCGTGTTCACACAGACGAACTAGACCTAGAAATTTTAAGTTTTTGGAAAAAAGCTAAAGGTCTTCCGATTCTGCGAAAATTGGGTAAACAAATACTGTTTCTACCATCCAGCTCAGCTACAAGCGAAGGAGTTTTTCCAACGCCAGGAAGAATACTTGAAAAAGTGTGAAACAAACTTCTCGGGAAAAATGTTGACAAAATTTTATTTCTGCATATATCTATTTATCTATTATCTATTGACGCTAAAGTACAATATCCTACTTAATCTTAATATTTTACACAGATTACTTATGACCTAGAAAATGAATGATTTTAATCAAAATATTTTAATTATGTAGATACATACATATTTTTAAATTTCACTTAATAACTTTTAAATAGAGGAAAATTTATATTTTCTTTAAGAATTTTCAATTGCATTCTATTGTCAAATTTAATTTTAACTACAAAGTTTGAAATCGCATGATAAATATGTACATATATACATGTGTATAAATCCTGCGTGAGAACCCTAAATGCGTACGCGTTTTCACGTAAATGTATTAAAATTTTTTGGTCTTTCAGAAGAGGTACCTTCAACTTATGCATGGTGTTTAATGAAATATAAGTGTACTTTCGAATGGCATAAAAAATAATTTTTTAGCAGGTATTTGTTGCGAAAAAATTGATCACAAAGTTTTGTGACACAAGCTACAAAAAGACGGAATTAACTTTAATAGTTAAATTGTGTTTTCGCATAATAAAGTACAAAAAAATGTTCCTAAAAGAAAAAATAATATAAGAGAATTTTAAAATAACTTATTTGCAGACAAAAAATTTTGTCGTTTTTTGTCAGAAGACATGAACCCTTTGTGACACACGTTACATTTTTTCTATTATATTTCCATTCTGAAATTTTATATCTAATTTCAATGTTTCCAAAATAGTAAAGACAACATTTTTTAAAAAAATTTAAGTGATTTCAATGTATATAAATATGGCTTTCGATCGGGCCATCTTCACTAACACTAAAGTAATGATATGAATACCTAAAAATGGTTAATTTCTGGTATGAAATTCGAAGATCTGAGGTAGGGTAGGATTTGGTAATAATTCTGCATTAATGCATTTCGACGATGCATTTATTTTATTTATAAAATTACACAGTGTTACAAAATTGAATGAAGTAGAAAAACCTGGGACCGGATATTATTTTTCTTGTAGGGCTTGTCGAGTAAAACTAGATTCCAATAGTGAAATATGCCGGACACCTCCAAAATCCGGATTTACGGTTAAAAAACCGGTTTTTGTACCTTTGCGCACTTATAAGCCTGTATGTGGGATGTGATATTATTTTTCTAAAAAAATAATATCACTTAAATACTAATAGGTTGTAATTTTTTCGTGAGTAGTAATTTATTAGAGTGAGTTTTTGTGATTGTGACTAACTTTTTTTACTCACGTTAACGTAAGTGAACGTTAGCCAAAAATATGAAGTCGTGCGTGAGCGTGCATGAGTGAATTTCTCAAAACTCAATAATGTTGAATAAATCGTTCTTCTTTCTGCAATTGGTTTGTAATGCGACTTCTCCTGTTCCTGGTTTAATTAACATTCCAGTGGTGGTACTTCTTTTATCATAAAAGA
The DNA here is from genome assembly GCA_956483585.1 of Gymnocheta viridis. Taxonomy (NCBI): domain Eukaryota; kingdom Metazoa; phylum Arthropoda; class Insecta; order Diptera; family Tachinidae; genus Gymnocheta; species Gymnocheta viridis. Next base: position 7,353,814 of record OY101440.1, read on the forward strand.
AAGGGCAGGATCAGCTTTCCAATGATTAATTTCGATTTGACATAAAGCTTCAAATGTTGCCTTTATAGGATTCAAAATATCTAATTAATTTATATTCATCATCAGTTATTGGTTGTTCCTTAAAATCAATTAAATACTTCTTTACGGGTACTTTTAATTCATGAAATCGTTGTTACATGTCAAAAAGAGTATTCCGCTTAGTTTTGCAGTCTAAAAGAAGTTGCTGAAAAATGATCAGTATAATCAGTTTTTATTTCTATTATACATAAATCGATAAAAAATCAACTAGAAAATAAAACTACACCGAACTATTGGTTGTGCTTTTGTTTTGTGCATTTCAAAACACATTTTATCTGCTATTTATTTCTTTAATTATTTTCAATACTTCGCACATTAACTGATCTTAATAATTGTTAGACGCGCTTATAGAAAATAACAAATTTTCATTTTATCTTTCGATTTCATTGACAGTGAAACAAAAAAATATGAAAGATCAATTGTGAATATGGAAGAAAATCATGATGAATCTGCTTATAAAAAAAGGCAAATAAATTTAGTAAGCAATTTTGTGATTGAGTGAAGCCCAAAAATCCCGGGATTTCCGGGATATGGATTTCGGGATTGGCTTCCCTAATACCTTTGTAAAGTCAACATTGTAACGTGTCGCCACAAAAATTATTTCTTAACATTTGAGTATACGAATTTTCTTTTACATCTGTCCTTTATTTAATAAAATTTTTTATACTTGTATATCCAGCCGTCGACCCAATCGACTGCATTCTAGAAATTAATATTAAAGGTTTACATAAATACATACGATAAAATACGAAAACGAAAAACATTCTAAATAAACAACTTACAACTGTGTCTTATTTCTGCGCAAATCAAATTGGACAAACACACATGCACACTTTGTTTATTTTCAAAGTTAAACATCTGTTAGTAGCAACTTAAAACACCTACAGCTTCCAAAATGCTTAACCGATTTAAATAAAATTACTATCGTGTGTAAAAACCCGTTTAAAAACGTATAAATCTTTCCAAAATCTGTTCAGTATTATTAAGAAAGCTTGTTTGCCTATTAATTAAGTAGATAAAATGTTCTGTTTTGCAGTCAACTGAATAGTCACTACAGTAATAGAAAAACTTTAATGCCGCTAATATAGCTTAACATCAATTTTATGGAAAGCGTGTTCATTTTGTCGACATTATGCTTGGGGTCACTGCGTCACCTTTACATCAGTAAGGCATATTGTTATTTATATCATTGAAAACAATTTTGTCAAAATTGTTCATCAGCGGGATGTCACAATGAGATGACTGAAATTACCAATTTGAATCAAATTATTTTAGTTAAAACAAACGAATTTGGAGAGAATGAATGATAGTTGTGGCCAAGCATCAAGAAAACAAGATCCCTAACTATATTTTTTTTATTTGATTTTGATAACTTGTGTCTGCTTAAATTTAATCCAATTACCTTAAAAACAAGTGCAGTAATAATATACTTACTTATTTCAAACTCCAAAGAATTAAAATAACACAAGAAAAGAAAATCATATGTTATAAACCTTTATTTCATTTTAAAAACGTACATTTATATAACATTTGTAATATTTTTATTATTTAAATTTTTCTTTTTTTTAATCACAAATTGTATTTGTTTTTTTACTTTTGTTTGTTTAACTTTTAGTTCATATGTTTTTTGTTTTACTAAATTTGAATAACAAAAATCTCTGCAGTAAAAATTTGTATGTTCTCAGCCACGAACTGTCACTCAATTTATGTTCTCAGTTACTGTATTTCGTGTAAAAATGTTTGAAAAACTTTGATTACTTGAACGCACGTAATATGTATTTTTTCTTTTGATTTGTTTTTATCTAAAATGTCAATTATCATTGTGTAATTGTATTATACAATTATGATTATGCAATTGCTAAGGCAGACTAGTGCACCGGGAAAACAGATTCGTAGTGATAACCAAATTTGTTGGCACTTGCTATAAGGTAGTTCCTGGAATAATCTTAGAATTATCTTTTGTTGACAATCTGAAGGATCGAGTTAAGAGTACCATTGACCAAAGCATTTACAACCAGCATTTATTTAATAGGCTTGATTAGGAAGCCCAGAAGGCTTAATAATCTGGCAGTTTTAGGTTCGATTTCTTCATGGATCCTGGGCGTTACTGCAGATAAACCAATAAGATTTAGCTGTTTGTGATTGTTAATAAATAATAATAATATTAATAATAATTTATACATATACAAACAATATAGAAAAGTCAAGCAAATATCTTATATTTGTAGACAGAGAGGTGATTTTACCGATCGCCTTATATTTCTAAAGAACGTATTCATGTGTATTATTCGAAGCTTCTGTAGCGACCTATACAAATGAAATAACAGAGAAATTCTTACAAAATAACAAACTTTTTATATTTTTCAAGAAGTTAAACAAATACTTTTGGAATTTACGCATCATCAGTCCAATCCGCAGTTTTTACGAAGGTATATTTGAAAATTAAGAGCTTTCTAAAGATAGTATTTAGTTATTTAGTAATATTCTACAATACTAAAATGTGTTTAAGAAAACACAATTCAATTCAATTATTGCTCTTTTCTAATTGTACCTTTGCATTATGCATTCATTTCTTTCACTTTAATATAATTTTATATTTATTTATTAAGTAGAAGTTTCTTTTATATGAGATATTATAATATTTTTATAATGGCAAATAATATACATACATTTAGTTTGCTGGAAGCACCGACTTGGACCTTTATAACTGAGTTGTTGCTATATATAATAATAATATTTAGTTATTACAAATTTAATTAAATTTGAGTTTTTGTAAGGAAATTGAATATTAGTTCGCTTTTTGAATTTCGTTTATTTTGACCAGCTGAAGACTGGTTGTTGTGCTGTACAAATTACTTAAACAAATCTATGTTATATGACATCTTAACAAGGTACCTCTTCCCCAGATAAGAGTATCATCTGTGATAAGAAAACGAGAGCAGACAAGATAAAAATAATCCAAAATTCTAGCTGATCTATCTAACGCACACACTCATACATTGGTAGGCACCTTGACCAATTCCTTACGTTATGATCAGTCTTGCCAGGACCTGTAAAAGAAGGCTAAATCGGCTTTTTTTAAACGGCCAGACAAATCTAAATCACCCAAAAATAAATGGTTAAAAAAGTCTAAAATTTTCTTATTAATAATTTAACGTTCAATGCATAAAACATATTAAAAGTTGCTCAAAAAGTAGGCACTTCTACATATTTTTAAATTCATATAAGTAAATATATATATAACAAATATCAGTTAATTATTTTGACTACGATTCCGCATTGGATCAAAAATATAACAGAAAATTAAATTCGTGTACGTCGCTCAACTGAGAATATTGCTGTTGTAGGCCATAATGATGGGAAAACTCTGGTTTGTTCACTTCTCGTCGATCTTTGGAATTGGGCATCCAACAAATGACACGTGAAGAGTATTTTTATCGTGTAGGTTCTCGCAGAGATGATCACAATTGTCCAGCGAGATCTTGTTAGTTAAATCATTATTCGTTTTATATTTTGGGCACGTAAAAATATTGTCTATTCCAAGACCTCAAAGATAGATTCTTGAAGATATCAAACACATTGAGCAGAAAATGTGTGAATTGGAGATGAAAAATTTAATGAAAAGAACATGGCCGTACAGGCTTAGCCATATCATAAAAACCACGAAGCTAAAGCGAAAATTTCTAGGGTGAAAGACAAGAAAAAATGCCACATATAGCCTCGAAAATTATAAACTAGCATCATTGGTTATGATAAACTGAAAATGGAAAATGAAAGGTTTACCTTACGTTTAGATTTATTTCAAAAATCGGTGACATTATTATTGGATCAAAATCTATTATCATCTACTGATGGTTAAAAATATGGAACTTTCAATACATATATATTGTTTAAATTAATAATTAGAAAAGCAAGAGATGAGATTCAAAATCATCACCTATAAACTGGTAGAGTAGCAGTCTCAAACCAAGGCTACCAAAGCCATTGCTTTGTTTGTTAAGTAGAAAATCAGCATTTGTGAACTATATTGGAAAAACTATCAAGATGGACTCGATATTAGGAGCTCTCACATTTTAAAATTTTTTTCATACAATAAATCGACGTTAGCTGCGTTTTGACTTAACTGCCCAAATATATATATTTTCTGTCATTATTCTTCAAAGATAGCTGCACACATTAAAATATATGGTGGCCATTTTTTCATATAAACATCCAACTTAAGCCATTTATAAAAGAAAAATCGTCACTCAAATCGCAATATCTCGTAATCAAAATTCATCTATTTTGTTTGCATGTACGTACATACATACACTTAAGATAACAGCATTTTTGACTTACATATATGCAAAGTTGATTGTGCAGCTAAGTCAAAATTACTTTAACATTTTCGAACAGCTTTGTTTCGAAATTTCTTCACTTTAGCGAACATTCGTTTGTTTTCAAAACTCTGGTTAGATGGGTCGTTCACCTGTCTACATTCAATCTTACCAGGCTTTTGATCTAAATTGTGGTATAAAACAAAAACTAAATTGTTCGACATTAATTATAATTCTTTCACTACCTCTCCGCATATACTTGGGATTTTACTCCAACGTCTGTGTTGCAGTTTATGAAAAAATTTCACATGTGATTATGTATGTGATCGAGCGTGCGTGTTCTTGAGAGAATGTGTGTAATGTTCATAATTACACCTATTTACGGTAAATAGCAGCACACAAATATTCATACACATGTCAAAATGTACACTTGCACAAGCCCGTATTGTTCAGTTACGGTCATCAACATTTATTTAAGTTCAACATGATAAATGTTTAGCTATTAATGTCTAATGACAAATGTTTAGTTTTCGTTTGATATGTTTATTGGTATGAGTATTTACATACATATGTAAGTATTAAAGTGTTTGTAATAAGAATTTTTAGATTTATGTGCGTGTTAAGTGTTGCTGGAAAAGAATACTAAAGTGATGTTCCTTATTTTTGCAAGTCCTTTGGTGTTAGGCAATTCGGTTGTGTGTCAAGGAGACAAGTTTAGAATTGTATATTTTATTTCCAATATTTTAATCATCTTTATATAATATGTAATTTATTATAATAAATTCAGCAATTAGTCAAATTTATTCCAAAATACTCAAACTGACAATATTTCTTTGTCATTAAAATAAGATAGTAACAATTGATTAGTTTATCTTCTTTCGACCAGTCATAAGATATTTTGTGCATAATTTAAATTGCACAATTGAAAAATTTAATATAAAGAAACATAAAACATAACATTAAAATGAGAAGTGCATTTTAATTTTCTTAAACTTTCAACAAAATAACAAAACAATTTAAATTTTAATTCCTTGGAACAGCAAAAAAAAAACAACAAAAATAGCTTACTTAACTAATAAAGAAACTTAATGTAAATCTCTTTATAAATAGAAAACTGAACTTAAGTTGTCACTTTTGTTCTTATGAATACTTTTTGTACCCCGGCATAAGCCAAACACAAACAAGTGAAAAGATTTTCATAAAATATATAAAAAAATCGCAAGAGAGACATTAAATCCCAGCGCAGACACATGCAGTGAAAGGTATACAATCCCAGTAAATATGTGAGTATCATGTCTAGCTTGGCTATTGGAATCGAACTCTTTCTTATTTTGGATTTTATACAATTGTTCACACGTATAAAGAAAAATATTTAAAGTAAAATTTTTGTTAAAACTTTTTTTTCAAGAGAATATAGATTTAAAAAATTTTGATCCAAATTATAAGTTTAAACAATGTATAGAAATTATGTTAGGAAGCAAGTTATTTCAGGCCCACTGCATTGTTTGTTGGGTTCATATTTCTATACAAACAAACTAGTTTAAATGTTTAAGTGTATGAGTGGGTGTGTTCTCGAAATTATGTGTGTATGTATGTTTTTACGTTAATGTTTTTGCTATTGGAACTTTATGACTTTTAAAACTGTAAATCCCCTGCGGTGTTGACGTCTTCCTGTAATTAAATTAAGAAATGGAAAATGTAAAAAAAAAACTTTTTTATTTTCCTGCATCCATACGTTCGCTAGGTGGGTGTGTGGGGGAAGTAAGAGTAGATATTTGCACAAATATCACTGCAAAAAAAAATTAAAATTAAGTGAAAAAGATGTGCTCATATATAAAAATATGTTGAGTTGAGTTTTTGAATTTCTTATTTTTCATTTCATAAAACATTGAAGATTTTCTTTTTTATTTTATGCTTAACTTTACTTTTCCACCATATTCCTATTTTTATTTTTATATTTTCATTTATTTTTTATTTATTTCTTTTTCACATTTAGTGATGCTTTGGAAGTGCTTCCTATGGCGTTCATTAAGAACTCAAAACGGAAGTGAGAGTGGCGCGACATTTAAAAGATATTTATTTATTCGTGCAACCCAAATGCAAAATATATAAGAGATGTAACATAACGAACCCTTTTCTATGGAAATGAAACATTTAACTGTTCTGTTCTATTATGAAAAGTGTTTACAAAATGACAGAAAATCAAACAAAAAATGGTTTAATGAAAAAGTTTTTTCTCTACAAAAGAAGTGGGAATACAAGAATAAATGAATCGAAAATAAAGAATAACAGTTAAATAAATATTTTTAACGAAACATGTAACTAAAAAGGGTGAAAAGAAAAGTTTTTAGTGCAAAGTAAGTACGTGTATTGTTGAAAATGTTGCTTTATTACTTTAACAATTTTGTTAGCTTTTAATTTTAAATTGATTTATTAAAATTATTAATTTAAGGTAAAAAAGAAAACAAATTAATTCGAAATTCGTATGGAAGTCAATCAAATTTCAAAACTAAACACTAAGTAAGTGTTTCTTTACTAAATTTATTATTGTTTATACATACATACACATTTCCTAATTATAGAAAATTTTAATTCTCAAAAAGAGTATTTATGCATTATTTTATGAACAAGTAGATTTGGAATAATTTCAAAATCAAGTAGTTTAATTTGCTACAAAGTGTAAACAAATTTGGAAATATGTTCGATGTGCATTCGATGGCATTTTCATATCATAATTTAATCTTACATCTCAACGAAATATAATATTTAACATTTTTCATTAGTTAACTTATTCATATTTTACGTTTTGGCAAAGAACATTGCACAATACCAAACAAAGCAAGAGTTCTAATGAGAGGACCGAAGAAAAATATAAGTGTATCGGCATTTTGAAAGTTTGCAACTGAATCTCATTTTTTGCATGCTGTTGTAATGAATCGCATTGGATATATAGTAATTCTTACAATTTATGTATAAGTTGTGTTTATTAGTCTAGTACATTACGAGGAATATTTTTATGAAATATTGCAACCGTCCAACTCTTCGTAGATGATCTTCTCTGGAAAAAGGTACAAAAAATTCTCTAGATCATCAAAAGTTTACACCTTGGAACTTACAAGTCGCCGACGCACAGTGGCTGAAAATCGTTTTTCATTGGCCAAAATTCTGTAACTTTTGAACCGATCAAAATATTGAAGTAATGTTTATTTTATTGGATAATTATTTAGTTCAGCTTGACTCAGTTTAAATTACATTAAAATTGATTGAGGACTTTTTAAGGAATTCTAGGTCAAAGTTGAACTTTTGAATTTTTTTTACTTTTAGAGTGAAATATGGGTTTATTATTTTTTTTATTTATTAAAAAATTGAATATTTGGAAATTAATAATAATTATAAATATTTTTTGTAATAATGGAATTTTTTTAATGTTACACTTAAAAAAATTTTACACTGAAAAAAATAGTAAAATCAACTGGAGATTTTGCTATTACAGAAAAATTGAAAATTTTTTGCTGACAAATTTGCAAATTTGTTTACACTCAAAGAATAGTTACACTTAAAAAAACACGTTAATAATATTATCTAAAAATATTACTATTACTACAGAAATATTTATTATTTTTTGCTGTCAAATTTGATAATTTTAAAAACATTTTAAAAATAAAAACTGCAATAAATTTTAATAGCATTTGCAACAATGGTAGGTTCTGTTTATTATTATTTTTTACTAATATTATGTTTTTCGTACTTAAATAACAATGAAAGGCAATTATAATTATTATTCATTTGACTCAAATATTGATTGCAAATATTCCATATTTTGTTCTGTGCTATTTCTGTTCTTTAGTAGTTTTTTGGCTTCTTCATCTAAATCCCGATGTTCCACTTTCCATTGATTTCGAATACTGGAGATGAACGGATCTGACGTTGCCAATAATATATTAAATAGATCTTCATTTGTTGAATTTCTTGAAATTTTTCTAGTATTGTGCTCTCTATAAAATCTGTAATCCTTGTTCCTTTTTTCCTGAGCCTCCTCTGATAGATCTCCAAGTGGCACCAAATGATATTTAATGACATCTTCTCCATGATAAAGGATTTTGTGAACTGTTGCAGACATATTTCTCCATGGGTAGTTGGTTGTATATATTTTTGCAGTTTCCTTTGCATAATCTCCCAATTTTCTAGAGTCAATTTCTTCATTGCACGCAAGTACTTCTAGGATTATTTTAAATCTGAAAATAAGGTTTAAATCCACTCCTGTTATTTCAGGTGCTGTTTCTGGATCTGAAAAGAATCTTCTTGCGGTATTGCCATCATTTGTATTGCCTGGCCCTTGTTTTGGGTGATATATAATCAATCCAAATTTGCGATATTCATCTTGAACATGTTTCTTTTTTGAACTTCTTAACTCTTTGTTGGTTTCGTTGTTTCTTATTGATCCTGAAGACCCGAAATCCAAATCATAACTGATTTTTAGTATGTGTTCCATAAGTCGTATTCTTACATGTAGTGGTGTAATCCAAATTCATATGCATCGGTAATATCTAATGATTTTGTCGGGACTTGGTTTAATTGGGTTGATGTTGCTTGGCATATAATGCAGCTGGATGCAGCCTTCGTGCTAGTCAAAGCCTGACCTACTTTTCCATCTACCATTGTCAGCACTAATTGGTAGCTTACTTCAATTTGCTGCCCATCCAACTGTAATTGTAATGGCTGTAGTGTTGCAATTTGGGTCTTGATATCACTAACTTCTTTGTTAATGGCATCATGAGTTTCTTTTTTGAATTCAAATTTGATTGGCCTGCAGTATTTCGTAGAAGATGGTGTCTCATTTTTCCAAATATTCATTGTTTGCGTTGTACTAGTCGAAGACTCTGAATCTTCCAAAATCTTTTTCAATCGCAATGGTACAAATGATACCATGAACATATCTGAGTCCGATATATTTTCACATACAGCTTGTTTGTATTGTTTTTGTCCCGAAGAACCATCACATCCCCATTTACAAAAAAGAATTTACTTTGTGTTTCCACATTTCTTTAACTCATTTCCTGTTATTGATTGTAGCAAGCGTTCGGCTGTGTGATCAAGTAGAGATTGTAGTTGTACCTCTGCCGAAATTGGTGTGATTGTAACAGTGTCCTTTGATGGCAAACAGTCCATTTTAGCAGCGGTTATGTGATGATATGCTGGATACATATTTGAGCCTTTTTCAATCGCACGCAGTCTGAGCTTAATATATTGCTGTTTTGTTAATTTCAAATCCAGAAATAATGCTAATGCCTCCTCATTTGTGTACTGTATTGCATCACTCGGAGTTGGTATACTGTTAAGAATCCGTTTTGTTCTCACTGGACTAGCTTTAACAACTTTTTCAATGATATCCACTTTTGTTAATTGGTTCTGTGATCGTAATTGATGTAGGAAAGATTCTTTTATATTTGTACAACCAATTGCATCGTTAATATCTTTAAGTTTCCGCCTCTTAGATCTATCGCTGCAGTTGCCCATTAATGATTTGCGTGGTCTTCCAGCCTTATCTTGCTTTGCTGTTTCTGCAGCGACAGTAAGTTGGCCCTCTAACCAGTTTGCACTTTTTATATAAAAGTTTTGTTTACTGTAGCGAACTTCTTTGTAGCGTTTTTTTAGTGCTTTGACGAAATTAGATAATTCCTCTTCCATTTCGGTGCTACACGAATTTAAGTTTAATTTTATTTTAACGTAACTAAGAACATCTTCCTGGTTTTTGTTTCTAAAATACTCTTCAGCCAGTTCTTTATAACTGAAACTCTCCATATTTTTGTGAATATTTTTATTTGCGTCTGTTATGTTTTATCCGTACACCTAGAGGATTAACTTATTACTGAGTAATCCCTTATCGAATCCGCAGTTTTATACATTTTTAGATACATGTTATTCACACATTGATCTTTAATTTCATAGCAGGTAGTGCTTAAATTGCACAAAACTGCACATGTTGTCCAGACCTTAATATCAGGTAAAACTGATTAGTATCTCGCCAATATTTGTTGTTGTTGTTGGGTTGTTTTTTTTATTTTTAGTGGATTAATGTCCCGATTATTGTTATAAAATTGCTTATGACTTTGGTTGACCCTAAAATTTGATAACAGGTAAATTTAGAAACAGATCATATGTTTACTGTAGAATTTTGTGATAATTTGTGATAATTTTATGACTTATTTTTTGCTGATCAAAACAAAGCCATTAAACCCTTTCGCAGGTATTATATTTAATTTTTTTAGTTTTACGTAGTCTAAAGTAAAAACATAAACTTTTAGGCAAAAAAGTGAAAATTATATACACCATTGTATACGAGTACTTTGGAGTAATTTCATTAAAATGAAAAAAGTGTTCTACACACGGCTCGTCACGGGTGCAAAAGTATATATAGCGGTAAAGAGGACACTTTCACCTTTCTCCGGGTGGTATACATTTCTTGTTCCCTTTTGTTCCCTAGAAGTTCTATTCTACTAAAGTTTAAATTTGAGAAAAATATAGTAGTTTCATAAATATTCCGTAACGCCCTTAATATTAAACGCTAGAGCTCTGACCACTTACAAAAACTAAAGACTATAATCCTACCAACATTATAAAAAAGACCGCAGGCCATTATCGATGATAGCTTGCGAGTAGTAATCATTTATTTTTGATAAAAAACAACAGAAAAACACCTTTTTCTGAAATTACAAAAAACCGTTGAGTTTGACAGCATGCCACGCTCACAATTATCAATAGTTTAACCTAATTTTTTGGCTACCTTAATCTGGATATATTAGCTGCAAAAGGGCGTAAAAATTTTAAAAATCGGTGACAAAAAAAAATTTGACTTTTGGCCAATGAAAAACGATTTTCAGCCACAGTGCGTTGATACTATGAAAAAAATGTTTTTTCGTACGGTGTAGTTCGAGCTTACACATTAAATATAAAATGGCCAGGGTCAATATACTTTTACGTTTATATCCATAAAATACTTTTATCTCAGATTTAAAGTTCACAATAGGTGTTGAAAATATTGTAAAGCTAACAAACGTGTGATAAAAAATCGCTTTCATAAGCAGTAATTTAGCTACTTTGTGTTTAATTGCTTTTTAAAATTTGCTTCTGGCAATTTCACAAATTTATAGTTACTGCTGCAATAAAACGAATTCGAATTAAAGCAGATATTCAAGTAAATAAGTGTTTATTGTGTTATTGTGTTCAAGTAAACTTGCTTTTTTAATTCTGTATATATTAATTGCTACAACTTCTTACTTTAAAATTTCATGTGACGTAAAAAATAAAACATAATAGGATTATATGCGGACGTTTTTGTTACGTATAAAAATGTTATGCGAATAACGAACCTTTTTTATTTGTTTTGATTGAATGAAAATCACTAACACATATTTAAACTTTAAAATAGTTTTCTGAAAAATTCGTTTTTTTTCAGATGTGACTACATTGCAATAAATGAGCGATATGACCAAGACTTCAATATTCAATATTAACTGATATTGTCGAAGCCAAAAAATGTATTTCGTACGCACGAACTTTTTGAATGTTTACAGTCGGTGCCAACCTACAAAAAATACTTTACTATTTCAATGTAATAATCGTTTTTAAATACAACTTTAATAAAAATAGCTTACAAATGGATTAAAAGGGTGTGTAAAGTTTTTCTGTATAAAACTATAATGGCGTTATTCACAAATAATTAATAAAGTTATAGTAGGTTTAATGTTGGATTTTTATACGAGAAAACCGGTTTTAATGCACACATTAACTTTATAAATCGTTTGTGAATAAGGCCATTATAATATATCTAAAATGCAGTACTATCTAGCATCATTATTGGATAACAGCGTAGGCGAAACATGTCTCCTGTTTTGAAAAACATTTAAATTAATTAATTAATTTTGTGTCGAAAAGGTATTGAAAGCAATATTATACCACAACGTTGTGCGTATTGTTACACACAATAAAATCATCTTGCAATAGAGCATCCTTATTATTTTTATCACACACATCAAAAATGGACTAAGGGACATGTGTATATACATACGAATAAATACATGTAATAATGAAATATAAAGAAAATCCTTCAAAAAAAGGAATTCAACAAATCAAACAGACAAAAACTACAAATGGAATTAAAATATATAAATATGTGTATGTGAATATATATCACCAGAACAGGCAGGCACACATTAAACCAGCCACAATGAAAAAAAAATTCAGACCACACAAAAGATGCAAAGAATAATTAAACATCAATACACGTTTTTAAGGGTTGATGGTGGTTTAATTTTTGGTATCAAATTAGATAAAAAATCAACTTTCACATACAAAAGTCAAACATACTAAAGTACATGAGTAAACTATATCTACTTACATTGATGTTAGGAATAAGTCATGTTTAAACATATGTAAGATATAAGTTAAAGTAAGTGGACTAACTTGCGATAGAAATAGACATTCTCTTCGAAAGATAAAAAGAAAGAAAAATAGCAAAAGAGGTCATAGATTAGATAGTTATGTTATGTAACGACAAATTCATGAACATTTTTTTATGATTGACATTAAAGTTTATTAGAGCTAATGAGATCGGTAAATTAAAACAATTTACATATGTCTAGAGATAAATACTACAAAATACTAAAGTGTAGGGCCATGCATCTTTTGCGAAGTTTTGTTTCAAATGCTTGCCAAAAGCTATGAACTTTGAATGTTTGTTAAATAAAAATGTTTTATTAAGTATCATTTAATATATTGTGATTAGTATGGTGAAAGAATTAGGGTCATAGGCACCCTCTTTATTTTAATTTTTATTGGTTTTTGTACTTATGTATTTAGTGCAAATATCTGAGCTTACTTGTATGTGAAGAAAATTTCCGTTGTTGTTACTTCTGAGAAAGCGAGTATTCTAGAGTCGCATTATTTTGCTATATAATTTTTTACTATGAACGGCGAATAATTTCGAAAGAAAAGTATACAGATGGCATTTCCTTCTGCGATTGTGCTCGTGATATGCCTTCTTTAGATTCATTACAAATATTTAAAAATTTTATATGAAATCGTAACTCAAAACCAAACATATATTTTGGGTATATACTAAAATTAAGTTGACGTAAACAAATTAAAAGATTTTTTTTCATTTATAAATTCGTCTTTATTTACAACATATCTTTACATATAAAATCAGATTTTCGAAATTTTATCTAAAGATACTACACCGAATTTCATTGGTAATCACAGATCTTGATAAAAGAAAGTATTTACAAATATAAATAAGATTTAAATGAAAAATAGGTAAAACCTTTTTATGTGTAAAAAAAAGTTTAAATTAAGTTGGAAAACAAATTAAAAGAAAAATAGTAATTTTGAAGCAATAACTATAACTAACAAAATTACTAGTTATAAGCATTCTACGAAACAAGCGCGAAAAATATTCAAAAAATCAAAGAAAATTTTAACGTTCGGTTGTGATTTTTTTTTTCGTTTCAACGCACAGCCAATACATTTTCGAAACATATCGCTCCATTATTATAACGTTATTATTGGTGTGATTGTAATAGTGTCCTTTGATGGCAAACAGTCCATTTTAGCAGCGGTTATGTGATGATATGCTGGATACATATTTGAGCCTTTTTCAATCGCACGCAGTCTGAGCTTAATATATTGCTGTTTTGTTAATTTCAAATCCAGAAATAATGCTAATGCCTCCTCATTTGTGTACTGTATTGCATCACTCGGAGTTGGTATACTGTTAAGAATCCGTTTTGTTCTCACTGGACTAGCTTTAACAACTTTTTCAATGATATCCACTTTTGTTAATTGGTTCTGTGATCGTAATTGATGTAGGAAAGATTCTTTTATATTTGTACAACCAATTGCATCGTTAATATCTTTAAGTTTCCGCCTCTTAGATCTATCGCTGCAGTTGCCCATTAATGATTTGCGTGGTCTTCCAGCCTTATCTTGCTTTGCTGTTTCTGCAGCGACAGTAAGTTGGCCCTCTAACCAGTTTGCACTTTTTATATAAAAGTTTTGTTTACTGTAGCGAACTTCTTTGTAGCGTTTTTTTAGTGCTTTGACGAAATTAGATAATTCCTCTTCCATTTCGGTGCTACACGAATTTAAGTTTAATTTTATTTTAACGTAACTAAGAACATCTTCCTGGTTTTTGTTTCTAAAATACTCTTCAGCCAGTTCTTTATAACTGAAACTCTCCATATTTTTGTGAATATTTTTATTTGCGTCTGTTATGTTTTATCCGTACACCTAGAGGATTAACTTATTACTGAGTAATCCCTTATCGAATCCGCAGTTTTATACATTTTTAGATACATGTTATTCACACATTGATCTTTAATTTCATAGCAGGTAGTGCTTAAATTGCACAAAACTGCACATGTTGTCCAGACCTTAATATCAGGTAAAACTGATTAGTATCTCGCCAATATTTGTTGTTGTTGTTGGGTTGTTTTTTTTATTTTTAGTGGATTAATGTCCCGATTATTGTTATAAAATTGCTTATGACTTTGGTTGACCCTAACATTTGATAACAGGTAAATTTAGAAACAGATCATATGTTTACTGTAGAATTTTGTGATAATTTGTGATAATTTTATGACTTATTTTTTGCTGATCAAAACAAAGCCATTAAACCCTTTCGCAGGTATTATATTTAATTTTTTTAGTTTTACGTAGTCTAAAGTAAAAACATAAACTTTTAGGCAAAAAAGTGAAAATTATATACACCATTGTATACGAGTACTTTGGAGTAATTTCATTAAAATGAAAAAAGTGTTCTACACACGGCTCGTCACGGGTGCAAAAGTATATATAGCGGTAAAGAGGACACTTTCACCTTTCTCCGGGTGGTATACATTTCTTGTTCCCTTTTGTTCCCTAGAAGTTCTATTCTACTAAAGTTTAAATTTGAGAAAAATATAGTAGTTTCATAAATATTCCGTAACGCCCTTAATATTAAACGCTAGAGCTCTGACCACTTACAAAAACTAAAGACTATAATCCTACCAACATTATAAAAAAGACCGCAGGCCATTATCGATGATAGCTTGCGAGTAGTAATCATTTATTTTTGATAAAAAACAACAGAAAAACACCTTTTTCTGAAATTACAAAAAACCGTTGAGTTTGACAGCATGCCACGCTCACAATTATCAATAGTTTAACCTAATTTTTTGGCTACCTTAATCTGGATATATTAGCTGCAAAAGGGCGTAAAAATTTTAAAAATCGGTGACAAAAAAAAATTTGACTTTTGGCCAATGAAAAACGATTTTCAGCCACAGTGCGTTGATACTATGAAAAAAATGTTTTTTCGTACGGTGTAGTTCGAGCTTACACATTAAATATAAAATGGCCAGGGTCAATATACTTTTACGTTTATATCCATAAAATACTTTTATCTCAGATTTAAAGTTCACAATAGGTGTTGAAAATATTGTAAAGCTAACAAACGTGTGATAAAAAATCGCTTTCATAAGCAGTAATTTAGCTACTTTGTGTTTAATTGCTTTTTAAAATTTGCTTCTGGCAATTTCACAAATTTATAGTTACTGCTGCAATAAAACGAATTCGAATTAAAGCAGATATTCAAGTAAATAAGTGTTTATTGTGTTATTGTGTTCAAGTAAACTTGCTTTTTTAATTCTGTATATATTAATTGCTACAACTTCTTACTTTAAAATTTCATGTGACGTAAAAAATAAAACATAATAGGATTATATGCGGACGTTTTTGTTACGTATAAAAATGTTATGCGAATAACGAACCTTTTTTATTTGTTTTGATTGAATGAAAATCACTAACACATATTTAAACTTTAAAATAGTTTTCTGAAAAATTCGTTTTTTTTCAGATGTGACTACATTGCAATAAATGAGCGATATGACCAAGACTTCAATATTCAATATTAACTGATATTGTCGAAGCCAAAAAATGTATTTCGTACGCACGAACTTTTTGAATGTTTACAGTCGGTGCCAACCTACAAAAAATACTTTACTATTTCAATGTAATAATCGTTTTTAAATACAACTTTAATAAAAATAGCTTACAAATGGATTAAAAGGGTGTGTAAAGTTTTTCTGTATAAAACTATAATGGCGTTATTCACAAATAATTAATAAAGTTATAGTAGGTTTAATGTTGGATTTTTATACGAGAAAACCGGTTTTAATGCACACATTAACTTTATAAATCGTTTGTGAATAAGGCCATTATAATATATCTAAAATGCAGTACTATCTAGCATCATTATTGGATAACAGCGTAGGCGAAACATGTCTCCTGTTTTGAAAAACATTTAAATTAATTAATTAATTTTGTGTCGAAAAGGTATTGAAAGCAATATTATACCACAACGTTGTGCGTATTGTTACACACAATAAAATCATCTTGCAATAGAGCATCCTTATTATTTTTATCACACACATCAAAAATGGACTAAGGGACATGTGTATATACATACGAATAAATACATGTAATAATGAAATATAAAGAAAATCCTTCAAAAAAAGGAATTCAACAAATCAAACAGACAAAAACTACAAATGGAATTAAAATATATAAATATGTGTATGTGAATATATATCACCAGAACAGGCAGGCACACATTAAACCAGCCACAATGAAAAAAAAATTCAGACCACACAAAAGATGCAAAGAATAATTAAACATCAATACACGTTTTTAAGGGTTGATGGTGGTTTAATTTTTGGTATCAAATTAGATAAAAAATCAACTTTCACATACAAAAGTCAAACATACTAAAGTACATGAGTAAACTATATCTACTTACATTGATGTTAGGAATAAGTCATGTTTAAACATATGTAAGATATAAGTTAAAGTAAGTGGACTAACTTGCGATAGAAATAGACATTCTCTTCGAAAGATAAAAAGAAAGAAAAATAGCAAAAGAGGTCATAGATTAGATAGTTATGTTATGTAACGACAAATTCATGAACATTTTTTTATGATTGACATTAAAGTTTATTAGAGCTAATGAGATCGGTAAATTAAAACAATTTACATATGTCTAGAGATAAATACTACAAAATACTAAAGTGTAGGGCCATGCATCTTTTGCGAAGTTTTGTTTCAAATGCTTGCCAAAAGCTATGAACTTTGAATGTTTGTTAAATAAAAATGTTTTATTAAGTATCATTTAATATATTGTGATTAGTATGGTGAAAGAATTAGGGTCATAGGCACCCTCTTTATTTTAATTTTTATTGGTTTTTGTACTTATGTATTTAGTGCAAATATCTGAGCTTACTTGTATGTGAAGAAAATTTCCGTTGTTGTTACTTCTGAGAAAGCGAGTATTCTAGAGTCGCATTATTTTGCTATATAATTTTTTACTATGAACGGCGAATAATTTCGAAAGAAAAGTATACAGATGGCATTTCCTTCTGCGATTGTGCTCGTGATATGCCTTCTTTAGATTCATTACAAATATTTAAAAATTTTATATGAAATCGTAACTCAAAACCAAACATATATTTTGGGTATATACTAAAATTAAGTTGACGTAAACAAATTAAAAGATTTTTTTTCATTTATAAATTCGTCTTTATTTACAACATATCTTTACATATAAAATCAGATTTTCGAAATTTTATCTAAAGATACTACACCGAATTTCATTGGTAATCACAGATCTTGATAAAAGAAAGTATTTACAAATATAAATAAGATTTAAATGAAAAATAGGTAAAACCTTTTTATGTGTAAAAAAAAGTTTAAATTAAGTTGGAAAACAAATTAAAAGAAAAATAGTAATTTTGAAGCAATAACTATAACTAACAAAATTACTAGTTATAAGCATTCTACGAAACAAGCGCGAAAAATATTCAAAAAATCAAAGAAAATTTTAACGTTCGGTTGTGATTTTTTTTTTCGTTTCAACGCACAGCCAATACATTTTCGAAACATATCGCTCCATTATTATAACGTAGTCATATCACAAAAAAAATTGTTTGTCAGAAAAAGAGTTAGAAGTTTTTAATTTACACACACATCAAAAGAAAACTAAAGAAGTATTCTTCCCTTAAGAGGTGAGTAAAAAAGATATTTTCAGAAACTTGTTACACAATATGAAAAGCGATACAACGAATATTTCTGCATTCTTAACTCAAAAATCACTTTTTTGAGACATGACTACGTTGCAATAAAGGATCGATATGTTGAATCCCTATTGGCAGTGTGAAACTTATGTAACCATGTACTATATATTTTTTACAAGTGAGGGGGAATTCTAAACACAGTAGAGTTTTGCACATGAGCATAATTTTTGCAACTAGTTTTAACGCCAATAATAAATTAACCTCTGAGGAGCAATTTGGGCCAGAGTCACTTGCTACATGCAACATTTTTTTAATGAAATCAAAGAACTTTTTCCCGATTCTCGCACTTTTTCATCCAATTGCGATCGATTGGTCAGCGAATCGTATACAGAAGTCTTTATTGTCACTGTAGACAAATTGAAATCAATCGCCCGTTTTATAATCCGACTCGGTTTTAAGCCTAAAACCATAACGATATTTAATTCATGTTCACACACACAATACGTAAATTTTACGTGCATATCGTATTTCTTTTGTCAAACTTCAGTACACGACATATCTGCAAAATGGAAGTTTTTTTCTTTCATTTAACTTAATAGATATCGTTAAATAAAAATTTAATAACAAATAATCATTAATTAGTTTCGTTTAAAAACAGAAAACTAATTTTCATATATAATTCCATTGTTATCGCTCATACAATTTTTGTCAGATTGTAATTTGTTGTTCACTACAGGAATAAGTCGAAGTCATTTCATTTACGGAACAGTGGCAAAAAGATCGGCGTTGTCTTCCTTTCCTTGCGGTGAAGAGGTACCTCAGAATGGCTCCATTCATTTTCTTGGTACTCACGTGATAAGAATTTATATAACTCTAACGGTCTGATTCAAAAAACTTTCTAATTTCAGTTTTAACTTATGTAATAGTTAGTAAACAAATTTTGAGCGTGTAATAAAAATGTATATTCATAAACGTTTAATAACGCTAGATTAGCAATGAAGCATATTTACCAATTTTTTCTTTTCTGTTGGCAACCTTGCTGTAGGTTCACAGGTTGCTAGTGAATACCCCCACCTGTCATATTTTGTTTAGTGATCTGTTTAAATGAAAAAAAATCTTGAAAAATATTCATAAAACTGCTAAGTAAAGAAGAAAAACAAAGCTTTTGTATTAATTATTTAAAATAAATTACTAATGAGCGAAAAAGTGACCTTAAAACCTACGTTTGTTGTTCTTGAATTTTGACAAGTATTTCAATACTCAACTGTTAATACATAATTGCTTGCGCATCACTAAATACCATCAACTCATCCAAGTTTGTCTGTTAAGTTTTTAACTATAAACTCAGAATATTTGTGCCTTAACAAAAATAAAATACTTTTTTATACTGCATGAAAATATTTCTTGAATAACAATATTGTGGAGTTTGTTAAGGCTACAATCAATGTTTTTCCATTTGATAAATTTACTATCAAGCCGTCCAATAAAAGCAGTGACTAAGATACCGCCCATTTTTTTTTTGCAAACAAGAGTCCCGTCAATGGCTCCTATTACTTCAGGAAATTTTTGATTGTGGTCAATTCCAAAACGAGCTAAGGCGCAAGCGACTCTGGCAGAAATTCTACATATTATTGCCTGCGATAGCCTGTGAAGATCGGCGGTATCGTCTTGAACCTTTAATTTTAAATTGTCCGTAATGATAAGTTATACACAACTCGAGCATCGTAATAACACCAAAACATGCAAATCGACAGAGGTACCGCAACCTCTTAAGTCTAATTGAATTTCCGGACTAACCATTTCAGTAATTGTTTAACGGTGGATTTATTGAAACATGGATTTATCCGCAATCGTCTCTATAATTTTAATTAAAAACTAATTTCTTCGCACTAATTAAGTTTATTCACATACGTTTTCTGGAAACCAAATTTATTACATCCATTTGTATTTAAACACTTTTATTAATTAAAATTTTTAAATAATTGGAAAAATTTTTTTACATAGATGAAAAAATGAAATTAATTGTAAAATGTCACTTTATCAATCGCTTAAACTTGGGCATTGGCTACAATAAAATTTGTACATTTTTCAGAAACTTTCTAACGTTTTAATAAGCTATTAAACATTTATGAATACACATTTAGCGATTTTAGACTATTAATATGTTATTAAACTGCTAATAATCATTTATGAAATAGGGGGTAAATGTTATGTGATCTACCTCTCCTGAAAGCTGATTAAAGCACATCTACATGGCTTGTTTTATCTGTATTAAAAAAAGGTCCACTTAAAATTTACTTATATTATGATTCCAGGTCTAAATCGAACGAGATCTTAAAACGGAATAATTTAGAAATTGCTGTTTCCCAGCTCACAAATCAGAATTTTTAATATCAAAAATATAAAAAAAATTTGCAAATGCAAATAATTTGTAGATGCACTAGAAAAAATTGTCAAAATATAATAATTAATCACCCATACTTGCGGTTCAAATAAAATTGTATTCCAAAAAAATCCAATGGAATGAAAAAGAAGAAACGTATGAAATAGAAACAGAAAAATTAGCAATTTTGTAAACTTTGTAAATTGTAAAAATTTAAATTTAGTGAAAAATATAGTAATAAATATATAAAAAACAAATATTGTGGTAACTCTAATAAAATAAACACATCAGTTAAATACGGAAAGTAAGAAAAAAATCGGAATATAAATATGCGGTATATGTGGCCATACCATTCTAGTATGAAGAATACTGTAGCGCCGGAGGTGATTTTTCATCCTTTATACATATAAATTTCATTCATTTCCAGAACGTCTCCTATGTTTGTCATTTGCATGCCAATGCAACTTTACTCAAAGTTATAAGCAATTTGCTTAAATTTTTTTCCCCGATGAAGACCAAAACAATTATCTCGCTTCTGTATGGGATGTATGCTTTATTTAATGTTATTTAAATTGAAAATTAAAAAAAAAAAATAGAATAAATAAACTAAAAGCGTTTTTTGTAAAATGCAGGTATTTAGTGTTTTGCATTTAAACAGGGAAATCTCTCTTACAAGAACTTAATTCTTTTGTTTATAACTTAAGCATTAATTAATTTATAATGTGATTTTGCTAAAAAATAATGTCTTTATTATAATATATAATATTATTAATATATTTGAAAATGTAATTCTGTACTTGTATTCTAGGCAAGTATATTAAAAATGTTCATGTACATTTTAATATTTAGCATATTTTTTTTTAATTATTTGCTAAGGTGGGTTTTGTGCTATAGATTTTTTTAAGTAAACAATTTTGTAATTAATAATTTAATTTTTTTTTTTACAGCTAATACACAGTTATTTTTTACTATTTATTAATGTTTTCTGTAGGAAAAGCACCTTATAAACTACAACTAACTACATAATTACGAACGGTTTAATTCGGAAACTTCTATTAATAAAAGTGAACTACTTCTTTGTAAACTTATATTTTTTTAATTCTTCATTTGCTGCTTTTGTTAAGTATAATACATGAAAGAAATTTTTCTATTGCGCACATTTAAGGTGTTGCCTTTTCAGTTTTCAAGGGAAGACCTTCTTCGAAATGGACATCGGAAACTCTTTTACGTTCCGGCGGATTATTCCAAGGCTGTAGTTCACCAGTACCTAAAATCATGTACACTAAAGCACCAGAAATGTAAGTAGCTGCCAAAATCCAAAATACGATCTGCCATTGATGATACGATTTCTGAAAGAAGAAAATTCCAAAAATTATCTATGGAATTAAATAATTTTCCACCACACTTACATCTTCAAACATTAAAGCTCCTACCATCCATGTTGATAGGAATCCACCAAATGATGATAGAGTATTAGCTAAACCAAATATAGTACCACTGAAATTTGGTGCAATATCCAAGCCATTGCCTAAATATCCTGGAGTAACTGCACCATGTGTAAACAAGGCCAATGTGAAAATAGTAACTGACCATGCAGCTTCGCTGCCTAAAAACACTTGCGCAACCATTAGCAGACCAGGAGTTGTAAGAGCTTAAATTAAAAAAAAAAATTGTCAAATAAGTTAGAAATAAGTGAAAATAAGTTTTGAAAATAAAAAAAAAATTATGAAAAAAAATTTTGTAATGCACGCAATTTTCTTAACAAGTACTATTTTATGCATGGTTTCAAAATTAACATTTCGTTCGAGCTACAATACTGAAAAGATTATTTTTTTATGTCTCCGTAAAATCCGTCATTTAAAGCCAATTTCAGAATTTTTCTTTATTTGAAAGGATTAACTTTCACAGTTGATTCGTTAAAAAGTGGGCTAGGTCGCGCCCAT
The DNA here is from genome assembly GCA_956483585.1 of Gymnocheta viridis. Lineage (NCBI taxonomy): Eukaryota > Metazoa > Arthropoda > Insecta > Diptera > Tachinidae > Gymnocheta > Gymnocheta viridis. The sequence goes on from OY101440.1 coordinate 7,376,639, forward strand.
GCTTAGAAAATATGCATTATTTTTTAACTACTTCTACTAAATCGATTCTCGTTCAACTTAACTTTAGACACACATTTAGTTATCTTGGCAATACATCATTATGATTAAACAAGTATGCAGTGCAAGTTACCACAAAATACATTTACCTACCATATTTCATCTGAAGCAATCGTAAATATTATTCCACACAATTTGCTTTTTCCTTTATATTTGATTTAATTTTTATACTTCTGCAATCGTTTATTCTTCTGTTTCATTATATCGAATTTTTGACGTATTTTTTAGGTGTAAAATATTCACTATCTATTTGATCTGTTTTGTTATAAAAATTACATTTTGTAAGAGTATTTTGCCTATCAAAGTTGTCTTTATACAAGGTTTATTCATGTAACATAAAACTATAAAAGTTATAAAATGTATTCTTATTTCACTCAATTAAACAAATAAGTGAATATCTGACAGAATATCTTTTTTTCTAAATATCGTCTTGACATGGGCTTCAGAAAAAAAATAAACATCTAGAAATGGCCCTGACTAATATCATCTGAATCTATTTTGAATTCTAGATAAATCTAATCATTCGAAATAAAGTATTTTCGTGTACTTTATTATTTTCATAAATTATGGATTAAAATTACTCGAAATATCGTACGATAATTTATTTTAAAGTACAGGTAGCAAGAATAAGTGCAACGACCATGAAAAGTTATTATTTGTTTACTAACTTCTTCTTAACCGCTATTTATGAAACTTTGCACAAACAGTCAGTTACCGTGACAATACAAAATTATGGATTAAAAAAAATTGGCATTGCTAAGACCAAACACAATAATGTAATATTACAGTAGTACCCCGGTTTATGAAGCACTCAGTTTAATGAATTCGACATTTGAATTTGTTTTCATTGAGTATTTTATATTGCAAACAAATTCAAAAAATGTTTTCTCGATATAACGAATTTTTTTTAATATATAAATACTCGTAGATCAAAAAAAATGTTAGAAAATAAACTTATTTGCCAATTTGCACTACAATTTATCAGTTAAATCGTCTGTTACAAATTTTTTTCGTTTTCGTGTATGGATTTAAATTATAGATATATAAGAAAGCTGTCAATGATGTCTAGTTTCCAGCATTGTCCGAAGGATTTGTGTAACTTTCTGTTTAACTGGAAAAAATCATAGTAGAGTGCAATTCGCGAACGATAATGTTAGTGTGAAAGACAAGTTTTTCTCTATACAGCAACAAATCGGAAGACAAAACATGGGTTATTACTCGATGAAGTTTGGCATGAAATACATGAGAAGCTAAGTGATTGGAAATAATAAAACAACAAAATGTTGTACTATTAATTCTAAATGAAATGATTTCAGAAGAATTGAGTTTCTAAAGATTCGAATTGAGGAATCGTTGAAAAATATTTTTCTCTTGGGAGTATTTGATTCAAATGATTAGAATTTGGTGTTCTACGACAACTCCAAGAGATACTATTCATCGCTTTATCTGTTATTACAAGTTGCCACAGTACTGTAATAAAATTGAACACTTTGAGACTGCATTATAAGATAAATAGCCAAAATGTGAAAACACTGTTGCAAAGAAAATGTTTCAATATATTTCCTATGTGCTTCTTTTTAAGTCTGTTATTTGCTAGAATTATTTAATATAATTTTAATGCTGTTTGCAATTTTTCTATACAAAATATATAAGTTTAATAATACCTAAACAATAATTTCGTAAATAAGGATGTGTAGAAAAACAAAATTCAGAATGACGTTTTATTTTTACGTTATACAGTATTGAGTCAAAATTTTAAACATAATGTTTATTTGAAAAAAAGAATATATCAGACGTTACTATTTCATATTTTACAAGCAAAAGTTCTTGTTTTGAAAGAACTCTAAATTACAAGTTCTTAACAAAATTATTGATTCAAAAGTGATTTGAATAAATAATTAAATATTTTGTAAAAAAACAAGTATAACAACAAGTTCTTTATTTTATTTTTAAACGCACAAATATTGTTTATGTACCCTATAAATTTAGTTTTTATTTATTTGCAGATATTTCGTAATAGCAAACATTTTTTTTAATGTTAATAGATTTTGGTCACCGTCAACGATATTTGGGACTAGCGTTCTCAACGTGTAAAATTTCACTTCAGTTTGGAGTTGTATATAATGACATTTCTAACGGAACGACGTAAGCTCTTTTGATAGTTTTCTTACTTTTCCAGAAACGATGTAATAATAATAATAATAATAATAATAATAATAATAATGCAGAACATGCACACTGGAGAGATTTTCTTTAAAATTTAAATTCTTTTTGAAAATCCGTTCAGAAATGTATAATTTACATTTGAAACGTTATGAGTCAGCTCCAATGTGAGATTAGTTATTATTATACATAAGAAAAAGTTTCCCAAATATATGTTAGATATGTAGCTTTACCATAGAATTAAAAGCACTTACCGAAAGCTGTGAAAATTTTTCTGGTTGCTGTCGTACTCAGTGTACCCTTTTTGCGGAGATGATCTGCAAAGACCGATGAGCTCAACGCCATGACATATTTTCCTAAATAAGGCAAGGACGAAAATAGTCCATTCTAAAAAAAAGACAAGCTATCTTTTCAAGCATTCACTTAAAACTTATAAATTTTACTCACTTTTTTTATGTCAAAATGCAGTATTTGCTTCATAAATGTGGGTAATTGATTGATGACGGTAAAGAAACCAAACACTGATAAGCCATGTGTTACGACAATGGCCCAGACAGCAGGAGAGCACAACAGATCGCCCCAGGGTACATAGCTGGGTCGTTTCTTTGAAGTGGTTGTACCAATAGCTTCTTCAATTTCTCGCCGTTCTTCGGCTGAAATTCGTGGATGTGTGGCAGGAGTTTCGTAGACAAAGGTGAACCAACAAATTGACCATAAGAGACCGATTCCACCTGCAAACATTTAGTAATATATTTTTACTTTTAGTATATAAAACTTATTTTTCCAGTGATCTTTTGGTAGACTGCAGTAAAATAATTTAAAATGACTTATATTAACAACGTCTTAATTTTAATCTTATGAAATTAGTTTGCCATGTGTTTGCCAATAATTTTATTTTGCAATTGACGTTGACAGTTTAACACTATCTCTTCTCTTTTCTTTCGTTTCATCTATCTATTAATCTCATAGTAAATATATTTTATCTTTCTTGGCTTAGCAGTGCGGCAATGTATCCGGACGTCCAGACATCTTTTAAAGTATTATATTTTTAGAAATTATATAAAATGAAATAACCTTACAATCTAATATTGTAAAACGCGACGATAAGTGCTATTTCCGTACAAATATTCCCATTACTTATGGAACACTATTTCATTTGTGTCACTTCAAATTTTCAAGATCTTATTTACGGTTTCTGATTTTATGTAACGAATTACTGCCACGATATTAACCCTCGTCAAGCGGTATAATTTTATAATAATAAAAGGCAGTATGAGTACAATTGTACCTTTGCACAATTACTTTCGCATACATAAGTTTTTAAAATAATTTATTTTAATTTTTTACGCTAAAAGTCGTTATTACAATGTAGCAGTTTCAACGAAACTTATACGTCTCTTAAATGAAATTTCATAAGTTTTTTAGTATAAGTAATGTTTGAATTTATAGATTTGAAGTCAAAAAAGTATACGGTTGCTAGTTAAAATGTATTAATGTGCTGGAATAAACATTGTCACCGAAAATTTTTTTATATCCTTAGAATTTGGCAGTTTCCTAAACTTCTGTTATATGACGATAGCCAAAAAAAGTTTTTAGCTGGTGCTTTTAGCAATTCCCATAGCTAAAGTTTTAGTATTTTAAATTTTAAATCGCACTTTTTCATATTACATATTCAGTAAAATATTAATAGTGTAATTAAAAAACAAATCAATTCCAATTAATAAAATTAATAAGATACTATAACACGATGAAAAGTGGTCGATGTGATGCACAAAATGCTAGGTGAATACTCTATAAATGGAGATCGTTGAGGTGGCCACTTCCAAATGACCAGCAACGAAAGTTTCTAAATAAACTTGTTACAAGAAAATATTTCCTTTGAAGTGTGGTAGAAATGGTCTTGAAACAAATGCGCCTAATGGCAGCCCTGGCGCTTCACAAATATGTGGAAGGTGTTCTATGTGCCACCGCCGAAAATGCACACAAAGTTAAACACAAAGGCTATGAATAATTTCTGGTTAACTCATATAGCAACCATCTTTAACGGTACTTCATTAAAAGGTATAAATGAGTCGAATAGCAACTCCGTGTTGTCTAGCGGACATCGCCAAGATGGCAGTAGAGGGGTTTTCAATGATGTTTCGGCCAAATTCGAAGTCCGAAGTCAAGTGAACACTTTTTCCTCAACATATGATACTGATAGTCAATAATTCGGATAGAAAAATTATATTATGGTCAAAATAACATATGATTTAAAAAGGTATTTCTATTTTAACCACCCTGTACATAATGTCGGTTTAATTTTTTTTAACAAACAACCTTGTTTTTCTTCACTAATCTATGCGATTTTAACTTCAAAACTAAGTAGTATTTCACGCAGTGTTAAAAAAAATGTCACTAAAATATTACGCCAAAAGATTTTCAGGAAGCTTAAAATTTTTCTCTTTTGAAAGCTGCCCAAAAACTAAAAATCTGTGCAAAATTACTTTATTAAAACCATCCTGCTAGGTTCCAAAAAATAATGTTTTTATGCATGACTTTTGATTTTGAGGGGGCATTAAAATTTATAATAAAAGGAAATGTTCGACTAAACTAGAATGAAAACCTAGTGCAGATGTTTTTCCACTGTTATAACGTGCTATTAATACTTTGTTTGCCTGCAATTCGTATTGCTACGCCTCTTTGTAGAATAAATAAATTTATTCTTATATTCCGTAGGAGCGTTTATTTATTCTTTTCAAAACTTCTGCCTCTTACAATGCTCGTTTCATGTCCTTTTCGCAGTATTATTTTTAAGATAAGGACGTAAAATTTAGATTTAATGCAGAGCTTAAAAATAAATTATTTGCATATTCGTTATTTTAAATTCTAAAGAAATAAAAATAAACCAAAAAAACGAAATTTTCTAGAAATTAAAGTTAGTTTAAAAGACCATTCTGTTTACTTACCTGTTAAATAGAAAACACTAGGCCAACCGGCTACAGAAATGAGATAACCGCAAACGGGCATAGTTATGGCTGCACCCAAAGAGGAAGCTGTAATTACGAGAAGGCGAAACAAATAAAGAAAAATGTTTAATCTCTTAGGAACTACAAAGACAATTACCCATCATATTGGACATAAATTTAGACCTCTCCATTGGCGGTATCCAAACGGCAGCCAAAGGATGTATGGCAGGCCAAGAAGCACCCAACATAAATCCCAAGACTACGCGCACTATTATGAGGATAACATAATTTAAATGGGCTGCCATCGGCGTTATTAAGGTCAGTAGACTGGCCCATAACATGGAATGTCCAAATACTCGGCGACCACCAATCAATTCAGCTAAACGGCCACCTGGCAACTCTGTTAGGATATAGCCCCAAAAAAAGCAACCAAGTACAAAGTTCTGCTGATAAGAATCCCATGGAAATCTTTCATCATCTTTACTGTTTACCACATTTAATTCGCCGGTCGTAGCTGTCGTGTTTTTACTTTCAGACACTGTGAGATTTTCTGGTTGCACCATTTCGACAATTGCAATGGTAAGATTTACACGCAACGCATAGTTTAGCATAAAGCCGAACATAGTTAAAATATTTAGCACTTGGCGACATGATAAGATAGCTAAAAAAAATTACATAAACATGAATTTTTGTCTTAATAAAAAAATAACAATATAGATTGAAAGTTATTAAATATGGCTAAAGCTCAAGGATTGAATTCATTTCGAAAAGTTACGTCAAATAATTATGTTATAAAAATTGTGTTGAGGATTGATGTACATATATATTTGCAGTTCCATGTACTTAAATATCTGTATGCCTGAGTGTATTTGTACTTGACTATTTCACAGAATTGAGCAAAATTTTACAGTTGATAATAGAAGTCAAGTCAGTCAGTTAGTAGCAATAGAGCTTTTCACCATAGAACGTGTTTTTTCATTATTAAATAATATCTCAAAAATAAAGAAAAGTCTAAAATCAGAGTTATCTATATAATTCAAAACTTCCGTTAATTTTGGGACGACCTTTATAAAGTCTTTATTTAAAAAAAAATTTAATGAAAAAACCTTTGAAAAAAAATATACATTGTCCTCTTTTTGGAATCTGATGAAATTGTTTTCTGAAAGTATGACAGGCACAAAAAATAATAAAAGTCTGTCTATAATTTTTTTTAGTTTAAGATCCCTCGATTATGTGTGTTTGTAGCATCGTAGCTCAAAAACCATTAAAGAGATTTTCTTAAAGCATACTGAAGAATATTTTCGATGCACTCTTTAAATAAACAACTAAATCGAAATCGTATTATACGCTTAGGAGCTACTCTGCCACATATATACAATCAGAAAAAATTTTACCATTTTAAAAAGAATATGAACAATAATTAAAAAAATATATGTGTTCTTTGTTTGTCAATCTTTGTAATCGTTAATGTAGCAACTATCTTTATTTAAATTTAATGGAATGCGTACAGTTGTCATTCATTACAATTTGAATATAAACTTCTTTCTTTGTCAGAACTTCAGCACATTTCTCTTCCATATATTCTGAACAAAAAAAATTTAATGTTCAATAAATGTAAATAAATTTAAAAAAAAGTCAGCAATAACAATGAAAGAAAGTTTTAAGCCAACCAGAGAAATATTGAAACACATCTTTATCCACCAGACAGTCAGAAGATAAATTCTTAGTCATTTGTCCAATTAAAAAATACATTTTTATTGACATATTTTGCCACATTATAATTTTTCAAAAAAATGTCATTAGCCTTAAAGAAGTAAATATTACTCTTTTTCGTTAATGAATTATTTAATCCTTCTTACTAAAAAAATAAAATTTATTAGAATTTCAAAAAAAAAAAAATACTGGCTTCGTTGGCAAAAAAAAATAATTTATGACTTTTTTGCTTATTTAATACTGAAGCATTTAAATACTTTGAAATATCAGACATACTACATACTTATTTATATGGAATAACTGTTGTTTAAATCAAGTTTTTGTTCATTAATTTTTTTTTAATTAAAAAAGTATTTAAGTATAAAATATTTTAAGCGTTGTTTTTATTTATATTCTTCGAACAATAGAGTATTCATTGAAAACAAAATACATGCATGTAAAATGTGTAGTTCCTTTAGTGCTCGACGAAGTCAAACTTGTAAATTTATGCATGCGACTACAGAATTGTACTTTTCTCAAAGGTGACTCCATAGTGAGTTATATATGATAGTAGTCAATTGATGTCAAAACGAGTATGTTAATACCAATGTTTTACTACGGAAGATATTTTATACTATTTATTGTATAATCAACAAAGTAAAATATTAGGCAATATTTAATTTGATACATAAAACTGCTTTTAGCCAAAATAAAAAAAATAATTATAAAAAATCAATATATCTACTTCCTAACATTTTGAGTTTAATTTGCTTAGAGTTTTGTCTATGCTGGATTAAAGGAGCGCTATGTATAGTATCTTACAATAAAACGTTCTTTCAGCATTTTATATTTTTAATAAACATAAATCCAAACGTGTCGGAAAATTCTACCTAAAAAATTGGCAAAAATAAAAAAAAAAAAACAGAAATAAATAAACCCCGAAATAAATAAGTAAAAAAAAATTAAATAAAACATCAGTTAGTTCCCCTAATTCTACTTTATAATTGCGATTAAAAAACACATTTAAAGTCAGGTTTTTGCATTATAAAAAGAAATTAACATTTAAAATAGTTTATACGGCACCGTCAAATTATCTTTTTTTGTTTTCTTATTCAAAATTTTCAAAATAATTTCTGCAACATATCGCTCCTTTATTGCAACGTAGTTATATCTCAAAAACCGTGATTTTTAAGTTAAGAATGCAAAATATTCGTCGTATCGCTCTTTATTTTCTGTAAAAAATGTATACAAATATCTGGTTTACTAACATTTTGAGGGGAGAATACTACCAGCTAGCATAGGATGTTTGTTTAGGTACACTTGGAAAACATTTGCAAAAAAAAAAAAACGTAACCACTACTATTGCTTAGGGTTAGTGTGATTTAACTTGGTTTTTATATCACAAACTGAAGTCAATTATGCCGCAAAATGCTATTTTTATATTATTTTTAATAAATGTGAACCCATATTTCAAAAAAAAATATTGAAATTAAAGAAAATGCAAATACTGTGTACTCTCTCTTAAGCGGACACCTAAGGGACTGGCAAATTTGTCCGCTTATGAGAGGTGTCCGCTTATGAGAGAAGTACAGAAAGAGTAAATAACAATTTTTTATAGATACATACATACATATATATTTGTCTACTGCTTGAGGCATATCGATTCAAGTATGTATAAAACAGAAGTATATAAATATACGTATTTATTACGTGCACGCCAACAAGCTGTTTGTTTTTGCGGACTCCCCTTTATATATACACGCATTATCGTATAAGAAAAATCTGTACGAATAAAGGAAAGTAATAAAAGGAAAAACAGTGTTACTGTCCTGTTATGGGAAACTGAAATGCCCAAAGGGTGGGAAAAAAGTGTCCCCGACCGGTTATGGGAGTGTTGTCCGCTCAAGAGAGAAAAATCATTTTTTTGGGACTAAAAAAATTGTCCGATTATGGGAAATGTCCGCTTAAGAGAGGTGTCCGTTAAGAGAGAGTACACTGTACTGCTTTTCTGTTGGTCACGTTTTTTAGGCAAATATTTGGCAAGCGTGAGCGTACCTTTACATGATTGTGTTTAATATACGGCCGCTAAAAGCATTTACTTTTTTCTTTATTATTACTATTTTATGCATTTTCTGGCACGATCGTCTTTTAATCTCGGAATGTTTAATATGCAAGTCGTAAAAAATCTTCTAATGATCAAGTGAAAAGAACACTTTTTTTATACAAATCTCAAACGATTCCTTCTACGATTAATATAGGAGTCTTTCGCTGTGTTATGGAAGAATCTCACAGAAGAATTAGTTCGTGTAAAAGTTTCTACCGTGAAAGGAATCTTTTTTTAATTCATTTATTTATTTATTCCTTTGCAACTATTGTAACTACAGCTGTGCAATACAAATTTGACACATAAATGACAATTGTTATAAACAATTATATATAATTATTGGAGTTTAAATAAGATATAAGTATTCTCATAGAAATGTTAACGTTGGCCGATAAATCAATGCGTTCATTAAATTAGTTAATATCTGAAAAAACTCTACGGATTGGGTCAAGATTCATGAAATTTTTTCTATGAAACCGTACACATAGCAACAGGCTCACAACTGGATTCCACTGCAGATAACGAATGCAAAATAATTGGAATTGTTTTTGAACTGACTCAAGCATTTAAATGTATGAACGAGTATTGTACAGAGCCCTATTCAAGAATGGGCCTTACTAAAGATAAGGACCATTAAATTCTTTTGCCCATCGTTTTATGAAATATAAAACAGCAGTAGCTTTATCAACCGGATATGTGACATGTGTGTTCAAATTAAGCTTTTTCTGGAAGTAAATGCTAAGATCTAAAATTGATTCAACAGCTATTAGCTCAGTGCAATTAATAAAATAACTTGTTGAATACGGAGAATATCTAAAGAAAGTCCTCAATTTACATTTATTTAGATTTAATTCTATTAGGTTTATGGTACACCAATTATAGAAGTTATTCAAGTCCGCCTGGAGATATATATTATCATCATTGTTTGCAATCCTTGAGAAAAGTGGCACATCATCGGCATAGATCAGAATATTAGAAATTTCAATGGTTTTTGGTAGATCATTTATAAAAATCTGAAATAAAATTGGTCCAAATTGGGTGCTCTGAGAAACCCCTGAAATTACTTCAAAATACGTACGATTAAAAAATGCACTTGTATACGATCAAAAACGTTCTTCATGAGATTTCCAGTAGGCTCTTTCACGATTGAAAATACTAGCTGAACTTTTTTATTTTTCCAATGATGTGTGTTTGAATTGAAAACTTTAAACTCGTTTTCTGACCAACGTGTTTTTTAGAGATATGACTATTTTGCAATGAAGCAGTGATATGTGTGTTATGGGGAGTTTGATTTATGAGGCGCAGGACTTTAAATTTATATATGTTACGACAGCTGACTTGTAGTGTGCCATTCACCGTGAACAGATTCACAATTTCAAACTATAAAAATTTACAAGAAAAAACAGTTTTAGCTATGAAACTCAGTTTTCACACACAATTTCATCCTGTATTTAAAAAATGTAATGTACCAAACTTTTGACTGTAACGTCAGGAGTACCGATAGAAAATTACTAACTTATTCATGCCTCATGCCACAACTGTAGCAAGAGCAGAGGTAAACATTTCAAACAAGTAGTTTAAGTTGGACTGCCATAGCAGCATGTATTCCAACGTACTACGCAATTCAATTACTCAAGCAAACATTTGACAAATTATTAATTTCAGAGACTTATGGACCTGAGTCGTTCGCGGCGAATTTACGTATAAAAAACTGTTTGTTTTTCTTCTTTTTAGCCATATAAAAGAAATTCATTTCAAGGCCAAAATAAAAACAAATTTATATATTTGCATATAAATACAAAAATTTTTTGGTTTATTCAGAAGTAGAAATGAATTAATTGTTTAATGAAATTATAAATTAAGGTTTTGAAAAAGTTTATGTATTTTAATTGAAAAGATGCATAACTTTAATGAAATTAAAAATAAAAATATATCTTTAAGTTCTCTTATCCAAAATTGATGACACAAAAAAGCTAACAAACCCACATTTCATTCTGCTATTCGGCTGCTCAAGTCTAGAAGCTCTGGTGAGCTTCCAGCAATCCATCATAAAAGGTGAATTTTTCGATTGTATTTTTGTTTTATTTCTTTTATATTATTATCATATTTGATGAGTACCCATTTCCATTACCTGAAAGTCATTCTATATCCTTACCTTATTTCGATGTATACAAAGTCATAAATGAGCTAAAAAAAAAACTAAAGTTTTCATATGATAGCGGTTCCGATAAATTGTATTTTAATCAACTGTGCTGAAGCCTTAGCTATCCCGTTAAATTTGATGTTTAATTTATCAATTAAATATGGATATTTCCCCAATATTTGGAAAAATTCCTTCACTGTTGCCGCTGTTTAAATTTGGCAGCAAATCTGAAATTTAAAATTATTGTGGCATCGCAAAGCTAAGCGTTATGCCTAAATTAAATTAAATAACTTATTACAGAATATATATGCTAAAAAGTTGCTTTTCTAAATTTTAACGTCATTTGAATAGTTAAAAATATTTAACAACAAAATTAACAACAATGTTATTCAGTAACCTTTTTAATAATAACGTTTTACTCTAACTATACGACAAAACTTTTTTCATCGTTAATTTCAATTTCAAATTTTTAATTTTTAAAATTTTTAAACAACATAATGTATGGGAAATGTTTACGATTTTACAATAAACAATAGACACACAGTTTGTGTTGGCTCATAACAATATTTTTAGCTTCACGAAGAAATATTTTCAACATTTTTCAAAATATATATTTTATTGTGTGTATTTGTTTTTATCTTTACTTTGACATGTTTAATTTTGATTTAGCTGCACAATAAACTTTGCACGTTTTTTTGTGCAGATAAGTCAAAAATGCTATTATCTTAAATGTATGTTTGTATGTACATGCAAACAAAATATATGAATTTTAATGATGACAACTTGCTATTTGATTGACTTGTATGCAATATTTTTTTAATTATAAATGGCATAAGTTGGAATTTTATGTGAAGAAGTGCCCACCACATTTTTTTAAAGTGTGCAGCCAGCCAACTTTGCACTTAAACACGATTTAGGAAGAATAATTACAGAAAATATGTATTTTTGGGCACTTAAGTCAAAATGCAGCTAACGTTGATTTTTTGTATGAAAATAATATTAAAATTAAAATTTTGGGCTCGTAAAAAATTAATTTGTATGGGATTTTGAAGAATAGTGATTGGAAAGATTAATTTTGTGCAGTTAAGTCAAAAGTGCTCTTAAGCAAAAGGCAGCTAAATCAAAACTACTGTATTTAACTATTAGGGACACGAACCAAATTTTCTACAGACATTTTACTTAAAAATCCATTTTTAAACCAATTTTTTTAGTGCCTGCCAACATACCTCATGTTGGTACCTAATGGAGAATTTTAACCAAATGCAATCTGATACAATTGAATCGGTGCAAAAGCAATTTCTTTTATATTGTCTTCAAGGCCTACGACTTAACCTAATTATTTTTCCATCTTACTCTGCTCGACGTGCCCTTATTAAGCTGCTTACTTTAAAAAGCAGTCGAAAATGCTGAATGTATCTTTTGCTTCAATATTATTAATGGTGATATCTGTTCTGGATTTTTGATTAACGAAATTTCGTTTAATGTGCCTCAACGTACATCGCGTAAATCATTCCTCTATCAGTAAAAGTACTTAGAGCCTAATTATGCTGTTGCAGATCCTCTTAAAAGAATGTGTAGCTCATTTACCGATTTGTATAGATTGAAAGACTTTTCATTAAATTACTAAAAAATACGATTATACATTTTCTAAATTCATATCAAATTGTTGTGGTATGTTATTTTATTGTACTTTTTTTAATGTTGTGTAATGTATAGTATATCAGTAATTGCCTGTATGTAATTCAATTCCATTAACAAATAATATATAAATAAATTCATAACAATATATAAAGAAAACAAAGTAGTTTTCTTCCAACAAAGTAAAAAGAAATATTTGAAATTTTTGAAATATAAATATTAAAATCTCATTTTTTACTTTAAATACCAATTATGAAATAGATACTTATTTTTCGTCATTTTGGCTGGTAAAGAAATTATTTTTAAGCCTTGTTATAAATTTCATACAAACAGGAAAATAACTGTAACAATAATAATATATAGAGATCCTATAATTGTTTTGATCTCAATTATGAATTAATTGTTTTCAATATCTGGTTTTTATTTTATATGAGGGTGTGTTTCATTTTGTAGACAGAAAAATAGATTGTTTTAAATATAATATATTTCAAGAGTTAAATGCGGAATATAAAGAAATAAATAAAATGTAATTTCCTATGTATATAAATTTAAATCGCAAAAATGAAAAAATACAAAGTAGATTTGACATAAAATTTTAGTAACTAATTTCTTTATACTTTTTGTAATAAATTTAAAGTGTTTAAGACCGGAAATTTCATTAAAATAGTAAACGCTTTAGCATTTTGCTAACAAAATTATTTTTAAATAAGTTTGAGTAAATATTTTTAAGATATAACGCATTGAAAATGCTTGTTGTAGATATTTTTACATTTTCAGCCTGATGCACCTGTGACCGTAAATAATGCATTCTCAAATCAATCTTTGAATTGTTATTATTTTCAAGTTTTGTAATAGATAATGTTTTAGAAGTCTCTAAATAAACTTTGTTATAGTGAATGGGCTTTCTAAAGAATAAAACAATAAAAAATTTCAAAAATATTAAGCAGCTCAACTAAAAAATTAAAATAAATATTTTATTTTTTTGCTAAAAAATACACTACCTTTTTCATACATACCCGTTTATATTTTAGACTTTTGTTTCGGAATATAAAAACATGAAATATTTGCCAAATAATAATAAAAATAAAAATAATAACGTCAGCCGGTTATAGAATAATTTTGCTCTTAGTGACTCAAAGTTTCTTAAGTATCGTCACAAAGATTTCACTACACTTACCAAAACTGTTTTAATATTATTCTTTCTTTTAAGCAATGATTAAAGCATTAAAGTCATAGTATAGTTAGCTTAATACTTTGTTCTGAAATTGGTATCTATCAAATTCCTCTTTTTATATGTTTCAAAACAAACAATTTTAAGGAGTGCATTCTTGAGTATATTTATAATGTGGTGTCATCAACTACTTTTTTGTAATGTCTCACATATTTGTTAAAAAGCCGTTTGATTTAAAACTAATGCATATGAATCAAAATATATTTTTCTCTCCCTTCCATATTTTTTACTTTGTCTAATGTCTGCTATAATTGTATTTAAATTAATAATAATATAAAATAATGTCCATATATTTATACTTTTCTTTTGCCTTTTTGGTAAAAACATTTCCGGGAATGTGAGTGTGTATCACAAAGTCTAGTGAATACCATCACTACTTTTACCATATTATAGAATTGCAAACATTTTGAAAAAATATTAATAAGCAAATCAACGGCAATTACGCTCAAAATTTTGTTTTATTAAAAATATATAATTTTATTAATTATATTTTAAAAATAGCTGCTTTTAATCATGTTATCGGTATTTTTTCCGATAAATATATAAAAAAACTTAAGACTTTTATATAAATAATATGTATCTAATATGAGAATTTTCCATAAACATTATTCATAGAGTTTATAAATATAATAATAAATAATATAACCTGAACATAATTTTTGTTATAAAAAATGATTTTGAAAATTTGTGAGCTTTGAACATGGATCCTACACATTACAGACAGTAATGTATTCATTTTATTTCTACTTGAATTATATTTATTTTAATACACATACAACATTTTTATTTTAATTATTTTTTTTTTATTTGAAATACTTGCTTCAAAATCTGTTCTATTATTTTATTTGGAAACTTTCAAATATTTTTTTTATTTTATAAATATAAAATACTTAATATTTATGCGTAATTTGTTGAACTGTTTAGTTTTATATTGAAAAGAAATTTTGGCTTGAGTTTAAATCTGAGTTTAACTATTTTTTATTAATTTTTAAGAAATTGTTTTCTTCCGTTCTGCTAGTCTAATCAATAAAAATTGTTCCAAAAAAGTACTCTTAATAAAATAACGAATTTATCCGAACAATTTGTTAAAAATTAAGAAGAAATGGGTAATCTCAGATTTGAACTCAAGCCAAGAATTAATTTCAATATAATAACAAATACTTTTTTTTACATAAATATTCATACATTCATAATTACATATGCAGATGCATATCGCAAAAATGACGAGGTTACAAAGATCGATGATGGCACGTCCTGAAAGTTATTTATCGAATTCTTTAAAACTTAAAAAATACGGTGAAACAGTGAAAATTAGTAAACAATCTAAAGAAGCAAATAATTTATTAAAATTCGGCAGGACTGCAAAGATTATTGAAAACATGAAAAACCGCTAAAGTTACAAAAATTCCGGAAAATCTATAAAACTGTAAAAAAGACAATATATTTTTGTGAAAACGCTAAAATCTGCTAAAATCAGAAATATTGCAAAGTTCATAATTGATTAAAAAGTCGGCAATATTAGTGTAAAAAACTTTTAATTAAATTTATCAGAAAGTGGCGAATATTAGCAAAATGCACAATTGGAAAAATCCCAAAAAATTCTTTAAAATCACCAAAACTGTAAGGAATACCTAAATTTCCAATAAAATAGAAACTGCAAATCAGGTATTGTGAATTGATCCGTTGTTTCGATAAAATATTTTTATTTTAAAAATTGGAATTCTGAATTTTTTACTTCAAATACTCTTGTGAAAGGTTATTTCGAGTTTCAAATGGAAAAAATTAAGAAGCATTTGTATTTTAAGTTTAAGTATTTCAAATACTTATTTTCCGCTGCTCCGCTTATAAAGTCATTTTTTATGCCCGATATAACTTTAAATTAAAATAAAACACAGATAATTTTTTAATTTCTATGAATTTGAATTCATTTGAAAGATAAGGCTTGAATATGGCTTCTGAATGGCCAAATAAAAAAATTAAGTGAAAAATTCTATTTTTTTTATAATTTCATCAGTATATTTTGAATTTTTTTTAAGATAACAATAACTTGTAAGCATTGGACTACCTTGAATATACTAATTTTAAAATGGCAAATCAAACTAAACACAAAGCAACTGTCAGCTGAAAAATCGGTTGTCAAACAAAGTTCTATCGGTCCTAAAAGACAAACTTTCTTCTGTGTACTATTTATGAAATAAATCCTATTTTTCATTAACAAAGACTGTGTTTTTTTGATACCAGCTGGCATATAAATAATATCAACACAAGTAAATTAGTGTATTTCCACTAAGCGTGCACGCTAAGCTGAGACTTGGACACTATCATGGAAGATATAAATAATAATAGTTAACCTCACACAAAAGTGAAAAGATATTGTCATATAAACTTTTGGAATTTTTAAATTTGGTTTTACACTAAACTCTATAATTGATTTTAATTCAACAAAAGAAATTACAAAAATGAAACTACGCCTTAAAATGAAATAATATAGCAAATAAATCTTACATCGCTTATTAATAAATAAATCGAACAAAAATGACTAGTAGAAAATGCACAAGTGATCTATTTACGTTTCCACGAATTGACAGATTAAATTGGAAATATCTAGATAAAAGTGGTTAATGGTATCATTACTATCGAACCGGTTGACATTGTTTATTTTTTAGATATAGACAAAATGTTAAAACAAAACAAAAAATAAAATACAAATACAGTTGTACGTACATATGTAAGACCCGAAACTATACTTTGTGAGGAAGGAAATTAAAAATAATAATTAGGAAATGTTTTTATATGTAATTTGTAGAGAAAATTAGTCTCTATTATTTATTATTCACATATCGATGTACATGTGGATTGTGTGAGTTTAATGAAAAACAAATAAGAGACAACTATATATTAAATTCAGCAGTGGCGAACATTCAAATAAGGTTTTGTAAGCTTGCTGCTGATATTGACAACTCTAATTTTTGATCTACTTGAATTTATTGATAATTATTTAAGATTGAAGACAAATCACCATCGAGGCTTAAGTGTAAAAACCAAAATATTTGTACGGTTTATTGCAACACTGGTTAGTAAGCTAAACTCTGCTGAAGACTTTACAAAAATGTTCTTATTTAAGGGAGTAATATTCGATTTTAGCTATTGAAATGTTCCGTTTGCTGCGTTTGCAATTGTCGGCTCTTCTAATGCTGTCAATCTCACAGATAGTTTGGATGGCCTTGCTTCAACTCAAAACATAATTTCTTCTGCTTTTTTTTTGATTAATTACATATCCAAATCAAGCAGATATGAATATTACTTTATTCTGCATTGCATTTATAGGAGCTACTCTAAGTTTCTTGTGGTTTGAAAAATTCAAAAGTTATAAAAGCATATACGAGTATGTATATTATAAACCATCATAATTTTGCTTAACGAATTTTACAATAACCTTCGACAAAATTTCAATTGTATTTTTCGTTACCGCTCTTAAGCAAAATTTATAATTTTTAATAATTTAATTTATTTTAATTGTGGTTTCTGATAATTTTGTGATTATATATATGTTGAATAGTAAGTTACCAAGCCGTGGATAAGTAAAAAGCAATAAGTGTAAAAAGTAAGGATACTGAAATCTGAATTCCAGATATTTCTAAAACAAATAATTCATATAATCGTTTTACAATAACAGTTAAATAATTTAAAATATAATGTATAACATCATAGAATGTCAATAATGCTAGATTTCAGGAAACAAGTAATCAAGATACCCAAAAAATGTACGGCCTTTAACTGTTTCCACTAAAAAAAGTTGCAAAATGTAATTTACTGCATAAATAAACATATATTCAAAACATGTTTCAAAGAGCACAGATTCCAAATATTTTTAAGTTTCAGTGAATTAAAAAGACACTATTTGATTTGTTCAATAGACACAAACAATACATTTTGAATTTTATTGTTTTTTACATTGAACGAAGGATCTAGTGCTTTTATAATTATAAAATGTAACCGTGTCATTTGCTGCGACAAAATATTTTTAATTAGATATTTTGTAATTGATATGTATAAATTAATAAATTTAAATATATTAGTATCAACATTTCAAAAAGGCAGGTTTTTAAGTTCATTGTCTTTGTCCTCAATTTAGGGTTTGCTGAATATATATTCTGAATCGCTATAGGTAGATATAAGATTCTCACAAGAGCTAGATCTTCCGCACTTAACCAATTTAAAAATGATTTGTAATAATATATTTGATTTTTTTATATAAGTAAATATTTGTTTAATCCACTACCTATTGTATGAGGCTGTATAAATGTTTTTAGTTATTTCTGTATAAACATTTGCTTAGTAACATGTTCATGTGAATGCTGCCAGCAATATTCATATAACTTAAAAATATTTTACATATTAAAAAAATCATATTTTTTTTTTTAAATCACTTTTAAATTGGTTAAGTGCGAAAGATGTAGTTCCAGCGAGAATCTCATATCTACATATTACAATTCAGAAGACATATTAAGGAAACCCCAAATACATATCGCTCCTTTATTGCAACGTGGTCATATCTAAAAAAAACGTGATTTTTGAGTTAAGAAAGCAGAAATATTCGTCTTATCAGTCTGCATTTTTTGTAAAATCTCTATTGATTACTCCATTCTTGAGAGGAAAATAACTTTTGATTTTTTCTTTGATATGTGTGTAAATTAAAAACTTAAAATTCGTTTTCTGACGAACGAGTTTTTTTATATATGACTACACTGCAATAAAGGTGCAATATTTTAGTTTTATGTTTTTAGTGTTTTTGTTATAGTTTCTCAAGGCAAATTTTGTTTTTGTAAAATCATAGTACATTGTCAAAAAAATTTTACTAAGGCGAAAACCTAAAATATTAAAAATTATTATTTAAAAAAGTTTTGTTTGTTGAGGGTTTTTTTTTAATCCTTTGAAATAGGATATCGAGCCCTGTCTCTAATAATAACTTTAACAAATACCTTAATAAAAATTTAAAATACTAAAATATTATTATTGTTGAAAAATGTTTCAAAGATCCGCTGCTTAGTTATTGGCTCCTGCCAACCGTAAGGGCGGACGGCTGTAAGTACACAGTACGATTCCATTGAAGATCACTTTACTTTCGAGAAGTTCGATAAAGTTATGTTTCTTTAATTTTTTATAATTTTCAGAAGAAATTGTTTTTAGGTGGAGGTTTGTGCTGTGCAACTTTTGCTACTCCAGCTTGGGTTTTATAACGCATCAAGGAATACCGTGGATTGAAATAAATTTTCATAGATTTATTTTGGTTTACAACAGCTTTATAATAAAGTTCATTAAGATGTATTTTTTTAATATTGTAAAGTGAACGAAATTGATGGAAAAATAGAGAAAGTGATAAATATAAAAAGCCACTGAGTAATAAATTTCTCTTATTTAAAAAATTATTGGCACTAAACTAATTTTTCTTTGTTCTCATAATTAATTTTTTTTTTACTTATAATAATTTTCAACATGAATGTAAAAAATATAAATAAATGAATTTTGACATTCAACCCTAATTTGCCTAGGATAAAACTAAAAAAAAACGTTATCAGCTGCGCTATCAAGTTCCCCTGTATGAATTCGCCCTGTAGTGGCTATAGCAATCCAAAGCGTGTGAATATTTCACACAACAATCTAATATCAAAAATATATATTTATTTAGAACCACCCTAATATATATAAATTGTCGACTTATTTCATAAGAATTTATTTATGTACATATTTCATGGGCAAAAGCTGTATTGGTATTCATAACAGTGTTGTCGGATGAGCGAGAGTGCCCGCATCTACAATTCATATTGTACAAAAGACGAGCCCCCAGCTCATGTGTGTTTATTTTTAAGTTTATTTATGCTTGAATTACTCTTGTTTTTTTATTTTTACGCGGTATGTATTTTGCTTGATATTTTTTTTATTATTTTCTAAATAAGTGTGCACTGTAATAAACAAGTTTTTTCCAGTTAAAACAGCAATTAAATTTGTTTAAATAAATCATAGTCAAAGCTTTGTTTGTATATATATTTTTGTTTTAATGTTACTAAAAATTTTAAACAATATACATAATTCAATACGATGGAAATTGAACTTTTATTTTGGAATTAGTTGACAGTGCGTGAATACAAAAATGAAAACGAGAAATAAAAAAACCAGAGTGTTGATAAAATATTTATAAGGTGACATTTCGGTATATTTTTCTCTCTAAATAATGAACCAAAAAATTCCGGAAAAATTTTAAAAAAGCAACGAAAAAATAAAAAAAGTCGTTGTTGTTGTAGGAAAAGTAGTCAGTTGACATTAAAGGTTTAAAATTGTATTATATTTCAGAATGCGTAAAGACTTATGCAGTGGTCATTTTTGAACCTGTAAGGGAAAAACGGATATCGATAACACTCTCGATATTATATTACTGCGTTAACAGTGGATACAAAAAATTATGCTTGATAAGACATTGCAAAAGTTAGTTTTTTCTCCCAACTGCGACATATATGTAAGTAAAACAAATTAAAGTCCATCTTTTCGTTAAAAAAATACATTTTCAAAGTTTCATTAAAATATATTTGTATAAAGACTCAAAAAATGGAAATTACTTTATGTTTAAACATTATGAGTAAATACGACTTTTTCAAACATCATGACAAGCATCTTATATACGATATGAAGGAAGATCTTTATACCCACTAGATTGTAGCCCATAACAAATAAACAAACAACTATTGAAAAATTAACTAATATAATATAACGATATTTAGACGTTGAGTTTATAGATACACCTTCTTTAACTTTCATTTCTATATTATTTGCACGATAAGATTTTCATTCATGTCTTTTAAAATATAAAGTCTATCATCAATATATAAAAAAGAGTAAAAATACAAAAAATCAAATTGGATTAAAAAAAAAATGTCATAAACAAAGATAAGCAACACAAATCCAGACTTTTTCCCACCCCGGATGCTTCTTTAGTCTGTTCAATAATAAACTAAAAACTCAGGACCGAACAAACATGTGAAATACTCATCGACTAAAAGCCGCCCACCTCGCATAAATTAATATATTTTTTTAATATTGAAAATTGTTATATTTACATTAAAAAAATTTATTCAAAATTACTTACTTCTTAGTCTGCTTTCACTCTGCTTTTCCGTATTAGACATAACTTTTTCAAAAGCACTGAAAGAAAAAACATTTTGTCAGTAATTAAAAATATCGTTATAAAATAATATTGAATCTTTGAGTAAGAGATTGAATATTGATAATTTTCTTCAGCAATGTCATAACTAGCTTTACGTTAACAGAAGTTTAAAGTTTCCAATTTACTTCCAACTTAATTCGAAATGTTGATTTTTTGTATGTCGAATAGTCCGGATTTTTTGCAATTAAAAAACCGGCCCAGTCAAATACTTTTCAATATGTATATTTTTTAAATAAAATTTAGAGTGTTCCTTGCAATTCTTTAAAATATTTTTTATAATGTAGACACTCATTTACTTTTGAACAAGACAACTCAACACTTTTTTCCAGAGTTTATGTAGTTAAACCTTTTTGCATTAAAAAATATATGCACTTATTTTCTGTCGTTTAAATTTCTGTAATAAAGAGGCTGCTTTTGATCGTAGGAGTCTAATATTTTCCGTGAACATGTAGTTTGACGAACCATGATTAATCGAAAACTCTATTTCGAATATATGTGTAGTTACGTCCGCTTGCATGTAAGGTGACGATTTGAATCTAATTTTTATGTTTATAAAAAATGAAAATCAAAACATTTATATATCTTCTTTAAGAAGAAAAAAAACTGGTTGACGGGTTTTTCTTAAAAAACGTAGCCGGGTTTTTCAAAATTTCAAATATTCGAACTATTCGAAAACCGGTTTATTGAAAATGTCGAATAATCGATGTATGCATGTAAGTAGAAGTTATCTTTGATTAATTTAGTTTAGTTACATACTTACTATATTTGTGTTTCGATTTATTTCGACTATTGTTAACAATTGAACAATAAATAGAATAATATCAGAAGAAAAAAATTAATAGCTTAATTGCTGTTATTTTTGTGCGAATAAAAGTGAAACACCGCAACTTCTACTCAGTACTGTTCCCCACTATACTATTTGTTTAATGACTATTTGATAACATAACCCTATATAGGGTTTTTGCCAATCGGTGGCAAGCTACTATGGTGCAAAAATATTTGTTTGTGGGAAAAAAAATTAATGTTTTTGTTGTGCCAAATGATATCTTATTTGACAACATGAGATTTTGATGTCTGTGAAAACAATCTGATGAAAAAATTACTGCGGGACGAGGCAAAATATTTGACTACATGCCGTCTGCTACCAAAAAAATTTTACCAGAACTTTTTTATATACATTAAATAAAACTCTCTGCTGTAGTGAAAAATTTAATAGTGTGATGTACAATTACAATCACAAATTAAAATAAACAATAAATTTTTCAGTCTAACTACGTTTAAGTCCGACGGCTCGAATTTTTAAAAACGAAGCCGGTGGCTTATATTGTTTTGTGTTTACCATGTTTCCAATTTGCTGTTTGTCAAAAATTTACAAGTTCTGTCGAAAATTCTGCTTCCCCAGAGGTAGTGAAATTTTATTCATGTCAGCAGTGCCAAAAATTTATACACCAAAGTATTTTTGCTACCGATTGTCGCATACTTATAATATTTTAGTAATAATCCAGTCATATGCATGCATCCATGCATATGCATGCATACATCCTTATATAGACTGTAGGAAGCCTTAGGACATGTTTCTCCAAGTCATAACTTTTTTCGATATCATGTGTGGCATTGTTAACGAAGCGTCTAAATTTTTTTCTAAGGTACACTACACTGTTTCTAATGTAACTAGTGGATTCTCAATTACTAGCACACGCTAAGACTCTCCATCACAGATCATTGTCTGATCTACATATATGTATGTCGTGAGCAGCACTGGTGACAACGTTAATAGTGATTCAGTACAGTTTTACTATCGACATTTCCTACAAGTTACATATTTAAAAACAAACAAAAATTACAATATTAAAGTTAAAAGCTTTTCTTGATTTGATATGCTTTTGTTTGTTAAAACAATAATACATATAATTTTCCATTATTAAAAAAAAGAACATGTCTACAATAATACATCATTTGTTCATGATTGTTTTTATATAAATTAGCACAAAATCGAAGGCAAACAACTTGCGAACGTGTATAAAAAACAAACAAAAAATAACAATACAATTAATTTATAAATTTAACAGACTCAAATCATGACATATAGAATTAAAATTCCACAATGTCATTCTGAAAATATGCAATGAGTCGTTGTTTTGGTGTGCCTGTATTGGGTTGCAACAGGTTTGTACAGCTTGCAGTTCTCATACACATATGTTACTAAGAGATTTGAAAATAATTTAGCATTCGGAACTCTTTTTTTTAACTTTAAAGTTTTTCTTACAAAATTTTATATTTGCTTTATATCGTAACCTTAATTTAGAAATGGCTTGTATAATATTGTGTTTCCACTACGAGCTTTTTCGTAACTCACTATCTCATTCGTAATTTATAACCGAATTATATACATACATAAAAAATTTTGTGATCGAAATAGCTATTTTGTATGTTGTTCAGTCTGAAATACTTCCTTTGTTACGAGAAATTTGTATCTTTCTCAGAATAATCGAAGTCTGCTGTCAAATCGAAACATTCAATTTTTAAAAATTTAAACGTAGTAAATAAAAAGTATCGTAAAAAATATAATAGCAAATGAAAAAATTAAGAAAATAATAATTTTTATGAATACAAATACAGTGCAGACTCGGTTAACGTAACCCTCGATAAGCGCAACACTCAAATTCTTAACATAGGTGACTCCGTTAACTCAACTTTTCGAAAAACAAAACCTCAATTAACGCAGCTTTGCAAACAAAATTAATATTATCTCTTTCGTTTAGTTTCTTACTTTAGTTTTTGATTAATAAATTCATAACTATAAACCTTTGTGCATGAAATCTTACGTTTACGGACAAAAATCATTTTGAATTATCGCTGTTCTATGAATAACTAAGAGTTTTTGCGTAGCGCTATTTGTTTTTGAAACCAAGTAGTTCAAAAGATTCCTTGTAAGTGGTTATCCTAGAAATATAATAGCCGAAAATTTCACACTCTTTCTCTTAAAAACATGAATCTTCAACTTCATTGCCACCATCAGTACAAATTTACATTTATATATTTTAAATATACTTACATTAGTTTTTACTATTTTTTTCAATTAAATTGTTGCATTTATTTTGAAAATGTATTTTTGTTTCTTTTAAAAACCTTTTATTTGGTTTAAAATAAGGTTTTTAGTGCAAAACGGGCATAGAAATTTTTTACTCGGTTTTTTCAACAAACTCAATTTCCGCAACATCCCAAAATATCTATTGGTTGCGATTATTGAGTCTGCACTGTAATATTTTTAATTACAAAATAATAAAGTGAGCAAGAAAATAATACCAAATAATGACCAAACGAATAGTAAATACAATATAATATGGCATTGTAATTGAGAAAGTAAATTCTGCAATGCAATCTTTAGTGGAAATTAAATTAAGAACCATGAGAGTCTTATTATTAAATTTAGAATCATTAGAGCTTTTCCTACTTTTATTTTTTTTCTAAAACGAGATACATATAAAATTTTTACTATATCATTTATTTAAAATATCAGAATAAGCTTTGTGAACTATTAAAAAGGCCATTCAATTTTTAATAGAGTTGAGCGGTTTTGTAACACAGCCTTTTCGGTGAAAGAATCGGACTTAAAGCAATATTTCAAGCTGACAAGCGTTTTAAATACTCTGGGTAAAGTATAAAAACCACCAACACTGGTTCCATCTATCGGACATGGTCTTAATTCAGTTTTGCTCTCAGAGATTTAAAATAACGTTGGGAGCAATTGAATCTTCTAGCATTCAGTCGTGAAGGAGGATTCTTGTCTTAAAAAAATCTCTTACCGATAGGAATGTCAAAACATAAATATTATTATAGACTCCCTGTTCATAAATGGACTAGGTGATTTCCAGAATTGATGTTAAGCTCTACCCTGATTTTATCAACTGACATTGTAGGGTCAATCCCTAATATGCAAGACTCTTACAGAAATAAGTTCCTTGTGTTGTCGCGATAACGCCTCTTAAACAACCCTACCAATGATCTTAGAGCGTTTACAGCTCGTCCAAGATTCCTATTATTTGAAGGCACTTCTTCTATGCTGAACTTCGCGAAGCAAAAAGAATTTAAGCACGCTACTATAAAGACTAAATAAGAGTAACTTGTGCGGTTGCTTCGATAATTTATTAAAAAATTAGAGATACTCAGTTTGACTGGGCTTACGCAACCATACGTTGTCATGCGTTAAGATCCAATATTAAGCAATAGCGTTTTATTAAGTAGTAAATGTCGAAAGAACATTTGCTATAACCATTAAAATTTATGTCAAATGGTTAACGATTAACAATGTTCTTAGCGAATATTCTGTACAATTGGCCAATTGATTTTAACAATAGAATAAACATAATCAATTACTTAACTAATCAGCTTTATCTCAAGAAATATAATTCACAGTTGATTAGCTTTACAAATGTCGAATATTTCTCATGTTAACGTAATAATATTCATGAACATATCATATTACACAAAGAAACATTAAAATTAAGAAAGAACAGAAACAATATAGTTTATCGCAGGCCGCCCTAATTAGCGGTCATATGTATTTCCATGCATAAACGACCTTTCTGCTGTGGCTGAATTGATTATAAATCTTGTTTATACAAATTATGATCAGAAAAAGAATACGAGAATTATTCATCATTCATCATTGCTTAAAGCAAACTTATTCAAACTTATACATACATATATTTCTCTAGAAAAAATACAAATGGTTCCACATTGTAATCATCGTTAACGTCTGCGAAAATCGACGGAATTTACAAAAAAAATTCATAACGATTTAATCGGCCTTTAAAAATTTCAAAAAAAGTCAGTTGCTCGATTCTCGAAAACTGGATATAGAAAAAGTGTTTAAATTTTTAAAGTACTCAATTATGAGTTATGAGTTATGGATTAATTGTTCGGCTTGAGATCTGTCTCTTTTGTTTAAAAAAAAGAGTTCTTATATTTTTTAATTTATTTATTACACAAAAGAGGCAAACTTCAAGCCGAACAATTTCTTTTCTAACTCGATCTTAATTATTTATTGGTTTCGGAAATAAAAACAATGGATGAAATAGGTTTACTACCTACTTGAAGTTTACATTTGGCTTACAAAATTTTAAAAAGCTGGGAACCTGCTGACCAGACATTTTTTTAGTTATAGTGTAAAGTAATCAATTCTACGATAAAAAAAAGAATTGAAAATATAATAAATCATTTAGATATTATTTGGTTACATGGCTGTGCAATATTTGTTGATTGCACCCATCTGAAAACATTTGGATGGGCATGAACCACACTAATGTTCGTATTATGTAAATATAAATTTTATCTATGACTACTAATGAAATGTTATTAATAATATGATACCGTCATGCATAAAATCAAAATCTATTATTAGAAACAAACAAATAGAACGACAGTTCTATTTCAGGAACATAAAACCATTCAATGATAGACATGTACATACATAAAAACGTACGATAAAATACAAAAGCAAAAAACATAATAAATAAACAACTTAAAACTCTGTCTCATTTCTTTGCAAAAGCAAATTGGGCAAACACACATGCACATTTTGCTTTTTTTAAATTGCAGCTGATACATGCATGTGTAATAAGTGTGCATGTGTTAGTAGCAACTTAAAACGCTTATAGCTCCCTAAATATGAAACCGATTTAAATAAAATTAAGATTGTGCACATCTATATAAAAACCCGTTTAAAACCATATAAATCTTTCCAAAATCGGTTTAGTATATCGGGCGTAAAAGGTATCTAAAAAAGTGTTTGCTTATTAATAATATAGATAAATATTGGCTGTATATTTGTGTGTATGTGTATTTAGCATGTTACATGTATTGTTAGCCAATAATTAGAGAGGTATCGCGCAAAAAATTATTTTAGTTTCTCACAATTTTAAAGAATATGTATTTCAAATGAGCTACAAAAAAATAAAATTTTTTCACGCTTAAAGTTTCAAAAGAAATTAATATATACAAAATAAGTATCCGATAAATCCGATATGTATACTTGTTCTGTTCAATACAAACAATACGCAAAATACGTATAAGCCAATTGGCGAAATCTATCTATAATCGTAAATACAGTTCGTCCAAATAATGTTTTCAATATTAGAAACAATAAAAACATTTCGGAAGATACACCAATTTCTTATTGAAATTCATGCGTGTAGAAATAAGTTATTTTAAATTTTTTTCGGATTAAGAAACGATCTTCATCCCTTCAGAGATGATGTAGAAACGTCTTTCCGTACATTGAATTTATATTTGCTGAACGACCGGTATCTACTACAACTGATGAGCACTATTAAGGTTTAATCAAATTAGAGTAATTTTTTATTTAAAATAAAAAAAGAAAATTTTCAGAATATTTTACTTCAATGCTTATTAATTGAATTAAATAAAAACCCCATATTTTTTTTAAACTAGAAAAACTTCTATAACTCGAAGTTTCCGTAAGTAGAACTCCTGTAAGGGAAGTTCGACTGCAATTATTAGATATAAATATTTTGCTTTCGATACGCCGATACGCATTTGTTGGTCTGTATTTCTTTTTTTACAAAGTTAATGATGTTGTATACTGTGTATACATTACAGCGATATTTCTATGGGATTTCAAATTATATGCCATGAAAATCCAATACCTGTATAATATTTTTGCTAACTGGTTTTCCCAGCATTTTTTAAATTAATAGGGCAGTTACTTGTAGCATGTACTTATGCATTTTCGTGAAGCATTTGATGAATAAACAATACATTCGACGAATAAAAACGCACATGCTTTAAGCACACAAGTAAGAAATCAATTATTATTCTCTTGATTTAAAAATAAATGTGGACATCTATTTTTAGAAGTTTTGGTGCCTTCTTGGCGTTAACTAAAAAGCCAACAGTATGTAGAAAAAGAACACGCAACTTAACTTGTTGCTGTTTTTCTTCGTTGAGAGTTAAATTTCAAAATGTTTTTACTTTGATATAATTTTTTTGACACACTGTCTGTATCTATGCTCTTTATGGATTGAAATTTAATAATTTGTATTTTATAAAAATATAAAACAAGTTAAAGACATTTGAATAGCGGTTTGGTGTATGATGTAGTTGTTTTTTGCAATATGACAAGATATCGTTATAAATTAAGATTTCGCAACTGATGCAGTGATGCAGGAAATTAAAAACATAATTTCTGGGATGAAAAAAAAATACCTTGGTTATACAAATATTTACAGGATCGTTGAATTTGATTTTGAATGATATATATTTCACATTAAGTATTAAAGTTAAGCAAAACCCAAAAATTGCGCATATTAACTTCTCAATCTACAACTATTACAGTACACACATGTATCTGTCTAGTATAAAAATATGTTTTCCAAACATCTTTCCTATTACTGAAAAAAAAACTCTGCCATGTCTATTTTTATGTTAAAAAATTTATTTACCCTTTGAACTTAGTCAGATATTTAGGCATATGTATACATACGTATACATATTTGTAGTGATCATACATATGTATATTTAAAGGTACAAACGTTAGTATAAATATTTATTGTTAATTAAAATAAAATTGCTTCTTTATATCAATTTAATATTTAAAAAAACGACAAACGAACACAACAAACAACCACATGAAAGTTCCATAATGGAACTTTCAAATAAATTTGACATCGATTAACCGGTCGACAGCAAACTGTTCGAATAAAATCATAATACAGTAAAGAATGTAAAACCGTTAAACTAGCTGATCGTTTTTGCTTAATTTTCTAAAGTTCAAACCGGGGCAGGTAGTAGCGCTAGAAACTGAGTACATGTCAGTTGCGTAAAATGTATTTTATCTCGATGAAATACTCATAATATAGATTTCAAACTATTAAACACTGTACACGTATTCAGTTTTATATGGTGTTTGACAACTATTTAGGTATTTTCTATAAAATATTGTGTATTGTTGCGGAACCGTCAGTATCAGCAACTTATATGCCTTGTGCCAAACTTGTATATAAAAAAACAATAACAATGTCGTTTTTAAATGGAATTTGTTTGACAGTAACAAGCTGTTAAGGTTTTTGTTCTACTAACGGGTTTACCTTGTCAATTGTATTATTAGTTTATTTTCATGTCGGTTTCGATTATTCTCTCAATTTTGCCTCTAATTCTCGCAACAGTATTACCATAAACAATTATCTTTTATGAACAAAAACTTTACATTTTAATTCACCATAAACTAGAAATGTTCTAAATTCTTAAAAAAAAATTGATAACATTTTTAAAAATTTATTTTAATACAAGCAAGAATAGAAAACAAATCTAATATAAATAAAATAATATTTTTACTATGGCATGTCACTATTATTAATGCACTAAAGTTTTCAATTTACTTACACCTAAACAGAAAACTATATTTTCTTGACGTACTAGACAAACGCATTGTACAGGGTGTCCGCCCGGAGGGTATACTGCTTTGTTTGTTACTAATTTTTGATTAAATGAAAGAGAATGGATCTTGTATTGATAAATGTTTTACTTAATGTCGGCAATTATGTATGGAATACAATATCAGATAAATGTCCGCCTCTGTTCGCCTCACAAATGCGAGCCCTTTTGAGCGCATTTTTCATTACATTCTCACACATTTCACGCGGTATTTCATTAATTTTATCACGAATATTTTGTTTGAGTTGCTCCAGCGGTTCCGGTTTGTTTGCATAAACCTTGCATTTCAGATATACCCACAACAAGAAGTCCGGAGCAGTCAAATCAGGCGACCGTGGAGGCCAAGCAACATCACCATTTCTTGAAATAACTTGTTGTAGAAAGAAGTCTCGTAGTAGTTCTATTGTAATCCTGGGTGTATGCGATGTGGCACCGTCTTGTTGAGACCACATGTTAATCAAGCCCAAAGCATTCAGTTATGGCGTTAAAAAGTTTGCAATCATATCACCATATCGCACCCCATTCACAGTTACCGTTACGCCATTTCATTTTTCAAATAGTAAGGTCCAATGATTCCTCCTGACCAAATTGCACACCAAACTGTCACTTTTAATGGATGCAAAGGTGACTGATGAATAATTTTAGGGTTTCCATTGCCCAGAACCAACTATTCTGTTTATTCACATTCCATTCAAATGAATATGTGCCTCGTCACTCATTATGATTTTTTCATGAAAATTGGGGTTGTCATGGGTGAGCTGTAACCTCCTATTGGCATTTGTACGGCGGCGTAAATGATCTTGTGGAAGAAGCTCGTGTGTCAACTGAATCTTAAATGGAAACAAATGCAAATCCTTGTGCAAAATTGTGGCCAAAGTTGTTCTTTGAAGACCAAGCTCCTGAGCACGGCGTCGAATTGAGGTTGATGGATTGTTTTGAACACTTTCTTGAGCAGTAGTAATGTTTTCAGCCGATCTTGAGCTACGTTATGGTCCATGCTTAGGCATATCACCTACAGACCCTCTTTCTCCGAAATCATTCACTACACGATAAAAATTGCATTTTGTTAGCACATTGTTTTTCCCAAAAATTTCACGTAACTTTCGTAATAAATTTGTAACGTGTTTACTTCATGACTGCTAAATATGAACTGTCAAGACTAATGTTTACCAAAATGGCGCCAAAACAAAGTAGTATACTTTTCCGGTGGACGCCCATTATAATATAACAGTATAGAGTATAATATTAATATATTATTATTAGTATTAATTTCATATTCTGTAAAATGTATTTCCCTTCTGACTCTTTTTTTCTCATGACTTACTTTTAAGACAGGGAGTGCAACGCTAGGATTTATTGAAAAAATTAACATATTTGATTATCATTTATATCAAGGCAGATTTAATTAGGTAAACCTATTAGGGTAGATGACTATCAGCTTTTTGTACCCCATTTGTCAAATTCCATAAAAATAACCCTACAACAATTTTCGTATGCTATATTTTTTTGTAAGAGATAGAGGGGCATGCGAATTCTGGGATTGCTTTGCTTTGAAAAAAATAAGAATAAGAAACAAAAACAAAATTTTCAAAATTTAATTTTCATAAAACTGATATTGCCTTCGCGTTTTAGATAATTTTTCTCAGACTTGATTAATAAATTGTTAATTAAAAATTTTTTTTATGGAAGTAAACATGTATGTACATATATATGAGTACATATTTGTACACTATGTACCAAAGCATAAGTAGCTAATTGTTGAATACAATTTTTTTATCTAGTATGAAACTCCCAGCAAGCGTTTATGTTAGATTGCAAGTTGTGAATAATTTGACATCAAATTTTATATACATTAATTAATTGATACATATTTGAAAACAATTTGCATGTGACAGATAAGTTAAGCTAACGTAAATTATAATGCACTATTAAATTAAACACGAAACATGCACGTTTGTTTTAATAAGCAACAACAAATGACAGAAACTTTATAGTAAATTTTTAAAAAATATTTAATAAATATTAGTGTTCTATAACTTCTATAAGCTTAAAGTCAACAATATAAATATAAATTATTAATTTTATCCAATATTTCGCTTTATCAATGAAAAGCTGCTTTGGAGCTATAAAAATAAAATAAATAATAATTGTTTTTTTTATAAATTAAATGTCTGTAGTTTCTGTATCAATTTTCTGTATCAATTTTAAAGTTCGTTCTTTGTCATATTAGTGTATCATTAATTTGTAACATTTTCCGCATGAAAAAATTTGTATAATTAATTTTAATTACATATATCCTTGAAGAAGCTTTCCATTGATAATAATTTATATCTATATTGTAGACATTAAGCTTTCAGAAATTATTTAACAAAATATAAATAAAAAGATAGAAAAATTTGAATAATTATTTTTTTTGGCTCGAAAAGATTTCTATTTCATTAAGGAATTACAAAAAAATGACGTTTTAATACGAAAATTAACAATTAACAAATTTGCCAACTGTTAAATAGTTATTCTCCAAGGAGCTTCAAAGTTTATTAAAATTTAAGCCTCGGGCCACTGCCTAGGTTAGATAAGGTATTGAGGATAACGTTCATAAACAAATAAGAAACAGAAGGTGTTTTAAAGTATATTTTTAAATTATACATGCGCGTTCTGTAATCGTTTGAAGCTTGGCTGATTAGGCCAAAACTTGCCATCCAAGAGTTGGAGCTGCCAACGTACCGGCAGGCTGGCTAAATACAATTGAGTTTCAGCCGCTAATTGTTATCAGGTTGTCACCTAGTTTGTAGAGACGCGTCGGTGTTATTATGCACTCTGTACGCCTTCTCACTTTAGCTGCCATCAGTCGGGTGCCTGAATGACATTACCAGGGAGCACTTAGCCTAAGACCGGAAGTTGCGAGATGCTTAGGAATTTCGGGCAGAGGAATCGCTTCTTGCTACCCTCTAGCGGGCACCAGGCAGAGAGTTTTTAACCTTTGAGAAAATAAATGACATAAGTATACATGTATATGTATATACATGCGCAACAAAGATATGGTCAAACGTTTTAATAGTTAATATCAAAAAAAAATAATAATTTTTTCCTAAGAGCCACTATTACAACTTGATGATAAAGTTGACTTTAGCAAAAGATACCTTCAGCAAAAGGGAGCGATAAAGTGACTGAAAAGTTTTCTGTTCTGCAAAATTAAACAAAGGTCCTTATTTACAACAAACCATAAGTTTTGATTGTCATTTGGAATCAAAAGTAATTTGAAAAATAGATTACATTATTTTTTTTTAATTATTATATATGTACATATTTATTTATTAGAATTAATTTATTATGCATATATATAAATAAATTCATAAAATATATAAATTTCAAATGACTTAAACTCGCGATAAGATTTAAATGTATCATCAAAACTGATTAATTAAGTATGTGCAATAGGTGTATAACTTATTCCCATTTTTTGCAAATATCAAAATGCCACTAGCATAGTCGAATAGTCCATTGAAAACTATTACAAAAATGATATTAATTTTTCGCGGTTTTCAAAAGAGGTCACCCACAAAACGCGGTAAAGTTGGAAAATTATTTATTTTTATTTTATTTGTACTTATACATTTAGCCAAAAACTCACAGTTTTTTTATGAAATTATTAGGGAATCGCCCTTTTCATTTATTTTTAACTTTTTTCCATTTAGTAATAAAATATTAAAAATTTTTTTATTAAATTTTTTTCTTTAGGAATTTTAGAAAATCGCTTTTTGGGTGAGAGTTTTATTTTCAAACAACATAAAAAAATTGTTTTCGTAAATAACACAATATTCGCTATCGCGTAGTGCTAGGGCCTAAATTTGTTTATACCCCTAATGTGCAATTCAACAGTGAGCCTGTTAAAATTTATATAAAATAATTTAAAAAAAATTTTATGTATGCATTTTGTTTGACTTTTGGAAGACGTTAACGTTTTTATTGTAGGATCACATGTAGCGTTATTATTCTGCTTTGCGTAGGATGAATTACACTCCAACTTATCGCTCAAGTTAAAGTTGAAGAAAAGTTGTTATAATGAAAAACTTTTAATCTGTTTGATAAAATCCAACCTTTAACCAACGCCAAGTTGAGGTTTGTACAGCCGGTCAAATCTTACAATACAGTCAGTAAAATTTTTTGTGAATAAAATCGACGATAATATAAACGAGTTTCAGAATTTAATTAATTTATATTTTAATTATGTGCAAACATTGAAAAAATATATTTCTAAGCATGTTCTGCTTATTCTACATTTGCGAAGAATGTTTGAGAATAATATTGAGAATTTTTTCTCAGTTGTTACATTTCTAAAATTACCTTCAAATCATTTTCTACGTTTGTTGCTCGAGATAGAGTTTGAATAACAATTTGAGATCAAAACTAAGTGTTTGCTGGGTTCGTAACATATATAGGCATGATTTTTCTTTGTTGAATCAGCTGTATTTGACCTTAAATTGAAATAAGCCTAAAATATATACATGTATATAGATATTAATTAAGAAGATCGAACGGTTTTATTCATCCGGTTTTAACCGGATTTTTTGGTATAGCTGATGACAGGTTTTTTTATACCCCTGCCATATCCGGCTATTTTAGATCAAAACCTATTTTCTTACATGTTTGGGTTTTGTAATTTTACCAAGCTTTGTTTATAATAAGCAGCTATATTACTACATTATGAAGTCAAAGTATTTCACCCATTGTGTTCCGATTGGAAAAAATTTCTTTAAGAACGATACGTGATTTCTATTGCTTTTTATTTTGAAAAGTGTACCAACCCTACAGTATTGAAATTAGTTTTGGATTTTATTAAAAAGGTCCAATTCAGTGATGCCAAAAATAGGGAATTTCCCCTTTTTGTAGGGAATTCATTGGAAATTTTCAAGGGAAAGGAAAAAAGGACAGATTTCTCATATTAAGGAAAATATAAGGAATTTTTAAAGCTTTGCTTTTCTCTCTTGCATTGTAATTGCGTAAAACACCACACAAAAGTGATAATACATACAAAAATCTAAATCTCAAATTTTGTTGCAGCATTACCCGAGATATTTTATGCAGAAAGAAAACATCTTTTGGTAAATAATATATAGAGACAACGAAGGGCAAAAAAATCAGATTTTCTTGGGAATACAATTTGTATGGCAAATAAAAACAAAATTTAAAATTTTATATTTTTTTTTGGTTTGATATAGAAACTACGACTTTTTAAAAATACATATTCACCCTAATTCCAGTTGGCGACATCGACGTCACGTTAACACAACACTAAAAAATTGGAAGTTGTCTATTCGCTCTCAAAAACAATTTTGTGCTACTCTCAGTCTATTTCTGTTCTCTAAGGTCCAGAAAGTAACATGAGCCTGTCAATAGTAGTCGGTTGTTTTCGAAAACGGGTAGACAAGCCCCAATTTTTTGGTATTGTGTTGACGTGACATCGATGTCGCCAACTGGAATAAGTGTGATATTCAAATTATTCTTTCCATTTCGGGTCACATATATTAACTTGATACAATTTTATTTTGGATTCAGAATTAAGATTTTGATTACCTTCTCAGATCCACACATCCATATTTTAAAAATTTAAGAAATCTATATTAGCAATGAATGCGAAGAGTTATAAAAAATTTTGCAACAGCTCTTAAATAAGTCCAAGGACTTCCTTCCCTTAAAAATTAAATAATTTTTGAAAAAATGTAATTAGTACAGTTGTTTAAGGACCATATTGGCACAAGGGCAGATGTTTGAGGTTCTTAAAATAACAAATTTATGTCATTTTTATATTATTATTATTCATTTTTTTTGTCTGGCGACATAAATGTATAAAATTTTAAAACCCTAAATCAAATGGAAAAAGGGAGAATTTTTTTCAAAACATGTGGGGATTTTGTTAAGTTTCTGCTGGCATCACTGGTCCAAGTTTTTGCTGTGGGATACGTTAAGGCAGAATTATTTTGTACGTTCTGTTCTGTTACGAATCAGTTGTTTTGTTTCTGTTCAATTGAAAAACTGTGTGTGTGGTTTTTTGTTACTTTTTCGTTGTTCTGTTGTAAACTATTCTGTAGAAAATAGAATACAACGTTAAGTGATAGCCAAGAGTTTATATATATAAGTTTTTTGTGGTGTGAAATATTACAAATTTTGTTTTAAAAATGAGAATATATTATATATATTTAATTCAAATTATTAAAGATTTACATATATTTTTTTGTCAAATAAAAAAGATTTTGCAAACATTTAAAATATTCATTCTTATAATTAATTATATCGTCCACATGCGAAATTTCAGACACAGAACAAGTAATTAAAAAATATTTTCTACAGGAACGAACGGCAAAAAAGTAAAAACTCATGAGGCCTTTATTATTATTTTTTTCAGTACAGGAATCATTTATATGTGACCATATCTCAGAAACTAATTGGTGTTACGATTCTGACATATTTACGGTGCTAATAACACGGCTGTAATTCAAAATGTCTTTTTTTTTCGTGTGTAACTAAAATTTTAGTTTTTCACAATACCAACTATACGGGGAAAAAATTTAATGTTGGATTTTAAAAAGTCGAATAATGGACCTCTATAGAATTAACTTGCTCTGCTGTGCATTTTTTCTATTGTAACTCACCTTATATCGCCTCCACTTTTAAAGGAAATTAACAGACACAAAACTCTTTGAGAACTTATGAATGCACCCAGTAAAAATGTAGACACGACCGACTAAATCTGACGTTAGTTCCTTTGAATTTCAAGGTCACTGTCACTGCAAAAACACAAACACCAACTATTTACGCAAATAGTTATTTACAACAAACTTAAGCACGAACAACAGATAAAAGCGCGAAACAATCTGAGACTTGTGTTGGTAGGTAGTTTGTTTTACTTATGCTTTAAATGCCTTGGTTTATTTTCGAACCTTTAACGTTTTTGTGACAATGTAAATTTTAAATAATTGTATAAATCCGGAATGACTTTAATTTTGTAATTAACTTAGCATATGGTTTTATTTTATTTATATGTATGTATATGCATACATACATATATATATTATATACAATTTTTGTTGCTTAAATTAAAAATTTATTGCTGTCGTACACTTTTTTCTAAATGTTTATAAATATATTGGCACGGTCATTATTTTTAAATTCACAAGAGGTAGAATGTACACATAAATAAGTGTGTAGTATGTTATATGCTTTGCTAATGTCCAACAGTTTGTTTTATTTCTAAATTTCTGTTCAAAGATCGATACAACCACGTTCACAGTATCTATTCAACTGAAATTTAGTTCGACTTGACGGGCCTTTTTTATTGTATTCTCTCCCGCTCTTTGTAGACAAAAAAAAAAGAAACGTTGGGTGCCAGATAAGGTTGCCGGACTGATGTATTAGTAAGCATCGATGGGATTTTGAAATGATCAAGAGAACAATTATTAGTTTTTAAAGCAGCAGATATGTATATGAGATGAGATATTTTTAAATTCTGCTCCCAAATAAAAAATTATGTTACATTGTTGCTAATGTACATACATATGTATATGGGTTCAATAACATATGTATGTGTTTTGGAACCGATCATTGGTGATACCCAGTTGGCCGCGTATTTAAAACATATTTATCGATCGGTACAAGAACACAGTAAATCGTAAAAAATTATTGAGGCCAAAAATTTTCAGCCATGTTAACGCGAAATCACATACATACATATTTTGTCGCAGTTTTTATTTTGACAGCCAAAATTTTTAGATTTAGCATTTAGGATTTCTTTTGATGTTTTCATCTATTTTTTTTTTAATAAAGTAATATCTAAATATCAAATATTATTTTTGGTTGATTACATAGTCATACGTGTAACCATTTAGATCAGTGGTTATCAAACATTCTCCTGAGAGCCGAACAAAAATAAATTTTTTGCAAGCATGTACAGCACGACTGCCAACAAATTCTGACCCAAAAGAGCACAGCACACACAATTGTCATTCAGTAGCAAGCTAGATTTTTAAATAAAGGTGGTTTATGTTGCACTGTCTTATGAAATATATGCACTGGAAATATTTAATCAAAAGGAAGGACATGTAGAACTTAATATCTTAATTAAAAATAAGATGCAATATTTTGAATTTAGTGTGAACACTTATATATTTTTTTATTTATATATTTGTAATCAGGCTTAAGGTGGAAGAACACAGCACAACAGACTTCTGTCCAAAAAAGTTAAATTTGTAAAAAGCATGTTAGACAAAAAAGCGAGCACCGCAAAAAGTTCAGCAACTTTAGAGTTTATAGTTTACAGCTCTTCAAGGGTAATAACCGTAGTATTGCCTAAAACAGACAGTAACAATTTTGTGCAAACGAAAGCAAAATTTTGGAAATTTGTTTTTTTAACTGTGGAAGCAAATTGGATTAAAAGACTTATAAAAAAAGTTTTAATTGGGGAAAAATTAACAAGCAAAAGATTAAAATTTTATACGGAAAAAGTTTGTAAAGCGTTGTCAATAACTTGCCGTTTTTAAAGCATCTAAAGTTTAAAAGGCATAAAACGTGCTGCCGCGTTAACACATGCTAACT
This sequence comes from Gymnocheta viridis, assembly GCA_956483585.1. Lineage (NCBI taxonomy): Eukaryota > Metazoa > Arthropoda > Insecta > Diptera > Tachinidae > Gymnocheta > Gymnocheta viridis. The sequence continues at coordinate 7,414,877 of OY101440.1, forward strand.
ATTTCGACATTTAATGTGTTGTATGCAAACAGAAATGAACAAATTAATGTACCATAAAATCTTTCTGTTTATATTGATGCAAAATTACAAATACATTCTCATTTTCAGTTTTTCCCCTATTTAAGCACCACTGGTTGAGATCTAAGATGTCTAGACTATTTTGATTGCTAGTTTTGAAGAGATTACTCGTCTTTCGATTCAATCAAATATTTACTTTCAGGCTATCAATTTATTTACACATACATCATAGTTTGACAATAGAAAATACATCATTCGTGGAGTAAATTTACCTGAAATTTACTAAATTCTTCAATTTTTAAATTTTAATGTGATCATGCCCCTTTTTTGTTGAACACGTTGGACTTAGCAACGAAATATAAGTTTATATTTATCTTCAAAAGCTGCCGTTTTTGCTTACTATATCTTTGATCCTCTGAACATCGAAAACTTTGCTTAAAAAATTAATTTTTCGCTGTTCCTGTTTACTTGAAGGTAAATGTATGCATATACATATATGTACGTACATATGGAGGACTCAGAGCTAAAGTGAACCAAGTCACAGAACTAAATAAAATTAAACTTTGCGGGGAATTTCGCTCTAGTTTCATGTTTTATGACTTGGTTCACTTCAGCTCTGAGCCAAATATACGTTTCGAATAAAAATTTATTAATATTTAGCATTTCCCGCTTTTATAAAATTCAAAGTTCAGTTTTGTTTTAAACTATAAACTAATAGTGAAATCAAGGGATACACATGTTTCTATGTATTAAAACTGACTGATTGATTGGTTGCATCAAAAGTTAATACAAAAATAAAAAATAATATATGTTTATTTCTAAAATAAAAGTATGATAATCAATAAACAGGTCATTATTAGTCATTTCATAATTCAACTGGAAACTGAACTTCAATCTACTTCCAGATACGGGTATAAATGTGTTCATGTGTTCATAACGGAATTATTTTATTCGGTTTTTATTTGCGATACAAGCTAAAATCATAAATAACAAAATAGTGCAGAGGTGGCCGTAACGTTTCTCGCGGGCCGCATGCGGCTCTTGAAGTTGATTGGAGTAGCTCTTATGCATGATATTTAATAATCCTATAAAAAATTTTTATAGAACAATTAAAAAAAATGTGCATAGTAAAACTATAGTGTGGTACTAGTAACATTGTCACCAGTACTACTGACCATTTATGCCACTGCTAATGTTTTCGACATTTATTACAGGATTGTCATTGGAAATCCACCAGTGGACCTTATCGCTTCTGACGAGATAATATCTTTAGGATCACATGGATTCATTTGAAGCAAAGATATAGTAGTAAAAGGTCCGCCAGATCATTTTTTTTTTTTGAAAATGCTATAAAAAATACAGAATATTTTCTAAAATTTCTTTTTTTATTTGAAAGTACAATCCTTCCGGTTAATAATGAAAAAAAATTTTCATTCAAATGGCTGCCTCGGCTGGCCATGCAGTATCCTACACGATCGGTCCAACTTTTAAGCACATTATCGATTGTGTGCAGCATTATTTCACTAATGGTTTCACGAATATTGCCCTTTAAAGCGTTAATTATCTCTGGCTTGTCGGCGTAACACTTATCTTTGACGGCACCCCACAAATAATAGTCCAACGGTGTAAAATCGTAGCTCCGAGGTGGCCAAACGACATCAGCTCTGCGGCTGATAATGCGATCTTCAAAAACAGGGCGCAAAACATCGAGTGTAGCTTCGGCTGTGTGGCACGTAGCGCCGTCCTGTTGAAACCAATTGTTGCCAATATCCTCCTCTTTAATTTTTGTGAACAAAAATTCGTTCAACATGGCCCGATAACTGTAACGGCCACTCCTTGCTCATTTTCGAAGAAAAATGGCCCAATTATGCCTCTGGACCGAAATCCGCACCAAACAGTGACTCGTTTTGGTTGCGTCGGCTTTGCAATGTATGCGTGCGGGTTTTCTGTGCCCTAAATGGGACAATTTTGCTTGTTTACATACCCGCCAATATCAAAATGAGCTTCATCTGAAAAGATGATTTTTTTGGCAAAATCGGCATCTTCTGTAAGTCGATCGCAGGCCCACTTACCGAAGAGTTGTTCAAGCGTATACACAACCATATTTGTTCAGCGGAAGGATAAAACTAATTGTCTGTCAAATCAGACATGAGCTAAGTGCTACCATTCACGAAATAAGCACTAGTTGAAAAAAAACGTTAGATGGCGGACCCTGTACATTTTAGTGACTAGTCTACATAACTGGTGCTTCTCAGTCGATTCTCGTTGTTGTTTTCGTTATAGTGGTTGGGGCAACATTCTTAAACACAAATATCTTTTGTATAAAGAAGATTTTTTATTAAAGAAAAGCTTAAATTACAGAGTTTTATGTAGAACCTCATATAACTATAAATTATTTAAACCAGTATGTTTTTAAAAAGAAAGTTTTCGACACTTTCTCTAGTGCAGTTGCCGCTGGAGAAAATATTGTTAACGAAAAGGCACTTGGTCCCAGGCTGACTGCAGGGTAATTTTTTGTTACAAATTCAGAAAAAATTATACAAATTCATTTCTTGTTACAAATTTTTATAAAGCATAAAAAATAATAAGAAAACAATTTCAATTGTTGAATACAGCAATTCACATGAATATAAAGTAACAAAAATATATATTAGACGGAGTGCACGATCATTGGTATTCTGATATATCTGCTTCGGAATTGGTTTCCAAAACTCAATAGTTGAACAACTGTTCTGTTCTACTTGCTTCAACCTTCCTCATCTTCTTGGAGCTCCAGTAGCTTTAATTGTACAACTGCTTTATCAGAAGCAATTGGCAGTAATATAGGGCTCATATTCTTCAATATATCCACAAGAAAGGGATTTTTAAAATATAAAAAGAATAGCTTAAGTGCTGTTAAATCACGAAGTCTATCGGGTATATCTTCCGCTATTATATGAAGCTTGCATACATAATCTCTAACTATTATTTCAAATCCAGGTAAAGTTTGTAAAGTTTTACTGATACACAAGTGATTGAAAGATTTAGAAAATACAACTTTTTCGAACAGTTTGAATTTGTCATTCTCATTTGTACTTTAAAGCACCAATACATTATCATTTGTCTTTGTGGGCACCACTGCTTTAAACTTATTCACTTTAAAATTAGATCAACAGGTAAATTTAAGAAAAAAATTCGACACGTACTAATTTACGAAAAAAATTAAATTTAAAATTCAAGCCGATTCCTTTTAAAATAAGATTAATCCTATATACACATAAAAATAAAAATAAATAAATACTAAATATTAATTACTATTAATTCGCAATGTTAATTCTCAAACGCGACACGAATATGAATCTAATAGACAATTTTTTTTGTTTCATACTGAAAGGGATTTCCAGAATGTATTCCTCCAATACACCTTTGGTTAAAAATTGTTGACAAACAAAGCCGTTTTGAACGATAAAACTTTTTGAAAAAAATTTTTTTAATAAAACAAAAAATCTTAAAAACCGTTTGTTTTTCAAAATATTTAGATCACATTTTAAAAAATTGTGTACTAATCATTAGAATTTCAGATACATTTGATCCACAATAGTTTTAAATTTTTCTGAAAAAGACAATGTTATGTAGTGCATTTCCATCCAAAATTGATCATTTTTATTTTAATATTTTACCATGCCTATACCGCCCACAATTTTTTGAAATAAAGAAAAAATATATTTTTCAACATTGGATTCAATGGAACAATAAGTGCGCACAATTACATTGCATTAAATATGTTTATATATTTATACGATTTTTTCACTCACAGTGCAAAGAATGATCAAAAATGGCTCAACTTCAAGGTGCCATAAATATTAAATACGAGCTAACTTTTCAAAACTCTTTGGCAGTTCTGTTTACTGGGCTGGTTTTTCTTGTTGAAATCAAAAAAATTTATTCGAATAAATGATTGGGCTCTGTTTTTATAAATTTTATGTCTTCCAAACAGTTTCGCTATTTCAACAATTTAAGCAAACGCTTTCTGATTTCAAGGCACAATTTCCAAAAATTAAGCGACAATTAGAAAAAAAAATCGATTTAGGCATTCCAAAAAATACATTTTCTGCTTAAACCTTACTTCGTCTCCTTTTTGTATCTAACTTTGAATAATACTTCGCTCTCCACAAATAAACTATTAAACTATCTTTGACGTTGTAGCTCTCTGTCCTTTTAATTGAACAAATATGTATATTACATCCCTTAGATTTTCAATATTTTTCAAATCATGTATGTCATCAATGGAATTTGTACACATTTATAAAAAACGTTCATCATGTTGTGAATTAGCGTTAATTAGAAAAAATGTTCTAACAATATTATTGTTATTTATTTTATATTTGAAAGTATTTTCGTATGTACGTATGTAGTTATATACTAGCAAAAATTAACAAATTGATCTTTGAACTGAATTTCTAATAATGTGCAATGAACATGTACAGCGCAGAGTAATCTTGAGAAATAAAAAAGAAGACTCAGATAATGAATTTAATAAACATATGAATATAGTTTGTACATGAACAAATTTATTAAAGTGAACGATTTAATTGTTTGTATTTTATGAACTAGTTTCAACAATTTTGCTTACGTAGTTAAATTTTTAATCTATAAACTTAAATGAATGAAGTACATGTACAGAATGCAAATTAAAATCCCTAAAGACATTGTAAAGAAATCATGGGATGTAAATGATCTGTAACTTTTATTATTATTATTTAACAATGATTTTTTTTAGCTTGCTGTAAAGAAGTCTTTGAAAATTAAGCTTACTTAAGAACTTCAACCCACCGATTATTTACAGCGATTTCACTTTACGATATCTTTAAGAAAAACGGCCGAACAGAGCAATGATCTTATACACAATCTGATAGTAAGTAACGAAGGATATTTTCAGTCAATTGGCTTCGTAGGTTTTTTCCTTCGGGAATTTTTGAATGTACGTTTAAGCGAAAATCAGGCACTGTCAACGTTAATTAATATCCCCATTCTTAAAAAAGTGTAATTAAAAAATTTAATTAAATTTAAAATAAAGAATTTAAAATCAATTCAAATCCCTCTTTTTCTTTCTGGGACACCATGTATTTCTTGTGTTTATTTATAAATCTTAATACAAAAATTATCGATCCTTTATTAAATTTTTCATTACTTAGTCTCTGCATTATATATTGAACAGTAAATGATGCAAATCTGGGATCTAATCGTCGCTTTGGATATCGAGATGATTCGATCGAGTTTTCTTAGTTTGAGATTATGACACTCGGTATCGAATGATGTGTTTATATTGTATGTAAAAATATTTTTCTAACAAATTATGTTGTATAGAGGACAGATAAATAAAAACTCTTTTATTGGGGTGAGATACATTCTCTTATAACTACTACCGATAATAAGCATTTTTCGAATTCATTTTTATTGCGAAGTGTTAAAAGTGACGTGAATAGCATTTAACATGAACAATTCAACAGACAGAAAAGATTATGATGTCAAAAAAGTATTTGAAGAAGTGCCTGACGAGCAATAAAAAATTAAATTTGAATATTTAAAAATCAATCGCTAAAATTAGTGGCGCAAACTTGCGCAAACTTTTTAGATATACTAGATTTTTTGTGGTATAAAACATAGTTTCTACATTTGCTACCTTCACTTTTATAAACCTTTTTATTTATTTTTTGCAAAAAAAGTGTATAAATTTATTTTTTTTTATTTTTAAACGAATTGTTTCAACATTAATGTTCAAGATAATTTTTTTAAATAAATAAATAGCTTTTGAAAAAATATTTTTGTGAAAACAAAATCAATGTAATACCTTTATTCATTTAGCCACGAAAAATATCATAAAAACAACTTGAAACTGAAAAAAACGTTAAAAGCGCGTGTAATTTTTTTACCTTCCTTAATTCAACAGTGTCTCAGAGCTACAAATCGCAACGTAAAGCCATAAAAATTTATAATGTGATGTAAAATTTTGTTATGTATCGATCTGCATACTTAGTTTTTAAGATTTCTTTAAATTCATTTTTGCCTTTTTGGCCAGCTTTTTGGCACAAATACTCCTCAGTGCGTTGTGGTTTTAATTTTAAGTTTGTTGGATAGAAATAATTGAAATAATTGAAAATAATGTAAATATAATATAAAATGAAGGTAAGTGTTGTTTACAGAACGTGTGTCTCCAACGAGCTCCACCGCAGCAGCTGCGATTTGCATTAATTGGTATGTTGCAGTACAAGCTTCTAATATTATCTTGTTGTCCATTTGCTTTAATTTTTTTTAATAAACACATATTTTTGTTTTTATAAGAAAAATAATGTTGCTCATTTCAAGGCAATAGAAACGATAAATTTGTTCTAAATCGCGGTATTGTCGCCACTGGCTAGTTGTTAAAATTTTCAAAAGCAATAATAAATGTTGCACAACATTTTTCGGAAATTGGAACAAAGTACCAGGCTTATCACGAAAACACAACTTCTACAGTTTTTCAAATAAGTTTCAACACTAACGTTGTATGTTGACAAACATTGGCTTTCTGAAAAATGTCTTTCTTATTCAAAAAACAAAGCGCCACATACGCCGTTTTATCTGAACACATTTGAAATTTATATTTTGATATATGTTTAGTTAATAACAAATATGTTTGATTTTTATGTTGTTTCATCACAATTGACATTATTTTCGTTCAGCGACCATGATTTACACCAACATAATTTATTTTATCAGAACACAATTTGGATGTCTAAATGTTTTTTTTAAGTTGCAATGGTATTTGATCCACAAGGAAATATGTCCTGGAAAGTAATTGGAATATTGTCATAACCTAATTCTACATTATTATAAAAAAAAATAAAATTTTCGATACTAAGATCGTATCTTCAAATATAACTTATTTTGGGTCTTCTGAAAAATTAAATTTTTAGAAATGCGCTGTTATTCATGAAAACCACAGATATAATATACAGTAGTTTACCGATTTAACGAACACTTGATTTAATGAACATCGTATATAACGAACACCCAAATATTTTCTACTGAGTACCATATATTACGAATAAACATTTTATTTTGTACTCGGTTTAACGAACAAATGCAAAATATATCAGCTGACGGTTTGAAAAGATGGATTGAAAATAAACCTTTCATGATGAATGCGATGATTAAAATTTTAAAATGATTAAACAGAAGTTCTAGAGACCAAAATAAAGCACGTAGACATCATTAAGTACTAGGGTTGTTGTTCAAATAAAAGTTATTCGAATAATTCGAAAAAAAATTTTTATTTTTGTTTGAACGAACAAACATTTTTTAATTTAGAACAAAGAATTATTCGAATAACTTTTGTCGAATAACCGAACATTCGAATGACTAATGAACGACGTATAAAGTCATTAAATACTTAAATGTTATTCCTGAATTCTATGAATTTCCCATCTAATACTAGCTTTTTACAATATGCCACAAGAAGCTAAACAAAAAAGTACGCAAATACTCGAACTTTGTTTTCACGATTATTTTCTAATAAAAATATATATTGCGAATGACCTCAACTACAATGAAGACGAAGATTACGTTTACGTAACTGATTAGTTTTTATCAACTGATCTAAAAAGTCTATCAATAAAGTAGGAAGATGTATTAACGCAAAAATCGTTAACAGTATTGATGATAATCTGAACTATTTAGAAAAATCAAAGAAAAGAACAAACATAATTAATTTGCTCTTTAATGCTGTTTTAATCATAAATTTTTTATTCACTGTTCGTTCAAAATTATTCGTTTATTCGAACAAAAAAAAATGTCATGAAATTTTATTCGTCAAATAAAAACACGAATAACTAACCGCCCTATTAAGCACTTAGAAGTTCTTATTAAATGGGCTTAGCAAAACAATATTAGAAGCAAAAATTTAATGCTTTTGAAAGAGTTTCAATAAGACATCCATTTCAAGAAAGCAAACTGTGCTTAACCAATTTTTTAAATAAATTGTTTTTGTATTACACTTTTTTATGAATTTTTCATTTTCTTTGCACATATTTTTAATGAAATATTTATTTTAAATTGCTATAATTTTAATAAAATATTTAAAATAGACAACACTTGATTTTTATTGTAGTACTGGATATAACGAACAATTCACTTTAACGAACCAGCCTGACAGTAATTAGATTCGTTAAATCGGAAAACTACTGTATATACATATTTATATATACATATATATATATATATACATGTATATGCTACAACTTCAACTTCACGTGACTACAGCACAGCGTAACTTTGAAATAAAAACATTCGTAATCAAATTAACACATTCGCAAATAAATTATTTATACCAATTAGCAATGAATTTTAAAGTTATAAGAGTCTTTATATTGCAAAAAATAAAAAAAAATATGTATGAAAAAAAAATATATAAATGCAAAACTAGAGACAAACCTGGGTGTATCGCGTATACAGTTTCTTATAATGTGTCTGTCTTAACCCACAAGTTATATTATACACTGCTGAGCATTAAAAAGCAGTGTCCTTTACCCTTGAAGTTGAATACCCCCCAACCAAACGTTAAAAAAAATCGTTTCACAGATTGTATGTTTTAAAGATTTTAAATAAATTTGCACCAGAAGAATCTTCAAGATCGATATCGCTAAAGTTGTCGGTAACAAATATTTTTGAAAAATGGAAAACGTAAAACTTTTTTGTAGAAAAAGAACAATCGGCAGAATCGGCACTCAAGAATTTCGAAAAAGGTGTTCCACACTCTCCAACCACTCTCTGTTATACACTTTGCAGCAAGGTGGAAGCTGATATTTTTGTATTCCTCATCAAGAACTTCTATGACATCGCTTAATGCGTCATCGTACTCGAAGGTATTAGTAGCCATTCAATAAGAGTGAACGGAGGTGTCCGCAGGGCTGCTCACTATTTCATTTCTTAGTATCATGACAAAATGATTTTCTAGTCCCAGAGGTATCAGCTGGTATATAAAAGGTTATTTATCTTGAATAATTGGACTATTCTAGTTGTCACTCCACTTTGAAGAAATTCTGTTTAAGCTGAAGTTATCATATGCATATAAAGCATATAAAGCAAAAACTAAAGTATTACGAGTCAACACAGCAAACAGGCTATAGCTTACGTTACAGTACCTAAAGGTACAGGATGCCCAATATTTCTGCTACCTGGGCAAGCGTTCAAAAATCAAACTTTGTAGAAGCTGCATGACATCAGTTACTTTGTATGGCTGCGAGTCATGGAATGCAGCTCCATGGGACCTCAACAAAATGCAAGAGCTTGTAAATTGATGCTTCCGCCGAAGAATTCACATATTCTATTCAAATACCATCAGCAACGAGCGTATATGGCGCGAAACTGTTCAGAGTATGATATAACTTAAAAAGAAGGACCAGAAAAGACGGTGGGTTGGACACACATAATATAAAGCAAAACCCGATATCACTCTTACCCTATTAGATTGGAATTAGTAGAGTCATACACCTTCGTAGACTATTCGTATTGGGAGCAGCAGTATAAACAAATCGTGGCAAGATGGACGAAATTCAATTCATGAGAAACTATGACCTTTACAATGAATCGCAGGAACTAGAAACCCCGTGGGCCGGCTGAGCTCACGCTTTAGAAAGTTACGGCAATGTATTGCATATAAATTTGTATGATATAAAAATCTTTATTGCAGGAACTGGTAGATATTTTATTTCACAACGTTGGTATTAGTGGATCGATTCTTCTGATTCTGAATATTTTGACAACATAATTAATCATGCAATTAAGTATTAATCGGAAACAATTTGATTCAATGTATTTATTATTATTTACAACAAAGTAAAAGTAAAGTAAACATATCATACTCGTAATTTTTCAAGAGTTAAAAATTTTTCACTCAGTCATAATACTAGACCCCTAATGTACATACTACAAATATTTGAGATCATCTTTTTGATATGGTTGTAATGCTATAGCCGACATCAATTTCAAAAGAATTTTTGTACATATAAACATACATACTTTATGCAGCAAACTTTTTTGAGATCGCTGGCTATCGTTGACCAAATAAGAGCACAATTAAGAATTATAGTTTCAAATGTTGTTTGAGGTACTAGTTCTTTATTTCTTTATTGAGTTCAATAGCTCTACTAATAAAAAGGTAGAAAGAAGATTTTTGCAATTTTATAAGGTTTTTTTACAATCTTTAACGTTTTTCTTACAATATTGTGTTCTATTTTTAAGTCCAGAATCAGGTTTGTGTTCTCTTGTGAAGTAAATTGCATTTTCATTTCAATATTCTTGTGAAGTATCCTGTTTTTGCACCACTGTGTATTTTGTCTTTGATCGGCTTTGTAATAATGTTAGTGTGTTAGCATGTGCACACGTCGTATCTGATGCTAAACTTTTAGTGTCGTGGCAGTGGAATTTATGATTTTTATCTCAAGCAGTCTAAGCAATTTATGCTATTTTTACTTTTTACAGAAGGCAGCATGCTACAGGCTTATTTACATTTTATAAAAATAGAACTACATGGGCTATTTAAAATGATACAAGAATTTTTTTCTGGTTAGGTCATTGAAATGTAACTTAAGCTTTGAGCTGCAAGAAAACCAGTGCTGCCGCCAAGAGGTTTGTAAATTACACATCTGAATGAAACTTAGAAACAATTTTGTATATTTATTCGTACATACATTTTTTTATTTATTTGTCAAAGCAAGCAATTATAGTCATTTACTCGATTTTCATTCCCAAAACTAAGAAATCGTTTTGTCGTTTCTTTCCCAAGATGTTTAATTTTTTTTATAAAGGAAAGATTTCAACTGTAAATTTTTACATACATACATGTTGGATCAAAAGAAGATCAAGGAAAAATATTGCTAATTAGATGTGCGGAACTGTTAACCCATTAAGGCTCTGCGTTGCGTTTTGGCAATGTTCACTTAATCTTAAAGCTTAATCTTAAGACTTAAAGATATACAAATTACATAAAATTCTCAAATGCAAACATATTTATGCAGTCACTTGCTATTTTAAACAGCATAATAAAAACATATGTGTACGAGTATGTTAATTGTTAGCTGTTCTTGTTGCGTCATAGTATCGCGTGTAAGTGACAATAGTTTACATATAGAAAATTTTTCAAAAGTAACTCCACTAAACAACATGATAAAGTTTCTGCAATTTGGAGTTTTTTTCGCATAATTTATCTATTGATAAACAGATTGTTGCATACTATGGAAGACATTCTTGAAAGATGTTCATAATAGGAAAACCGATAACATTCGGATAAAAATACTGGTGCCTTTGTTCGTCTGATGTGCATATACTTTTTTAAATTTATTCATATGCAAGGCAATCTGCTAAAGTTTCTGGTTTTGGAATAGATGAGAATGTTGACATGTAGCTGCTAAAACATGTCGAAAAACCAAATCAGCATACCATGACTTTCGATAATTTGTTCACCTCTTGCAAACTAATGGTCAATTTGCAAAATGCATATTTCGCAACATATGTCGATTTCTTTAATTTTCTTATGCGCAAAGTGTGTTATTTATTTCAATCAGTACCGTCTTTATCATACGGGCACACAGTTACACATATGGGGCCTAAACAGTCTTGTTTTTTATATTATTATTTCCCGCAATTTTTTATAACTTATTTCTTTTATTTCTGAAAAAGATTTACAGGTTTTTACCATCCAAATCGGGTCTTTCCACATTAAAATCAAGGTTTTAAAAAATAAATTCAGAATTTTACAAATCAAATTTAGTATTTTTCTAACCGAATTCGGCATTTTTAAAAACTCGGCTTCAACCAAAAGATGGAAAATTATGACGGCGTATTTGGGCGCAAATAAAGTTTTGAAATCTCTCGCAGATACAAGAGAGTCTGCACGTGCTAATGCTATTAATGCTCTGAAAAATGGCTATAATCATGTTTCTGAATCTCAGACATTAATTAACCAGCAGAAACAAGAAACGAGGCCCAAAGCCTTAAATATGAGAACATTTTCTGACAGAGATATGGAATGATCTTTTGGGTATCATAAATAAAACAAGCATAAGTTTACAAAATAATACTATTACCATGGACGTTACAACAAAACTTTAATTTCGTTCAGTTTGAAACGGCTACTAAAGATGAAAATCCAAATGCTGAATATAAAGATAAGTCTGAAAGAACAAGATTTCGCAGCACACGCATCACTATTTGTAAAAGATCATCAGAAAATGTACATTTGATTAGCAAAGAAAAATTCTGCGTAGATACGTTTATTCCTATAAATAATCGATACAATATATGCTCATTTAAAAACCGTGCAGATGCATACGATGAAATCGATCAAACTTTAAGTTTTCTTTCTCAGTTAACAACAATTGATTCCGACCAGTCAGCAAAAAAAAAATGCAAAAAATTTGCAGAACTGTATACCGTAGACAATAATGCTTATAAGTTCAAATCAGAATGTTTTCATTTGATGCAGTACTTAAAGACCATAGCAAAGGAATCAGTAAATTTGTGTATCTCACGCTTAAATAAACTAATAAAATCCCATAAACTATAGGAAACTTTTCCAAATGTTGAAGTTGCTTAATGATTACCAATTGTAGTGGAGAGCGTTCATTTTCGCATTTTCAGAGAATAAAAAATTAGTTACGAACAACAACGTTACAAGAAAAATATAAGTATTTTTCTCTTCATTATTTTCAGTGGGGCCCCGAATCCCAGAGTACCCGGGATCTCCGGTATACCCAAAGACGGCCCTGACTTCAATAGGTACAGTAAGAGAAACCCGCTTAAAGTAATTAAAGGAAACAGAACGTGAAAGTCAAACTTTTTTCTTTAGAGCTATTGAAATAAGTTAAGCGATACGACCGCAAAAAAAACTGATTACGGTTGCCATTTAAATCAGGGGGAAAATTATACAGGCCAATAGCTTTAGTAAACTCCCAGAAATTACATTACCTATTGATAAAACGGGGAAAACAAGCTCCAATGCCTCAACTAGAATTCATTATTATTGAATCTGCTTTGCGGACTAAAAATTGTGAGAGTCGATTATACATAAAAAAACGTTTTGAGATGTCGGCCATGTAGCAACCAAACAATTTACAAATGTGAGAAATCTGACGAAGAAGTGCACATAAAGTGCTTTGCAGCATATCATAATTAAATTGTATATAAAATGTATATGTATGTATATCTTCTTAACTTTTTTCTAAACACGAATAAAATATATTAATTTAAAATTTTTACAACTGCGTTTAATTTTTATATCGTTAAGGCCCAACGTTGCGTTTTCGCAAAGGGGGTCATCTGGACTCCCACCTATCCGATTTGCCTAAAAATAGTTTTCTTTCAAATTTAGGAACTTTACTATGCCCCTCTGTGTATGAGTCAGAATAGACCGTTGGTGCAACCTTCTCATGTAACAAAAGCCTGTAATTAAACATAGCAATAATGCCAGTTTTCATTTAGTTCTGTTCAAAATCGTTTATAATCTGTGCTTAATAAATAACTATTAACTATTTTTTATGAACTCGAAATAACAACAAATTTTGTTAAAAAAAATAAAATCGATTCTTGAAAAACAATTTATTTCACTTCAGCTAATATACAACAAAAAAATAAATAATAAATCAGAAAATAAATTGAAAAATAAAACAACTGTTTTATTGTTTTAAAACAGTATGTACGTAAGAAGGTCTCTTTTGTTTTGTAATAATATGAAACACGAGAAAATTAATGTTACGTTCGATCCTACTCTCAATTTAAAACAACAACATAACAGTGTTTGGGTTAAGATCTCAATAACAACAACAACTTCATATAATATTAAAGTACGACTTGAGGAGAAAATTTATTTAAAAAACATTTAGTGTTTTTACTAATTTCTCTAAAAGTTGTCTAGTGAAAGCTCAGAAAAGCAAGCACTCACTTACTATTTATAAAAACAACTTATTTCTCTTAAATAAAAAGTACATACAAATGCTAACTAAGGTATTCACTCGATCAGTATTCGCTAGATCAAACAAACAATTTCAGTTAAATAATTTTTTGGGGAAGTTAACCCTTAATTGTTCACTGCTTATTATAGCAAAATAAATACAATCTGCGAGATGTTTTTTATACTTAACAAATTTAACTAAAATAAATGAAAAAATAATATAAAAAAAAATTTTTTGCATTAATTCTATATGTCTATATATTTTTTTTAAAAGCGAACAAAAAATTCATGTATTAAGGTTTAAAATTCGAAACATACATATGTATATGAATAAATCGATATGACCGAATATGGGTTGCTTTGACAGCTCTTTCTAAGCAAAATCAGTTCATTAGGTTGAGGCGTACCCCATTTCACACTTGTCGATCAAAAAGGAAATTGAAGTAAAATGAACTGGAAGTTTGGAATGTGAAATAAAACTGGAACTTTGGAATGTAAAGGGACAAATCTAAAAAAATATTGATTCCCACAACAATAGAGCTTTTATTTTACACTCAAATCTTGGGGGCTCAAAATAAAGCTGTTGGTACAGGTAAAATTTTCAAGATAAAATGGAAAACCTTAATATATGGAAATCATTGCATTTGTTATACATAGAGCAACCAAATTAAAGCACTTCAAACTTGATTTAAAGCTCTTAATTAAAGAATGAAATATATCAAGCGTCAGAATTGAATTTACGAATTAATAAACAAAAAATTAAAATTGGTTAAGTCTTAAAAAATAGGAAAAGCAAAGTAGTATTTTCTGCATTTACTGATTTATTATTAGGTTCATATTTTAAATTAAGTACTTGCTAAGTATATTTTTGAAAAAACGAAGTAATAATAGTAAAAGGAAAAAAATGTACTCTACATTCTCGTCATATTTTTTAACAATTGCAATTTCAAGGTTACTTAGTTAATTTTTTCTCCACTAACTATGCAATTATAGATTTTGATTAGCAATGGGATTCACACACACATTCTGCAATCATGCGTAATCGCATTAAAATTTACAAAGCGAACTTACTCTATAACTATTTCTCAACATGACATCAGGGGTCAACACCAAAAATTTATGGTTTGTTGTACTCGCAATCGTCTTGAGTTCACGACTTTTGACCTCATAAGACCATTTTCTAGGTCTTAGAGTCCGTCATTAGTAGTAAATGGTTGTCGACAGCGAGTAGGAAATAGCTTATCTTTTATTGTTGACATGATTTGATATCTACAAATTTTTTGATCAAATGGTGGAGTATTCCAATATAATCGCATAAATATTTTTCTCCACAAAGGATTTTTTAAAACCTTAGAATCCTTCAAACACATGCCTTCAAATATTGTCGCATATTCCCACCATCGCGAATGTTCACCTATAAAAACATATGGATCACAGTTTGAAGTAATTAAGAGCCCTCAGATAAAAATGCTATCATTAGCTTCAACGCTTACTGCCTGAAACTATTTTTAATATAAATTATACAATTATACAGAGATAAAAATAAATGTGCGAAGCAAATCTCATTAGTTTCTTATTTTTGCAGCTCCTAATATTGAAGAATATGTAGAATCTATTGCCGATGCCATTTGAGATGAAGTATCACCTACTAGCTTAGGCGAGGGCTCATACAACACATCAGAATAGATATGACATTCATAATTAATAATTTTATAATATGTAATCTTAAGTTATTATTTTAAATTTAAATTTTTTTTTATGTAAAATTAGCTATTTTATTGAATATCTTATTTTATTTTTAAAACGAATAAATTTCTTTTCATATCACGTTGCTATAAATGATTTAAAAATAAGGTTTCGCATAACGAACATTTTGAGTACACTTATGTATTTTCAATACAAACTTATGATAATATGGATCTCGGTTTACGAATATTTTTTATCCCTGGAACTTATCTAATTATTTTCAGTAGAATGACATACTAATATTGAGCCCGCTATACGAATATTCTATATACATACGTCTACTTTCACAGAAGGTATCCTATGCGTAAATCAGGGGATTACTGTACAATAATTTAGTTTCATTAAACAGATTACAGCAGAGGGTTCTTGGACTGCTTTATGCTGCTTTAATTGTTTCTCTGAATTTTAAGAAAATACATTTGATGAAAATGGGCACAACAAGTTACTCAATTCACTGCAGATAGCGCGTCCGTATGCAACAAAAAAATTATACTTTTGAAAAAAATGCATTTGTGGCAAACACAAGATTTTTATTTTCAGCAGTGAAATATTAATTTATATTTACACACATGAAAGTTTAATTAAATGTATTTCAGGGGTATGCCAGAAACAGTGGTGATAATACAAGAAAAAATCTTTTGGGTATTTTGGAAAAATTTCATGGAAACCTTCTTTGACATTTTTATCCATTCTGGCATTTACGCCGTCGACATATTAAAAAGAATTACTTAAACAAGTATTAGGAAAAATTAATTGTTTGTTAAAAAGCAAAATTACATAAATAGGCAAAGACAATTTTATAGAACCCTTTTTCTCCTTTGTTTGCCAACTGATTTTCTTCATTCTTCTGCCAAATAGTAGAAATTTTTGAGCTTTAGTGACTCAACTATATATGATTTAAATCGCTTCAGTATAAAAGGAATAGAAGGCTTCTAAAATTATAACCGCTAGAAATGCTTAACATATCCATTTGCATTTACGTATGTAAGTATTGGTTCAATTAAATCATAAGCACAGCAATCGGAGTGTTTTTATCCCATTTTATTTTGTTCAATGTTTTTTCTGTGGGGAAGGGAATAAGTCATTGGATAGATTTTTTCCTTAAATTAATGCAACTAAAATAGATATACGTTTAAAAAGCGGTCGAATTTCGGCCACTAAGCGAACTCTATATCTCAATATCTGCATTAAATCTTGACAATGCAACAGTTTTTAATAATATATTAGCACTTTCTAATTTTTTATGTTTTAGTTATAAGAAAATAAATCATTTATAGTTTTCCTTTACATACCTCCCTTCTCAATCAGATCTCTTATTTTGTAAGCAACTTACTGAATCAATTTCGTAACTTTAAATTAAATCCAGCTGAATTGACTTTTTTTAGTAGGAGTAGTTTTATCAAAATGCAACTTTTTTGTTCTTTATAAACTCTAAGTGACCAAATTATACTTTTAATATTGAATTAGGTTCTATGTTCATTTGGTTAGCCATTTTATTTTAAACAAATATTTGTTAATATTTAAGTTTAGTTTAATAAATCAAGGATAGCTGATTTAGCTACTTCTATGTCTACATATGAATTTCTTTTGTTAATAAAATCAACATGAATTCCTCACAGAACTGTTTTTTTCTATATGCCTTCACTGAAAGCAGTGTCAAATTATATGGAACGATTTTTTTTGATAAAGCGTATAGCAAAAACGTAATCTATAGGTGAATATTGAAATGAAAATTTTTGGCTTAAGTTCAAATCTGAGTTTACCCATATCTTCTTAATTTAAGAAATTATATTTAGATAAATTCATTATATTTTTATTAAGAGAGTACTATTTTATTTGAAACAATTTATTCATCAGACTAGCAGAACGGATCAGTACTGATTTCGAGGTCGCTACACCATCTCATCAGCGTTCTTTGTTCGATTTTACCACTTTTGACGGTGGATACTAGTAACTAGGAATATCAACTATTTAACCGTATTATTTAACGAATTAGATTACGAAATTTTGCTCAAGAGACCATAACTCAAAGTCGAATTTGGAGCCCCCCAAAATTTCAAAATAGATATTTTTCCATATATACATAGAATAATTTAATTAAATTCGTCATAAAATCGGATAGAATTATAGAAGATTTCTCGCTTTTTTAAAGGTATTTTTATCACCTTTCAGAATCTGTATTGATACCAATATACTTTTTCTAATTCCAGTGGAGATATTTATTTATTTATTTATTTATTTATTTAAAAAAATAGTCAATGGATATAATTCTTACAGACTAATAACAAGGTACAAAAATAATATTAAACTACATGAATTATAATAAAAATTTATAAGTTATGAATTAAAAAAAAAACAACAATTTTATGCTTTATAATATTAGAATTCATTAGAATTCAAAGAAAAATCAACAAGTTCAGACAAATAATTATATTGACGACATAATCTCGTGAAAGGATCAGCCATAGCATAATTAGACCTACAAAACTTAATAACAAGAGGATTATAATGGCGAGTACTACGACAAGGAATATTAAATTTAACAGAATTTAAAAGAAATTCTGAGCAAATGTTACCATTGATAAGGTTTATTATAAAAGAAACATTTAACATTATATATATATATATATATATATATATATATATATATATATATATATATATATATATATATATATATATATATAATATATTTAACATATATATATATATATATGAACGTTATGAATATGTATATTGAATTCTACCATCATTTTTCTTTTCTCAAAAATTTATATCACCACAGCCTTTAGGCGAATAAAATATATTTCTCTATTTTTTCACCATGTATAAGTAATAATATTAAAAAATATCACTGACATAAAACCAATATGTTTTGTTGTTGCCGTTACTTTCACAATGAAAGTGTTTGAATTTTTAAAATTGATGTTCGTCAAATTGACAGCGAACAACGAACTGTTGTCATTTAAGTCTACATACAACGTGGCAAAGTAAAAGCTCTGAAATATATGTCACATGTCCTTTTTTGCCCTGTGACATACAACATTTGTGTCAGAAACTTTTTTCTTTCTAGATACATCGTGAATATAGGACATAAATGTAATGCACTAATTTGTGTATGTTATTGACACCAACCTCGGTTATAAAAATATTGAAAACAAGCGTACATTCATATACAAAATGTTAAAAACAGCCGAGATGATACCATGCAGTGATGTAAGAATGGGCGCTATTGCGTAAGTGGTAAATTTGTGCAACCTGTCCGCTAACTATTGCAGCAGTAAATAAAATGTTACCGTAGTTTGTAGAAATGTATGGAAGCACTGTCTTTGGTTTACAAAAATAATAAAGATGCCATATAGTTAATTATAAAAAATATTATACATTAAGCATACAATAGCTATTAAGGATTTCTCTTGATTTGTGTAAAAAACACAATTAAAGTAATTTGTTTATAATAATTTTGGAATCGCATTACGTTTTAAAGAATTTAATACAAAATTTCAATTTATATGTATATTTCCTGTTTTTGCAAGAAATTGCTTGAGTTTGATACTTCAAATTGATATTTTGAAAAGTTTAAATTATTTTTATTTTATAAACATATTATCGATAGCACCATTGTTATATTGACAAAAGTAAACATTAAATTTTTTAAGCGTTACAAAATAAAGAAACATATCGTCGTCGAAAATCCAAAAGTACGTATCATTAAAAAATCAAAATTGAGTTTTTGATTGATTATGATTCATTAGGTTATTTCACATGTCTCTACCAATTTTTTGATTTTTGCTACCAAAAATAAATACTTTTATATCCATAATTCAAAATAACGTATCAACATGAGCATGATTTTCACAAGCTAAATGAAAGTATCATCAAACTTCGGGTGAGAACTGAAAATAAAATATTTGAATTTTGATACGTATGTATATGAAGTATATTCTACGGAAAGCGATTCACACAAAGAAAATGAATTTTGTCCTTTATCTTTCATAAAATTCATTGAAGTTTTAGGAAATCGTAATTATTCTATTTAAAAACCACACTCACAATATTATTACAGTAACAGACTGTACGTTATTCAAGCAGTAATCCGTTCAATCATTTTTAAAAGAATAAGCATTTAAAATTGTAAGCAATTTTATTTTTAACTGATTCTAACATTCATTAAAAAAAACTAAGGATATATTAATACGGATTTTGGGTTACTTTCAATATTGTCCGTTATTTTCAAGTGCTGTTTTTTTTCTTTGCTTGCTTTATTTGATTTGCTTGAGGTTTCCTCTCCTACACAAACAAAGGAAAAATCTTTTATTTTTACAGGCTTAAGTCAATTAATTTTTTAACATTAAAAATTAAATGAACTTTTGGTTCAATTTAAATGAAAAATGAGTAGACCGGTTTTTAAGTGAACTTTCATTTATTTTAAATTACAATTCCAGTTCCTTTACCATTACTACCTATGCTGACTTTTTTCAAATCTAATTGTAGTTGTAAGATGTTTGTAGAAAAACAACAACAGCTATACATTTAGTATAGTGCTGCCAAACAACAGTTTGTCTGGGTTGCAATTGAAGGAAACCTTGTTATATAAAAAAAATAATTTTCATCTTATAAATATATATTCAGACGGATGCTTTTACCAAAATCGCAATGTACTGTTATCCAATGCTTTGATTTCCTTCAGTGTTGAAAAAAACATCACTATTGAACATAAATATTTAATCATAGGGCACACGGAAATGGAGTGCGATTTGACTCTCTCTCTTATGCAACGAAGAATAAATAACAAGAAAATAAATTTACCCATTCAATTTGTTGATCTAATAAAGGACTCTCGTGAAAGCCCAGTTTTTCTCAACGTTCTGCGCCCTAAACATGATTATTTTCTTGATTATAAAGCTGTTACTCAGCAATACTCATCGATTTGACCAGGTAAAGTATGCATTATAAAATAAATACTTATAACTTTGAACAATTATTTAAAAATTTGGGGTAAAAATTGGAGAGCCTACGATTAATATGATCCGTACGTTAAGTTATGATCTATCGGGAACCATTTATTTTAAAATTGATACTAAAGAAGATTATAAGGTTCTTCCACAACGAGCAGACAAAAAATACGAATTCACCCATCCTAACCTCTTGAATACTGAAAGAATAAAAAATCTAAAAAGAAATGACAGCATTTACAGGACCTTAAATTATTGCTTCCTTCGGACTGTTCCTTCATTGTTTTTATGATAATATTCCATTTGAACGTTGAATTGTTTTGCGTTCTGTATACTAATTTTTTATGAACTTAAATTTTATACATATTTGTGTTTTGTATAATTTATATTATAAAACTATTACTTTTATTCTTAGTATTTATTTTAGTGAAACTTCATTTCTTTTATTAAGAGATAATAATTAAAAAACCGAATAAATGCATTTTATCTTTCACTAAACTTAAAGCGTTAATAAAAGGAATTAAAACATTCGTTCATACTTTTAACTTTTTCACTTTTGTTAAAAAAAATATCATCATTATACGTCCTTTTGTTTCAGAAAAAAAAGAACGTAACAACTAATAACTTTAAATAACTTTAAAAACTATTCGAAAAATATATATAAATAAATAAATATATTTTATTTCCATATTTCATCAATTGTTTCTATATCTGAAATATTTTTAATTTTATAACGTTTTTTGCTTCTCCTGTAAAATTAGAAAAAGTGATGCTACGTACTTTTGGATTTTCGATGACGATATGTACATATTTTTATTTGGCCTACAATTTAGAGAAATATACATAAAGTCTTACATAAACCAACAGCTATTTCTAACTAAATAAGGTTTATATAATCGCTAATACTAATGTTGATGCTACAGTTTCCTCATATAACATAAAATAGAAAGTAAGAAAAACGAAGAATTAAAGCCTGCTGTCAATGTTAATAAGACATGCTGCTGTTACTTTTGCAATTGATTCTAGTTGGCATCTTTCTCTTAAATGAATAGGTTTTACGTAAGTAATATCCGTAGCTCTTCGCAAAGTGTGTCTGTATATTGAACACATTTACATACATACAGCTTTTGTTTTCTAATGATTGCAAGTTGACATGCTAGAACGTGTTTGCTCTATATATTTGACTTTTTTTATTTGTGTCTTTTTATTTTTAAATTGAATATTAAATACAATATACATATCCTTGCACACCATAAAAGACACTTTCGCGTTAGGATTTATAACCAGTTTAACAATATATCCCTCAGTAGAAAATAGTCCATGTTTCCGACATATGTCAGATACATTAAGGACTACAATTTATCACACTCCAGTGTCGTTTGGATTCGCATCACTAAACTCAGTCTTACTACTTCAAAGCATGTGACTCAGAAAGGATTATATGACCTTCAGCATTCTTTAAAAAAAATCATTCTTGCCTCTTAAAACTCATTTACTACTGCATATTTGCGTTTGCATGTGTTATAATTTTTTAGCTTTTAAACACAATGTTCTCTTCTTTCTTCTTGTTTTTTTTTTGTTTCTTACTTTGTTGGTCATTTTTGCATTGTACATCCTTTTACTTGCACTTAATATTATTTTCTTTTGTCGTTTTTAAACTAGTGACGTCCGAAAAATTGAATTTTTTTCGTTATGAACATGCTCTTCATTTTCATTTAAAGCTGATCAGCACTTTGCTTGACTTTTTTTTAACTTTGCATAAAACTTAAACTAAGAGTGTTAATCTGCTTTTGTTTTTAATAACATATTTCCAATTAGTTTCTTTGTGTACAATTTTTTATTAAAAAAATGAAGATTAATGAAAATCTTAACACATTTTTGCATATAATGTTAGCATCAAACATTTTTAAATCCATTGTTGGTTGGCTGGCTTACGTGGCTGTAAACTACAAGCCAGCAATAGAGTGATCGAGTCTGTTTTTGAACCGTTTTTTACAATACGGTTTTGGGTTTTTTTAATGTTAATTTTTCGAAAGTCAAATAGTCCGTTTTTTATAATAAAAAAACCGCCTCAGTCGAATACTTTTCGATTTAAATATTTTTAAAATAAAATGATTTTTTTGCTATACCACTGTGTGTAATTTTTAAGTCATGGAAAAAATAGCCATATACAGACACCACTACGTGATAATAGATAAAAAAAGAAGACCGGTGTCTCTCAGTTTTGCGCAAAGTTATGCACTTCTTTTTTATGGGCCCCCAAAGATTAGGGCCCTCGGTGTAATTTTTGAAAATTGCTGATCATTTTCTCAGGCTCATATCTTGCAAATCGTTCAGAATTTTGATTTACTCTCTGAAACAAAGTTGTAGATCTTGTCACAAGAAACAAAAATTGTGAACATATAAAATCAAAAAATCTTCATCTTCAATCGCAAAAAATTAAAAAAATCTAATTTTTTTTCCTTTATCCACTTTTTAGGTCCATAGGTAGCAAACCATTAAAAATTCAAGAAAACAATCAACTACAAAAATGTACCCAAGACCTCAATTCACAACTTTTTAAAAGATATGAACTTCCTAGGAATGAGTGTTAATACCGTTTAGGTAGCGCTTAGATAGCCGCAAAAGTGAAAAATTTACCGAAAATTTTTTAATTTCATTTGTTTTTTCTTTACTTTAACATTGAGATACATATATTATGTCTATCTTTTACAAAAATGTACCTAAGATCTCCATAAACAACTCACGCGATCACGCACCGACCGCAGCAGCACAGGTAAAGCAATAAGCTCAGCACACACATCAAGGGACACAGCACACAATATAAAAGCGACACGACGCTCACATCGAGGCATTACACGGCGCGATGTCAACGATTGCTCAGCGGTGATCTTGTGATGTAGCACAATTCGCGCACAACTGACATTTTCCATATGTAGTGTGAAAAAATTTATTTATTTTGTTACGTTTGCGGTTATCAAATCCGAAAAAAAGTTGTACAAGATTTCAAAAGCATATACGTTATTTTTCGACGAAGTAGACTTGACCGGTGAAAATTACACAACTAATACATTTCATGGTTGAGTGGATAGTATGAAGTATTGTATTCCGGTAAACTGGATTAATCGCCCAGGTGATCATGATGCAACTAGTTGCTATGCATGCGTAAATTACACATGTCGTCTAAGTCGACATGCTGAGAAAAACAAAATTTATAAAGATCGTAGGGCAGAAAATTACAGGAGTGACTAGAGCTAGTGATGTTACTTATGAAGATCCATTTGATAGCGATTATGTGCCCTAGCAGGGAAGTGATGGATCACAACTAATAACACAAATGGATTTCATTGTGGCTATATTGGGACGATCGCGGTGACTTGCCATATGTTTGACAGCATTTTTTAAAGCAAAGGAAACTCACACATGCTAATATTAACTCTACGGCTACCGCAAACGGCAAGCTGAATTTCAGATCCTCTACACTCTAAATGATGATAATTCGTTCGCTTACTGCAACGATATAAAAGCTTTAAAGGTCATAACATTTTGCAAGGGCTTTCCAAAATTATTTTGTTTTTTTTTGTAATTGGGATTCGCGCTTACTTCTGAATAAATTCCAATGTAATTCGTGAAGACCAAGACGAAGTGTGGAGGAACAAATGAAACAACATAGACTGAAGAATGCACTTTCAATTGACAATACTCAAGACATCTTTCTGCCACCGCTCCACATAAAATTGGGAATTTTTAAAAAAATTTCGGGAAATTTTTCACGGGTCTTCTTTTTTTGGTCTTTTTTCATGTAGTGGTGTCCGTATATGGTTATTTTTTTCGTGTTGCACTGTGTATTAAAACGAAAGTATTCTGTTGATTTCCAAGTATTTTTAAGTGTAAAAGTTGAAATTAAATTGGCCTTCTGGCGTGCAATGGATGTCAAACTCCATATGTATGTAAAAATTATTTTTTTAGTTTTGTTGACATTTTGCTTCATATTTTATGTATAGTTAGACATCCATCGCCAGACCAGAAACGAATAAATCAAAGTCGCCTAAAAGTTTTTGATGCTTTAATAGTATATTTTAGTACTAGAAACTTTCCCAAAAGCGAGATTTTTATTAAATACTCTTCCATAAATACAAATAAAAATTAAAAATATTAAAAATCCAAAAAGCAATAAAACAGATGGGGCAAAAGTGCCACTACCATTTAGATTGCGCGACATATTGTTTATGTGACGTTTAGGTCAGTTTATCTTTAACCAGTGTGTTGTGTAGACGTCCAAATTTTATTATGGATAAATATTCGCCACAAATGCGAGCAGAAATAGTAACAATATTTATTGAAAATAATTTTTCCATTATTGCCACTTAGCGGAAATTGCGTCTAAAATATCCTAATCGTCCAGTGCCTTACAAAACCAAAATTTATCGTTTCAATTAATTCATGAAACATCATTGCATCCACTAAAAATAATTATCGTATGATGTGGTATTCATGCTGGAAAACTAATTTCGCGAAATAGCCAGAACTACGTATTTAACACCACCAGACTTTTTCTTATAGGGTTTTTATAATCAAAATTTTATGTGAATAAGCCCAAACGTGTCAACATCCTAAAGACAATATTCGTCACGAAATTGAAGAAATTTAGTTTGAGATAATGCAGGATGTTATAAAAATGCCTTAAAAAGAGCCGAAAGTTGCACAGCGAATCCCGGTCACCATTTAGCCGATATAATTTTCAAATCATAACGAAAAAAATGTAAAGACAAAATAAACTTTTTATCTAGGCAAATTGCAAAAAATTACTGAAAAAATTCACAGAATATATATTGCTTTGCTAACTATATGCCCAACAAGTACATTAAGTGAAAGTGCATTTTAAATTTTTAATTTCATAAAAATTAAAGAAAATATATAAATACTCTCCAAAGCATTTAAACTATATTTTATTTTCAAAAATTGCTTTAAGCAAATTAATTAGACAACTTTTTTTGCAATTTAATTATTATATTAACAATATTATAAACAGATCTCATTTTGTTTAAATTTTATGGACTTATAAATATGTGCTTTACACAAGGTTTTTTTTTCAGGACCACAAACAAAACATTATTCTATAATGAATATACAAATTTAAAATGTAAAAATTGGAGGAATTGCTATATATAATTCGATTCGAAAAGAAAATCACTGAAACAAGGTAGTTTTTGTGTTTTACCTTTGATTTTTATAGTATTCTATTGTATTGTATTTACTGCTATTTTTTTAATAAGCCAAATTAAAATCAAAACTTTTGTATAACAATGGCATTGAGATTTCTAATTCGGTCACCTAAATCAATTTATCTTTATACAAGCTATGGCATAACACATAGAAGGGAGTTCCTAGCCTACTTCTTTCTATTACAATTGTCTCGTTAACAGTGCGGTGACCCTCGACTTGTGTTTAAAGTTCTTGTTTATTAACAGTTCCGAGTGCTTGTTATGATAGGATCACCATAATCTCTTAGCGGCCTTGCACGAACTCAATTTGCGTCTTATACGAGTGTCTGAAGCTCTTTGTTGAGTTTGTTGAGGCAGCGTTCACCAGTTCTGCTGCCTGTTCAGTGCTATTGAATTCGCTATATGCAGAACCTCTGGTAAAAGTTTTGTTAGTCTGACAATCTACCCTTAAGACGACATTCTTGCATTTGTTAACTTAAATTGAAAAAGTGGCGTTTAGATTTAATTACAGAAGTTTCGTTTGGCTATCGACAAAAATGTAACTTCTCTCTTTAGTATCTTTGTCAATGAGCAGTCTGCCAACATTTCAGCCTGAAATACACTTGTTGCATCAGGGATATGGAAAGAGCAGTATTATAAGACCATCTGAAAATACTCTTAGTCCAAACATCGCAAAGTCCCATTTTGTAAAAATGCATAAGCAATAAAAATTTTTAAACTAATAAAGCATGTGAAAAGAACAATGAAAGCAGAGAAGACTTGCTACCGAAGCCAATGGGAATAATAATAGTTAACGCCTTCGCGTGCAGTGACGCTTATAGACGTCAAAACAAAGGTTTCTGGTGGGTCATGACGCACATTGTTGCAGTTATGAAAACATTTAAAATTTCTACTGTTTGTAAAAAATTATTTTATAGCTTCCTATAGGCCCATGACGTATATATACGTCAGGTTTATATGCTAATTCCTGCAGTTGTCATGGGAAGTCGCACAAAAATACCGAGAAAAATTTATTTTATTTTATTTGTTGTATTAACTTGTAGGAAAGTTTATTTTTTTTTGTATTAAATATTGTTACCAGTGAACTTATTTTATATTTTATTGATAAGTTGTTTTATTATAATATATATAATGTATATGTATACATATATGTATGCATGTAGTGTATATATATCTGTCTGACGGATAACAACGTTATGATCCCGAACGACATCACTAAGATACAAAGAGCGTCATGGCGGAAATAAACGTAAACACTTTAAGTTTTTTTTATCCTTTAGATTCATTTTATTTTAAATTTTGAGCAGTTTGGTGTTTTCGGAATTTCCCTATTTATAACAATGACATAGATATGAAGGGCTCAGAGATGAAGTGAACCAAGTCACAAAATATGAGGTTTAACTCTATTTAGTTCTGTAACAAACTAAGTAAAGAAGTATTTCGTTGCTAAGGTAACGGTAAAAACCCCAAGCCAATGGCTCTCATTTTCTAAAACTCAAAATATCATCGAATTGTCTTTTTGGGACTTGGTTCACTTCAGCTCTGAGCCCTCCATCTAGCAAATGACCCACCGTGAAAACCCATCGTAAAAACATAAATCGTACACATACAATATGCTGCGATATAGCGAACGCTATTTGAAATGTCTGGATGCACTTTTCGGAAATACCCAGATCTTAGAAGTGGAGTTATTGATTAATTACCATTTAGCTAAAAATTAGAGAAATATTTGTAAAAATGCCATTATAAATTAGAAATGCAATAAAGTTTAAAAGTGAAATAAAGTCAGCAGCTTTAGAACATTTTCATATCAGGCAAAACTATACGAATAAGTTATTTTATTTTTAAGGCAAAATTAATTTTTTTTAGCGGAGCTTAGAGGGCAAACAGAAATTTGTAAAATCACATTTTTATATAGATACATACAAACATATATATGTACATTTGTACATTTGTATGTCAAAAATTTATTCATGAGTTTCAAAATCTGCTTAAGCAAAAATAATATATTCTGAAATATAGATAATTGTGATTTTATAACGTACAGTCCCATCCACGAGGAAATAATACATCCATAAATAAATGATTTGGATATCCATTTTTTTTAATCTCAAAATTTCTAATCGACAAAAGCGAAAAAATTGGATTTTTTCCCTCCAGGATTTTAATTAAACTTAAACGTGTATTTAACTCTTTCTATTCGCTATCAGTTGGCTGTCAATTGCCAATTTCGAAGCTAATTCTACAAAAAATACGTGAGTGATACGCCCATCGTTCTTTTCTCTATTTTTATTTCATTGTAAAATACTGGTAACCTACATCGATAAGAGGTCACGTGCCTTAAATTACAATATTTGACATGAAATTGGCAGAAGACAGTTGAGTTGAGGTAAACAAATGTACGGAAACGGAAAAAATAAAAAATATAAAACATTTAACAATTGAAGTATCTTTACATTCATATACACGCCTGTACAAATTTATTATTAGTTTAAACATCAAATAACATTTGACATTTGCAGTGACACAAATTTCAAATAAAGCCAACAACTATTGCTACGAGCTCAGTTACATACAAAATTTAAAGAGGATAAACAATTGACCTAATGAAAATAGATATTTTAAATGGGAATATGCAAATGTTTTTGAAAGGTGATAAATTAAAAACAAACTTTGAAAAGGCGTTTTTTATTTTTAAACTCGAGAAAAATAAATATATGTTTTTAGATGTTTGAAATGGAAAAATTTACATAGATAAAAAAATTATGTACAGCTATTGAGAACAAGATTTTTTTCAATTAAAATAAAATAAGCTTTTAACAAAATAGTTCTGATATGTTAAGGGCTACAAACTAGTTTTTATCGCTGCATTTGAGGGCTGCTTACGACAGCTCATCAATAACTGTATAAGAATCAATGGTAGGATTCTTCGGTATTCTGATAAATATTTTTATAAATTACAAACTTAATCCATTTATTAACCTGGCGTCGGGAGGTGGATCTTAGATACAGGTACATATGCGTTGGTATTTTATCATATTTATGACCAATGGATCGATTGCGTTGATTGTTCTTTATGTATGCTTGCGTCACATTTGAGTTTTGTCAAAATGGACCGCAGAAGTTGTGTTTTTAATTACAAAATTACTAATCGTTAACAAGTAGTGAAGTGTGCACATTTTAATTAAAAAGATTAAAAATTTTAATGATAAAGTGAAAAGTTTGTCACCAACTGTGATCTTCAACAGCAGCTTTAAAAAAGAGAATGAGTTAGCATTTGGGTCTTGCAATGTTAAAAGTGGAAACTTAAGTGTAACTTTAAATTAATTAAAACACAAGAAAAAAATTGTTTTGTAATAAATCCAAATCAATATTGATTTAATTTTTAAATAATTTCAATTTGTTTAGCATTTTGTGGATTTACTATAAAATTAGTATTTTCCCATTGACATTGTTTGAGTTCTTTCGTCCATATATTTAAATTTTAACTAGAGATTTAGTTATATCTCCAAAGGTTTTTTATCATTTAATATTCCAATATTCTAAAATTTGTAATATCAACTGCTCACAGACAAAATCGGCCTCGTTTTTTTATGTCCAACTTTTAATTTTTTGTCGATATTTTTTAATTTATGTTCGCATTGCACAGAGGAATATTTGTGCCAAAAAACTGGTCATAAAGGCAAAAATGAATTTCAAGAAATCTTAAAAACTAAGTACGCAGATCGATAAACAACAAAACTTTACATCATTTTATAAATTTTTATGATTTTATGTTGCAATTCGTAGTTCTGAGACACTGCTGAAGTCAGGAAAGTGAAGAAAATTAGATGCGCTTTTAATGTTTTCTTTCGGTTTCAAGATGTTTATATGACATTTTTTTGTGGCTAAATGAATAAAGGTATCACAAAACAAGCCTGTTCAGGACGAAAATATTGTACTTGGTTCTGCATTCGTTCTGCGTCTGGTACAAAAATTACTCAAAGGATCCAAAGTATTTTTTGACAGGTACTTTACCACGTTGCCCCTATTGGTTAAACTTCTAGAAAAAGGAATTTATGAGACGAGAAGGATGATGAGAAATCGTATGAAATGCATTAATTTTACTGAGGATAAAAAGATGAAAAGAAGGGATATAGATTAACTACATCCCCTCCCCTGAGTATACAGTTGTCATTCTGCAATGGAAAGACGTTTGACTGACACCATCTGCATTTGGATGCAGGGCGCTTAATGATGTGCAAAAACGAAAAGAAATCGATTAAAGCTGCAGTAACAAATATAGTCCAGCAGAACAACGAGTCAATAGGAGGTACGGACAATTGCTACCAGCAAATGGAGGCATGTCGGACCTTTTTCAAAATCCGAAAATGGCAATTGAAAGTAATAATACATTTTATAGATTTGGCATGCTACATTGTTTGGATGGATTACCGAAATGCTTGTTGGGAAATCCGAAAACTTTCAAAACATACGCACGATTGTTAATTTTCGACTTGTCTTAGCTGAAGCATTGGCGGGCGCTCAAAAAACTAACAACGTCGGGTGGAGGTCTGAATGCGTAACGCACGGGGTTGAAGCTGATCAACAATCAAAACTATATCTCCCAGCGTAAACGCATACAATGCAGCAATCGCGGTGTATTTTTTGTATTTTAAAGAAATTGTGATTTTTTTATTTAATTAACATTTTAATATATTATGCTATTTGATCTAACGTGCTTTATTTATTTTGAAGAAAAACTTTGAATTGTATTTTGGATATTTACCTTCACTTTTTTAAAAATTCTTTAATATTTTTTGGCATAACTAAAATATTTTAATTATTTTTAAGATATTGTTTACCCTTTTTTGTAATTTTTTGGCTTTTTACACTTTTTGGAACAGATTACGGTTCTTTTGTTCTTTCTAAAGATACCAACAATGGATATAAAAACCCATTCAGTGCATACTTTTAGGCGTGTGTCAAGTGTAGCGTACTCATTTTTTATGAGTATGGGTTATAAATGTAATCTCATTCAAGTGTATAGTTTAATGGTGTAGAACTAAAATTGTTTTAAAATGAAAATAAAACTTTTTCTTCGATCTTAAATGGTTACCATTTGAATAAAAAAATGTACGGCAATTTAGGGGAATAGAATAATTAGTTAACAGTTGTTGTTTTGCATTCCTTAAGTATTCCGAATCACTTACGTTTTGCTATATCGAAAAACGTTTCCTTTTCTTCTATTTTATTTAACAGAAATACCTATCTTTTTACATTTTGTTTCGCATTATTACTCGTTTTAATTTTAACCAAATATTGGCCCAATTCCTAAAGTAATCTAAATACCTGAAGTTGCCTGTTTTATTTTTTTCCAAATTTGATTTTAGTCCTTGCTTATTTTATTGCTAAAAAAATTTTGCACATGAAAAATTTAGCGAGTTTTCCATTGCAATAGTTGCAGTTTGTCTAACAATAAATGTTTTCAGTTTGTTTTTTTTTTATTTTTCGATTAGAAGTTTATTCTCTAAACTTTCTCTTTTTGTAAGGGGATTTTTTAATCAAAATTTTTGCTTTTTTTTTACCAAATAGCTGTGAGCAAAAAATATTTCATTTATTGCCTTTAGGTTTTCTACAAAAATGAAAGAGAACTAAATTGAGCTAAAATTTCATTAGAAAATATATATAATCAACAAGTGCATAAAATTCTTTTTTGAAATAGATTTCAACTGCAACATTGTTTTTTTAACTCTTTTGTAAAAGTTTAAATTTTACAAATTAGGTTAAAAGGAAATTCTTCTTAAAAATATATTGCAAAATTTGCTAATAGGAATATGTGAAAACTTTCACTATAGAATTTTCGTTAAAAAAAATTTATTGTAACATTAAATAAAAATTTAAAATTATTTTTAATATTAGTTCTACTTGAGCTAAGACATTTAAAATTAAGAATTACATCTCTGACCAACACAGCAATAAACTTCTTTAAACATAAGATAACTTTTGGCTGGATCTTACTTTTCTAGGTTAGATTTATGGCTTTGAGCTCTTTGCAAAATAGCGCGTCTTTAGAATGTTCTTCCACAATCGCAACCAGCATTTCTTATGCAATTATTTTGGACAATAGGAAATCACAATTGTTATGATATAAATAACAAAGTGAGAACAAATTTTTCGCAGAGGAGCTAATCTACAGCCATTAATCTAAGGAAAATCCATGGGAAACTTGCGTACTTGGTTTTTTATTTCCTCATCTGTTGTTTAAAAAAATGGAATGTCCTTAAACATTTTCAAGAATGCTAATTTACATTTTCTTTTTCCATAATTTAAATATATTTTTTTTAATTGGTAAAGCGAGTGCAATTTTACTACAATGTTTGCTTCAGATCCCTTAAATAAAAAATAAATAGGAAAATAGAAAAAAACGATTCCAAAGATTCAGCCTTTTTTGCTATGCTGTATACCTACTAGTTCAGTATTATATGATGACAATTCAATCATCGAATTACATCAGATATTGCCTTGCAAATTATACCCTTAAAATACTCATCTAAAGTTATTTTTAATATTTTTTGTTGAACCCTTATATTAATCCTATAACACTCTGAAAATTTATGATGTTATGAGTAAAGGGCGACTGATACATGAAATGGATGCATTCAAGGTATGTAGATTATAAGATACAATTACTTCATTACAAGAGATTTCTTCTTAATTAATAAATTTTGTTCAAAATTAAAGAAAAAAAATATATACGCTGTGAGAAATTATATAAGTAAAAATAATGAATTAATAGAAATGGGAAAATTTTATTGATTTAATTTGATTAGTGTGTGAATTGACAACTCAGGAGAAATAACAAAAGAAACCCTGTTGTTTTTCATATTGTAGAAACAAGTGGGTGCGCGCCGTTGATTTAATTTAATGTTAATGCATGCATATGTATTCATTTTTATATATTTCTTAAAAAATATTAAAATTAAACTTTATCCCATTGATGCATATGGGACACCGATGTCACAAAAATTTAACAAAAACAAAAATTTTTGTAGAAATAATTGACTGTCATGAAAATTTTTTGCTCGTTGTCATAAGAAAGTGAAAGTTCATTTTAAAAATGTCGTCGAAGCGAAGAGTTGCTAAAGTTGATGCTTCTACTTCTACTCATTAGAGTTAACTTTATTATCACGTAAACAAATTTACAGGACAATAGTTGGGCATAATTATTATTGTTAATATTTAAATGAGATTATTGCTATAAAAAGGCATGAATTGTCTTATTTATATATATTTGATGAAAAAATATAATAATTTTTTAAATATACTTACTAAATCCTGTTGATTGGTATAAGTCTTATAGGAGGGCAACAGTGTTTGACTCTTTATCACTTTATTTTCTGAAAACGTCAAAAAATTACTTTCTTGAAAATATCGTTGAAAGCTGGGTGGATAGTAAAAAAAACTTTAACTGTGTTAGTTAGTGATAAAGTGTGAGTGTATTGCGACTTTCATGCAATTTCATGCGACTTTCATTTCAATGCTATGTTTGCTCTTGTCTTGAAAGGAATTAAAAACTTTAAACTCGTTTTCTTAAGAACGGTTGTTTTTGAGATACGACCACGTTGCATTCAAGATATCACACATGTGTAGATATCACACATAACCCAAAAATCCGATTTTTAAGCTGTAAAGGTATAATTATTCTATATACGTATTAGTTTTCATTTTGTACAATTGTCTTGTTTACTCAACTTTCAATAGAAGAATGGTTTTCTTCGATTTATGGCTTTATTTGAGCAAATGAGCGCTATGTATATTTAAAGTTATGTTAAGCCAAACATGAATATTTATTTTTCCAAACACGTATATACCTAATTATGGTTTTACATGGTTGATTGGTTCCAGAAAAAACCGTGTAAAAAAACGACATTGATTGTTTGCAAAAATCAGCAATTGGTTCCTTATCTCTAAAACCCATTAAAATTAGTGAAAAATAAGGATTTTTTAAAAGAAGTATTCATGTTTATTTTATTAAATGGTAAATTGAATAAAATCGTGTATAAAAATTAAAATTTTTTATTTTCAAACCGTGTTATATCAAAACCGTGTAAAAATTACCCTGTAAAAACAGAATTAGGTGTAAGTACATATGGGAATGTTTGGTGGTTTATATGCGATTGTATTTGTGTATAAAAATTGTCACACACATATGTCTACCCAGTATTGATGACAGTTTGCTTGTGTCGTTCTTCTACAACAGTCATAAATCAGTTTACAAAAATTTAATATTACAATTTATAACCAAATTCATGCGAGTATTTATGAGATTCCTTCAAATTCGTTTTACGTTAATATTAGAGAATTATATTTATGTAATTTTTTTGTAAAAATACGAGTACTTTATAAACAATAAAGACATTTTGCATATGCCATTGTGTTTAGTCCTTAATCAGATATTGATCATAAAAATAAAATATGTAATTGTTTTGAAATATATACGAGTATTTTTATATCAAGTATATGGAATACAAATATCTGTTTTTATCGGTATTATAGGTTGTTTACGTACTACACTTTACTAATTTTAATTTACAATGGTCTTCGGTAGTGTTTTCAGCCCCTATCTTCAAAGAGCTGAAGACTGACGGCGTATTGACAAGCTCTAAGCAGTTGTAATCAAAAACCCGTAAGAATATTTGGAAGCTCACGGCAGTGTTGAAGGGACACTGACCGATCAGATGACATGTTAGTAGCTTAAGACTAAAAGTGCTTTTGGCGTAGCTTGTGAAAGCAAGGCGGAGAAGAGGCAATTCTTCTGATTAGGCAGCGCAATGCAACAGGATTTGTATAAAACCGTTTACTAGGTAAGTCAGCACTGAAGTGTGGAGTGGTGCTTATCAAAACGGAATCACTTGATTCTACTTTATTGTCTGCGTGAGCCATGTTTTTAATTCATGGGATGAAAGCATCGAATGACACTGGCAGTGATGCAGTCTGCCAGAAGTGCGAGACTTTAATGCGCTAAAACACCCCTTTACACTGAACCAAACGTAACCCGTGGAACTACCATAAGGCTTTACGTCACGGGGTGGGATAGGTCCTAGACCCGATCTAAACTATATTGATTATTCTGCGAATCTCTTCTAATCTGCGAAGTTCCAATAGAACCAATTTCACAAAATTACAAACACACGTCTAGTTATTTTAAGATTCCAATATGATTGGAGCTAAGTTGTCCGGTCTTATGCTACGCCCTAAAACTTCTGCTAAATACGCCCTCCCTTTATCAAATCGTGGACATATGAAGAATTTATGTTCGGCATCTTCCGCTACATTATCATCACAACTTGGACAAAACGGAACATTTTCAAGTTCGAAACGATACATGTATGACCTCAAACACCATGTCAACTCAAAAATTGTGTAATGTAGAACTTGAAGGCACCATGTCCCCTTGATAACCATGTCTTTGAGTCGGGTATCAGTAAGTAAGTTCAGGGGTCTAATCGTCGCTTTCGATATCGCGCTGATTCGATCGAGTTTTCTTAGTTTAAGATTATGACATTTGATATCGAGTAATGTGTTTATAATGTTCGATAGCTAATGCCATAATCTCAAACTAAGAAAATTCAATCGAATCAGCTCGATATCGAAAGCGAGGATTAGGACCCAGCTTTCCTTATCAGTCGCTTTCCAACGTTCTTGCCACTTACGTAGGCACGAATCTCTTACACCATTCGTACCGTCTCGATGGGTATCATGCCGCCACTAACAAAAGTGGCCTCATCCGATACAGTTCGGAATGCGCTTTATACTCGTAGGTCAGCTAGCCTTTATTTGCTCAGGGGAATTTCAGACTCACATATGTAGAAATCTCAGTTTGGAAAAAATATGCTGCAAGTGCTCATAACGACGTGACGACTAAACTCATGTATACAGATTAGTTCCACCCATAACAGTTAAAAAACTTTTTTAAATAAAACGACGAATATCTCGAATAATAAATTTACTTAACAACTAAGAATTAAACATAATATTTCACGACTACGTACATAAAACCCTATAAAATATTTCAAAATAGAAAACACTACGTACTCTCCAGTAATCCGGACATTTAAATTTTTCGGACAGCTTAGAAATTTTTCCTCTATAGTCCGGACAAGTGTTCTTTTTTCTCAGTAAAATTTTGCATGGCGAACTGTTTTCAAAAGCTATTTTATGGGCTGAACAACACAAAGCGATAGGAAAAGATATTTTATTTTTAAAAGAATTTTTATAATAGAATTGACAAATTACATAAAAATTCTTATTTTTCAAAATTAATATTTTTGTCACTTTTAGTGTGCTTCTTTATGTTTCCACTAGTCCGGACAGTAGCTGAAACTATATCGGTCCGGATTATGGAGGTTATACTGTACATTATTCTTGTAACGTTATGCGAACTTTTTTTCCGTGTTAGCCAAGAATATGTCACAAAACCTGCACAATGCTATCCCGCTTCAAGGAAGCAAGTGTTTAGCGAGGTCTACCTGTATACTAATAACACATTTTTTATTTTAGCAAATTATCACGCAGAAAATCAAGTTAATAAATACCATTGTTACCTTTGATAGACTTCACTTTTGTTACGATTTAAAGCCATTTATCAGACTTTTGTTTGATTTTATTTTTTGTAAGTATTTCAGTTCCATAGCCCTCAAAATACTTCCGTTCTTTATGAACATGCAGTTTTGTTTTCCTTATTTATAATTTTATGCCGGAACACAAATTGAAAAGGGAAGCGAAAAAGTAAAGAACTTCATAAAAAAGTAAAACGAATACAATGCATAAGCTTCCACCCACAATTACTGTTGTTTTATTATTTTACCAGGTTAAAAAATCGACACACGCACAGACAGATGTTGACTCACAACTCCATATATATTTATTAATAAAAATAACAGCCGTTGTAGCATCAGTATGCTTTACTTGCATTGTGATTGTAAGTACGCAAAATAAAACTTGTATTACTGCAGGAGGGGTTGGTTACATTTTATCCGGGACAATGAATAACTGAAACAATAATATTTTTTCTTGAAAATTATTGAAGAAAATAAGGAAACGGGTGGGTGTTTTTGGGTGTTTCTACTTAAGATTTTTGTTACTTTCTAGTAGGTGGAAACTTCATATCCATTGCTTAAATTTCTCAGATAGTCTTTAATGATTTTTTTCTGTTGTCTTTTGACAATACATAGAATGCATGCAGTTATAATAATTCAAAGTTGATGACACAACAATTTAATGTAAGAATCGTTTTCAATTAAGAAAAAATTGTCTGAACTGTACAAAGTAGCAAATGAAGGAAGGACGAACTATTAACGCCCTTTTCAAAGCAAAAGAGTACAAAATGTAGCAATAGAGCGAAACATTTTGCAGTAATATTTTTTTGACCTTCAGTTCAGCTTCAGATTTTAAGTTATAAAATGTTCTTGAGTATTTTCAGTTTTGACTATATTGCTCCCATTTCACTTGGTATAACTGAACTAAAGAATGCAAACTAAAAATGTTACGTTCCACCTTTGAACATATGAAGTGGATATTCTTCACTACTTCTACTTTGGATTTTGAATTCATTACTTTAATATGACAATGTCATTAAAGGCCATTCCTAACTTTGCCTTACAAATAGTTGCTTAAAAATGGCAATGCTTAGAAATTGTTTAATATACTACAGAACGAAAAATTATCTTTCTGATGTTAGTTATTTAGCTATGTGATGGAAATCGATAGATTTCAAATCATTCGATTTCGGTAAACAAATCATTGCCAAATACGTATGTTTTAAAGTGGATGGTGTAGTGAAATGGACCTAAACCTTAAAAACAATAAACAAGCGTCAGTTAAATTGCTTCTAACAGAATTTGGTTTTTTGAAATCGAGCTATTTGAAATCGATCGATTTCCTTCACATACTGGATTGTGTTTTATTTTAAGTGTTTTACACCACAGCAAAAAACTAGTAGGTTCCTGGAAGTGGTAAAAAATTTGCATCCATACCAAATGCGCCGATTTGAAGCGTTTTCGAGGAGATACAAAACCAAACAAAGATTTCTCTAACTATTTTTAAATATAAAATTGTTTAATCGCTCGGTTATTGAATGCCACAAGAAGCAGTAATCTCACAAGCAACAATCTCGCTTAAAAACCTATTTCGAGTGAAGCACTAGTTTTTGTTGGGTCACAAACACATGTACAATTAAAACTACAAATACCTTGGCCAGGATTTAAACAGCTACTACTTCGCCAATCAGCGAATACCTTACTTTTTGCTTTTTCTTTGCTTACTAGTTAGTAACTACTCTATAATAATGTAGATGTTATGCAGCTTGTGCGTAAAAGTATGATCTTCATTACTAGGTTTTTGCTGAGTATCTTTATGGAGTAAAACGGCACATTCTGTTTTGTATCCTGTTATCCGGTTAGCTTTTAAGAGTACTTAGAATTTTTTTAGACTAAAATAAAAAAATGCTCGTCTAACTAAAACAAGATACTGAAAATCTATTTTAACGCACTAATTCTTCAATGGCCTATTAAATTTTCTACAAAAATTTTTATGAAAAATACAAATTAAGGACATACGACTTCGAGGAATGAAAAAGAAAAGTTTGAGCTATCCAATTTACTGTTGCGGGCTAGTTAGTCTATAAAACTTAAGTGAAACAAATTAAATTACGTGAAATGTCTGAAACGGTCAACTAAATATTTAATATTGTTAAGGTCCGACTGGGAAAAATAGTTTAAAATGTTTGTAAAATAGCTGGAAACTTAAAGTCTGTATACTCAAGAAAAAAAGAGTTGTAAAAAAATCAAACGCTGTTTTCAAAATAGCTAATCCGCACATTGCAGTATGCTGCCCCTAGATGGAAAACAACCACTCACAAGACACGTCACGTGAATGGTTTCCAGGGACTAGCAACCGGTTTGGGTTCCGGAACTTTATATGAGATGTACCGGTAACATTTACATGGCTTTGTTATTGGAGGGGGTCAATTGACATATTTAAGATACTTGGTGACAGTTTTTAGACCTAACCTTTACGTAATTGTCCTGTGCTGGTATTCTTCGTAGCAGTCCCAGTAATGGTTCCTTAAAAATTTTTAATATAAGTATCATATAGTAATCTGACCAAGTCTATTCCTCAGTGAACATGAACATGAACAGAATTGTTCAATAAAAGCTGGTTCTTCGATGACCTTTCCCCGAACGAGTCTAAAAGTTTCACAACAATAAATCAATATGTAAAAATTATTTTTAAAAAATAAAAATGTTATTATATAATGCAATAAATTTGTGCAACCGGTTTGCAAAATAATGCAGCAGTAAATAAAATGCCGCAGTAGTTGCACCGATATGCAGCAGAACGGTCAATAATTATTTCGAGGTGATGGTTTCCAAACGCTAAGCTTCGATTATTGCATAATTACTGCATTTAAGAATGTACCCTACGTGGCTGGTATTAGCTTTTTAGTCGGTATAACCTCGGCTTAAATTAAGATAAGCTTATGAAAAATTTTTTAATCTAAATCACCAAATGCATTATTGTTTTAATCAGATAAAATCTTAATTAATGTTTAACTAAAAAAACTAAAAAAAAAAATTGAAATAGGTACTTAAAAGTTTTTGCTCCCAAAAAACTTTAAAAATAAAATGTAAATCTTCCGATGTTGCGCAGTGTGAGGGAATTTTGTAAACACTTTTGTTCTAGTTTTGTGATACGTCTTCTTTTCATCAGTCACGACGCAGGTACTTTTTATACCATTCCCATTTTCACCAATCATAGGGCAGGTACGTTGAGGACAATCGGTACAACATTTTCCGTAGGGGCATTACTTAGATATGTCGGTTTTATTTGCCTTTATCAATTATTTCATTTTTAACAACATATAATAACAGTGTGTTAATTTTCTATGATAATAATTTCATAATAATATCTTTAATTTTATATTACAACTAACTTCACATAAAAGTAAAACTTTACGAAAAAAATATTATGAGACTGAACTGCAAGTGAAATCCCTCAACCAAAAAAAATTTAAATATTGGTTAAAAAAAGTAAACAAAATATACACGAATTCTTAACATTCTTCTATTTTGAAGTTGGTTAAAAATTATTCTAATGCTTCTTGCATAGAATATTTTTCGTTTTCCCACTTGAAACGTAAACATAAAAATCTCCGGGTTTCTCCATACTTGAGCATGCTACATGGAGAGCATGTGGTAAACATGAGTATTCGAAGATTTATTTATTGCCATCGCATACGTTAAGCGAACAGGAAATTTCAAACGTTTGAATTCAAACGACAACTCTGTCGTTTTCATTGGAATACGTAGAAGCTATACATCTCTTCCTCAATTATTTTCCTTTTATTATTGTTCCTTCGATAAGATTGTTCAATAATTTTTTTAACAGCAAGTCAAGTCCCATTACAAAGTTGAGGTGGGTCAATACTACGAATTAAGATAAAAGGCACGCCAACTTTTAATTGAAACACAAATGGTGGAAAGTTTGGAAAATCAAGCGAAACCAAGAATTCGTCAGGATAATTAATTACATTCTCAACATTCGTTGCAGTAATCATGGATTTATAAGTGGCATTATCACCAATTTTATTCAAAATTTCACACAGTGGATTAAGTCATCAACAGATTGTATGGAAATGTTATAACATTTGTTGTTGGATCGGCTGGCAACTTTCCATCGCCTAAGTCTAGTAATTAAAGCTAATGCATCATTTTGCAGTTGAACACGCATATTGATACTGAATTTCAACACGTGAACATCTCGCAAGAGACATTAAGATTTAAGGCATGCTAATCAGCCGGTATTGAGCTTGGAATAACAGGAAGTATTTGTGGAAAATCACCCGGTAATAGAATATTTGCACCTTCAAATAAGTTCGAATTACTTCTGAAATCCTGTAAGGTACGGTTTAGAGATTTTTTTTTGTGCCACAGTACATTCAACAAATACTATAGTCTTACATATTTTTAGCACTTTACCCATGGATTTTTTTTAATATTGCATGTGAAGTCTTCATTTATTTGCCATTTTAATTGCAATTTAATTGCTGAATGCACAGTTCTACCAGCATCGAAAAGTGTGGCAGCAATGCCGGATAGATATCGGAAAGTTAATAACTACCCTGTATGCGGGCTACCTGTCTTCCCCCACTGATATCCACAAAATTTTGGTAGAATTGTTAGTTTGTTGTAAGAGTTATTCTCATAAAATTTTAACTTTTGTAGTTGATCTGATATGGAATTACTATTAATTATCTCCAAGGTTTTGATGAAAATCTCACGTTATTGTAAGAATGACACACATGAAATTTTATAGTTGTATACGAGGACGGATCGAGATTGAAGCTACCCAAGTAGGAAAAAAACATTTTTTTCAAAAACCATTTATTTCTTAACCTAGTCTCTTTTTAGCTCAATATACTTAGTAAGACGATATTCCAACTTTTTTTTACCATCTGAATAATGCGATTTTGGGAACCCCTCAAAATACGCGTTAGTTTCGGTTATCACTTCCTTGTTTGAGAAGAATCTTTTTCCAGCCATTTTGTCAAATTTGGAAACAGGAAAAAGTCACTTGGAGCTAAATCTGGACTTTAAGGTGAATGATCAACCAATTCGAAGTGTATTTCAAGTAATTTTAGCATTGTATCTAATGTTGTGTGAACCGGTGCGTTGGCTTGAAGAAAGAGCACTTTTTTCTTCTTTAACTGTGGTCGCTTTTTCTTGATTGCATCAATCAATTGATCCGATAATGCACGATAATACTTTCCTGTGATTGTGGATCCTTTTTGAAGATAACCGATGAGCAATATTCCGTGTGCATCCCAAAATACAGTGGACATAACCTTGCCAGCTTATTTCCCTGTCTTCGCCTTCTTCGGAGTGCTTCCACCAGCTTCCACCCATCGTTTCAATTGATTTTTGGTTTCAGTCGTTTCATCGACGCCAAAAATCAACAGGATTACGTTTTATCATGTCCAAAAACAACTGTGAAGTGGTCTGTCGAACTCGTTTTTGTTCGACACTGAGCAAATGCGGCACCCATCTTGTCGATAGCTTTTTCATATGCAAATGTTCATGCAAAATGTTGAACACACGTTCATATGATATGTTTACCATTTCAACAATCTCACGTAACTTGACTCGGCGATCATTCATAACGATATCGAGGATTTTCTTGATATTTTCTTCAGTAACCACCTCATTTGGCCTTCCTGTTGATGGTATTGTTTCAGTGCTTGTTCGGCCGCGTTTAAATTTAGCAATCCAATATTTTACCATGTAGTCTGAGTGAAAAAATTCACCGCAATGTTTATCAAGCTTTTCTTTTATCTCTTTTGACTTATTCTTGTTGTCAACATCGACGTCACGTCAATACAATACCAAAAAATTGTTGATTTATCTACACTGAATACTATTGACAGGTTCATGTTATTTTCTAGACCATAGAGATCAGAAATAGACTGTCAGTAGCACAAAATTGTTTTCGAGAGCGAGTAGACAAGTCCCAATGTTTTAGTATTATATCGACGTAACGTCGATGTTGACAACTGGAATAAGGGTGAATAATTACATCTTATTCGGGGTACCCATTTCCTCCATCCTGTAACGCTAATATTTTTCTGGGTATCGCACGTTATTTTAAGACTAACAAATTAATAGTTACCTTCTACTGGGGTACCCGTTTACCCCCTCCGATAACTATACCATCGGCATTTTTCAGGAAGTTACACTTTTTGCTAAGAACAGCTCACAGTAAATTTAGAGAGTCTCAGTGCTACAGTTATACAAATATAGAGAGATTAAAAATGGCTTTGTGTGGTAAAATTTTTCTAAAAATTAGCGTTTTTAAATTTCCTTATCATCAGTAAGATAGATCTGAAATTTCAAAACGATCGGTCGCACAGTTTGGCGTCCTATAAAGAGCATACTAAGAAACAAACATACAAACACAGATTATATATATATAGATTATCATGTAGGCCATTGAAGTAGCCCACCTATCTGTACTAAAAGTTGGAGATAGGAAATTTATGACACTTTAACACTTACTTTCATGCAATCATAAACAGGAGCATTTAATGACATTCCCTTAACTAAACATATGGTTTATTAATATTAACCCACCGCTTCTCATGAACTACTTTTTTGTGCTACAATAATTTATCATTTTCTCTACATCTTTTATATGTACACATCAACTTTATGACATACACGCTTTTCTTCACTAATACATACTTATATGTATGTATTTATGTATGAATAGTCATTCTTCAAAAACCGCAAAATAAAACATTGTTCATTATAACAGGGTTTTTAGACAAAAGTGGAAAACACATACATATGTATGAATATAAGAAAATAGGATAAATAAGTCGCACTAAAGGATCTTTTTTAAATAACTCTAGGCAAGTCTATGGAATGAAGTTATTTTTTTCAATTTTTCTCCATGCGATTATATTGTACTACAGGACTTTATATTGAAAAAAATTAAGAAATAAGAGAAGGAAGGCAAGAAAACGAAAAAAAAAAAATTGTCTTAAATATACTCCCTCGCTTCTCTAGTGATTGAAAAATGGCAACACAACAATCACAATTTGCGGTTTTCTTGGTTGTATGTATTATTTAGCATGATATGATATATGTATGTATATTTTTTTGTTTTTCTGTTTCTTAGTTTAATGTGCATGAATGTATGTTAACATGGCTGTTGGTCTTGAAGAAAGAATGTCTAACGAACCGCATGTTTATAACTAGAAAAATAGGGTCACAATTTCATTTTCTTAGTTTCTTTATTGGCTTGTAGTCAGACTTTTTATAGGAAAGAAAGCAGGTAATGATTCTTCAAATTAAATGCAGCAATAAAGTTTTTAAAACAATAGATAATATAAACAAAAGAATTTTATAAATAAGAGCATTTTTTATTTAATTTTGTTTTCTTTAAATAAAGATTATTTTTTTTAACCTGTTTTTTATTATTTTTATCATTTTCAGTAAATAGAGAAATAAGTAAAGAAAACTAAAAAAAAAATTGTGTTTTGTTTTTCGTTAGCAATCAAATTTTTTTTATTATATTTGAATGAATAATTTGATACAGGCTTAGACTTGGTTTCCAATTTTGTATTAGAAATAAAAATGTTTTGTTTTAATGTGATAATTATTAGCGAAAGTACCAAAGTAAGAATCGTAAAGAATGATGAAAGTGTATTGCAGCCATAAAAGATATTACTCGTATGCTGCTGCAATCTGCATTTAATTACTCTTTCTGCATTCCTTTTTTAATAAAGTGTTAAGCTTTATAAAATGAATTAATGCATTCAGTGCTTATTGGCTATGATTTCAGTTACATCAGATTTTTTTAAAAATTTTTAAACAAAGAAGCGTTTGTTCTTAAGCTGAGAGAATATATTGTTTAGACAGTTAGTGTAAGAAAGTTCCTAAATGAAACTACTGAAATCGGCTGGGAAACAAAATAATTCACAGTGTTAAAAAAACCAAACGTTAAGAGCAATACAAGAAAGGGGAGCGCTTCTTCACAAGCACGTATCACTGTATATTATCATAACTTCAATGCCACAGTATTGTTATTAATAATTTTTCACACTAACTGTATTAAACACTGATACTGGGAGTGTAGCGGCTCCCTAAAAACAACGTTGTTTCTGTTCTGCCGCATCAGTTGAAATTAATTGATGCTAAAATTTTTCCTTGTTTCTTTGGAATATTGTCTCGTGCCCAATTCTTTCTGCAAAAATGTTACGAATTTTGCTCAAAATAATAATCACTTTGGATTGAAAAACTACTAAACTGCATACCATCTGTTCTACTTTAGTGTACTTATATAAG
The DNA here is from genome assembly GCA_956483585.1 of Gymnocheta viridis. Taxonomy (NCBI): domain Eukaryota; kingdom Metazoa; phylum Arthropoda; class Insecta; order Diptera; family Tachinidae; genus Gymnocheta; species Gymnocheta viridis. The sequence continues at coordinate 7,459,674 of OY101440.1, forward strand.
TACTAACTAGTAAGCAAATACCAAGAAACAAAAAAATTATTCTCTGAGTGGCGCAGTAGTAGAGCGTGCGCTTATCATATTGATATTTGGCTGTTTAACTCCTGGAGAAGACATATTTTTTGGTTCGTAAAGAAAAGAGTTTATCGCGTAGTAAAATAGTTTGGCAATAGAATAGTTATTAAAACACTTGATATTAAATACCACAATTCATTTTAAACCACGAGTGCACTGCCCAAAGTAGATACATATTTAGTTTTTAGTGTATTTTTGTATTCAATGACTTATAAGTATTGTCATTTTTAAGTTCTTAAGTGTAATACAAGCATGTAAATAAATAACTAGGTGCAATGACATTGCCATGTTAAAGTAATGAGTTAACATGCTGAAGTAGTAATAGTGAAAAGTTTTTGCTGGGTAGTTTGAAATTCTTCTGATTTAGTATGATACCACACAGGGCTCGAATTTCTTGTTGACGCCTTCAAATTTTTAATGATCTAATAAAAAAGGAATTTTCAACAATTTTAAAATGTTTTCTGTATTGCCAATATTTATTAAATAGACTATAACTTAAAATCCATTAAAAGTTAACTACTATTTTAATCAGCTTTGCAAAAAAAAAAGATTTGCCAAACTAGAATATTGTTTTTAAATTTGTTTGTTTCACAATGTAAATCTGAATATATTTATAGCATTCTATTACTTATTCCTAATGTCTACATACTTTGAAATCATATACCATTTTGAAATAAAGCAAAACTACATTAAGCAACAACAAACCCAACAAAATCTCAAGCTTATAGAACATTAACCTCAAACATTGAACTTAAGAGACAACCCATATTTTTGCAGAAAATGTTTACTAAATAACCGTAGGCTTTTCCCCTTTTTTCTGAACCCACACTCTACCATATATTTGATTTCTAAGCACATCTATTGCTGAAGCTCGTTCAAACTAAAAATATTTAATAACACCAACAACTGCAAACTATAAAAAATAGAATAGAGGGAGAAGAATGCAAAAAAATGTATTCAAAACTTTTTTTTAGGTATCTCTTCTTTATGGTGGCAGGCTGGCAAGCACAAGTCCAAGTTTAAGTTTGTCTTTCATGCTGTTCACAAACTCAATACAAATAAAAGCAAAGAAAATCGTTATGCTATAAATGCATTTTCTAGTTACATACATACACACATAAATAATTTAAAACAATGTTACTGCAAACACACAGGCATTTCAACCAACTTAAATGCAAAAGCCCTCTATCGCACGACCAGTATTTTATTCTATTGTTTTAGTGTTATTCGGTTAACGGTGGTAGTGTGGTGGTGGGAAATCTGCATGTGCTAGTGTATGCGGGTTTTTTTTTGCATTATTTACTGTGTATAAAGTTATTACGATAATTGAGAGTATAAACATTTGAGTATGGTGAAGAGTTTTTACTTTTAAAATTATTTTCTTCTTTTATTTTGTTTTTGCAACTAAATACAAAAATAACTGTTGACTTTGGAAGTTTTTGTTGATTTGAAGAGTTCAGGAATTTTGTTACCGGTAGAGTGTGACGTGGTGAATTTGTGTCTGCGCATGCTCTACAATTTTGCCGGTATTTTAAGCAACAAATTAATAAAATTATAGCAAATACTATTATGCCATAATATGTTTCATTCGAATTTTGTTTAGCTAAAATATGGTTAGACTGAAAAATATTTATTTTTAAAATAAGCTGAGAAGTTAGAATTTAAATTATGTATACAAAGCTGGAATTACGTCTAAGAAATGCCAAGGGATTTTGTTGTAAAATGTCATCATCGTTGTATTGCAAGACCGAACAGTAGGATAATGTCACAATGTTTTGACAATAAACAGGCTACTAATAATCGGTTAAATCGATTGTATATACAAATTTATGTGGCAAAAAAGACGAGTAATTGATTAAATTCATCCATTTTTGCATTCTGCCCTATAATTTTATTTTATTTGAAAATTAAGATAATAATCAAGCTTTTCCGCTTTTTCTCAACATTTTTTGACTAATAAAAATATCTATTATATCCAGCGGTCGACTCAATCGAACGCATTTCTATGTAAAAGCAAATTGTATACATGCATGGGTAACAAGTGTGCATGTGTTAGTAACAACTTTAAAGGCTTATCGCTCCCTAAATATTGAACAGATTTAAATAAAATTAAGATTGTGCACATCTAAGTATGTAAAACACGGTTTAAAATAATATAAATATTTCTAAAATCGATTAAGTATTACGTAAAAGGAATCGAAAAAAATGTTATCCTATTAATAATAGAGATTCCACTAAATAGTTTTAATTGTGCTCTTTCATGCTACTTTCTGATTATATTAAAAAAAAACAAATAATTGAATTTTTTAATTGCATCCTTTTAATTTTTAAAGACCGTTATATTTTAGAACAGGATTGCGAAATACGCTTCCAGGTTTTTAACATTTGTGCGATGGAAATATGTATTATAAATCTTGTTTAATTTCAGTTTATTTTTTTTATAATATTTACATTTTACTTTTTCTGCTTATTTAATTATATGTGACAATGTTATTCCAAATTTTTATGTACATATATACAACATTTTATTGAAGCTACAAATTTAGAAAAACCTATTTGACAATTTTGTTTTTATTTATTTTTTATTTTTATTTTTTTTATTTATTTTAAAATATTAATCCTACTTACATACCTATCTACGATGAGCTAACTCATTGATGTGTTTATAACCAGAACTTAAATATCTGAAGTTAAAATTTTCTGTAAGTCTAATAATTTTTTCTTTAATTAATTCTATACCCGCAAGAGAATAAAGTCGTTCAGTTGAAAAAACCATGGAAGATTGTAGATTAACTTCAATAATTAATTTTGCGATATTTGCTGCTTTTGTAAATGACAATTTGCAATTTTAATCCATACAGGAGTTGCATAGCAAATGACATCATTGAAAATGGACTTTAAAATAAATTTTTTATATATTTATGAAAGGATATAGTATTCGGGTTAGTGCATTTACCTTATTTGTTATATAAGGTATATGATCTTTGAATTTCACTTTGGGGTCAAGTATAACACCTAGATATTTGACTTTGCTTCCATTGGATATAATTGTTGTCGAATATGAAAATATTCTGTGATAGAAAACAATATTTGCGTTTCCTGGTGAAATATATTGCCTGAGTTTTATCAGCGTTTAACATTATTTTCCATTTGTTAAAATATGATTGTAATTCAGTTAATGCTCATTGAAGATTCGTTATAATATCCATTACCAATATTGCGAAACTGAGAACCGATGCGTCATCAGTGAAGATTGCCATAGTACAATAGTCTAGTTGGGACAATCGGCTGTATATAATTTACAAAGAACAGGGGACAGACAGGAACATTACGGACACCCTGCTGTAAGAGAGACACTCTCAGAAGAGTATGATCCAATATGAACTTTGATAGAGAACGATGATAGAGAAACTGTGAATGACCTTAATTAGACAAGGCCGTCATGCCATACTGATTCCAATGCTCCTTTGACATTTATTAGAACCATGCCTGTTGATTTACGGTGGTTCATGTTTTCGTTATCCAAGTTGCTTATTCTTATCAGTGGTTGTGCTGTATTGGTTTCTCTGCGAAACTGTTGAGGTGGGCTAATGTTATTGGTTTCCATTAAAGCTACTAAATTGGTTTTATTGATTTTTTGAAGAATTTTACTAATCGAGGACAACAACTTTTGGTCGGTAGGAAGTGGGGCAATCAGGCGGTTGTTTTGGCTTTTTAAGTGGGATGTTTGAACTCTTGCGGAAAATAACAAAATTTTAGACACGAGTTCATAATAACTGTTAAGTATTTAATTCCCTTGTGAGGAAGTGCTTTTAAACATCTAATATTAACATTGTCGAGTCCTGGCGCTTTTTTTTTATTATTTAATGATTATGGCAGAGATTTTTGAGGTATTTGTTCAATATTCATCAGAATGATTTACTTTCAATGCTCGAAATGATTGTAGAGTATTATGTACTCTAGAATTTGTGAGAGGGTTTCCAAGATTTGCATAAATAGAATGATTTAAAGCGAATGTTTCAGCCAGCAGTTCAATTTTTTTTTTGGTTGGTGGTATAACGATAACTTTATGGGTAAGATCAAAGTGTATTATCTTGTTTAACTTTTGTTCGACAACAAAATTTTATTTTTCATTATTTTCTGCCCTAAAAATTAATTTTAGCTGATTTAAGGATAAATTTATCACCATAGTTTTACACCTCATACACTTTTATTTGTTAAGTTAAACTAAAAATAATTCTCTTAAACAAAAAATAAAACTCAAGAACTTTCAAACAAAAATAACATTTTAAAAATTAATCATTAAAAGGGGTTTTTAATAAGTAAAATGTATAACCGTTAAGGTTTATGCTTAGAATGTAACAAATATTTTTTCCTCAATTTAGAAAATAAAACTCTTTGTCGTAGCTGTGGTGATAATTTTGATTTAAATTGGTTGTTTAAAAAAGTTTATATTAAATATTTTTCAAACGAGAAATAGAACTTTAAAAAATTTTTTATTTTCCATGGGAAAACTTTAACTTGGATAGTACATACATATTTATTTGCAAATTTATTTTTTTTAATAAAACTTAAACAAATTAAAATTATTTCAGCAAAAAAGCAGGTCCGTGTAAGTAGAATTATGTTACTATACTTGTACTTCTTTTTGTTGCAGAGTTTTTGTTTCATTATGCTTTTTTAAATAAACCTGCAGTACAATCATTACTTACTGTTCCTGTTTCTAGCACTCTTTGTAGAAAATGATATTAATTTCTTTTTCTTAAGCCAGCAAAAAAAAATATTTTAAGAAAATTTTATACTACAAAAGCAACGCAAATTCACAACAGGTAGACTCGCCTTAATTCGCTTTAAAAATACCTGCTTTTCTTGTCAAAATCAACGTCAAACAGTATGTATATATACATAAATCAAACATAAAGATATTTTGACAAACATAACAGATCAAAATGCAAGGAGCAAAAAATAATCAGTTGAGCTGTCGAGACCACCTATTATGAATTCGCCTTGCTACAAAAGCTTAAAAACAAATTATGATCATCAACCAAATTAAAATATTTGAATTTTTGAAATATTTTATTTTGTAAGCCGTATGATTTTAGTAGTAGAATTATTTGTAATGGCATGTAAGTTCTCATACTCATACGCTCTCCGAATAATTTTGCAAACATTTAAATTCTCATGTTAATACTTACACACACATACTCATTACTCCGAAAATTTTGTAAACACAATAGAACATCTAACAGTACAGTAACAGTTCTCTCTTCACTCTCGCACTTCTGTACAACTTTATTTAATATTCACCACATTTTGTACGTAATAAAATTCCAAAAACGAATAAGCACCAGGAAAAAATAACTTTAGACTTCCTGTGTGTTGGGCAGTTTCCTGGCAGGATACTAAGACTCAGTTGAGCTTTGGTTATAGACGTTATCGGTACATCGTGCGGATAGTTAAAAATTTTTTTGTCAAACGTATGCGTTTTTTCTACAAACTGTTCTTTTTATAAACAGTGCATCATTGAAGTTAAATTATTAAAAGAAGAGAAATTACAACAGCACATTTACATACAACGAAATAAACGAACGATGCGTTAAACGAACGTTTTGGAATTCCCGGTACCTTAAATAAGTAATATAAATGCTGAGTGTATAGTACTTTAACTGAAAAGAATTTAGTAACGAGGGTGGCATGTATGCAGCAGATAATTTAAGAGCAGAAAAAATTACAACAAGAATAGCGATATTGTATCAAAAATGTTAATGTGTGTAAAAATATAAAAATTCGCTTGCCAAAGTACTCGATTTCCGAATGTGTGTGTACGTGTGAGTGAATATTAATATTCCTTAGTTACGTCTCAACAAAATAATGGTCTTTAAAAACATTATAAAATGAACATAAAACATGATTGTGTTACAGAAAATCAACACTTGAAATGGTTGGAACAAAAGACGTGCGCTCGCTTTGCCTGAAATCTATGTGCTAATAAAATAAAGTGTTGATCAGATTTTAAAGCATTCTCAAAAAAATTGTAAATTATGTTTGTTTCCATATCTGCTTATTGATAGAGGGGTTTGATTTAGTCTAAGGTAATCGTAAACAAATTAACTGTATATTGTAAAGCCCTGAAAGTGTGAATAGTTAACCATTAATTTATGCAAAAAGTCTTAAATAATTTTTAAAATTGTTTGAAAATGTGAGGTAAACAGAATGGTAATAATACGCAATAAAATCTAATGAATTTTGTTGAAGATTAATATTCATAAGCCCGGAAAATAACAATTTATAAAAACTTAAAACGCTCTTCTTAGGAAAAAATTTAGCTATGAAATGGAATTACAACAAAACCCTCCTTAGAACCGCTAAGCAAAACTATTACCAACCTAAAAATATGATCTCTCTAAAGTAAAATGTTAAACATATTTACCTTGTGCAAATAAAAATATGAAAAACCAAAACACAATTCCTTTGGATTTACAAACTTAAGTATCAAAATAAAATAACACCAGAACCAGAAAAATAAACAAAATTGTAGATCTAAAAAATTCAGTATAAGAAATATGAATTTTACAAAGAAGCAACAAAAAAAAAGTATATAAAATTCAAAATAATATAAACATGTTAACCAACAAAATATTAAAAAAACAAGCAAAATTCTAAATCTCTAAAAGGAAATGAAATGAAAATCATAGCAGTCGAAATACATGAAAATGCTGCTAAAAAATAATTTAAAAATATATTTGTATGTAGTATTTGCTAAACTAACAGGTTGAAGGCATCTTTATGTAAAATACTGTTAGAAGGATATACCAAACGTAATATCTAAAGAATAAAATAAAGAAAAATATCGCAAAAGCACTTATAAACATGGATGTACGTTTTGTATTCATCATATTTTTATTGAAATGGAATTACACTCAAGGTATGTTACTTTTAAGCAAAACTTATATTTTACTCAGAATTTGTAAGAAAAGTCCTGAGATATCTGCAGGGAAAAATTGAGTTTCGTATTTTTGTAACACCAGATACAAAACAATATGCAATGTAATACAAGCTTTGCCTAAACAAAATATAATTTAAAAAAATCAAAAAGAAAATTTTCTAAATAAATTGAAAGCGCTTAGGGCTGAAAACAAAACCAAAGAACAACATTGTTAAACATTTTTAAAAGTTTATTATGAATGAAATTGTACTATTTAGAACATGGCAAGATTTAAAAATACACTAAAAAGTTTACAAAAAATAAAAATAAAAATGCTGTTTGTTTACTGTCTCTATTTTGTACTCATTCAGTTAATACATTTATATACAGGTGTATATGTTTGTAAACCATCACTGATCAATTTATTGTTTCGATATAAAGAAATCGGTATTTATTTAATAATTGTTTTTTGCTTATACAGTCAAATCTCGTTCGATAATAAAAAATTCAAGGGACCAGAGAAAAAGTTAAAATAATCGAAATTTCATACCAACGAGAGTTCAAATTATCAAGAGAAAGATAGAAAAAACTCAAATTAACAAGAGGTTAGCTAAAATCACCTATATTTTATTATGAAATTTCTTACACACAGAAAAAAATCTTTGTAAAATCAACAAAAACAAGGTTGATTCAACTAGTTTTGTTATCGATTTTGCTTCATTAGCGTTTCATGTTAATTTAACATGATATTAAAGTAAAATAAATCATGTTGAAATGACATTGTACGCAAATTGAATCAATAAGATTATCATGTAAATATAACGTTAAGATCCTTATTGAAACAATGCGAGTATTAAGAACATTTATAGCAAATTGAATTTCATGTTGAATTAAAATAGATTTAATGTCGAATCGACTATTAAGCCATTTAGAATTAATGTTACATCTATATTGAAACAACATGAAAAATGTTAAAATTACAGGAAATTTCATGTTAATTTAACATGGTTCCTATATTGAAATAACATTTGAGAAATTTTATTTAACAAAGGGACAGGCAGTTATAAACACATACGTATAGCAAATATATTTAGGTTTACAAATATTTCTTTCGTAATTATACTTTATCATTATTAATTAGAAATACTTGTAAAGGTAGGCTTGTAAGTTCCTTGAGCTTCTTTAAAATTATTTCATCCCTTAACTCGCCTACAACATATGATTGAAAATGATCATCAAAATTGTGAGTTTCAACTTCATAGCATAGAACGTAAATTTTAGGCTCAACTTTAATGATATAGGAAATTTTGTAAAAAACTTGGAAATTATCTTTTGATTGATTATATACTTTTTCTGAGAAAATAATTTTATCGCAAAATAGAACATTCTTCATCTTTGTCACTAACAAAATTAATACTTTCTTTTCTGGTTGCTAAATTTTCCACAAACCTTGTTAAATTCAAATTATCATTGTTAGCTGTAGAATTTAATTCACTTAAAATCTATAACACTGCACTTCTGATACGTAGTAATGCTTCGATAGAAGGAAACTAGTTGTTTCTTTAATGTTGTAAAGTAGTGGCACTTTAGTATTATTCTTTGAATTAAGCTTGAGGTGACTTTTTTATAAAAATCATCCAAATTTATTTACTGAGAAAAAATAAATTTGGATGATTCATGTTTTTCAACATTTAACGGTTGTTTATATTTAAAATTGACAAAAGTTTTTTCAAAGTATTCCAATGTAATTTTTAATGTTTGTAACAATGTTGTCTTGTTTCAACTATATGTAATTATTACTTTAAAATGGAATTTACAAAATTAAACATTGATTGATGAAAAATTTTAAATATACAATATTATTTCAATGTGATTGATTTTAAATCTACATATTTTAATACCAAATGAACAATTTTAACCATTGATTTAACTTAAAACAATGTTAAAAGTAAATTCAATTGGATTTTTCTATATATTAACAATGACTTGATTTCAATTTTTCTGCATGTTGATTTTACATTGTTTTTTTTTTCTGTGTGTACATATGTATAAGTACAAAATTAAAATAAAAAAATCCCGTAGTTTTCTTTTGAATGAACGACTTCAATCTGTCTTTGTCCGATGAATTTTCAAGTGTCATTAGAGCTTAAAAGAAATCGTCACTTGTATCTGTTCTGAGGAGGAGTAGGAGAGTAATGTAGTGACACTAGTCTTTGCATAACTTAACCCTAACTGGAATTGTTGGTTGCTCATATTCGTCGGCTTCACCTGCCTCTTCCAGAGAAGTTAAATTCAACAGTTCAGCGTCAGTTAGGGCACCGCAGACACTGATACTATTATGTACTTGAATATAGTTTTCAAAACTTATCTCTACAGGGTTAAGCAGAAGTTGCCATCGTGGATGAGAGTGCGTAAGTTCTGGCGATTCTGATGATTGAGCTAAACACATTTGCTCAAAACCGCACTTTCTGAAGCAGTTATAAAGCAAAAAGCAATGCAAAGAAATTTTATTTTGTCTACTGTCGATGTTGCGATTTTTCTGTGTCTTGAACTTCTAATCTACGCATTACTGGTCAAAAATAAATACTTAGAAATATATAGAAATAAATAAATTTTTAACTCAGAATAATTGTGCAATGCTGCAAGATATTTGAAAAGAAATTGAAGTAAACTCATGCCCAAGAATCGTTTAAGTCGTTATTATAGAACTTAGGCAATACGAGTGATTCTTATCTTCTTAGAATCTTCCCCAAAAATTTATACATTATTTGTTATTTGTAAAGTATCGTCACCAAAAGTATTTAATTTTAGCCGGATATGTTAGTCGCTGGTATGATTGAGATACGGTAATTTTCGGAAAAAGAGATACAATGATATTCCCGCAAAAATTTTTCAATATTTCCCAAAAAGCGAGAAATTAAAAGTATTAAATATTCAAGTTTTTGAAATATTATCTTAAACTTAAATACAATTTCAGAAAACATTATAAAGAGTGAAAATGATATAATCGAAAACGAAATCAATTTAAAATCATGTGTAAAAATGTGTATAAAATTATTTAAAACTGGTAAAATTTTTATTATATAAATATTTAGGGCATCACAAAAGTGTATTTGATTGTACAAGGAAAACTGTAAAACGACTCCTTAAAATATGTTGTCATAAAAAATACTTAAATGAGCGACTTAAAATAGACAATTAAATTCGCGATATCAGAACAACATGCAATAATATAGTATTATTAAATTGCTTTAATTCTTGTTTCTGCACACAAATCTATAAGTCTTACTAAAATTGCCAAAGAGTCCTTGAATTACCAGGACTTAAATTGGTTAGCAAAATAGTTTTTCTATCACTGAAAATTTGGCAATAAAAATAAGATACTAAAAGTCAAGCGATTCGGAAAATGATTTTACAGTGTTCAAATAAATTTTTTTATTAAACATTTTTAAACATAGTACGCAATTGTTCTATATACAATTTTCTCCTTTTTAACAACTGAATAAATACTTTTATTGATTCAAACAAATATTTTTTTGAGATATTTTAACAATAAATTCCCAAAAATTCTCCGAAAAGCATTTTTTACTTTCCGTTTCCTGTAAAGTGAAAAAGTCTGGAAATCCCAAAAACAATGTCGTCTGTAATACAATGAAGCTGGTGTATACTGACAGGGTGGTCAAGAACTATTTTTCGGAAGAATTTTTTTTCTTTTATTTCTTTTATGTATCGTTTCCAAGATTAAAGTTCATACACATGAAAGCAAAAGTTTCTTTAAATATTGTTATATATTATTATGAATAAATTTTTTAAGTGTACTCAAACATATTTTTTCTCATAAAACCTAAGATTTGCTACGCCTCAAGTTAAATGAATTGTCATTGGACTAAATATAGTATCCATGATTTATTTGTTATCCAACAAGCTAACCAGCAAAGTAATTAAAAATGGCAACGAAAACTTCAGTCAACCTTATGAGCAGCAAATGTTGAATCTTAAATTAAATAAAAATTCAACAAAAAGAAAACTCAAACAACAAAAACAGAACATGTGAAAGCGAAGTAGGTTACTAACTGGCTAAAATCGATTTTTGGTATTTGTTTCCATTGTTTATTTATAAAAAAATAAAAAAAAAACAAATAAAGTTAAGAAACAAGGAAGAAACAAAACTAATATTAAATCTGCCTAACCGCAGGTAAAATGGCAAATAAAACAAACCAAAGTAGCGAATAATACTCACACATAAGAATACAATACTAACGAAATAGTCTACACTAACAAAACTACAAAAAAGGAAAATGAAAGACTACGACGAGGTAAATAAAACCAAACCAAAATTGTTAAAATATTTTAGCTAATCAATAGTCAGATACACGTAAGAAAGGTAAATTTAAGTATGCAAGTTTATACGAGTTTCTGAGTATCTCTAGAAAAAATATAGAAAATAGCTGGATAAGCAAACACGTGCAATTTTAGTTGGTAAATATACATAATTTTAATTTGCAGGTAAACGTTAGAGAAAAGTAAAAACCCTTAAAATACACATCGTATATATATTACAAATACTTTTATATCGCTATAAAAATATTATAAATGTTTCTTATGATGAGCGGGAGAAAGTAGCTAGAAAGTTAAATTGGTAAAAGTTTCAGTGGGATTTGATTTGAATACATGATTTGCTTATCCAAATACGCCATACATTAATTTATTCAATCTATACTCATACAAATATATGTATATACATTTAATTTAACCAAAAAATAAGAAAAGAAAAAGAGCACAATAAATTAGTGGGTTTTGAAATTGCCAAATTGAGAGGATATTTAGAAACCGAATTCTTGTTATCTGCAAAATGTTAGTAAAATATTGAAAAGTCTTGGAAATATATTGAGGAATAAAAGCGGTTATTTCAAAACAGGCATTAGTGATGAACAGAGCCTAGCCTTTTCGAAGCTAAACTAATCCTCTTCTTTTATATTTTAGTGTTGAAATTGATATTATATCTTTGCGACATTTTAGCTTTTTAAAAGTTTGAGAATTTTGAGTTTCTGTATTAATTGTATTAGTCGTACCGTCTTTTCTAAAAAATGAAATATTTTTTATATATTTTATCAAAAAAATGCTATTTAAACTTTATTAAGACACAAATTTTGCAACGTAGGTGATGACACTACAATTTTTAATAAACTCATTATTACAAAAAATCATTATATTGCAAATGTTCAATAAAAAGGGCAACAAACGTTGCACTTCCTTTTTAGAAAAGAAAACGCCATTGAAGTGATAGTAGTTACATTAGGCAATTCAATTAAATTTCAAAAGGTTGTAATTTGTTGAAAAAACACCACCAAAGAAAAACTACTGTTTTGCCCGCGGCAGAGTTGTAAGCGCGAGTTGTTGCTAATTGTTGTGTCTCATGTTTTAAAAAAACGCTTCCAGAAGGCATGATTTGCGTTCGCGATGTCCCAATTGGGAGCTCCCTTTGTTGACTTAAAAAAGCGTTACATTAAAAGCCTCCAAATGCTATAAAATCACGCCTTCTCATTAATATTGCGTCGTTAAATTTCTTAATCCTTATTTTGTTTGTATTAAATACTTTGAATCTCTTTCTTCCATTCAACAAGTGATAGTTTAAATTATTAAGAGCTAAAAAATAAATTTATGAATATCTGCCTTATTTTTGTGCATTCTCGGAAGCGCTTCAAAACAACATATTTGAAGCAAAAATCACTCATTTCAGCAACTAGTTGTTGATATCTCTTTTTGTATGATTGGCATACTTCCCTCCTTAAAGCTCTTACATATATAAGTAAAAAAATTATATATTTTCACTTCCAAAAAATTATTGCTTAATTAAATTTTTTAACAACAAGGGTTTAAATGCACAAATTTCTGCCTGTTGATATAATTGTCATTTGGCAAAACGAACAATAAAAATTAAATTTATACAAGTATATGTATTCTAGTTAATACTATATCTACTTATCAAATTTGGAAATATTCCACTTTGATGTAAACTAAGCTTTTAGTTACGGATTTTGATTTGAAAAGTTATTTTGTTTTGAATTGCAAAAGTCGTATTAAGAATTAAAAACTCATTTGAAATATAAACGAATTTAGAGGCGATACGAGCAAGAGTGTTTTAACTTAAAAAAACATGAAAATGCAAATGAAAATTCGATTCAGAATTGTAACTGTACTCTACTAAAAAGACTTGTGCCATTTTCCGGTGTTGTAGTTTAGGCTACTCCCGCACTCATTCCCTAATGCACTACAAGTAAGTACGTACATTACATTAAACTATTACAAAAAATCAACAACGTTCTGCATTCGCATTTCCATATCCTCCTCCAAATTATCACAGAAAGTTATATCATCTGGACTGTTTCCTTGTCTTCCAATATATATCTATATTATTAATAAGCAAATACGTTTGTTGAGATCCCTTTTACAGCCGTAATACTGAACCGATTTCGGAAAGATTTATATGTTTCTAATGGGGATTTTAGATAGATGTGCACAGTCTTAATTTTATTTAAATCGGTTTAGTATTTTGGGAGCTATAAGCGTTTGAATTTGCTAACAATATATACATACTTAATACACATACAAAGTGTGTATGTGTGTTTGTCCAATTTATTTTGTATAGAAATGAGACAGAGTTGTTTCTATATGTATTTTGTAAGACAATTTTAAGTTGTTTATTTAGAATGTTTTTTGTTATTGTATTTTACCGTATATATTTATGTAAATGGTTAATATTTAATTACTAGAAGGCGGGCGATTCGCCGTCGATCGCTGGATATTACTCGCTTGTATAAATTCGTAACTTCGCAACGTTTGGCCATAATATTTTGAAAATTGTTATTCAATGATTTTTCTGTCATCACCAAGAGGACTTCTAGGAAAGGGTTACTTCGCGAATATCTCAAATACACTTTCCACTAATGTCTCGCAATTATTCATTTCATTGATGTGTAAATGTTTCAGTTAGGTCTGAAACTAAATTTTTTATTATTTTAAATTTTTATTCGCACTTTTTCCCAAAATTAATATTTTACATATTAAGTAAAAAATTAATAATTTTGTTAAAAACAAAATAAAATTGATTTCTGAGGGGTATAGCTTGTTCCTATGCGCATTTTACTGTTGCTAATGCAGATCATCAGGGATCTCCGCCCAAATATTTCTTACAACAAATGGAGATATTATGTTAAACTTTCATTAAAACAAATGAAAAGTTTGAACAATATCAAAGTTGTAACAAGAACTCAATAATTTTTTGTTTTCTTGCTTTACCATTACTACCTAGACTGACTTTTTTCCAACTCTAATTGTAGTTGTAAGAGGTTTGTAGAAAATGTAAAAACAACAACAGCTATACATTTGTATAGACTGATGTCAAACAAAATTTTTAACTTTTTATGTTAAAATATAACAAAATTATAAATATATTGTAATATCTAGATATATAATATATTTTTGTTTTTTCGTTTTATTATATACACTCGTATTATTAACTATGAAAAAAAATTCACCCCAAATCTTGATATGCAAATGATAATTTAGCTAAAAACGAACGGAAATGAATAATTTATTATGTTGAATAAAATGAATTGAATTGAGAACAAAACAATAAATTAAAGCTTGAGAAAATATTTAATTATGTTAAGATAAAATTCATTGCTGCATACATAAAAAATGTATGAAGTATAATTAAGTATTAAATGTTGTTAACGCTGCATTGTAGTGGTAATTAGTTGGAATTAAAATTCTGTCCTTCTAAATATTTTGATTATTTGTATATTTAACATTATTTTTGATTTTTTGAATTTATTTTACATCGTTTTAGTGTTTTAAATCTCATTTTGTACAAAAGCTTCGTTTTTGATATTATGTTTAAAGTTAAATTTTCACGCTGTCAGATTGCTTTTTTTGATTGCTAACCAAATTTAATCCATTATATATCATAAATGTTCAATAGCAATAAAAATTGGCGCGACAGAAGCCTAAAAATAATTTTGAAATACCTACCCATTGTAATATATTTTGCTACTTCTTTTTTTTACAAAACCAGTGTATTCCCCACTTCTTTTATACAGCAAGATCAAAACCAATCGACTGACGTAAGATTTATCAAAATTGGCTCCAGCGTTAGGACTGTAGAATCCCAAAAAAGTAAACAATCAAACATACATTGACTGATACACACACTATCATTCTTTCCGTCGTGCACACGGATAAAAAACAACAACAGCTAAATATTGTTTTGCAAAAATAATAATCGTCATCTTGGAGTGTAAGCTTGCTAAGTATATATCTTTTTTTACTTGATATTTTTTATTAATCGCATATTATGAAAATCTACTGTAAATATTTTATTTATTGCACAATACAAGAGAAATAATACTATTATTGGATTTAATGAAGTAAGCCACCTCTTCGGGCTTCAAATAACAAATATTAGAAGTTTTTTGTCTTTGTTGTTCAATATTTTTGAAGCTAGTTAGCACGTTACACTCCAAGCCAACGATATGCATAATGTTGTTGATGTATTTTTCACCGGCACTGGCAAAGGCATAATTTAAAATTTAATACCGAACGAAAACTTAGCATAATATATTTAATTTTTGCAAGATTTATTGATGCAAGAAATAAGCAAATATCCCTAAATATCAATTCCAATGTATTTTTTGTAAAAATTAAAAATGTTAGTTTGGGATAAAACAGGTTGTAAATTACGACATTCGTACGAAATCGAATGCCGTAATTTTCCTCCAGGTCAAAAGCTATAAATTATTGTAATTAAAAGATTCCCAATAAAAACCCTCAAAAGCGTTATTTTACAAATAATTATTAATTTGTTCTAATTATAACAGAAATCACGTTTGATTATGTAAAATCTATTTAGTGTATAAATAGGCAAAAACAAATTTTTGGATCCGTTTTTCTCCTTTATTTGAATAGTTATAATTCTGATGATAAATCACTGAAGTTTGCGTGTAATTATCAGAAGACGGAAGACATTCAAATATTGAAACGCTATGCGATTTAAAAGATTGTCGGTACTAAATGTTACTGAAGAATCATATTTATAGAATATATAAATTCTTGGTACACAAAGGAAATGATATGGGTTAGGAGCAGCTAGTTTTTGCAATACCACAGAAAAGAATGTCTTTAAGCAATGTAGACCCCTTAAATAATAGAGTTTTGGTCATACATTAGAGAAGAGAAGCAAAGCTCAACTATTTTTTGTATCCTTAAGAACTCTTTTGCATCGCATAATCTATATATAAATAGGAAAAGAAAAATTTTTAGGTCCCTTTTTCTTCATTTTTTGCCAACCGATTTTCTTGATTGTTTTACCAAATGGTAAACATTATTGAGCTTTAGCGACGGGGCTATATATTATTTTAATCGATTCATTTTAATTTAATAAAAGGCTCCTAAAGTTGACACCACTACAAATGCAAAGAATACACACGTACATTCACTAATGGTTCAAGTAAAAACATAAACAAAACAATGAAAGTGTTAAGGAGAACTTATATGCGTATATGAGTAATAAGATTTGTTTTCTTCAAATGAGTGAAGTTGAAAAGTAATAAAAGTGATCAAAATTAAAAGAGATAAGAATTAAATATGAATGTATATGTTCATTACATTGTTTTTTTTATTCGGGGAAAAATTTGTTTATATAAATGCTTAATATTTAACAAATTATAGCTAGAATATGGTCGATTGTGTCGGCCATAGGAAATACTACTATAGTTTTAAGTGATCAAATAATTACTCTTTAGCCAGTTGAAAACATTTATTCTTATTTTATAAATAAATATAAATAAAATTTTAATTATTTAATATAAATTCGTTAAATTTAAAATTCAATCACAAAAATCAATAAAACATTTAGCAATATTTTAAATTTTTTACCATAAATACACATATATATATATTTTGCAAAATCACAGCTTTGAAATTGTTGCAATTTCATAGTTAAATGGCCATAAAATTTTTTATATACAATTGTACACATATATATTGACATTGCGATTCATGTATAAAGGACACACTACACATTCAAATGCATACTTTGATACATTTAACTTTAGCAATAAAAAAAAGCATAAATAATATATGTGTTTGTGTGTGTTAAAAAACACAAACTGTTACAATAACAGCTGGCGTAGCAAAACAAATTATTTTTTTCTAAAAAAAGTAGAAACAAAATATGCACTAAATAAAATAAGAAAAACACCTCTACATGTGTCGACTCAGCCAACATATATACATATATATTTAAATGTATTCAGTAGATTTTATGACATTTGAGCTAAGGATTTATGTATGATACTCCAACTCCTAGTGAACTATAACACTTTGTCTGTCACTAAGCAGAAAAAATATAGCAAAAATAAAATAAAATAAAGAGAGTGCAACATTTATTTCTGCTTCTAAGCACTAAAATAAACAATAATAACAGCAACAGCAACAACAGCAACTCCATTCAAATAATTGAAATCTTAGGTATACGTCACACTCAGCCATTGTCATTCGAACAGGCATACATTATTGTATATAACAAACAATTTGTCGTATGAGTTTTAAGGTTTTGTTAAGAACAGTAATATTTTTGAGAGGTTGCATGTGATTGTTGATACGTATGTTTATTTCTAGTATATTGCTGAGGTTTGAGTGCAGAAGTGAGATTTTTATATTAATGATAAAATCCTATTGCTGTTACCTTATCTATATTTACGAGGGTTATCATTTCTTTTGTGGCTTATTACCTTCTATGAAGACCCGAATCCACGAAGAAGAAATAAAGCACAATTTTTCCCACAAAACGATCAACTTATCTAATATTTCTAGCTGATTTAAAAATATTAGTTTTACATGCTATTGCCGACCCTAATACAAGTATATATTTGCAAAAGGAATCTTAACATGTTGAACTAAAACTGTACTTTTTCACATTTCGATTTCAGACTGAATCAATAAATCACAATTTAATTGCAAATTTTCACAGAATTTTACCGCAGGTAAATAGGATGTTTGCGGCATTAAACAGTATATTTCAAATTACATTCGAATTATTTGTAAACGTTGGCTTAACGTGAGTATATTTTCGACGATTTTTTTTTTGCAAAATAACCGATAAATGTAAATTTGGCTGTCATAACAGTAATTTAAATTTAAGTTTTTTATCTCAAAATAAGAAAAATACTATGAGGCATTTGAGGTTCGTTTGTATACATTATTAAGTCTGTGTTTAGACGCGTCATGTGTTATTGACACGATTCTTACTTTTTTTCTTTGAACTTTCATTGTTGATCACACAAATCATGTCATGTTGACGATATTTACTTGCAAATATCATCAAGCTTAAAACATGCATCTGAGTACTCGTTTCTTTACCCCTCGTCACTCTCGCCCATAAAGTAGCAATCATGTCAATAAAACATGAATCGCCTAAACACAGACTAATCAATCATTTGTATTGATTCCGCGAGTTTAATGCATAAAACGTTGCAGTACAGCTAACTATAAAATCTATTAATTCAAAATGATAGCATATGAGGCAATATTCCAAAGGAAAAAGGAAAAGTTTAGCATTAATTGATTTCCACTTACATGCACAACAGAAGTAACGCAGTATTTTTTTGGGACCGTTATTCCCCAATCAATATTTTTCATTTGTATTCTATCATATCTAATTTTATCTTACTGAAACCATTGCGAACCCATTTAGCTCGAAGAATAATCTCGTTAAAATAAAATCTGTTGTTACACCCAAAGATTTATTCAAAAACTATGGCTTCAATTATTTCAATCACATTCCGAAGACACTCTCGCATAAATTTTTTTATATATTCTTATTTCTGGGACTCTAAGGATATGCTTGTGTATGAATATTTCATACGCTGTATTCTATACACTAAAAGTACATTCATATTAAACAATCAACTGACAGCCACATTATTCAATTGTACACATTTTAAATTGGATAAACTAAAAAACTCTTGTGACATGTCATAAAAAATTTATACTAAAGATGTGTACGCCTAGCTTTTTCGTTCTTTTTTATCTACTGTTGCTACTACGATTGGTATATTTATTTTTCTCAAAAGAAACTGAAATGAATTTAATTTTTGATCAATAAGAAAATGCAAATAAAATTAATAACTGCCTGTTTTATAAAAATGAAAACAAAATTGTGATTGAAAATTTATACTGAAAACTGAAACAAATTTTCGCATTTTATTGTTTTCAATATAGATTCTCACTCACAATTTTGTTTTCATTTTATTAAAACCAATTTTGTTTTCATTTTATAAAAACAGGCAGTAAATCTTTAATTTCTATATTAATCTTTTTTATAATTGAAAACTTTAAAAGAATTCTAATCATATCTTCTAATACAGACTTATTTAAAGAATTAAATTTACCATATCATGGGTTTAAAGGCAAGGTCATACATGGCAAATCCAACAAAAGCAAGCGTAACCACTAATTGAGTGAAAAAAAAATTATGATATCGTAATTGGTATATTTAAAATACATATTATTGTGTAAGAAATAGCTTAACAAATATAATAGTTATATACATATATAGCATTTTAAAATAAATCATATGATAATCATATGAGTATAGCATGAATTTTGGTTGCGTTTTTTTTTCGTCAAATGTTTGTGACATCTGGCCTTATCTTAAGAGACATTGATTTTATTTGCAAAGCTACAAAAATTTTACATAAAGCTTTATGTAATTAATTAAGATTATTTTTTTATTTAAACACTTTCATATTAAAATATTTATGTTTATCTTCTTATTTACAATATTTATTTGTCTTTTTTACTTTAAACAAAGAACTTTACGTCCGTAACTAAAGAAGTCTGTAATTATTTGTGTAATATATATAAATATGACAGGCTAAAGTCAATACTTAAGAAGAAAAATAAAAAAGAAAGAGAGCTGAAGTGATTACATGACATCTTTTATAATTACAGACAAAATATAAATGAAAATAAATATTTGCACACAACTCGTACAGTTTCGTATTCGTAAGTATGTCTGCATTTATTTACGTGTTCAAATAGCATTGAAATCTGTAGAAAGGCATATAAATAAAGTCAGAAAAATTAAGGTTTCATGAAAAGATTTTTGAGGTTTTTTTCCAGGAAGCAAAATACTCGATAGGAAATAAAAGAAACTCAGTGTTGATAACATTGTGCGCCGTTGTAGAAAAATTTTGAGAAAATTTATATATGGTTAATAAGGTGGGTCGATTTAGCAATCAATATTGTACTATTGATTTTTCGATAGCTTTTTGGGATGAGGAAAAAAAAGTTTCACTACTACATATCAAAAACAAACAAAAATTTCGAGGCGCCCAAAAGCTTTCGGAAAAGCGATGGTACAATATCGACAAATTTTTGTCCTTTCATATCGGCCTACACTAATGGCCAATGCTAAGATGCAGGCCAGAGCACCGTTTGCAGATTATGTCAGACTTTACGATTGCTTTTAAGTAGTAATTGTGCTACTCTCACTGTACTAAAATTATTTTTTGTATGCTTTCATTACCTTAAATCTTTTGTAAGAAGTGTAACGAATATAAAAAAAAACTGGTTGAAAGGGCAAAAACCAAATATAAAATGCATGCTTCGATAACAAACAATATTTTCACTATTGTAAAACGACAATACGCTAATCTTAATGCGTTTTTTAATGTGCCCCTCATTGATATGAGAGTAGACGCAAATTATGCGAAGTACTATTATAGACCCTGTTGGCTAGACATCTTTGCCATATTTTGAAATAAAATTAGTATTATTTTTTTAAATTTCGCGCACACACAAATTTTTAACAAACAAGTTTTTGCGTTGGCTTGTATTTCTGAAACAGTGTTCAATAGGAAAGGAGATATATTTTCAGAATTTTCAAATACATAGTTATTTTTTTCCAATCCTTTTAGGAAATACTATCAAAGTTGACTGCAGCTTCTTAATAGTAATATTTTTCTTATAATATTTAGCATTAAAAAATCAGTTTTATGCAAAAAAACAGCATAAATTATTGAATTTGTGAGTGTATTATAAAATTTAGATTAAAGCTATTTTCCAGCTTCAGCATTATAAACTTTTGAAAATGTGTATTTCCTATTGGCCACTTAAAAATTATATATCATATTTCGTTTGTTTAAATAAGATAAACAAAAGAACAATTTCTTCTGAATATTTTTGATTAATTCAATTAACTTAAATTTTTGTTTATATGTACAATAACAGATACATTAATGTGTTTGTATTACAAAGAACAATACCCTGCAAGCGTTTTTCATTGCAAAAGCCATTTCGGTGTGACAGCAATATAGTAAAATGAGCATTTTTTCTTTAGACTATTGTTTTGTATGGAATAATTTTGCACTATTGTACCAGGATGAAATTAAAAAATTACTACGAACAGTAAATATTTTGTGGTTTTGTTAAATGGATTTAACAAATTTTATTACTGTTAGTTACGTTATAAAATATATTAGTCATTGTTATTAACAAAAATCTTTGGTGGAAACCGATTAAGAAATCTCCTAACTAGAATGCTAATACCCTAACAATTAGCAGACCGTATCGTCCTGTGCCAACAACTAAGTTATATATTTTATTTGGGATAATTAATGCATATAAAGAGCATCCGGAACACTAATTAAAGAAATTTAAAAAATACCCATAAAAGTAATTTAGGCAGCTCTGAACTTCATTTTCCTCTGCATTTAACATGATTAAAATTCACTTTTAGATCATTATAATGCGGAAGATAATAGTATTACAATAATACTTTTATTTTTGCAAATTTCAACATATCTCCCGGCTATCATACAGAAGACCCTTAGACGTTACATCTTTTGCCAACAATTTTTCAAATGTCTTGAGAGTTTTAAGCCTATTGGTAAACACAATAATCATACATGCCACAAAAGAAATAGTTGAATATGCACAATACAGAAGAAAAAAGAAGAAAATGATAGGAGATATGCATGCATAAGCAATACATGAAGACAATAAGTAGTAGTAGTCATAATTGTGTCAAAAACCTACATGCTGCATGCGTGCATTAAGCCGTGATCCAATGGAAGACAACTTATATTACGGCTCTTTAGAATTTTTGTACAAGAAAATCAAATATGATTTTAAACTAAAAAAATAATATTTTTCCAAAGAATGTTCGGGCTTTTTATCACAGCAGTTTTTTGGGTTTTATTTTCTTAGTTTTTAAGAAATTAGTTCTTAAGTATTAATGATTATAAGGTCAGAGATTTTAATACTTGAATGGATGAATTGTTATTGGTTGGGAATAGAGCATCTCAACTAGAACTGTTTTTCTGAGGAATCTCAAGATTGCCAGTGGCTATGGTGTTAGCAGTTTCCAATACTCCAATAGGTGGTTGCCCAATTGGGAATATCTTCTGTGGCATAAAACTTCACAGTCCTTCAGAATATGACCTGCAGTTTCAACTTCGTACTCACAGAATCTGCACAGGTGTTTTTTCAGTCTGCAATGGCCTGTGAGGAAGCCTGTGAGCATTCTTAGAACATGAGAGCTGAGAACGGTTTTGGTTATACGTTCCAATCATTAGCTTTGCATGCCTCAGTCCAAGCCCACAAAACGGTTCCGGTCTGACCATGGGCTTACTAGCCCCCTTCCTGGCCATTTTGTCAGCGTTTTCGTTTCCTGCCATCCTGCGTGTCCAGGCATCCAGCAGAGTATGACCTTATTCGTCCTGCTTAACTAATTAATCTTGCTGCGACATTCCCAAACCAGCTTGGAGGCAAACTCGTATGAGCTGAGTGCCTTGATAGCAGCCTGACTATAGAAGATTGTCAAGTTTCAATTGCGCACATCTTTCAATGGCAGAAATCTTCGATTGAAAAATGTTAGTAGTTTTCCCCAAGAACTTGTAGTACTTAATCCTCGGTCCTAAAACTCCTACGACAGAGCCCGCCGGCGCGCCGCGGCGTGACAATTATCCCTATTCCATTTTAATACTTATTAATAAATTGAAAAAAAAAACTAAAAAAAAAAGTTGTCCAGCAAATTTTTGCCAATTCGGCTCAGCTTAACACACCTGACTGAAAATTAAATAGATATTTTGATTAGAAGTTGCCTAAAGGAAAGGCAAAGGAAATGCTTTATTAAGAAGATTTGGTTTAGTTTGTATATTTTGAATAATTTAGTGAGGCTTTTTATAAAGTGTAAAAGATACTTCTAACTTCCCAGAAAATACCTTACCCTTTTCTCTAAATAATTGGCTTTAATCAAGCAGTGAAATGACTACAGAAATTGACATACTGTCTACGAAAACATATACCTCGATATTGAAAGATACAAAGCGTTTTAATTTTAAATAAAACTTTATTTCATTATATTTAAATGTAATTATGAGAAAACACCTTAAATTGGATTATTAGTTGTTGCCTTTATAGAATTCTCATACATATTTGTTTACACCTGGCATTCGCCGACGTACGTTATTATTTTCAACAGCAGAGTGGAACTTTCGCGGTATACTAGTTTAATATTGATTATTTTTTGACACTGTATTTTTTTGCTTTAACGATATTTTTATCAGTGCCAAAAACCTCTCAATTTTAACAAAGCTCCAGGAAATTTGACTAGAGCTGATCAAATTACGACAGAGCTATTGTGCCATTGAATGCCTAAATTTTCATTCGAACGGTCATTATGTTTCACTTCGTTTTGTCATATCACCCACACAAGTCTTATGTTTTCTGTTAACATTTAGAAATTTATTTCTCGGCAGAGTTTTATAACCGCATTATCTTCTTAAAATTAATTTTTCAAAGTTGATAATTTTTGCTCTGGTCTAAAATAATACTTTTAGCTATTTTAGGTAAGCTGTTTACATCCCGCTTACATCACTGTATCCTTGATTAAAGATTTATTAGTATTTTACTCAAGATCCTTTCACTTATTATTTCTTTTACCGACAACATTTTTCAACCAAGAATTTTCTTAAAAATTTACAGGCATTTTGCATCAATATGATTGCCAATTAATCTTAACTCTTAAATGCTGCTATTTTCTCATTTAATCAAATAAAAAAAAAGATTTTTGCGATTTAGAACAGCTTTTTGTATCATGCTGGACTAATTTTATATTATGCAACTTTTGTCACTATAATTTTCATCTTTTCATCTCTAAGTTTCCAGGTCAGTTGTGAAATTTATATTGCGCACGTTTTTTTAATGAATGTAAGTCCTTTTAAGTCCTGTCGCCGTCATCGTAAGAATTGCAATGACAACAGTTGCAGAATGTTGACAGGCATGGACCAACGAAATTTCATTTCTATCCAAGACTTAAGAATACTTAATTTTTTTAAAAAAATCCTTAATAATATAAAGTTTAAATATTAATAATTTCTTACGCTGTAATTTTGTAAGATAATAAAAAATTCAAAAATTCGATACTTGTATCGCTAGCGTCAATATTTTTTTTAGAATAATCTAATTTATTCAAGATCTAAATTTCTCAAAAACGTAAATAAAATTTTGTTTTCAAACTCCTATATTTCACCACTTATTTGAGACGCTTCCTCAGGGATATATAAAATTGTGTATATAAAAAATTATTTAGCAATGATCAAAATACTAAAAACAAAAATTGTCAAAATGAAAATATCACAAATATTAAAAAAAATTAACCACTTATTCTAAATATACTGTTATTAATTCAATACAATTTAGCGCAAAGAAGGAACTTAAAAATGGGTGCAGAAAATATACCTCAAAATTATAGATATTTCATTTATAAAAAAAGGAATGAAAGTTGAATAACTTTTATGATATTGTTATAGATTTAAGTAATTTTGTATTTTGTGAAATTCATTTTAAAATTTTGACAATTTTTATTTAAAAAAAAATTTTAAATAAGTTTCGTTTTGTTTTGTTAAAACAACATTTGTTAAGGTCGGTCACACTTCCCAAATATTTGCTGAAAAAAACGTGACAAGCTAAATTTGAATTTTCTTTAATTAGAATATTTTTTTTAAATATAGGTTCGCAGATATCAAAAATAACATAAAAATAGCATTTTACGGCATAATTGACATCATTTTGTGATACAAAAATCAAGTTAAATCACACTAACCCTAAGTAAAAGTAGTGGTTACATTTTTTTCGGCAAATATTTGCCAACTGTGACCGTACCTTTACTATTAATTTTATTTTCATATGTAAATATATATATATTTCCCTGAAGCACCTTCCAACTGAGAAAGCGAAATATTGGATAAAATAAATAGTAAGTTATTTTATTTAAATTTTTTTATACTTATTATTTATTTGATAAATTCATAATAATTAATTAGTATAAAATTAGTAAATATTTATATATTTGACACTAAGTAAGGTAATTTAAAAATTTGTATATTGCATAAACCAGCCAATATATAGAAAATATCTATTAATTGGTCCTTATTTTATTTTTTTTCTATTACTTCTGTAAAGAAAAAATGCAAATTCAGGCGTTAAGTACCATGATACAATAAATATGTTTAAACAGGTACAGCAGCACATCATTTATGATACATTCCTGGGTGTCAAACTCATATCCCACATTTATTATTATGGAATATGTTTGGCAGTAACAAAATAAACTAGTTTTTGTTGAACTAAGAGATTTACCTTTTTTATTTTTATTTTATTTATTTTTTTAACAAGAGAGGCAATTAGTATGCCTACTAACCAGTAGGTGTGTTACCTTCTTTGGAAAACGGATACAAAAAAGTAACTACTTAAATGTTCTTTGTAAATGCGAAAGCATACTTTGATGTTTTGTTTGCTGGTATGAAACTTTGAAAGCAGGCTACCTGTAAACAAACAAAAAAAAAAACTACGTTGATCCAACAGATAAAATATATATAATACTTACTTATCACTCTGTCTATATGAAAACGTAAAACGAGTACAAATATAAAATAAAAACAGTAAATTCATAATAATATTTTAGGAATGACGCTGCTATCGTCATGTTCAGGAATCATAAGTCTGATTTGTAAGTAAAATTTAGACTTTGGCATGCACAGCACTATATTAGATCAAAGTGTTTGTATATAAGTGCAAAATATTTGTTTTACTTTTACTTAGTTTGTTTACAAAAATATATTGCTCCTTTATTGCAACGTAGTCATATCTCAAAAAACTCTTCTTTTCAGAAAACGAGCTTAAAGTTTTGAATTTACTTATACCTTAATGGAAAAATAAAAAATTTTCCCCTCAAGAAGTGAAAAGACAAGTTATTTATATAAATTTTTTACACAAAAAGAACCTATGAAGTTTACGTTAGTAGTTTTTTAATCCAAAGTGATTATTATTATTATTATTTTTTTTTTTGCTAATGTTTGTAACATTTTTAGTCAGAAAGAATTGGACATGAGACAATATTCCAAAGGAACAAGGGAAAATTTTAACCCTAATTAATGTCAACTTACGCGGCAGAACAGAAACAACGTGTTTTTTCGGGAGCCGCTACACTCCCATTATCAGTGTTCATGTGTGTTTCCACATGCAAGGCTCAAGTGATTATTTTTCGAATAAATTGGTTGTTAGTAGTTCATTAATCCAAAGTGATTATTATTTTTAGACTAATGTTCGTAAAATTTTTAGTCAGAAAGAATTGGACATGAGAAAAGGGAAAATTTTAACACTAGTTAATTTCAACTTACACGGCAAAACAGAAACAGCGTTGTTTTTCGGGAGCTGGCTCGGTTTTTCAAATTTCTGATTTCAAATCTGTATTTA
Source organism: Gymnocheta viridis (assembly GCA_956483585.1). Lineage (NCBI taxonomy): Eukaryota > Metazoa > Arthropoda > Insecta > Diptera > Tachinidae > Gymnocheta > Gymnocheta viridis. Next base: position 7,486,495 of record OY101440.1, read on the forward strand.
TACAATTAATGAGAAGTACTAAAGCAAGTAAGTTGATTTTGCACTAAGATTGCTGCAGTGATCAAAAATCTTGAAGTCTTTTATTTCTTTTCATATTTTGAACATATAGGATGGCTAAAAAATGGCAAATGCCGGAAAAGTAGGGAATCTGATGAACAGTTTGTTACCTACCTTAAAAATTACCAAAAAATTAATGATGAAACGGCAATGTTTCTGACAATTCAATTCTATAGTGTATTTTTTCAAGATCACCTTTGTTGCTTTCTAAAAATTCGCTATTTGACCAGCTCTAACACCTGTTATTTTTATCCAATTAAGGAAAACGTTTTTGAATTGGGTTCAGTAAGAAGCTCTTTATATGATGTACTTATTTATTTCACAAAATTTTGTTAACAAATTTTGTATTTTTGCCACGGGTTTCAGGAAAAGGCGCCAGAGTGCGGCGGTGGTTTTATCTTGTTATGATACTATGCTTCTACTTTGCTGCTTGTCAAAAGTCTGACAGTTGTGTCAAAAATTCTTCAAGTCCCAAAGTATAGCGAAACTTTATTCTCCTTACAAGTGTACAAAATTTACGTACAATAGTATATAGAGAAAACTAATCTTCACAACATTCAAATAAAAAGTAATTCAGCGCCAGCAAAAAAAATTCAAAAGAGATCTCTGTTTTGGGAAAAAATGTCCATTAGAACGTACATTGCAAAATTAGAAATAAATGTTTTGGCTTTAAAGCTTGCCAAGAGAGGTTAACGCTTCAGGAGATAAAATGTTAATAACACTTGCTGTAAATAAGTCTTTAAGACCGGGGGCATTTAAAGGTAAAGATTTTAAATGTTTGCTAGTTTACTGGATGGCAAATGCCAAAGCATTTACTGGATGGTTTTACAAATGTTTTGTGGCTGAAGTCGAATCCTGCGCTAGGGAATTTAAAATTTTACTTCTGGTGGACAATGGACCTGGACATCCCCATTTAGAGTATCCAAACATACGTGTTGAATTTTTACCACCCAACACCAGTAGCATTCTTCAAGCTCTAGGCCAGGGGATAATTGTCACTATTAAAAATTATATAAAAACACACATCAATTTAGTTTAAATAAAATTTAAAATGACCAAATGAGCGAATAGTTCTAGTTGCATCTCCGAAAGCTTGCTGGAAGGCTGTATGGCCAGATTATATCGGTATCAATATGGAAGCCAATTCTGCAGTCTTTACTTAAAAATCACGTTTTTTTAAATATGACTGCGTCGCAATAAAAGAGCGATATGGTAGTACGGTGAATATTTTAAATTTGATAAATAAGAGTTTTAAACGTTGAAAAAGACATTTATAATCGGAAGAGCTATTATTTTATAAAAACATTTTGGAAAATTTTAATTTGAATCCAGCTGAGTGAAAAAAACACACACAACGTATAAGCGTTATCAAGACATATGACCTCAAGCCATATAAATCATACGCCACAAATCTTTATTAATGTAAGGGCCCTAAGTCTGCTCTGTGAAAGTGCTGGTTCACACACATCAAGTTTAACTGTTCAAGCCTTGGGTTTTTAGGAGAGAATGGATAGGGGTAGAGACTTAACCGTACTACTCAATTTTATTTTTTCCTTTTCGTTTGTTATCCGTAATAAAATAAGAAATTTATTTTAAAGCAAAAAAGGGAATATTTGAAATGACCTCTTCGTGTATGAACGTGAACTGATCAGATAAACTTGATGCGTGTGAACCTGCTCTAACTGATGTGAGAACTTTTCACATTGAAAAACTTCTTTGTATTCTGTTAAAAATAAGATGAATGAAAAATATTAAAAAATAAGAAAATAAATCAAAAATATAGTGTTTTATTAACAAATTTTTAATATACATAATTTAAAAAAAGTTTTTTTATATATTTTTTTTTAAATATTTTTTAACGAAGAACTAAAAATATATAAAATTTAAAATTCATTTTTAAATCAATGAGTAGAGATGAGTTTAAAGAAAAATCCTGAAAAGTGAAAGTGATTTATAAATAGTGGCCTTATAAAATGTGGCTGTGATCAAGTTTTTGAAATTACTTTTACTACACCATTAACAACTGCTATGATTGCATATATATATATATATATATATATATATATATATATATATATATATATATACGTGTGCATGTTTGTGCACATTAGATTTATTTTGAGTTTGGGTTGAATTTATCGCGAATAAGATATTTTTTTTTTGAGTTGAACAAAATTCTTGTTGGCAGTAACAAATGTTATTATCATTAAATTCCCAAATACATCTAATTTTTATTATGAACTATTGCTGCACATGAAAGAGATTGTGTTAATGCAAAATCAACTTTATGTTACTAAATTTATTTGAAATTACTTGTTATTATACCAAAAGGGATAGTGTTGGTCAAAATTTTTTGTATGTGCGACACCGACGATGCTAGATAGAAATAAAAAAATGGTTTTCCGATTTTGGTGAATGTTTTGCTTCTTCTCTTAAAGCACACAAACAATTTCAACAATATTACAAGCACGATAGCTGTTTCGTCCGCAAAAGCCATTCTTCCTGACAATACGATCAAAAGTGATCGATTGACAAGTTTGTGTCTTAACGTCAATCCCAGATTTACTAAATACAAATACAGAAATATTGATTTAAGTACGGAGGGACTCCAATGCTGAATTGAATTTAAGAATTTTTTAGTTGATTCAAGATTTTCCGATTTTCCGCGATTAAGGAATTTTGTACTCATTTTCAGAAACTCCAGGATTGGTCATCGGTTTGAATAAAGTAGATTTTATTGTTTTTTGTACTCAAAATTTTGAGTACGACTCGTAGCCAAAGTAATTCGAAAATACTTTAATTTAGAGCGGCGCTTTTCTTTCTGTGTACACGAATTTTATTTCAAACATTTTTCCACATGCATAATAGTTCTCTTAACAGTTACAAAATTAACACTGTAATATAGTTGCCTAAAATATTAAACATTTAACATAAAAAATAATGTTTTATGTAGCAGCAAATACAAAAATATTGCCTACATCTAGTTCCCATTGAGCTAAGAAAGTTATGCCAATTATCTTGCTTAACCGAATCTGCAAACGCCCATCGAATCTTATATGTGAAGTAGTAAAATAGAAAAAAATAACTAAATTAAAAGAAACGTAAATGTAATACGTATGAGTAATGTCTTTGATATACCGGTCAACATATATTAATCATGACCATGCAATACATAGTATTGTAAATTTAATTTAAAGAAGTCTTTCATAGGTACAACTTTTCTCATAAAAGGGTCATATAAATTCCTTTACAAAATTCAGTATTCAAAAGGGATCTAATAATAACAGCCGGTATTAAACAAAAGTTTCATATACAAAATACCTTTACGCCTAATCATAGCAATAAAGGCAATGAATTTTCATAAGCACCCATAAACATATCAAAATGATTATCATTTTGCCAAAAAGCAAAATATATACGTATATATCAACAACACGATACTCTGTTTGTGATAAATGAAAATAGATTGAAGTAAAAAGGCCTACCGAAGACAAAACAATATAATTGCCATAAAATTCCAACATGTAGAATACAAAACAATTTACCTAAATCCCTACTGAACCTATACTTAAAATTAATTGTTTGATAATGTTTATAACATTTATAACAAGAAACACACATACATGCACACACAAACATATGTATTCCTGTGTTAGTGTGTGACATGAAATACTCAAACATGAACCCAATTGATTTAAATGTTTTTTTTATAAAACAACAAAACTTCTTTGGCTTAAAATATATTTAAGAATATTGTTAAGAGAGCTGAAAATGAATACATTAGCTGCAAAAAAGTGCAAACTCATATTTTGCATGTTGACAACACATTTGTTTTCATGTACAATTTTTTATTTATAACATTTTTTACTAAATTGTTTTTCTGTTAATTGGTATGAAAACTGCTGATAATGCAACGGGAAAAAGTATTTTAACCCATATCCTTTTATGAAAGAAATGAATAAAATAATAAACATTTGTGCGGTATAAATAGAAACGGATTTTATTTTAAAAACATTTTACCTTGAGCTATTGCTATTGCATGATATTTCATGCAAAAAAAAAGTTTTTGTATAGTTATCTGCACGAACGTAGTACCATCAGTAAACCTTCATTAAGCTAGTTAATTCTGGCATAAAAGCCAAGTTGGAAATTAGTTGGCCAACCATTAACCAAGCAGGGAAACTCAACATATTTTAATAGGACGAAATCCATGCTATAGCATAAACAGTGATTATTCAAATGAGATTAATATAGCAGTCCCGGAAGAAATTCCAAAGGATCTTAATAAAACTGTTGTAGTCTTAAACGTTACAGTTCTTGTTCTTATTATATTATATCTTTATTAAGATATCGAAAAAGAAATAAAGTCATTATATAATAATTAAAAATTACCTTCAAAATTTATGACTGTAAAATTATATATATTGTACAATCTTTTTCCTCACAGAAATGAACCGATCGAAGCGGAAAAGATTTAACACAATAAGAGACTTCCTACTTGACAATTTTGGTAATGAATATTATTAAGTATTAGTAAGCTTGGGGTAGTTCTTCCGTGTAAGTTTTATATAAAAAGAGCTCTGTCAGAGCACGAATTGCACAAGTGTAACACTTTTGTCTAACCAAACCATAATTTATGAGCAAACAGCCCTGTAATCAATTCAAAGGCGATCAAAATATTGGGAATGGGTTTTTCAAAATTAATCATATTTATAATAAAATTCAACGTAAAATTTAGTAAAAAAAAAAACTAGAACTATGAAATTGATTGCAAAAACTTGCTGTCGATGGTAAATACCCACCTCTAAAAAATATCTTGTAAAAGTAAAATTTGATATTCTAACGTGAGTTTTCTTACAGAACTTTTATACCCCATGATGTTTAAGTTCAAAAATACTAGTTTTTTTAAACCAAATTTTTCCCCTCAATCACTTGCTCTTTTTCCTTTTCTCTTTCTCTCTCTGTCTTTCTCGCCCTTAGTTTAATTTATAACAATTCAGTTTTATTTCGTGTTGACTAATGTTGCTTTTATAAAATTATTAAAATATAGCCCGCTTTGGTCAATTCTATTTAAATTTTCTTTACTATATAAAAACAAAATAAATAAAAATTGTCCACTCATCTTCTTCTTACTGCCTCAATAATTGCTCCTGATTATTTTTCATTATTTTCATTTTGTGAAGCAGGATAGAAGGCCTGTCCTTGTATTATTTTTTTTTGTTACCAGACTACAATTAAAATTCATTCGTCATGCAATTTGTTGTAATTTGTTCAAATTAAACTCACGGAAATTGCAATTTCATTTTCCCAGCTTATAAGTTTTGTTGTATATGTATATTGGATTGAATGCTTTTGAGCTTTGGCCAGTAATAATCGACGTTAATTTATTTGTATATGTTAGCAAGTTTGAGTAAGAGTATGTAATTTATCCATTATATTATTTGCTTACATAATAATGATTATAATTACAATGAATTTAATAGATGTTGATAATAAACTATCGTCGAGCAAATACTAATTGTAATTGTAGCAGCATTGTTTTTTTTTTATTTTTTCAATACTTTATATAATATATATATATATATATATATATATATATATATATATATATATATATATATATAGATATGCATACGAGTATATATATATTAGAGTTTTTTCGCTTTACAAGATATAAGGTGCAATTTTATACATAAAACGAGTTGAAATCGCTAAATTACCATCATGGTTAGCAATTCTTCTTTGTTTAGCTGGTAGCTTCTTATTAAACTTAAAGTTTTTTTTTTTAAAAAAAAATGTGCAAAAAACTCAGACTACAATCTTACAGTATTTGAGAAATAAAAAGGAAAACATCATCATATTGGTTTCTAAGTTAATAGCTATTGATGGCTTTTCTATTAAATTCATAAAAAGAAATTCATTTATTACAGAATCTATATTGCTTAAAGGATTTCATATCCCCAAAAGTAAACGTGATGTACAAAAAGTTATTACGGAAAGCTTTTTTCGCGTCAAGAATTAAGAAATTCGTAGTATTGACACACAGTTTTTTTTGTGGAAATCAGAAAACTTTTTACAATTCAGAAATGAATTATATACCCAGAAAAAGTGGAGCGAATAAAATCAGTCATTTAATGAAAAATACATTAAAAGAATAGAACTTTAATTTTGAAAAACACATAGTCGACACTATAACTGATGGCCCAAATGTAATAAAAAATTTGTTGGCCAAAATATAACAACTTACAAACATTTGCCGAAAAAAATGTGACCAACAGACAAGCTAAATTGCATTTTCTTTAATTCCAATATTTTTTAAATATGGGTTCGCATTTATAAAAAATAATAAAAATATAGCATTTTGCGGCTTAATAATTGACTTCATTTTGTGATATAAAAACCAAGTTAAATCACACTAACCCTAAGCAAAAGTAGTGGTTACGTTTTTTTGGGCAAATGTTTGCCAAGTGTAACCGTACCTTTAGTCATGCGGTGTAAATTTGTGAGTTGTCTATTTTTGATATAAAAAAAGTTCAGTTGTACATTCAGCTATAGAAATAGGTTTGAGTGATAATGATGAATTCGAAGACTATTTTCAAAGTGAAATTATTGCTATCAATACCAAACATAAATCGGTTTTAGAATACACACGTCGCAGAATTAAACAGTTCAAAGAAGTCCAGCAAACTGCAACAATATGTCATAATCGAATACAATATAGAAACTTGCTTAGAATTGGATATTGTAACCAGGTGAAATTATGTAGTTCCAATGATAGAGAAATTGACTTTATTAAAAAATTCAATTAGAGCAATTTTAGAAATTTCCATAAAAAGCAGCAAAGAAAGAGCTTAATTGATTTAGAAATAGGTGATCTTTAGAACAAGTCGTTTATTGATCCTTAGCAGTGCTTTTTGGATGTTTTAAAACCTATTAAATTAGCTGTGGAAGCACTACATCATCGTAATATTAATATATTAACAGCTTAAGTGGTAATAAATACGTTATGCCAACAAATTTCATCGTTACGATCTTTCGAAGCAACCAGGAAAAAACAAAAAGTATTAAAAAAGTTTTTGAGGCTTTGCTGATAATACGCCAGGGCAATATGTAACTAAAATTAGAAATAGAGATTTTAATGATATTATTAACGCTTTCTCGGTATTCAGAACTTACTTTCAAAAACCCGTAATATGATGTTACATAATTATTATAATTTAGTTCATCAGTTTTTTTCTATGTTTTAATAGAAACTGAATTTATTTCTATGTTTTTTCTTTGTTTTTTTGTTTTGTTCTTTCTTTTTAATTTAATTTATAAATGTAATTTTTTAATAAAAATGAACATATAATATTCTTATATATTTATTTGGAGCGAAAATTCCCGGTATTCCGGGAAAATTCAATTTATTTTCCGATTTTCGGGGAAATGAAAAACTTTGGGAAAACAAAAACTCTAATAAATATACGTATGTACGAGTATATATTAAAAATTTTTTATTTTGGTTTAATTTATGAGATGAAATCATCGAAAGACATTGGCAGTTTGCTAGGAGTGCGATACCTTAATACGCTAAAACACACCTTTACACTGACCCAAACGTTACCCGCGGATCTATCGGAAGGCTTTACGTCACGGGGTCTGATAGGTCCTTGAACGGGTCTAAACTATATTGATTCTCTGCGAATCTCTTCTAATCTACGAAGTTCCAATAGAACCAATTTCACAAAGTTACATACACACTTTTGAAATCTGTCAGAGCGATTTCTATAATCTTTAAAGTTATATTTCTGGATTAATAGTTTTAAGGGTTTTTATAAAATCTTAGCGAGTTTTGTTTTTTAATATTATGACAGAAAACATTAAAAAAACGTTGTTTAAAGAGGGCAGCAGCTGATTGGAGCGAAAACTGATTCCCCAAAAATTAGCTACGCGCAAAATTCTAAAAAAAGAAATCACAGAAAAAAGCATAAGTCGTGTTGTCAGACAGCTCTTTTATTAAAGGAAACAGTGCTGACGACGCTAAAACATGTTAAAAATTGGTAAGTGCATTCCGAGTTCATAATAGTGAATAATGATGATGATAATTTAATGTCTTTAACTGAACAAGCGACTCTGTTAATCGATTAAATTTAATATTATTGAAAATTTTAGATATGGTATTTTTAATCATTCTTTGTTTTTGTATATTAAATTTTTTTACGAAATATTTTCCTAAAATTAATATTTTACATAGTAAAACATTAATAATTTTTTTTAAAACAAATTGAAATTTATTATTGAGGGGTATAACTAGTTACAATGCGCATTTCACTGTTGATAATGCAGATCATCATCCTCTATTCGTACTCGCGAAAGGAAAAACTTATTTATTTTGATCTGTAATTTCTTATGTTTTTTTAAGCTGTTTTTAAACAACAAGTATCTAATTTACTAGTTCTTAGATTTGCAGCACCCGGTCAATAAATTTTCTTTATTTTCTTTTTAAGAATATTATGTTTAATACTTTCGATCTTCCTCTAACGAAACAAATTGAAGAATATGAAAAAAACAGTATTAAATTAAAAGTATGCATACTGTCAATAAGGATACTATTTTTATAGACAAAATAAATAAAAAAAACAAAACAAACACAAGCTGCTTAAGACTTTTTGCAAAAATACCCAGGGTTTTGGCAGTGATCTAACTTGCGACCTCAGAGTAATACTCTTGAACACTGTCCACTAGCCTATAGGCAGAGAGTTTAATAAAGTTATATGGCCTTATTCACAAATGATTAATAAAGTTATTATAGGTTTAATGATGGATTTTTATATGGGAAACCCGGTTTTAATGTACACATTAACTTTATTAATCGTTTGTGAATAAGGCCAATAATATTTATTTAATATTATTTGCAGAGAAAAAAAGAAAACAACAATAATATAACCTTTAATATTATAATAAAATTCTAATAAATTTGTACTTATTCTCTTGAAAGGTTCAGCGTTAGTATAATTGCTACAAATAAAATGAAAATATACGAAATTAATGTGTTGGTGTGTGCGACATTGAGAAAAATTTACTTAAAAGGAATTAAGATTGCTTTTGGATACGGTTTTTAGGGCTGGTAATATTTTGCTATATATTAGAAGAAATTGTTTTTGGACAACTGAACCATATTCAAGTGTAGGTCTTGATAAATACATATATAAAAGCTTAGTAATGTTCGAACATCAATAAATTCATTTACCGATCTCTCAATAAAAGTAAGAAAACTTTTGAATTTATTGACTATCAGATTTATGCCTGAAATAAAACTAAGATTGGCTTAAAGCATAATAGCTAGTTCGACGAAACTAATTCCAAATGTTCTCCGCCGAGTAAGAAATTAACATCCACAAATTTAATACAGTTAATTTACCACTTCAATGAATTATGCTTTTCTGGAGTTCTTTTAATATTCCGCTACTCTCCATTGTAAATTTATCAAACAACTGTTACACTAACGGCAGGAACAGAAGAAGCTTAAAATAATTTATGATTTTTTAATGATTTCTTAAGAATATAATATAAAATATAATTTATATTTTCATATAATTTTTTCCTTTTACAATAATTCTTTGCTGCTTTTCAACAATTCATAATATCTTATTTACATTTGAAGAGAATTTTAAATGAATTGCATGAAAAAACCAAATTGGGTCATTTCTGTTAAAGAAAAGTTATAAAAAAAAATTAAACAAAATCTTTTGAGGTTTGTAAATGAAAAATGTGCAGAAAAACTAGCAACTCATTTTGCGGTTTACAATGATGGCCAATAAAGAAAGAAAGATGCTACAGCGGTAAATGAAAAGATGAACAAAATATATCCTTATGTGTGTATATAAAGAAAGAAATCAAATTATTTCAATGAATTTTTTATGAAATTGCCGAATACGAATAAAAAACCACGAGGTTAAGGAACTTTGATAAAAATGCAGTTTGCATTTCATTAAATAAAGTGGCAGGAAATATTGCTGGCAATGGTTTCATAGTGAATAAAAGGAATGCAAAATAGAATTTGCTGAAATATATTATATTTATATTATATAAATAGCCAAATCTAACAAAATCCCCTAGATAATATTATAAAAAATGGAAAAAAATATAAAAACCTCATTGCTTTGTTTAGAGCGAAATTTATGTAAAATTGTTTAACTCAAATTTTGAGCAACTATACCAGCTTTGGTGTTCTTATTATGTATAGAAATAACCATTATTTTTATCTTTTATATTTTATCACCATTACAGCATTATTTGACTGCAGTTGGCATTAATCCTGCATGGTATTCATACAAAAAGATCCCAACAAATTTATGCACCAAATAATACAATAAAAATTTTTAAAATTTATAATTACTAGGGGAATAATAAGCAATTTCATTAGGTTTCATTCATAGACTGTATTAAAAACAAAATGTGGGATAACTGGTAACAAATCTCTTGTCTGATAGCGAATACCATACAGTAGGGAAGCCAGTATCTATGATTTTTAAGAAAATGGTAAATGTTCAAAAAACTGAAGGACTCTAAATGCCATTTATTTAGGTCTTTGGGAGCCAGCCTTTATGCATCATGTTTGTAGTGTGAACAGTAAAAAAAAATTTACTAAACGTAGTGGGCTCTAAAACTTAGACAGCTACAGACAGAATGCCGGCGACTACTTAACAAAACGAAGCGTGATCAAGATCTTCTTGATGGCTACAAATATCAGAAGTTTTAGAAGTTTCTCTCCAAAACAAGTAGCAGTGAAGGATCTTTTATGAAACAGGACTACTCATGAAAATTCACTTTTCTGATCGCGAGGATGGGTAACATGGGTGTGATATTGTATCGAGTCCCGCTAAATTCATCAATCTGGAGAATTTGCATGATAAATTTCTTTGATGATGCTGCTAATTTACTTGGGCTGAGATCTGTACTAAGCCCTTCAAATCAGTAGAATCAGCCAGCGTTTTTCCGGCACTGCTGTGAAAATAATAAAGGTATTGCTAGTGTGGCTCATCTCAATTTTTAAAGGATTTATGGGTATATTCCTAGCGAATGGTGCTTATGTATTCCATGGTTTTAAATCCATATGCAGTAATGGCAATATCAGAGACAAATTATTTAGTAACCGTTTTAATAAAAATGACTGGAGGGACACGTACTGTATTACCTATCGTCCTGCTAGATGCAGACGGTGGATTTCGTAACAAATACATAAGTAGAGAACGGACAGAGAAGGTGCTCTACGGCAGGCACGGCTTGGGTATGAGCACAAAACGCAAGATTGTGGCAAAAGGTGCACCACAGAGTGGATTTTTATCTCAAGTTTTGAGAAAACTTGTTGTTAAGTGAATTCTCTTAAAAATTAATGGAAATATCACAAAAGTTGTTGCGTATGCTGATGATATTGTATGCATTTTTAGCAGTAAATTTATGACAATAATTACTGGAGCCGGAACTCAGCAATTTTCAAGAAAGAAAGTACATAGTTTACCTTCTTGAAGCTTTCAAATTGTAAAAAAAATTTTCACAAATTTGTTCTTCTTTTTGCTTTCAAGTTAGTTAGTTAGTTAGTTAGATTTATTTAGACTTCGATTTTTTCATATTATAGGATTTGCTAACATACATTTTTAGAGAGAACTTGAGACAGCAGAGTATTATTTTAATTACATTATTATATTGTGAAATATGCAACTTGCTTATCGAAATTAAGATGAAATATTAACATAAAATTAATTAAATTTAGTGCTGCTAGAAACAGTGCTTGCTCCCGGCATTTACCTATACCAGTAGAGTCATATCTACAATAAATAAGCTTAATACTAGTAAAAATAAAGGAAACTTATGATTAAATCTTAAAGCTAAAACTTAAACTAAAATAAAACTAAAAAACAAGAAAGAAAAAAATTATGAAAAAAACAATAAAATAAGTAATTTTATATATAAAAAAAAAGAAAAGTTACCTTCTGTGAATACCGGGAGTAATACGTAAGTAAATGGTTTGATCAGAATGTTCCTGCAAAATTCCACTACTGGAATCGTATTGTATATTTGATCAATTAAACTCTCTCTCGCCAAATAAAACATCTTGAATAACACTCCCTTAAAAATAAGACGCTTTTCTAATAAAATTTTCAATTAGATCAAGAGCATAATGAGATATACGGGACACTTTCGCCCTTTTATATACATAGTTGGCCTGATACTTTCTTTATACAAAAGTAATATAGTGTTTTCTGCCAAAAACATTCTATTAAATAGTCTAGCAAAGGCTCCTTCAATTTGCTTTCAAGTTGAGGATAAAATTAAAAATATTCTGCATATTCCGGCATCGGCCGGACATAAGGGTTTCTTCTTTTTTGTATATCAATTAGCAGTTTTTATGAAAATAACTTTTGCTACTATTCAATATACCGACAGGAGGAAACCGTAACACCCGTCTAAGCGTGAAATTGAGACTTAATTTTAAATCATGTTTTGTTTCTCAATTTAATGGAAAATAAGGCCATGCAATTTTACTGTCAGGAGATCTATTTGCACTTCAACAATCATACTTGCTCTTACCGAGTTTTTTATTAACAAACAGAGTCCTATAAGTTTCGAATTTGAACAAAAAATTAACTTATGAACGTGTGCGATCATGCGTGATTTGCGAATTCCACGTAAGCGGTCCTATTTTTTTAAACCAGAAATAAAAAATTGTCAATTTAATTATATTTTCTCTACTATAAATTGTGCTGAAAACTTTAACACTAAATGCAGAGAACATTAAGAAACCATGAAATTTTTTTCAAAATAAAAAACATAATATGTTATATTAGACCAACTTTAAAATATGCAACAAATCTTCACATAAATTCGTCTAAAATTTGCTGCATAACTGTAAACATTAATAAATAATTTACATGTATAAATAAATACGATTGTGTTTTTTTTTTATTTCAAATAAATATTTTCTATGCATCTAATACAAATGAAAATGTTGGTTAGTTTATATATTTATTTTTGCAATAGCAGACAAACACGTACGCCTATATACAGAAAGTGAATAAGCAATTGTTTGTGTGTCATCATATATATATATTTACTGAATGACCGAAATTTGTCAGCTAAGTATGTTCACTTTAGTTCTAATTTGTATGTTTTCCCTTTGTTTTGGTAATGTAAAGTTGCTGCTGTTTCCAACGATAGTAAATCTACAGTCATTTTGCTGGTTTTTTTGACACTCTTTTCATAAAATTTCTAAAGAATTTAACATTTATTAAACAAAGTATGTTGGCTAATGTGTTGGTAATTTAAAATAACAAAATACTAAATTAACAATGTCAAAAGTATGCCTTTGTGTATTAATTTTTTTACAAGTACTGTAGGATGTAAATACTTTATCAGAAAAACAATATATTATTTTTCTCTATTCTGTCTTTTTGTAAAATATGTAAAAATATTTTTCTTATTTTACTACAATTTATATTTTTACATTATTTTTCATATTATGCCGCTCTTGACTCTGTTTTTGAAGCAAGATTTACAATTTTTTTTACGTAGTAACAGTTTAGTGTTCTTTATATATAATCGTTAAATATTTACCTATAGACCCAAAGCAGCAATTGCTCTAACTACTCTCAAGTTGTAAGTGGAATCTAAAGAACTTTTATCAGAACATCAGAATATGAAACGAAAGCAATGCAACTTTCAGAATTTTCTCGCATACACATTTCAAATCTAAATCTACCCATAAACGCACATACTCGTATACAAAATCAACTTGTTTACGGCAACAAAAAAAAAACATGCAAAGAAAAGTCACTTTCACGTTTTGAAAATTCGTAAACATTCGACTTGTGCAAATAGCTAGTGGCGTAATATTAATTTTTGCTGCTGACGTTTCTTTATAAATACCTACTTTACCCTTCAATAACAGCAAAGAAGACAGTGAAGCCAATCACAAAATAATTTGTAATAAATATTTATTTTTTTTAAACAACTGGCCAGTTTTATTTTTACATCGAAGAGGTACGGTATGAGGCTCTTGGAAAATAAAGTCCAGTTCATGTACGCACGGCACTACAGGGAAAAATAAAACCAATAAAAAAATAGTTTCGGGCATTAAAATTTTTTTTTAAACACTTGTTCGTTTATGATAACTTCTAATGTGCTGTTTATAGTGTCCAAGCAATCAAATGAGTGAATAATTTGTATGAAAACCATTCAGTTATTCGCGTGGCTTCCATACATATTTCCTACTTAAGTAGATTGCTTAGATTCTATGAAGAGCTCATACGAGTAAATCTACTTTTATTTCATTTGTTTTCACCATCTTATCTTAAAGTTCTATCACAAAAAAAAAATTAAAAAAACTAACGATGACTTTTATTTTTATTAAATACTAGCGTATCCAATGGTCGTTTCAATCGACTGCATTCTGGAAATTATTATTAAACATTTAGATACATTAACAATACAATACATTAACAAATAATATTCTAAATAAACAACTTAAAATTCGGTCTCATTTCCATGCAAAAGCAAATTGAACAAACACAGATGCACAATTTGTTTATTTTTCAAGTTTATAGCTCGCTTAATATTTTCTAAATAAAATTATAGAACATTTTTGTAATAACTTTTAAATGATTGAAAATATAATACATACAATCATAAAAAATCATTATAATTTTATATAAATCCATAACTAATCAAGATCGTTAAAATATTTTTCCTTTAATTATTGGAAATCAAAAAGCAGTCAAATATGATTTACAATTATATTAATTTGTTTTATATAAATACATAAAAAATATTCTTAACAGGAAATGAAGAGTAAAAGAGGCAAAATTTCAATAAATTAGAGGCAGTATTTTTAATTTTTTCTATATAGTACACTTTAGCAAATGTAAATAATTTGGTATAGTCGACAAATTTAAAATCTTGTTATCTCTGAAAAATATTATTTTTGATGATTGATTTTTAAATCGCTATTCAAAAACTATGAAAAAAAACTATCGTCGTTTTAAGAAAGCAGTCCATGAAGCTTATGGTTTCCTTCTAAGCACGGCTGTATATGCCTTTATTTTTTTATGCTTATGCCAAATATTTATTAGATAGTAAGCTGTTATTTTTAAAAAGGTCTCCACACGATTTGGCATATGCAAGCATATGGACAAGCTTAGCATTTCAAATTTTGTAAGTTTTCATATGTTAATGCCAAAATAAATACTGCTCTGTCTCATAAACGGATGCTGCACGATGTTGAAATATATAAATTCGGAATCTCTCTTACCAATATGGGTCTTTGCGAATACCAAAACTTTTTTAACATAGCGACGATGTTGTTCAATTGGATTCATATCACCAATTCAACTGGTAATAGAATATTTCATTGTGTTTGAAAAATTAAACATATCCTAATTTTAACTTTCTTTTGTTTTATTTTTTGTGATAATCTCTTACTGGTTTACAATTTAATTTACATCTACTGAGAGTATCATAAATTTCCAGATTTATTCATTCTTTCAGCACAGTCAAGTTTAACACCATAATTTGATATTGTGATCCTTACACAGGCACGGTAACGGAACGTAGGTTAAGAACCTTTAGTTGTAAGGAACAAGCTGTTGTCTTAATAAAAGACTTTGATGTCAGTGAAAATAATTTGTTATATATCAAAAATGATTGGTTCTCGTGTACAGTCTACTTCTTATAAATCAAAAAGTAACTTATTGACGGCCTGTATTCCGGATATATTGTAGACACTCTTTCCCCATCATCTTGTATAAGTTCGGACAACCCTTCGTGCAGTTAGCTTTGTAGCGTATTTAAAAAGTCGAGAATTATCTAGCTTAAAGATTGGTGTAGTATTTTAATTCGATAATGAAAAAAATAATACATAATGTGACCAAATGTTACTGTTGCTACGAGTATTATTATTCCGTTACTTTCTGTACTTCAAGAACAAATTAGGCATTTCAACACCTGGTAATTTCTTATATATCTTGAAAATTTGTATTTAATATAAAATCTTACGCTCTTTTAAACCTTTTATAAAACGTTTTAATTTTTTAAACAGACACCTGTGCGTATGACTAATATTAATTAATCATTAAGTGTAGTCTTAGAGAGTTCACGAAAGAATTAATTCATTGACCGATTCATTCAATTGAAATTGTCGGACTATATAAAATTTTCATTTTAAATAGTTTGTATAGATCAAATTGGCATCGCTGTGCTAATGCTGCCATTCTCCTTTTTTGAATTTGAAACAGAGGCAAACGGATGCAAGTATATTTATTATAACAATAATTGTTTACATGAGATTTGTAAAAATTCAGCTTAAAAATTTCGTACACTATCCAAAGTCAAATGACTTCTACTTTGAATTTCTTGCCAAACTGAAAACAGCTGGAAAGTATTTTATCTAATGCGCGTACCTATATATATATATATATATATATATATATACAGGGAATATTCTGTGATTTGAATTTGAAACAGTCTTTTTACCTTATTTCAAAGTGCATTACAACGTTTTTTAATATACATATAAAAATATTTTAATAATAAAAATAATAATTAAACAAAAAATAAAAAAAACAGATTTATATATGCCAGGAAAAAATATATAGAGACATATGGCTGCATTTCACAAAGGATGGTACTGAAGGTGGCAAATTTATGACACTTTTTATTTTTAAAAATTTATGTTATAAAAGACATTTAAAAATACGTTATGCTGGGAATTTTTATAAGAAAAAAACCAAATCTTACTACAATTACAAGAAATTTAATCAATTTGCATAGTGAAAATTTCATTCGTCTATAAAATTTGAAATATGAATTTTACTAATCCAAATTAAACAAAAAATGTGTTTCGCAAAGATATTTTGTTTTCGACGAATTCAGACAAACGACATAAAACATGTATTTACATGGAAATCATGCCCCAGTAATTACTATAAAATAAAATTTCTAATAATACTTACTAAAGTTCTCTTTACAAATAGCTTTTTGTTGCATGTATTTAAAAGCAAATAGGTAGATTAAGCGTTCCGCGGTTATCCGAAACATGCTGAACTATGATTTGATAAGCACTTTAATGTGAACCAAATGAACAATTTTGCCATTACTAAAGATTAATTTAAAATCATGTACAAACTTAAGAGAAAATTTGAAGTACTTTTTATAAGTTTAAGCTCTTTTACATTATTTAATTAATATTTTATTTTAATCGAAATTTTCCATATTCGTGTGTATGATTGTATGACAAACTTTGTCATACCATCAAAAATCACCAGAGCATTTAAGGTTACCAAGTTTTCATATGGCTCGACATATATTATGCAATCAGTTCAACGTTAAAAGAGCGATTGAACTAACTGAACGACATAGTTCAAATTTGAGGATTGAACTAAAATGATCGATCTCTAAAAGGAACTAAGATGGCAAAAGTCTAATTATGTGCATCCCAACATCCCTTAACATATGCTATACTATTCTATGTAGTTTTATAACACTAACAAAAATATTACTCATACGTCACAGATTTTTATTACTTCATTCATACAATTTTAATTCTTGTATTTTTTATGATTTTCATTATTATTCTTTAATTTTTAAAAACTCTTCAAACATTTTTGTACTCGAACACTTAAATATTTTTTTATATTCTTCTTAACGCAGCTCTCATTGTTAAGTATCATACTTAGCAAAAAAATTTAAACCATATAAAATCCCTTAACTTCATTTTATACTCTTGCCAGCTATTTCTGAATGAAAAATTCTTGATGTGTAGGAAAAAATTTGTGCTTGCAGCATATAAGGAAAATGTATGTTAACTTGCCCTACTAAAACTAATTCCGGCGTGCACATCATCATAGAGAATTTAATAAGAAAAACAAAAAATCGCTCACTGAACTTAAAGAAAAGAAAATATGCATATTTTAGCGTAGCTAATGTATAGAAAGATTCTCGACATGAAAAATATGCAAGAACATAAAATAACTATTACACAATGGCAAAGTTTTATTTTTGAGCACTATGCATATAATAAGTCAAAGTGTTGAAGGATGTGAAGCTTAAAAAATTTTGTATAGTTCTAAAATAGCAGCTTTCATATACATACATCCAACTAATTCTAGGCATATACAACTTACTAATGATAAGTTTCTTTTACCAATCATTACATAAATAATGAAGCTCTTTTTGCTTCATATAGATATAAAAATAGATTTCAATTCGCTATGATAATGAAAAATTTTACAATTTAAAAAGAACTAAAGGAAGTACCGAATTTTCAACCATCCATTACAATCATTTTGTTTTCCTTAGTTTTTGGCCGCTTAAAAAATGTGTATATGTTCATGAGCTGTATAAGCTTAAACTCAATCTGACTTACTGCATGCTCTGAAAAAATATTTGAATATTTTTTTTCATCCTTAACTAGAGTGCAAAGTAAATAGAAAACTTAAAGAAAATAAAAGCCTTAATGTTTAATGCATATTTCTCTTTTTCTTATTTTCACAAAGAATTGCATTAAAAAAATATATCAAGTAAATGAAGGAAATAAAAAATAAAATATTATTTCGTTTTTTCACAGTTCTTAGTTCATTATTTGGTTTTTTCTTTTTGTTTTTTGGTTTTACGAGTATAACATAAACTACGAGAAAAGCATTAGATTTGGTTTATATATTTTTTACGTCTTAGATAGTTAACCAAGGTCTTTGCAAAGAAAAATGGCGTTTTAAAATGTTCAAAGCACTTAAGATGAAACAAAAATGTTGATTGAAGACTTAAGCTTAAATCTAAGATTTCTTGAAAACTGTATTCGTAATTTGTAACATTTTTAAAACAATTTAATCGGCATTTGTATAAATGTAGCTGAGTTTAAATTATACATCGCAAAAAAAAGTAAACGGGAAATATTACATAACTGAACTGAATAAATCTAAAGTTTTATTTTTCATTTTCAGGTTTGAGACAATATTTCAAACTGCAATAGTATTAAATGATTTCAAAAGTTTTTGTTAATAAAATTTAAATTCCGCAGACAAGCCAAAAGGTTTCGCGGGAATATAATCTTAAGTAAAATGTCAATTAAATTGTCTAATAAATTTGAACTGAAACTTATTTTAAAAACATGAATTAATTATTTTTTTTGTGATTTTTTTAATCCCAATTGGTTATTATTTTGGCTTAAGGTTGTAACATTTTTAGTCAGGAAGAATCGGACGTGAGAAATTATTCCAAAGTAACAAGGGAAAATATTAACACTAATTAATTTAAACTTACACGGCATAAAGAGTAAATTTGTATTCACTAATCTTATAAGCAAAGTAAGATATGAGACTTTACTTAAGCGCACTACAAGAGTTCAATCTCGTAATTGAATAAAAAACACTATTAATAATACTGTATTCAGAAAAACTTGTCACAAAAACCTCTTACAAACTTTCAAAATGTTATAATGAAATTTGGTAAAACAATCGCTAGTAAGATACTTTTTAATAAAAGATTCTAAGCGACTGTTTAGTAAATTTCTTCTTGTTTCAAAATTAGACAATCTGCATTTTTCATTGAATGGCAGCGTCAAACCATTGGCGAAAGTGTTTATGTTTTTGTATTTAAATCTACTGTGCAGTAAGTCCGTGGGGAATCTAGGGGAAGATTATGAATTATTTTAAAATTTTTGTTTTGAATAACCTGAAGTCTTTTGGTTTGTGTCTTAGCAGCTTTGTGAAACCAAGCTGGACAGCCGTAAGTCATTGTCGGTCGAATACACATATTATACAACAATATTTTATTTTTAAGGTTGAGCTTAGTCCTTCTATTAAGTATTGGGTAAATAGCACGTCCATACTTTATAGCTCTATCACAATTGTAATTTACATGTTGTTTGAATTTAAGTTTTTTATCTAAAGTGATACCTAAATATTAATATCATCTTTGATTAGGTTCACGTTTCCCCGACAGTATAAAATTTTTAAAGGAATGCGTTTTTATGATTTATTATATGGGAATATAATGGCTTGCGTTTTATTATCATTTCTTAAGAGAAGTAACACTCAGGCAATTAGTATGCCTACCAACCAGAAGGTGTGTTATCTTCTTTGGGGATAGAGGACAGATGGTGAACGTGAGAATGCTTGATGTTTACAAATCTGATATTTCCCGTTGTGTCAGTTTTTAGATCAGTGTTGCAGCGTCTCTGATGTCAAGTAGGCGCATTGAATGTGTTTTAAGTTGAGTAGCCATTTTTTATTATTTATTTATTTTTTTATTAAAAATTTATTTTAGCAGCCGACCTCTTAAATTCGTAGTGCTTTATTTTTGTCAATTGTAGGAGCTACTGAATAAACCATTGCACTTGTAGATATCGTAGTTAGTAGTAACCGACATTAAGGTCCACCGAATACCTCTTAAGTTTGGAAATATAAAAAATCCTATAAATCAAGGAGACTTCATGTTAAATGTTCGATCTTAATTTTCTTTACCAGAAGCCCAAACATTGACAATAACAACGTCTTGCCAAGTGATATTTGAATATCTTCGTATATACATGAGATAATATAATTGTAAGATTTTGTTTTAGGCACCTAAAACATACACGTATTCTATTTCGAAGGAGGTGTACCTTTGCGACGAACCTTGACAGTCTTTTTAGCTAGAAATATAGTTAGAAAAATCCTGGTTACTCCACAAGCGGTTTTCTAAAAAATATTTTCGATCACAGATGTAGCACCTTTAATGTCTTATACCTGCGAAATTTATGAATTAACTTTATAGCTTTTTTAGTCCTTTTTTATTTTGTATTTAGCTTAAAAAATCAAAATATATTTTAATTTAAATTTTCGTTTTTTTAGATTTTTATATTTTTCGCTGGCTGAATTTGAAAAGAATGAAAAGTTTAGATAAATAAATCTACAAAATCGTTTCGATATATGTCTTAGAATTAGTTTCTACAGTTGTAAGGATATTAAAAATGGTATTTTATTTATTTTTAATTGCATATCTGGCTGTTAAAAATAGTAAAACATTTAATGATCACATAGATCCAAACAGAAAATTTTAAGTAACGAAATTATTTTAACTCAGACTAGTATAAACTTTAAGGTTTATCGAAGCAGGCACGAAACGAAAGCTTTAACTACGCATTACTGCAAAATAGCGAATAAAGCGAAAGTTAAATTTTATGCCTACTGGTCTTGTTAGTTAACGGGATAGATAACATTGCAAAGATTTTTTGATTGTCAACATCAAATTAATTTTTTAGATTTATTAATCGAGATTGCCTCGATATCTTTTTTCACAGATATTCAAAAACTTTGGTTTGTTGAAGGTTCTGGGGGTATATATATATATGTATTTCATTGGTGCTAATACCAAATCATCATTAGACCTTAAACCTTATTTTTGAAAAGTTTTAAACTTCATATTGAACGTAATTTTTTGTTGGGTATTTGGAAAAAGTTTCAAAGCCTACTATGTGCTTATACTTTTGTAAGTTTTGATATTCTCATTAAGTTCTTAAAAGTTTTTGTATTAGATAAAATATTTTAAAGAATATGGTCGCGTACTGATGAAACTGATGTCAACTGTTGAGCCCAACAGTTACGTCTTAGAAACGGCTTGATGAATAATTGGATAATGAACAGCTGATTGATGAAACAATTGAAAAGAAATAAAAGTGATGCAACAGATATAATTTAAATTTGCTAAATTAATTTAATAAAATATTTAGTTTTGGCTTATACTTAAAAGTATGGACAGCACAGAATTTATAATAAAGTTTTTCTTGGCAGGAATTTTCCATTTTTATTTCAAAATCTGCAGCACAAAATTAATATTCACAACATAAAAATGCACCGCAAAATACTTCAATAGAATAATAAATCTGCGCTTATAGTGCTTATATTTGAACACTAAGCCGCCACTATATATTTAATGAAATTAGTATTTAATGTTATTTCTTAATTTTTGTTACTTTTGTTTTTACTAAGGGTTCTGTAACTGTCAATTTCCTTATAAAGAACAGCTAATTTTCGTAAAATAAAATCCAAATTAAAACTCAAAAAGTGGTGCGTAAGATAAATTGAGATCACAGTCAGGTATCTGTTCAAAGAAATATCGCTGTGATTATATACGTATTCTGGTTCAAATATTATCATAATTTTTATAACATATTTTACAATAATTCCAGTTTTCATTTAGGAAAAATTTTGATTAATAGAAAATATTTTTTTCTTTATGTAATTCTTTTGTTTCAAAATCTCATTGTCTTTGAAAACTACTTATATAAAAAATTAATATTTTGTTTTTATTTCTATTCTATATATAATTTTTAACTCAAGAATAAAAAAAAACTTTTCCTTTTGACCAAAAATATAATAACAAAACTTTTCACTTAAGCTAATCGTATCATAAGTTTAGCAATAAATTCTAAACATGAGGGACATATTCCACAAAAGTACAAAATGTTTGCTATGGTTTCGTATGCAAAAATAACCAACTAGGTATCATTCAAAGTTATGCTTTTCCTTTTTCACTTTTGCTGTAAGAAAATAAAAAAAATTAAAAAGGAAGCCTTTGTGTCATAAGAAGTAGAAACAGAAAAAAAATTTCAGTAACAAAGGGAATCAAGACAATGGAATATTAAAATCAATTCAAAATATTAAATCAATGAAATAAAGAAATCGAAATAGAAAAGCAGTATGAAAGATATACATAAAAAAATTTAAAAAAAACTAAGCAAAAATCAACCAAAAATAAACAGGAAGAAAACCCTTATCATTATGACTATAAAAATAACAATGAAAAAATTGAAAAAATCAGATTTTAATGATAAGACTTATTTTTTCTCGTTACTTATTTTGCATGAGAAGTAATATTATCGTTTAAGTATAAAAAAAGTAAAATAGCAAAAATCATTAAATGCGTGAGTTTGCATATTTATCCCGTCATTAGCATAACGAAGTTAAACACAACAAAAATGGTTCCTTTAACCTACTTCAGTCAAGCCATTGAAATATATTTTGTTTAATAGTTTTTATTTAAGTTTGTTTTTCCTATTTTTCTTTTACTGTTGTTTAGCAAAAAAATGTTCAGATAAAGAAAATTTTTTTGTTTAACAAGGGGCTTTCATAAAAATATACCTTTTCTTTTACGTTTACGTTAAAAGCTATAAAAAATATGAAACGATATGACACAGTATGTGCTTTTCTTCTATGCAACAACAATATCTCATAAATACAATATGCCAACATCAATATAATAAAATATAAATTTTATAAATCTTTTTTTTTCAATATGAAGAATAGGTTTGAAAAACTTTACCCATCTTCTTTTAAATATAATATAAGAGCAAATTTTAAATGTTATTTTAATTTATTGGCATCCGATTTTAAAAAATTCATAGAAGAAGGAAAGTAGGTATTGCAAAAAATCTTTGGTATACTTAAAGTAAGTTAATATTGTTTCGTACTAACACAATATTTATTTTATTTATAAAAAACTGGCAACAGTTATTAATTACTCTACGCCAATTTTTTATTTTCTAAGGCATATATTTTCATCCTGATTAATATTCTTTTGTATATGGATTATATATAATCTTGCGGTTTATATGGCTTTATAAAGCTTCCAAAACACACATACCACAAACATTACTTTAATAAATGTTCTTTTTTATATTTTTGCTTCGTATTTTTTTTTAAGATGACGTAAAGAATAAAATTCGCTTGCTATAGGAAAATAAAACCGACAAACAAAAACATAACACCGAGTATTTTTTCTATAAAAACAAAATCTAATTGTCATAACGGTTTCGACATGTTTACAAACGACTGTCAACCACAGTTGTACAACCATCATCATACACACAATCATCATATAAAACGCTTATACACACATAGATATGCATACTT
Source organism: Gymnocheta viridis (assembly GCA_956483585.1). Classification (NCBI taxonomy): domain Eukaryota; kingdom Metazoa; phylum Arthropoda; class Insecta; order Diptera; family Tachinidae; genus Gymnocheta; species Gymnocheta viridis. The sequence goes on from OY101440.1 coordinate 7,510,476, forward strand.
ATATAGAATACATTCGTAGATATACTCATTGTGATACGCTTGTGTTTGTGTACTCGTACGTTATTTGCTCAAAACGTACGTATTTATGGGCAGAACTAACACAGCCAGTTCCATGTTAGTATATGTTTGTGATTCTATATGTATTAATATAGAGAAATGCACACAATCCTTTACGCTTGTAAGGCCAACCAAAAATAATGCTGAAATTACACTATTTCCATTGCGCTTCCAATTGTATGAAGAAATACAGCTAATTTAATTGAGCCATCAAGCTTTTTATACGATAAAAGAACGCAACAAATCTGTAATTATAGTTTTTTATTTTTAAAGATATTTATTTTTCCACTATCCTAATTCTGATAGCTTTCGGTTCGGTTGTACCCACAGCCAATAAAGAGTTGCTAATTTGGGTTTTTGAAATTAACAGTTTTTTTGTGTACTAATCTTAAAAATTGTGTTGCAGCTTGGATTCTTTTTTGACACTTTCTTATACAAAAAATGTGTAACAACTGAAATTGTTTTTTCTATTAGCCGGTTAACCTGGCACAGCTTTTATTTTATATGTATTGTTCGTTTTTATGGATGTGGCAGTGCTTTTGTATCGAATATATAGTTTGTATATTTATCTATTAGATTTAGTATGAATGAAATGAATTTATAAACACTCTATATCAAATATATTTTAAATATAAGAAATTCAATATAAACAATACACATAATTAAAAAGCGTGGAATTTGTGGAAAACAACACTATATGAAAAAAAATATGAAATTACTTTAGAATTGGGTAGACGACTTAGTTGAGTACATAATATTTTTAATTTTTAGAAATTTAAATACACTCTTAAAACTTGAAACTATCGATAACAACGACAACTAAGTAATTATTTTACGGATTTTCAATTAATTATCTGTTTTCGATAGCCATGTAATTATTTTTGTGTGTTAATACCTTTCGGGCCTGTAATTTATATTCCGTATAAATTCCTTTAAATCTCCAATATCAAAATAATTTTTTTATATATAGGCTAAAATTTACCTACATAATTATTTTAGTAAGTCCATTTTCGTGCAATTGTTTGGTCTCGATCATAACATGTGAAACAATGTCCCAAAATAATGAGAGAATTTTTTGTTTATTTCAAATATTTCCTTCAATGTTTTGTTTTCTAATGTGTTTTTTTTTAACTTAAATTATTCAAGTACTTACTTCAGTGCAGAAAATTTATATATGTTAGATCGCATTTCATTGGCAGTTAGGGCCTTTTGTATTCGATATCATTTCATTTGCATTATTTTATAGGGAGTTATTTCATTTCTTTAGGACTTATTCATTTTAAATTATTATTTACTACCTCCGAAAATTTTAAGTTATTTCATTTTGCACATTGAGTGTTATTTAATTTTCGTCGTGTGAGCCATCTATAATTTTTGTTGGGCATAAATTCAGTGGGATTTATTTTCTTTCGTGGTACTATTGAAATAAATTAGATGACTTTTTTCATTCTTTTATTTAATTGTATATCCAGATTTGATTTAAATATCTGATTCAGACACTGATTTTCCCTTTTAAATTCTTTTTTACAGCAATTTCGCGACGAAAAAACGCAATAGGTCGGTCGTTGTCATATTATTAAGTACAAATTTATCATTTTGGCTTATGTGAATAAATTTCATTTGTGCTTTGAGAACATGATTTTAAAATTAATGACTGAAGAGGGGAAAAAGGTTAATTTAATTTAAGAGTTATTCCCAGTTGGTATTGTCTAAATTTTTTTAGCGGTAATGTTAATGTCCAGGATCTAAGTAAACTGAAAGATTTTATATATATATATTAGCTAGGTGACTCGGCAAACGTTGTTTTGTCATATAAATTATTTATAATGAACATTTTGTTGAGAAATAGGGATGGTCGAACATTTGTAATTAAATATTCAAATTTTATTTTGCCACGCTATTTTCAGTTTGATACTTTTTAAAATATTATTGAATATATTCCAAAATTCGATTTTTCGAATTTGTCTTCAGTTTCAAAAGTTTTGCGTTACGTTTTATAAACTTTGGATCTAAACTTCACATATAAAATGGTGTCTCTTTAAACTCAAACTTCAAATGATTTTTACATTTCTTTTGCATTCCTCGTTAGTTTTGCTAAGCTTTCATATTTTTTTAATATTGACTCATACAGGCTCATAGCTTCTGTGTATTTTATATGGCTTTCTCATCGTTCTGGCATTTACCATGGCATGTAGACATCAGCAAGTGTGTTTGTGTGCATGATATGTATGTTTTTAGATGTTATTTTATGGGTTTTACTCCTTTCTTTTTGGACTCCTTTTTATGTTCAATTATAAATTCTGACAGTTAATGTCATCAAGTGAAAGCGAAACACTTAAGAATGTCATTTGCTGTTCAGCATTTAAATGGATAAAAAATGTGAGAAAGAAATTTTCCAATAGGAAAACCCTCCTGTTTAACTTGTATGTTTTGTAATTGTTTTATTCTGTGCCATGAAAATTATATGTTATCTAATAATTTTATATGATCATTTAATTTATTAAGAGAATTCAAGTAGTTACAAAACATTTATAAATATATTTTTTAGATTTATATACCTTATCAATTGAATTTCCGATGTTTTCTGCGATTATTAGTTTGCTCTATAGTTCAGAACTAAAAAATAAAACATAGACAGCTTATACACTTGTTTGTAGGAAACTATGCTAATATTTTTCTTCTATCAAAGAAAGTGCGAGACTTACACAATAGTTTCCGAAAACATAATATATCTACAATTTTTAGTTTTATATGTGTTTTATTAAAACTTTTCGTTTGTGTAGAAATTAAGCAAATAAAAACAAAAAACTGAATTCTAAGACAATTAAAAAATCCTAAAAAAGATTTTTTATAGGTTTGTATAGTAAACCCGCATTTATTCGTGGGCTCTTAACATACTGTAGGGAATAATTAAAAGTTAACATAAGAATTTTAAAATGAATTTCTGCGTTTTAATCGTAGACAAGTCAATTTATCAAAAAGATCCAAAATAGTGAATTTCGCTATAAAGTATAGGAGAACAAAATATATGATAAATATTTCTCAAGCTTTTTTTTAACGATAAATAAACTTAAACTTCGCAAAAATGGTGACACCAAGCTTGTGTTGTAGATTTTTTTTTAATTTTGTTTGAAAAGTATAAAAAACACATCAGTCAGTGTTCTCATTATTTTGTAGCACAAGCAATGATTTGGATATATATAACATTTAAAATATTTTTAAAATATTTATTAGTTTAATTTCAGACCTTCATCATTACACAAACCCCTATGCTTTTGTGCATTCTCAGTAAAAGTTTATTACCCGGCATTTATTCACAATGAGACCTTAGAATTCATAGTCTTTCATTAGTATTTTTTCAATGTCTAATTACAGTGTCTAACGTTAGACTTGTGTCAACAGGTACAAAAAATTTGACTCATCAAAATAAGCGCCAACAAAAGGTGATTTTTAATAAGAGCTACAGGGTTATAACTATTTTTTACCTCTTGCTTAAAACCTCTCTCGGTAAAACATCCGCATCAGCAATTACGATCTATGGGATTCAATGAAGCTAGTAACATCAGCTTGAATTCAAATGATTTACTAGTTAAGGTTGAATATTTCACAGTTCTTCGACTGACTTCATAATCAGATAATTTTTACCAACTTTTATAAAACAATCGTAAAATTCCACTGGTATCAATTACCGGCAATGCTTAAAGAGTCCACTTCTACAATCCATGATAAAAGCTTCATCACTAAGTGTGCTGCAGCGCTCAACCTCTCACAAAAAACAAACAATCCAATCCACCTAAATAAGAACATTTAAATTCAAAAACTAAAGAAAAATATTTAAAATTATTTTCTTCTTAAAATATTTTTCTTAACGTAGACAATAGAAAGAACTTACTGAAAATTTCCTACTCGAATTTATATGCAGAACATTAAAGCATTACCAATAATTTCTTCCTACCACCTATTCTCACTTTGCAATGTAGAACATAACTTTTATATACAACAGGCACACACAATTGCTCATATCCAATTTGTGTGATTTGATTTGAATAAATGCTGACATAAAAATTATAACATCAGATATTGATATAAAAGAAATAAAATACAGGCAGCGTAATAAAATAGAAATGGCAAAAATGTATATTCATCTGTCAATACTAATGCTTAAGAAAGTTACGAAGAGAGGAAAAAAATCATATTAATAGAAGTAAGAAAAAAATTAAACCTTAAGAATTAAAACCTTATCTGAGCTTAAAGATGATAGTATTACTCGTAAAATGAAATCTTTTAGTCTTTTATATGCTCCTTCTTTATTCAAACAATTTTCAACGTACCATTTGTCAATAAGTCAATAAGCGAGTTTGTTTGCTATGAAATGAAATCGGCAAAATTGATAAATGAAGATAAATACTAATAATATGCATGAGGCAAGCAAAATGTATAAAAGAAGAACACATAATATTTGTAATAATTTATAAACTAAGAGTTTTAGATGTACAACAGCTACAACGAATCACAAGTAACCCTAAAAATTATATAATATAAATAATATTATAATTTTAGTGCATCTTATACCCTTGACAGACATGTGGTATACGTATTAAGTTTTGTATACTATTTTAGCGGAATATAAAATGGAATACAGTGTTTGATTGTTTTAAATAAAGCATGATATGAGTATATCATCAAATTTCGCAAAATTTCGATAGAGTCAGGCTAGTCAGCTGTTGGAGTGCTATTACTTTGTTGATGTGCCTATAGCTGCACAGTTGACTGGGTTGCCAAAGTTCTTATTGAACACAGAAAAAAGCTGTGTTTAATGAGCTACCACATTTGTACTGCGTGCATTTTCACAGTAGACGAACCAGCTTTATACCACTTTGCTCGATGGCTTAATTGTAGTTTAGCTTGACACACATATAGTATACAGTACTATTGCAATTTACAAATCCTATTTCTGTCAGGGCTATTAGTCGTATCTTAAAACACAACCAAACATTCGGAAAATATAACCAAAATTTTTAAAACGTAAGCTGGTTTGATGGTATAAATTCAGTTAGGTTAAAATATATAGCTAACCTTCAAAAGTATAAACACTGAGGAGCAAGAATGATTGCATGATTCATTACGATATCAAAGTAAATATTATGAAACTCTTTCAAAGTTATTTGCACTATTTTATCTTTTATTCAGTTCATAATAAAACAAGGTATTAAAATTAAAAGAATAGCAACAAAGTTCAGAAATGATTTGGAGTTTAATACGCCTAAAATTTTAGAAAACTAACATAATTTTGCTTTACTTTTACATTTTTTTAATTTGTTTGCAATTTTTTTATGTTTCTGTTAATGTTTACTTTTTTAAAACAAAATACATGATGAAATTTTGGTTAGAAAAATGTCGATTTTTTAATTTTGATAAAAGCTCTAATATAAAATAAGTTTGATTTACCTTAAGAAAATAAATAAGAAATAAATTGTTTAAATGGCAAAAACTAGTGTATATTGACCAATGGAAAGACCGAAATCTGCAATAAGTCAAACTGTAATGCTGAAAGTACACAAAAACAGCCAGGTAGGGTACTCACCTTTTACGATGAGAAAACTATAAGCAGAACATTTTCAACAGTGAAACAATGATACACGACAATATTTTTGCAACCCCGTAATAAAAATATAAAAAATACCACCACATCATTAGATATAGACGAGTTCCAATTCTCGGCATGTCATTAACAAAGTGACAACATCTCTTTTCACACGTAGGAGTATTGTGTGAACTCAGCTTACAAAACAGGATAATTTTTGCAGTTAAAACAACTAAATTATTTTTGTTTGATACAGATATACTTTTTTTAGACTTAATTAATTTTTTTACAATTTTATACTAAATTCTTTTGGAATCTTTCCCTTCTTTGTAGCTTTATTTTTTTTTTATTTAATTGACACTTATTACGAACAGTGCTATAATTTTTTTCCTGTTTACTTTTAAATTTTTTTTAAAATTAATTAAACTAATATTTTGTTAATATAAATTCTAAATTTTTATTTTTTAATTAATGTTTGACAGTAGCTAGTCGAACTAATACTTAGTTAATATTGAAAGGAATTGTTTGGCTCCAGTTCAAAAATAAGTTTACCCATTTCTTTTTTAGTTCAAAAAATCTTTAATAAATTCATTAAGTTTTTATAATATAAAATAATGAATTTATCAGAAATTTCTGAAATTAAAAAAGAAATGGGTATACTCACACTTGTATTTACAGTATTTTTTTAAGCAAAAGGAAAATACAAAAAAGGGAGTTGCTTTTATTTAAATTATATTTAGGTTTTTGACGTTTCAGTTGTGATTTTTCCAACATAATACACTTTGCCCAAAGACACAGAGAGATTTAGACGCGGTTAAAAATTTTGTAAACAATTTTGTTTTTAACAATCCAAGTTAAACGGTTTTCAATACTGATTTTATGTAGAAAAAATCTTGAAAGAATATGGGCCATGGCTAAAATCGATCTCCCTGCGATCCTATTAGGTCGCAATTGAAAAAGGAATGTTTAAATTTCAAACAGAATAACCAAATATAATGCAACTTTTTCAAATGCTTTAAATGATGTAAAAATAAATGAGTGAAGCAACCGACAATAGATACAGCATCAAAGTAGCCCGCAAGCTTAAGCATCCTTAAGCTTCAGTTGGTATTGTTGCCACGGACTATTATACAGCTGAAATAAACTAATTTGGTGTACACATTTACTTTAGCAACAGATATAAGCACGAGGCAGTACCAACCGGAAAAAAATTGTGCCTTACCTCTTATTATACTTTTCTTGTTAAAGTCTTAGAAACATTTTGCATTTTCTTTTGTATTTATCTTATACTGGAGAAAGTTTCAAAAGCCAAAATAACATCAATACAAATAAAAAACAAAACTGATGACGTGACCTTTATGAGAAAAGCTATAAGCTACTGTGTGTAAGCATAATCAAGGGGGAAATAAATGGCATAGATTTTTGTTAAGACCATGAAATTACAGGAGACCAAATATTTTTGCTGAAACCATACAAAAATATTGGTAAAGACAAAATACACAATACAAAACAAGATTTTTGTGTTACTTTTTAAAATCTCTTGCAGTCTTTTCATGAATAAGATATTCATTTTATAATGTTTCATTTTACATTCAATCCAGTCAAGGTAATTAGAAAAAAGGCTTAAAAATTTTTTATAAAATCGTTTTTTGCTGGTACTACAACTCCATTCTAAATTACAATTTATCTTGCAGACTTTTTTTAAGAAATGTTTTCGCCGTTTGTATCTTTTAGAATAAATTAACTAAGAATTGTTGTATTAAATAAGACTGATATGTTAGATTTATTTAAGTGGAAAGTAGCTTTATGTTATCTTTCTCGATAAAATGTTGTCAAGTACTGTTGCAAGTGTGGGTTATGTACTCGTTCGTTAATGAGTGTAATTTTATGAGTCTGGACTATTCGATGTATCATTTAATTTTATCACTTGATAGAACTTAGGGGTGATCCATACAGTCAACAAGGCTTATTTTTCGAACTATATATATTAATCAATTTGAAAGCTTATAATTATACCGGCAGAAAGAAGCAAAACTGTTTTCGATGGGCGCTGCATCATTATTATTTTTAAGGTTTATGTAATTTTGTGCTTCCAACATTTTTCATGATACTAGAAGTTACGAAAATCTATGATTTTACTGAATTATATAACACTAAATAATAAAAGATAAATAACATTTTGGGTTGTACAAAATTTCTCGCTATGACAATTTATATTTATTAATAAGTATGAGGGTTGCACCGTCGATTTGAACTAAAGAAAGATGCAAAAGAGAAAATTTGCTGCAGAAAAAAGGAAATTATTATCTTAACTAATATTTTCGCTTAGCAGGGAATTGACTTTAGTTCACTCTAGTGCTATTATTGCTTAATTTGTACTTTATCTCTTATTTATACAATCGTAAATAGGGCTAGCTCTTAGTCCAAAAGCTACATATGCATAAATTGCGAATTATTTTGCAAACAGCCGTATAATATCGTAATGAGAGTATTTTTTTTCGAGAACTTGCACTAACTCATGTCTCTAGTAATACAATTTTAATGGCTGTATGCACAATTACTACCACAACCCCTTTATCATATCACAATAAATATAATAAATATTATTATATTACATTTTGTGACAAATTGATTTTTTTGGTCAATAGGGACAGTATATTCTTTGATATCGATTTTTTCTATACTGAAATTAAAATATATACATATATATATATAAACCTAACTAAATATAAAATAAATATATATATATATATTGAACTAGAAGAAAAACAATGTCAAATTGCTTACTTGATTTTTCATTTCTTTCTTTTTAAAGAACTTTAAATTCTTTTCTATGTTAAAAAGGAATATTTTTTACCGAAATGAAAATCAAATGAAAGCTATGGATCTAAAAAAATTTCAGAAAAATGATTTCTTTAGTTTTCCCATACATAAAAACAAACAAAAATATGTGCTCCTATAAAAATTTCGTCCACATCTGCGAAAGTTTTCACCAAAAAAAAAGTTGAAACTTGTATGTTGTAGTCTTAACTTTACAAGACCTTAACGTTTTATGAGCTCTCTTAGTTTTTAAAATTAAAGAGATTTCCATATTTTCCTTTGTTTACCTTCTTCAGATGAAATTTTTTTTTTCGATTTCTTCAGTATTTTTTTTTTTTTTTTGATAGTTTTGAGATTATAACATTTTATAAGCGTTGGAGTAGCGTCTATTCATTAAAAAATGGCAAACCAAATTAATCCCCAAGCAACTATCAGCTGAGAAATTGGATGTCGAACAAGACAGTTGCGCCAATTCAAAGTTCTATCGGATTAAAAATAAGCATCCTTTGCTTATATAACTGAATCAGCCATATTACCGTTTAAAAAATCTAAAGCTCAAAACATAGTTAAAATAAAAAAACAAAAAGATTATTGTAAAAATCAAAACTAAAGTTGATTGCATAGTGCATTCTCTAATACTAAAAAGGCTTTCGATGGCTTACTGGCACTAGTAAGAAATTGCTTCACATTTCTGATAAAGATTTTTTTGGAATACATCTTTTATTAGATTTATAAACATCAGCCTTTCAAATTGCATAAATCGGTAACTTATGAAACTCTCTATATTTATATTTTTGTATTTACACCACCAGAAAACCATGTTGTTGCCCGGAAGTGTCTTCTGAAATAGCACAGATTATTAAGCATTATATATTTGAACTGTATCCATTTTCTATTTCTTCTACAAAAACTTTTTGTAAACGGCTCTATATCAGAACTATCGGTTGATAACTTCTCCTCAGAATTTTATATTTTTGAAGCCAGCCGTTACTCCCTGAAAAATTATAGGTTCCAAAATTTGATTTGCTTTGTATAATCTCTGTTCAAACAGGCTCATAAAAGTTACATGCTGAATAAGAAATGGGGATTTTTACATTGTCCCAAATACTTTTTCAATTTTGAAATTAAAAATTATTTTAAAACCGAATTTTCTTACAATTATTATCACAGAAAACTAAAGTACTTTGTTTTTTGGTAATTTATTTTATAGTGTGAAAACAAAGTAAATTTAATTATAAATTAAAATGAAGATTAAATATTGAATAAAAAACATCCCAGAGGAAGTTGGGAAATTCCATCGAAATAAATAATCTTTTATTTTTATCTTTACTTATCATGACCTTAAAAGCCCAATAAAGAGAAAATTACAAAATAAAAACAAAGAAAGGTCAACAATATTAAAAAACAAATAATAATTAATGTGGTTTAAAAACCACTAACTACCAATTTGTTCGAAAAATTATCACATAAAATGAAAAATTTTTAGTTCACTCTCTTTAGAGTAACATGTTCGATATGTACTCTCAAAGTTTGGGACAAAAGATTTTTAATATTTTTTTCTTTTATATAAAAAAATTGTTTTAGTTTTTGAGACACAATAGACTTTCATGGCATTTTTTAATTTTTGCTGACACATGTGTATGTGTTATCTATAGTAAAATAACTAATATTTATTATATTGTTCGGACTATAGAAGTAAAATTTCTAACTTTCCGAAATATTACACTATCCCGACTAGCGAATTTCTGGAGCATAGAGGTTGTGATGTATTTAAACTATTTTTTTCAAAGTTACTTCTTTAATGTTTACCCCTTAATTACTTTAATTATGTAAATTTCTGTGCCAAAATTACTAAAACTGCATCATTTGCTTATTGCAAATTGAAAAATTAAGAGAAAACAAAGTTTAAAAAAAAACTTTAGCATAAAATACCAAATAAAACCGAAAATAAATACATTTACATTTGTAAAATTTCAAATGCAAATGCAAACATTACTTCTACAAATTGTAATTGAATATACAACAAAACCTAAATACATTTAATGAAAAAATAAATAAATATTCAAGTAGTCAGGCAATCATTGTAATAGTATTAGTAGTTACATATACAATGCATATTATGCATACGTGTTTTAACAACTCTGCTCACAGAATGGGCATTATTTTGAAACTATGTTTTCGGACAACCCAGCATACGTTCTGGTTTGATAAAGTTTTACAAAAAATCATAGTCTCGAAAATCTTGTTAAATATAATTATGTGTGCACAGCGTGTAAATTTATATGTTTTTAAAATAGTATAAAGCAAAACCTCAGAACAATTTTATATTTCTGGCCGTAAGTTTATAAAAACGTACTTCTTTGTGCGTGGTTATCTACGGTGTAAAAATGTTTAGTAATTTTAACTTGTAGACAAGGATTGTAACCAAACTGTGGCTTACTGCTTGGATTGAGTTATTTATCAGGTATTTCACAACGTAGATGCATATTTGTTACAATCGCGGCCAGATTGAGCAAATTAAATAAGATTTTTTACTTGAAAATGCATTAATTGTAATGACAAAATTTATTGATACATTATTCAAAGTAGAATATGGATTCCGCGCAAAAGAAACTGCTCCGCTTTTAAGGCACAGAATGAATCAAGCCAATTCCTGATACCCTATTCTGAAGTGAAGCGTATCCAGTAAGGGCGTTCTATATTGATCGAAACAAATTATAGTCAGAAGGGGCAAGGTGTGGACTATAAGACGGGTGAGCCAAAATTCCCATCCACTGTTTTCCAAATAGTTTTGACCGGTCTTGCAACGTGTGGTCGGGCGTTGTCATAATAAAAGATTGTGGCCTCATGTCTGGTCGAATATTCTGGGCATTTTTCGTTGATTGCTCTCTCTTTAAATGAATCAATTGTGTTTGATGCAGGTCTCTTGTGATGGCCTAACTCGATTTTAAAAGCTCATAATACAAAATACCCTTTTGATCTCACCAAATACAGAGTATTACTTTGGCGCCATGGATATTCGGCTTCAGAGTTGATTTGGCTGGTTGGCCGGGCTTTGCATATGACTTTTTGCGCTTGAAGTTATCGTATTGTGTACATTTTTTAACAATACGATGCAAAAATGACTACGTTTTGTAGCGCTCAAGCAGCATTTCCAACATGCATAATCACCTTTCAACTTTTCTCGGCTTCAATTCATATGGGACGCAAATTCCTTACTTTTGAATAAACTCCAATGCTTTTAAACGTAAGGAAATGTTTTTTTGTGTGACTCGCAATAATAATGCAAGTTCTTTTTTCGTTTGATATCAATATTCGTCGAGTAGTGCTACCAATTCCTCATCTTCATATTTTTTCGGCTGACCAGGCCTCTCCTTGTCTTCTATGTCGAAATCACCATTTTAGAATAGCGAAAACCATTGTTAAGTTAAAGCATGTTGACAGTAAGTTTCTACCAACAATCGATAACTTTCAGCAGCTGTTTTCTTTATATGAAATAAGGTTATCAGACTTAACCGCAAAACATTTTTTTAGGCACAAAATTCGACATTATTTTAGCGATGGAAAAAATGTGGGCTTACAATTTGGCGTCTATCGAATACTGAATAATAATGACAGCTTCTTACCCTCCAAAGTACCACAAACCAGTTGTAATATTTATACCGTCTGTTGTCAAAATCGACATTGTTAACTTATATACCAATAGAATTTGCACAATAATACTGCATAAGTTATTTGCTGGTTATACATATCTTTTTTTTTGTTCAGTATATAATTAATTAATTTTAAAATAAACTTTTTTCTTATTTAAATCTTAAAACAAAACTATTTTAAACAAGCTGCATATATTTCCTCTTGTTTTTAATATTCATATTTCAACTTGCAGAAGTGAAAACATTAAAAAAAGTTAAATGCTATTAAAGTGTTACTGGGGCTTTAAGTGTTAATGTATATGTGTTTGTTGTAAATAGTAAAAATAGCATAACAAAATATTCAAATACATCAACATTTTTTTCATGTCTATACATATTTTTACACACATGGATTTACTGATAATAAATTTGAAATCAATACAAAGAGAACATATACACTTATTCCTGCATACACAAATGGGAGAACTACAAGCTAAAGTACACAAAAAAAATATTCGATACCCAAAGTGTATATTTGATTGCCAAAAATGCTGCATATAAAAACTCTAGTGTAGAAAAATATTTTTCCAATATTTTTAATGGATTTTATGCTAAAGACTTTATATGCAGTTTAATCATACAACAAACACCTACAGAAACACATATACATATAGATACAGTGATAAGCAAAAACAAATCACTGCCAGATTAATTAAGCAATGTTTTTGACAAACTAGTTCCTACAAATATTTTATATGAAAATCTTTAAACAGATAGTTTTTTAGCAAGATCTATTTAGAATTGAACTCAGCTTATACATTACAGTACGAGTCTATATGATATTCCTCTAGACTCATTAAAACTTCTCTTTTAACCTTTGTTTTCATAATCCCTACCAGGGTAGAGAAAGTGACTTTCATTTGCAATTAACTGAGCGAGTTTTAATCAAATCTGAAAATGCCGCCGAGTCAGCTTTAAATTTTAGACTTAAAGCAGAAAATGCAAACAAAAATGATTTTACTTCTTACTTTTCTTATTTTGTCTTTTTTTACGTAAGTGAATAGTATCTACCCGGGTAAGTATATCGAAATTTGTATGAACATTTCTAATATAATGTCTAAGAAGCCATCTGAAACTTTTGGAAAAACTCATGTAAATAAATGGATTTTCGTTTATTGAAATTAAAAATTATACAAAAAAGTGAGAAAAAGTATATATGTATGTATGTAATATTTATTCACGCAAATAGTGAGAAAATGAAGATGGGCCCATATGACAATCTTCACACTTTGTCTGGGTGAAGCTATGTTCTGCGCATACGGCATACGGGCTCCTTGCATTTGCCAATTTTTGTATTTATTCCCCATACAAAATTAAGTAAATATTTTTATATCTACCCGGGTAGATACCATGTGTTGAGGTTAAGAAGAGGTATAAAAAGGTGTTAGTCTTGAATCGCTTCCATATAGTGTGAGAATTTTATCACGCGTGCCTACAAGCCAGCGGAAATTTGTATGGCAAAGTAAAAAGTAAATATGGCAATAACCATCATTTTCGCTATTCCACTTTAGCATTTGGGAATTAATCAAAGTCATTGAATGCGAAAAACGTAAAAAAATTTAAAAGTCCGATTTGGGTATTAAACCCAGGCCTTTGATGGAATTGGTTGAACTCCAGTATTTTACAAGCTGCTCTTTTGAACCACGATGTATGTATTTTATGAAGAACTTTAAACTTATTTTTGCTAACACGCACATAATTAAGAACAAAATACTTTCCATCGCAAATGGTTGAACTGCTAATGTATCTATTATTATCAACATCGATTACTTTTTTGTTTACTAATAAGTGATCGTAGAGCTAAAGCAAGATAGGACAGACAGTATGAAGTTTGTAGTTATGCCACAAATAACCAACAAAAAAAATTGGCTTAAATTGCTAAAAAAAATCTGCAAAAATCACTAAAATAAATATGTAATATATTATTTCATTTCTAAAAATTCCAATTTAAAAATTAATTTTTTAAGTATATAAACAATTAAGACATATCACAGGTAAACAGGATTTCTAAGGCCCGTATTTTACTGAGCTCCAATGCCTATTAATTACTTTTTGGAATTGACTCTGTATCTCGAAATTTTTCGTTCTACACAAAAAATAGGATACAACTTGCATTTGATAGAAAAATAATTCTTCGTTTAAATTAAAAATAAAAGAAATAAGAACACGGAAGGATCGAAAACAAACTAACCAATAAACTATGTTCGTATTAATTTTTTAAACGTCTTATAGTTTCGAAGATATTCAGAAAGTTTTATGTAGGCTGATGTGTAAATTAGTCTTGAATGGAATTGAATACACTTACAGATAATATGCGCTGTTGTTTACTCTTCCATTTTGGTGATAGAACCAGGTTACTTTTCTGCAAATTATTTCAAAATGACGAGTGTGGAAACAGTTGTAGAATTAATTGTCCTTTAGAAAATCTTTAATATATTAACGTATGTATATTTAAAATACGATATATTTAAAAGTTTTAATACCACTGTTGTTTAAATAATTTCGCGAATGTGAGATTTATTTGAACAAAATTCTATTTATATTTATTTGTGTGCATTGAATTATTGCACTGAATTATATTTCAATTAAGTACTATTGTAATTTGTGAGGCTTCCATTTGCTTTTTTCACTGCAATTCGTCAGAAGAAATTCCACTTAACGTGTTTGCTTTTTTTGGGCTCTCGTCGTTTAACAACCTTCATCGCATCAACATTGATGCGATTGAGCCATACGGCTCCTTCACCCTTTCATCACTAATTGTACTTGGCAAACTTTATATTTTTGTAATAAATATTCATAAATATTTATTTTCAACCCCGGAAAGATCCAAGGAAATCCGCCTGCCCTTAATTGTTTCACTAGAATCACCACCCTTGTGCTTTCTGACCCGCCATTTTTATGATTCATAAGAAATCTCCCATTCTCAGAAATCTGATCATTCTGAAAAAAATAACTAAAATTTAAACTACTGTACCTATTACTCTGTAGGTTTTCAAAACTATTTGGTATTATTTATTTATTATTTAACTATTGTTTAATTTTTTTATAGTTATCTTTATATTGGAAATTTTTACTAAAGCGTTTTGAGTACTATTTTGTGAGAAATTATGATAATTAATAATAAAGAAAATTAGCAAACCTTTGATTAGAATTTTTAAAGATTTTTTAACTATATATTTGTTTACTAAATTATATGGAAGAAATGTACACCTTTCTAAGAAAATTTGTATAAAAAATGTTAAACTATTTAATTAAATTTTATACAAAAATATATAAATTAAATTGAATAAAAAATTTGCTTAAATCCTTGTAAATTAATTTGCTTTCTTAGCCAGAAAACTGCTGACCTTGCGCCACTGCCCGTTTCTCTTGAAAAGTGTGATGTCTTTAATGGAAAGCATTGAAAAACCCTTTGCTGGGATTATTGCATATATTTTTTGCTCGACTGTATAGCATTGGTATAATAGAATAATTTCAACATTGTCTAGTTTAGTTAGTATTTTTAAACTATTATTCTTTCTCTTCAACGATATTAAATAAACACATGTCTGTGTTTGCATTGATATTTGCTATTTTATGCATGAATGTGTTTTTTTTTATATTTGGAAATATAGATGACTCAATTTTAACGGAAATTGCATTATTATGTTGATGTGCCAAAAGCTACAAATACTACACTCGGCATTACCATTTTAGAAGTTTTGCTATTTTCATCTCTTTAACGCAGTTGAAACTTCAACGGTTTTTCTTTTCCTTTTGTGGAAAAATCATTTTCTATTTTACATGCAGTTGTCATTGATCGATGATACTTAAATGATAGAGCTTTTTAGAAGAGAATGAAATTTGAATAGGCACAGGGTATATTTTTGTAAAAAATCCAGACAGACAATTCGTCATTAACAGTTATGGCAGCCATCTTTCAGAGACAACAGCAGCATCACCATAATCCTCATGGCAAACACACACACAAAAACACACTTTTTCATTTCCACATTGAAATGCTTTTATCCTTGAACACAACTCTATCAACGTTATCATTGCCAGGGCCATTATTTTTATTGTTTAACTATAATGTTTGTTTATATGTAAGCATTAGACCAGCAGTCCTCTTACTCTTAGTCTCTTATTTATCCTGCTTATACTCATACATTGCAGTCAATGGTATTTCCATTTTCAATTCTTCATCATTTCATTACAAAAACATAAAAATTGATATTCAATTGAATTTCATTTGAATGATTTATTTTCATTCTTTCCCTAAAGTTATACAAAAAAATATTTAATTTAAACTTTCAGCGTTTTTATTTTAAATTCATTAAAGTAAACTTGTTTTGTTTATATATGCACTCATACGATTGTATGTGTGCATTAGGATTTTATTGCTGACCATTAAATGATTTATTTTGTGTTTGTGAAAGCAAAAATTTAAAACATATTTTTAGGGGTTGACAGTTGATTTTTTGAACATATTTGAAATCAATTTGCGTCTGCAAAAGTATGAAGTGTTTTTGAATATATTTTTTATGATAAATATTTAAATGGTAGAAAATTCATGAAATATTTATATCAATTTATTTTTAGTAGGAATGATTTCTGTTTTGAATAATTGATATTTTGTTGAGGAAATTGAAAAAATATGTTAAAAAATATATTTAATTGCTGAATTTTTTTTCATTCTATGCAATAGACTATTATTAATTTAAAAGTGGAAGTGAAAATCTGTTTCACTACTTTTTTAATTTAAAACAGGATATACATTATAGATGCAAGCTTATTTAATTTATTTTTTTATATACATAGATTGGAAATACGTTTGAAAGAATTCGGAGAACAACAACTCCTAACTTTGTTTAACCGCAAAAACTGAAAGCCTCAGCCGTAAGCAAAAGTTAAAGGTCTTCGAAGAACTTTTGCTCCCAAACATTATCTTCATGTGAAGTAATTTATTTTTTTCATAAATGTTTGATAAAATAAAGAAGCAAAAATATTATTTGATTAAATTTTTTAAATAATTTCGTCTGAACAGAAAATACGTTTATGGTATATTTATGATATGCAAGGAAATTTGAAAACCTCTGTGGAGCTTTCGTGTATTTTTAATAAATACTTTTCTAAGCTGCTCGTTTGAAATATCTCCTAAAAGATATATGTTTTTTAAATATTTTTGCGAAAGTCATAAAAGTATATTTTAGCCAAAATTTAAACATTTTACAAACTCATTTCAAAACCTCACCTTTGATTATTTTTCACATCTATTCAAACTCAGTTAATTCTAAAAAACACCTGCAGCATATTATTCTGGAATATATGTTGCATCAGCACATATTTTGTTAAGAAATCTTGCAATAATATTTCCAATCTTATATATTTAAAATTTAAAAATATATGAAGTCAGATTTTCTTTATGTTTTCATTATCATTGCAAAACTCATAAATTCATTACAATCGGTGTATATTTGTAAGAGTTGCAACCTCTTAAAGGTTTTTAATACGCAAAGTCGTTGATTTTGACATCGCGTAGGTCATCGTGTATGCCAACAATGAGGCCCACCAGTTTAGTTTTCTGAAATTTAAGGTAATGTTCTATCAAATGAAGATATTATTTGATAATATTTTAATATGCATAACTATGTAATCAGCAGTTACTTTATGCAAAAACACGTATATTGTTAAACAAGATTTTCAGATTGAATGTCCGCTGACATGAAACTTGTCTTCTTTTTAAATAAAAAAATCAGTAAAAATTTTTATTGGTTGTAGGTCAAACTACATGCATTTCATCAGTTGATCTTAAAACACACTATAAAGTATTTCTGGAATGAACGATGAAATTTGTTGTGGTTTCTTTTTCCAACCAGTCAAATTAGATAATTCCATGCACTTTACAAAACAAACATTCGGCCATATTCTACCAACCGATTTCACTGTCCTTATTCTCAAGTAAGCCAACTTCATTCTTCGGAGGCAGATAGGAAATATGTATTTGAGAATAAATAATTAATTATCATTATACGAAATACTATTCCGAGTTTTCTTTCTAACATATTGTATTATATTACTCAAGCTGACTGTTGTAAACAACCCCTCAGAGATAAGTGTACTATTTGAAACATAAATTAACTGATCCAAAATAAATGAAAACAAATAGGTTCAGTATTATAAAATTAATATAATAGTTAATGGATAATTTAAAATTATGTGCAAATATGTAAACGATTTCTATCTGTTTTTAAAACTTATTTGCGTATTTTCGTATCTTTTTTAAGATTTTTGCAATGCATACACATTTTCAGTCAAATTTTAAAAAAACCTGCCGAATAATAAAGTGTGCTGCAACAGTTTTCTAAAAAAACAGAAGTATAAATAAAACAAACTAATGATGCCAGTAACGGAGATAAAGCAGAATATACTGCCTTACTGAAGCATACTTTTTGTATAAAAAGAATAAAAAATATATTTAAACCATCTTAAAATATTTGAAGAGAATATTGTGGAGCCCCTATTTTTGAGTTGATGCTCTTCAAAAACTTATAATTGTTAATCGATTGCCTAGCTGCGTGTGGTGCAAAAATCACATTATTTTAATATTAAAAAAATTCATACATGAAAAATCTGATAATAAGAAAACAAGTAAAATTTATAAGATAATAAGGTATTTTTTATTGCAATAACTCAAAATTAAAGACTATGCCTTTGTTCTACCTTTCCTATCTCTTGGAATTCTAAAAAATGTGGTCTGTAGAACACGGCTTTTCGACTAATGTAGTCAGTTCCCACTTGATTGTTTGCTAATTCCATGAATTCCCATTATCTATTTAATCCTTTTTGGTATATCTCAATATTTTCTCTTACTGAAAATCATATCTTTACAAATATAATAAAGTTTAAAAAACTTATAAAATTTAAATGCCAACCAATTAGAAGTGTTATTTAATTTACTATTTCTACACAAAAATCAAATATATATAGAAAACTTATAATTTGGATAAAATAATGGTTTGAATATGCACATAAAAAAAATCAACATCTCGCATTTTCATTCTCGCTCAAGCTGGAAACTATCGTATTTATAGCAAATCGCATAATATTAATATATCTTAGAAAGTTATGTCAACTTACAGCCAGAACTTCTTTAAATTTGGGAAATAATGGCGGTTTTCACATTACCCTCATATTACACAATAGCCGAAGTTACTCTAATATGACAATATGAACACCATGTGAATCACCCAAATATGTTTTTATTTATACAACATAGAATTTAAAACTAGAAACTGAATTTTAATAACTAATAAAAAACTTCAATTTAATTTTAACTAAATTGTTTTCTTCTATTTTATTCTCCTTCTAGGTATGAAACCAACCCAAAGCTAATTTTGTTATTAAATATAAAACTAACACGTTTAATCTTCAAAGGTATTTAAATCGAATTGTAATTGAATTTCCACAAAATTTACATAACTTTTTAACTACATAAATATGATATGAAAATATAACTTAATGACAAGATATAAAAGCCAAATAAGTGTATTTTTAATTTAAAATGCTTACAAACTCTCACACCCAGTAGACAAGTACCAAAGAGACATGTAACTGTGACAGTATCTATGTCTAAATGGCCAAGAAGAAAGTTTAGCTTACTGACATAAAATAATAAGACCTTAACAAAAATAAAACATAAAATAGATATTCCCCTGATAGAAGTTAAACGTAGGAATATATGTATACTCACTCGTATATAATTTTCAATGAATATTATTTTATGTATGAGTAACTACGGACTAACAAATTGTGTTTTTTTTTGAGTAAACAAAATAATTTTATAATTAAAATATTAAAATTCCATAAAAATACAAGGAACTGAATGAAAGGCATGTTTAACCTCATGCAACCCTTAAAATTTGTAAAAAGAAGTAGCTTAAGGAAAACTGATTAAACTTTCTGTGTAAAGGGTAAATTGTTAAATAACAATGCTCAATACGCAAATGTTATGGAAAACTAAAATGGAAATATTAACTATTCAATCAAGCAAATGATACTATCGCTTAACAAAAATCAATGAAAACAATACAAGCACAAATTTACAAGATTGAAGAGGTGCGTATGGTAAGTGTGCGTTTGTGAAGGTGAACAAGGAAGAAAAGAGTTTACGACAGTGCACCACTCAGAAACGATAAGATAGTAAAAAAATAATCCTACTTTAGCTAAATTTTGTTTTGGAGTGCAATGTTTAACCAAATTTTGTGTATAAAATATTTGAGATATAAGCTGATTTTCGAGTTATTGGAATTTGTCAGTAGCTATCAATAGGTAATTAGCTTCTATATACTAGATAGTCGATCATAGTGAACACCACAGAAACGATGAAGCAGATGAATTTGTCAGACGAACTGCTGCTAGTCCTCTTAAGTGCCCAGAGCCTTTTTGCAGTTTTATTTGAACTCACTACAAAAGAATAACAAAATACTAATCTAAAAGACTTTGAAGTTTCCTACTTGCTGCAGGCTAAGACATTGGGAAAAAATCGAATTAAATTGAATTCCACAAAAACAACGCACAACAGGTTACTGGTTTTTTTCTCTGGTCATTGTAGTTTATACTTTATAAAGAAGTAACTCAGTGTGTTCCTTATGCGTGGAAGCAGATAAAACAATGGCATACAGTGTTTGTCAGTGTATGGTTTTGTGTAGCAGTAGAAGGGGGGTCTTTGAATTTGCGCTTCTATACTCAGCTAATATTAGGTGTGCTTCTTCAGCCTTTGTGCTGATTTTCATACCGAGTGTCAGACCAAGCTTGAAATAATTTATTGCTCTATGACACAAAAGATTAATCAGGTACTGCAACGCTAGACTTGGACCAGATCTTTTCCTCTTCAATTTAATTCAAATGTGTGTAATATGACAAATTTCAAATGTTTGCCACTGTTTCGTAAAGTGATATGGGCATGAAAAGTTACTTTTTAAGATGTCATCCTGCTCGAATCATGCGTTATTTATGTCCAAATAATTCTATTTGGGAAAACTAAATTGGTTTTAAAGAATTTTGCATCAACCAAATCCAAAGCCTTCACACAAGATTAACTTTTCGTTGTTGCATTATCACTTAATAAACCACGTCTTAGTTAGATAAATGTCATATGCGGCTTGTCGAATGACAACTGTGTTGTTTATGAAAAATTAGCCTCGTCGCTTAGTTTTGTTTTCCGACCAAAATTGGTTCTTTATCGTCACTGACTTTAAACTTCTATGTTATTTCGATCTTGGATGGATGGATCTGAATTGTTGCATATTTTCTTGGACTGAAATATCGATTGATAAACGCCAGTTCTCGTCTTACGCCACAATCTTATGGCAATCGTAGCAGCTGGTAGAATTATGTATTCAACAGCGCTGTTTTGAAGCTACATATCGTAATATGAAACGTAAAGCCATGTAAGTAACTAAAATTTCAAAATAGGTTTTTTTATTGAATATTGTGTACCATGTGAATATGTACGTTCCTAGAAACTGTAGTATTTTTTTTTTTTTTATCTTGGACCAGCACTCAGGGGATGACCCCTACAAATGCAATGCATTGTGCTGGAACTAGTGGAAAGGGATAGTGATAGATATTAAAGGAGGTGAAGCTTCATTCGTTCTTTACAACTCTGCTTGTTTTTTTGCACGTTTATTCGTAGAGCAGTGTTGCAGCGCCTCTGGTGGCGAGGAGGACATTACGAGGTTTTGAAGCTGTGTTTAGTTTAGTAGCCTATTATTAATTTTATTTTACTTCGCCGTTGATTGTGCTACTCAGTAACAACGAAGGAGGGCGCTCTGATGTTACATTGGGATTAGTATCAGCTGAAGTTGGTACTGTTCAGTGACCAGTGACCATGCCTTCGCCACTGAAACCTTCCGCCAACAACTGACACAAAGGCACACCAATGCACATCAGAGAAATGCGTGGTGTTTTTATTTCATGACTCTGTCTGACACTGGGTTTGAACCCAGGTCCTTCGGTTTGTAGTCAACGTGCTTACTACCTGAGCCAACGCCACCCTCAAATAGTGTCCAAATAGTGGTGAATCTATTAATTTTATGCAAGTTTTAAAGAAACTTCTTTTTCAGGTTGCTTACCTAAACATTTTATTAAACTTCTTCTCCCTCCTGTAAAATCGAAAACAATATTATACATTGCTCAACTGAATATACACAAATGCATCGTTGTAGTGCCCGAACTATCCAATCTTTTACAATACCTTATATTTCGAAATATGAATTGCATTAAAAGAAAATCAAAAACCAACTCTAAGAAACTCTAAATCAATAATATAGTACTAACATTTGTATCTAAGTGTATAGTATGATTAGTTCAACTCGATGGTAATAATAGAAAAGAGTCATACAGTGTGTTCCCATAAGACATTTCATATTCAATAGACCGTCATTTTAAGACTTGTCATGACTCAACTTGTAACTTTTTCACAGATGACAAGCAAAAAATTCCTTATTTACAAAAAATTAATGCTTCAACAACGCATTCAAAAAATTACAATTAGAAAAATTTTGTGATTTTTTTTGGGTCATCGTGAAAGACCTTTTCGGCCAGAAAATGTGAGGCTGGTGGAAAAATTTGGGCAGCTGGGACAAGTAAGTGTAGTGAAGAATCGAACTCATAAACGTTGCTCCAGTACAGAGACAGACAAAGTTGTGGGTTCTAAAAAAATAAATAAATGCGTATGAACGCGTATGCATTTTATATTATTATTATGTACTTAGCAATATTATTTACGTATGTATTATTTTCAGGTATAGCAAAAGGGGATTAGATTTTCTACTAATTATAAAAAGAAAATGTTGAACAATTTAGCCAAAAACACTTAATCTATTTTTGAGATGAAGTTTTATACGATACTGATTTTATTCAATATTCAGTTTTGTTACACGATTAAATGTGTGAGCAAACATTTTAGTGCATGATGAATGGTGTGAGTGAAACATGTTTGATCACCCGAAAGACTTTTACTTAAACGAAGAGTTCACCACTACAATGCTGATTTTACTCAA
Source organism: Gymnocheta viridis (assembly GCA_956483585.1). Classification (NCBI taxonomy): domain Eukaryota; kingdom Metazoa; phylum Arthropoda; class Insecta; order Diptera; family Tachinidae; genus Gymnocheta; species Gymnocheta viridis. The sequence continues at coordinate 7,533,674 of OY101440.1, forward strand.
CGTTGATTTGTTTTGCATGATTAAAAGTGAATAACAAATTTAAGGTATGATTAAATCAGGAAAAAAAGTATTTATTATTGTCTTTCTCTGCTCCAGAACAACTTGGCAATCAGCTGTTGTTGCACATTGTGTTGAGAAAACTCAGTATTATTCATTTGTCGTTACCTTTTAGAATTGCGAAATGCGGCCGGAACTGGATGATATTAATGTGGACAACAATTATTTGCAACAAGGCAAAGCTACATGCTCAACACGTAACGGTACCATCGCTCCTTTGGAACTATGTAAAATATAACGTCAATGCTAATGGCTCAAAATTGACTTAGTACTTCAGAGATGGAATTCGTGAACTAATCGATGATATTACAGCCGCAAATGTGGTAGTTTTTGCTTGAATATTTCATGAAAAGAATATGGTCCTGCAAATGTAGCTCTGGCTACCATTCGGCTGATAGTTTTTTTCTACATACATTCAAAATTAAACCTCTTATTGCACGACCCTATATACATATTATTTATTTTTTTGTAAATCAGTCTTTGTTATATTATTTGTTTGGCATGTTTGGCTGGTTATACCTATTGTCATAACATAATGGGGGATATTATTGAAAAGTTGTCATCAACCCTAATTTAGTTTTAATAACTTATAAACTCTCTTTAAAGGGAGCATATGAAAGGATAACACACAATACATACACACTTACTGAATTGTCTGCACATTTAAAGCATATACGATTAAAGGGACCAAGAAGACAACAACAAAAAGTAAAAAATACATAAACCTTTAAAGTGTCCTTTCATTAAAATAACACAAAACTTACATAAATCCACAAACATACGAAAAACTTTTAAACGTAACGCTTAGAAGCATAAATTTTTAACAATTTTAATAAAAGGATAGAAATGGCAACCAAAACAAAATTTTGTAAGTCACTTACACTCACACTTAAGCCGACATTTTTATGACAAACTCTTATTAGTTTCTTTTGGAAATTCTGTTTAACATTTTTGCCTCACAAAAGGTTTCTGTCGTTTTTTGTTAGACAGGGAATTAGAAGTCTGATATGATGTTACGTTTAATGTGCTAGATGGGGTGAGTGTTTTGGCTACTGGTAAATGTTTATAATTTTCCCTTGTACTTGTATTTTCCATTTTTTTCATGCATTTCCAATCATTTAACTGCTAAATGTATTCCTGTATAATTACTCAATTCAAAAGCGTAAATAATTAATGAGTTGAACGTGTGTATGTCTGTATGAGTTCAATACACTACGGTGTTAGTTTGCTTTATACTCGTTGTAATTAATTATGTGATTGAATATAATGACTTTGTATAGTCAAACTGATTCCCATGAAAATTTTATGAATTCAGTGTGTGAATCTAAATAGAGAGGTAGAAAGTAGAAAACCGAGTAAAAGGTTCACATTTTTATACAATATAATAAATCAAAAAATCTAAAATTTTAGGAATTAAAAGACATAATATGTTAAAACATGTATTAAGACGAGTCATGTCTTTCCAGAATGAGCTGTAAGGGTTAATAAATAACGTAGCCATAACACTATAACTAAAGGTTGGGTTTTTTTGAGATCATGTTTAGATTGGAGAAATTTGGTAACAAAACCTGGAACTTGTGAAGAAATAAGAACCACTAATAGTCTAGACAATCAATGATATGCATGAAGCACGAATCTAAATATAATAATATTGTGCTCCTGTATAGCCATGAAGAAGTCTCATCCAAACAGCTTCTCTAGTATATTCTTCAATTAAAATGTACGGACATGTACTTTGTCGATCGCTTTACCTAATGAAGGCTATTCAACAGATGATGATAACAAACCAATGAAGCACCATCTCCATCAGCCCCAATGATTTAATAGCTCAATAGAAAACTCACGGTGTTATGGGTTTGCTGACTGATTGACCGAAATATATACTGTTCTGGCATTATGTCGCTTCAGTATTTTCAGATATTGAATACATGCTAAAAACTATAAATGGTATAAATTAATTTTATAGTTAAATCAATTACTCATGTGATCAAAGAAATATTTTCTAACAAGTTTCACAAGTTCTGATTAACTGAAAATTGGAATTTTAAAATTATGCAGTTTTTTCAATTGGAATAGAACTTTTATTGTAAGTTATTGCGGCTGCACTAACTATATAAATATCGAACAGAATATAAATATCGGCAATTCGCTTAAAATAAAAGTTGTTCGAACTGGTATCTAAATTACAATTCGAAAATATTTTTTGTTCATTTCCTATTACATTAACAATAGGTAAAATATCTAAACCTTTAATTAGATTTTAACAATTAATGCTGCACAGTCGCATACAACTTTTAATTTTTAAAATTGTTTGATTTTTTCTAATTCTGTTCTAGTTTTGTGAAAAAATTCTTCTGAAAACTTGACTAAATTTATGTAACAAATAAAAGCCAGATTAATTATATTAAGAATATCTAATATATTTTGCAAATTTTGAAAGAAAAATTATGGCATTTTATTTTTCATTTAGAATTCCGTTCATTATATTCGTACAATTCTATATGAAGCGTGTATGATTTAATTTTAATTGCACTCATTTTTAAGTCTATTCTTTTGAACTATTGAAAAATAAAATTTTTAGTTTTAAAAGTTTTTTTGAAAAACTGTCGAACAATTAAGTTCTATATTTTTTAAATTTAGCCATTTTTTACTCCCATTTGAATTACTTGAGTTCGACTTTTTTCACTTTTACATGAATTGAGACAAATATAAAAATTACCAAGGATCGCAATATAAATTATATAATATTTTTCTTAAGGTATTCACGAAACCGAGAAGAAAGTGAAGACCAAAAACGAAAATTTTTAAATATAAAGTCAAATATCTTTGAAAATATTAGAGATAACACAAAACTTTACAAGGAGCGTTTATTTAAAAAAAATCGAATAGTATTTGTAATATTTTTGAGGTGAACAAGGTTTTTCATGCCCAAAGTAGTCAATTTTGACACCCTGTAGCTCAACGTGTGTTTCACCAGAGAGGTCAACATTTCTTTTCTATGATTTTTAATAACATCTTTTTGTACTGGATCGAATATTTCAGAGATACAGATTTATTATTATTTTTTCTAATTCCAACCAATATTTGGCAACGCATAGATTAAAATATAAAAGATGTAGCAAAATTAAGTTTTACTGATGGTGCACCATTGACTAAATATTAGTTATATTTTTGCGTATAAAAATTTATTATCATGTTAATTTTTATAAATATAAAAAAAATTTGCCAAAGCAAAACTAACCGCAGCAGCTTTAATGAATATGTTTTTTTTTAGTAGTTATTATGTTCTGTGGTGATTCTGAAACACAATGGTCAGAGCGTGGCTGACCCTCAACTTTTAAGACTATTCACGACTCGATATAATTTGTACAGTTCTTACGCTAGTACAATTTCGTTGCTATAGAGAGAATCACTTACTTTACAATAAATGCATATTTTATTTTTTCACATGGCTTACAATTTACCTAAAGGCAATATATCTTTAATATTCTTTAAAAAAAAGTCCACTTCGTACAGGAATTTACATTGCATTTATATATTTTTAACATTTTTCAAGAATTTGAGTATTTTTATTTTCAATTTCATGTGGTATTTATGTCTCTTTTCTCATGTGAAAGCAAAATAAATAAACTGCATATAAAAATGTCCTTTTAAGTTAAACATCAATATTTGCATTGTTATAAAAACTTTGTTAAACAAATAAAGGTATGCCAAAAACTTTTATAAATTTGTATGCAAAAACTAAAAAAAACAAGAAAAAATAAATACAGAAAACTTTCCAAGACAAAAGTTTTTAAATTGAAATTCATTCGTATGCAACCATATGCCGTCATTGCAAGTAAAACAATATTAAAGTCATACTCTCTTAAAGTCATCTAACTGCCAATACATATACACACACACAAATGTACTCATACATATATGCATTTAAGCATGTTACACTAATGTATGTATTATATATAGAATGTCTACAAGTAGGATTTTTTGGCCAACATACCAGAGAATATACCAGACTTAGCTTAAGCAGAAGGGAAAGAAGAAGGCAGAAAAGTAACCTATTATACCAGAAACCCCTAAATGCTCGAGAAAAAGTATTTCTCACACTTTCCTAAGTTGATTTTTTAGTTTCCGTTTTGTCGCTTTTTTTCATTTTGCAACGTGAGAGAATGCACCATGCCACATCTATTGTTGTTGTCGTTAAATTTGTAAACTTTTAGGTAGACGTAGTTTTTTAAATTTCTTCATACTCTGTATTTTCTTTTTGCAACACATCGAATTTTCTAGTTCAATAAATATTTTAAGGAAAAAATACTTGCACGTACCACACATGACTGTAGAGGGAAAAAATAACAAAATTAAAAACACATAGATGTTTTTTAGAGCAGAACATGCAGGTGGCAAATTTTAAGGATTCTACACAACTTTTTTACTTTTATAGTTTTTTCTTTTTTTCAGAAATGTTCTTATTTGCTTTAGTAGTTAACTGGGTGACACATGTGTGTGTTTCTGATAGTTTTTCTATACAAAACATTTGATAGAAACTTTTGTTGCAATACTTTTTTCACTTCTACGAGTACCACTGATGCTTAAGGATACGTGCAGGTTTATCTGAATTTTTATGCATTTGCACTTTAGCACTGTTGTGGTTTAGAGTCTTTCTTCTGCAATTTTCTTCAAAATTAGGAACAGCGTTTATTAATCTTCTTTATTTACAATTGAATTTAGAATTTTGCTATAATCTTTACCAGCTTTAAAATTATAATTCTTTCATTTGCTTTCAGTTAAACTTCACTATTTGCTGATATTATGATTTTCAAAGAAAAATCAAAAACACATAAAAGATGCATTAGAAAACCTTTTTTAAGGTGTCAAAGCTATTTAAATATTATGATACCCAAATTTGGTAATATTGCAATTAAATTTCTATTTTATCCCACTTCCTGAAAAAAATAAATTTAATTTCTCAAGATATCTTAAAGTCGGAAGAGTGTTTGGTTTAAAGTGTATGGAATTTAATATTAATATTAAGATATTTTGTATTGAGATTTTAAAATATCTGATAACTTAAGGGTCATATCAAGTTCTTCAATAAAGTAATATTGTGGAATCAGCTTATTTATCAGGAAAACTGTTAGTTGTTCGTAATTAATTTGTCGGATTTACTCGAACTTATAGGTTTTTTATATTTTAAAATAAAACGAAAAGCATTTTAATTAGTTCCACTACAGATGCTCTGATCATGTGCATAGTACTAATTAATTCTGGTCTTGGAAGTTGACCATCAAAACATTCTTTATTTTCATAAAAAATATGCTTTAACTCGTGATACAATTGCATTCATAAACTATTTCATATCACTGATGACATCCGAAGTTCGACACAATATTCCATACTCAAAAAGAGGAAGGAAATAAAACTCAATACTTTAAAATTATTGGTACCTTGGCATCAAATTTTTTGAGCAATTAAATTCAAGTTACTAAATTTTTCTCTGATCGACTGTAGTTAGAAATAAATTGCCAAGAAATTTGGCTACAACGTTTAAAACATGTTTGAGGTTATTTTGCATTATCAAATATAATTCACAAAATTTCTCTTATTATGCTTAAAAACTTAAGTATTTCTCCACAAACTTTTTCATTTGTAAAAATTATTTTTATTATATTAATAAAATATTGACACTATAGTTGTTGCTGTTCCAAAATATATATCGTTAACTAAAACGCAAATTGTCCTAACTAACAATTTAAATCGATTTTTTATAAATTCTGTTGTGTTTTATCAAAAAACACCACTACAAATAAAAATCTGATTTCTGTTAAGAATTCAAGAAAACAATTAACTACAAAAATGTACCTAAGACCTTAGTAAATATTTTCTTAGAATATATGAATGATTTGTAATACCGATTAGGTGGCGCTCAGGTAGTCGTAAAAGTTAAAAATTTCCCGAAAATTTTGTAATTTTATTTGTTTTTTTTTACTTTAACATTGAGATACATATGCTATTTATTACAAAAATGTACCTAAGATCTCAATAAACAACTCATGCAATCACACACCGACCCCAGCAGCACAGTTAAAGCAATAAGCCGAATCTTTGGGGGCCCATAAAAAAAGTCCAAGACTTTGGGCACAACTTGGAGACACGGCTCTTATTTTTTGGTCTTTTATCACGTAGTGGTGTTATCAAGGAAATAAGAAGGTGGAAGAACTCTACAGAATCGCTAAAAGAAAATTGTGTTTTATTTTCTGTAAAACTTGTATTACGTTTTCTGTATTGGTGCTTAATTTCATTCTAGCTAATTCTATGCTATTCAAAATGTTTAACTGACCGTATTTTTTAGTTCAACTTTAATTGCATATTTTAATTACCCCAACTTTGTTTTTTATAACTTAACTTGTTCTCATTAACACTTAGAAAAGGCCTAATTATTATTTCACATATTATTGTTCTAATAAAAAAAAACTTTTGCAATTACTGTCTTGATATTAAAATAAATAAAAGCAGGCATAAAATAGAGAACTCATAACATTTCTACAGAATTTAAGAACTCTTGTAACTCATGCTGATATTTAAATTTCAAAAACAAAACTACTTTTTTTACTTGCGGGTAAGTTTTTATGTGTGGGTTAATAATATGCAATTTAACAAGTGCATTTATAAAATGCATACACAGTAAGATTTTGAGCATAATTTCACACACACACACACACACACACACTTCCACAATAAATTGTTCAACTCCTTCATACTATTCTTAATACTTACATACATATTCATCATGTAATGAAATCTTAAATAAATACCCACTGATGCACATAATAACAACTCTTGAGAACGTAGTATCAACAAAAACCAAAACTAAACTCATTTTGAAAAAGCCACCATTCATATTTGCAAAATAATATGCCAGCATAGTTGTTGGTGATGAGTTTTATTTAGGCTGAGAAATTTTATCTAGACTTTTTATTTTAATAGACAAGTGAAGTAGTTTCCTTAAAATGTATTTACATTTAGCAAGGCAAAACTCGAGTTAATATTGCAAAAACCCAGCGAACGATGTTTTCAACAAATAACAAAACCCATGGTGTTAAGTGTAGTGCATATTTAGAAATTCAGAAAAATTATATTAAAAAAAACAATTAAAATTAAAGAATTAGTAATTGATTTATCCGTAAATAGATACGTTTAATTAATTTATGCAAAACCGTGTTTAAAAATAAAATTAATTTTCTTATCTGTGTTTGTTTTAAATATTATATCAGCAGAATGAAAGTGGTTTATATTGAAAGGAATGGCTTGGCTCAAGTGGAAGTACGAGTTTACTAGTTATTATTCATCGCCAATTTATTATTCATCAGACAAGCAGAACGGATGATTGATACACCGTCTTAGCCCCGTCCTTTGTTCCATTTTACAACTTTTTACACTTTTATAATATATAATTTAACGAACTAGAATTGAGTAAACTCAGATTTGATCTTGAGCCAAACAATTTCTTTCAATAAAAATCAGAAATATTTCAAAGGATTTTGTTTATCAATTATACAAAAAATGTTATCATAGAGCAATAAAATTGTTTTAATTGAATCTACACTTTTCAATCAAAAGTATAGGAACCTCGATATCACAGATAATGTTGATATGACTTGTCTTAGTTGGAAGAAAATAAGCAACATATTTTGTCGAATACTAAATTATTGAAAAAAATCCTTACTATGATATGATAAAATTATCAACTTCTTAAAGGTTCCTATTCAATTGTGAATCTTATAATATGAGTACTGAGTACTAGAATATCCATTTATTTGACTATTGGTTTTGTTCGAAAAAGTAATTAATTGATTTTGGAATTTTAAAATTGCTTGATTAATCGAAAAATGCTTTTAAATTATTCGAATAACTCCAATAAAGCAAATAATTAAAAAAAATTCAAATAATTGTATCCAATGGAAAAAATAAACAAAAAAATTAATACATAAAACAATAACGCAGTTAAAAACAAACAATAATATAACAATTTATTTTTACTACACATAAATTTCTAAAACTTTTAAAAATTAATAGTACGAGTATATCAAAAATTATGTTTAAAGAAAAACTGTACTTTTGACGAGATTTGATTCACATTTTTTAAAATAGTATAGAGCTTAGATGTTTGCTTCTTAAACAGTTTCTTTGTTTTATTTTAATAAAACTTGACGTTAAAAAGACCATTTCACTTAAAGTAGATATTTGGTGATATCGAAAGGTTGCATTAAAAAGGTTTTCTAGTTTTTCTGATATTTTATTTGTCTTCTCTAAATACATGAAATCAGTTTTTATTCTAATATAGTTTGTGCTAGATTTTTTGTTGAAGAAATTACACATCAAATACAATAAAAAGATGTGAAAACTAAATATGTCTCGTTTTAAATATAAAACTGTTAAGTTTTGTATGATAAACGTCAAACTAAATATAAAAAAATTGCGAGTTTCGTATTAGGCATTTGACGTTTATCATCATTTACACCATTTGTCACGCATACACATTTAAAAAGGGACTAAAATATATTTAGCAGCAGTGAAATGCGCATAGGGAATCAATAATCAATTGCAATTTGTTTTTAACAAAATTGTTAATGTTTTATTGAATAAGTAAAATATTAATTTTGGGAAAAAGTGCGAATAAAAATATAAATACTTAAATTTATTTTATTTTTATTAATCAAGAATGAAAAAATTAAAGCACTTTTTTTAATATTATGTTTTTTTAAACATAGTAATTTCTGATGTAAGTCTGCTTCTCATTTAGAGCGAGTTCTTCCAAAGGCTTGTTCCGCAATTCTTTTAGCATCAATATGTAATCTGTTGTCATAACTCGTTCCTTTGCCCAATCTACTGAAGTATTTAAGGCCTGCACAGCTTCACGATTTTTAACGTGTTTCATAATTTTATTCTCTAACTCCACATTTTCTGTGTCTGATTCTGAACTTACTACACGAAGTATTGTAAGAGCTAATAATTCAGTTAAGAATTTTGCGGTGAAATAAGTTGGTTATTGTGCGAAATTCCTCCACCTCTGAGAATGAATATGCTTCCAACAAGACTTTATATATGTGTGTACAATGTCAATCATAGAAGGCTCATGGTAGAATAACGAACTTTTTTTTGTTCACGTCTGTCAAAATTTGCTTATGTTTTACCAACATTTGTTTACAAATGCAAATAAGAAAAGGATAATGAAAGAAAATTCTTAATAGAGCAGAAAATGCAAGCAAACACACATGAGAAGATATAATTTTTTTGCCATTTTTGTATAAAAAGGCAGAAAAATATAAAAAATAAAAATTCGGTTTAGCGAGCTCTCAACCAATGCGGACTATAGAGTATGTAATCCGTCATAAATTAAATTCGGATTACTAGATAGTTCGGATTACACACCTTCGGATTAAGGAGCTAGTACTGTATCTAAATCTAAAACGTTTAATCTATTAAATTTATGTATTTTCTAAAAACAAACTAAATTTTTGCTAGCAAAGAAAAGTAGAACAATTTCGATATTACGATTTTAGTGATTGACGCAGAATTTAGCAATTAAATATGTATAATTATTTTTTTTTCTATTTTTTTGTGTTACAAGTAAATATTGTAATACCACTTTTATTTTTTTAAAACATTAACATAATGCGAATCTTATTGGGTTATTCACACACAAACATATATTATAAAATTAAATGCAAGACTAAACTATAATATAAATTTTTTTATATTTACTTGAACTAAAAGCCACCACACTTTACAACTTCTACAGCTGCTACTCAAATAACTTTTGTAAATTATAATCTGTGCATGTATTTTGTTTAACGTATACTCGCACATAAAATAACTAATTCATTCACCCACAATCAGACATAGAAAATTAATTTGGAGTATGGTGTAAATTTTTAGTAGCGACAGAGTGTAAATCTGGCATGTAAATTAAAGAATTTATACCAAGATCAATTTAAAAGTACTTTTTGTGCTTTAAGAGTATTAAGTAATTTGAAGTGAAGAAAAATATATGAAAAATATATTAAATAAAAATAAACACTTTTGGAAAGCTTTCTTTTTATAAATTTTACTTTAAAATTTTGTTAGCCACTGTTGCTAAAAAGGGTCAATTTGAAGTCTCTTATTTTATTAAAGTGTTTCGAACACATGTACAAATAATTGTTACCCTTTAAAAGGCATTTAAAAGTGACGTTTATCCTGAACGTAGTGACAGCTCTTGAAAACTTCGGAGATGTAAAGCAATATTGATTTTTTTCGACAATACTTTGTGTTTAAAAATTGTCTGTGATTGAATTCTTAAACATAAAAATTCAGTTGTGTTTTTCGAGATTTAAAAAGGGATATTCTTCTCTCGTTACAATACATAGAGAAGTATTTGTATCAAAAAAGCTGGCCAAGAGGCAAACTTGAATTTAAAGAAATATTACAAAATAAATACGCAGCTCGATACACAATAAAATTTCACATCATATTGTAAACTTTTAAGAATTTATGTTGCGACTTGTAGCTCTGAGACATTGAATTTAGGAAAATGAAGAAAACTACATGCGCTTTTAATCTTTTTTTTCGGTTTCAAGATGTTTATATGATATATTTTTTGTGGCTAAGCGAATAAAGGTATTATTACATTGATATTTCACTGAAAGATTTGTTCAAAAGCTATTTTTGATATTAAAAAAAGAAACTATCTTGAATATTAATGTTGAAACAATTCGTTTTTAAGAGTAAAGGTAGCAAATGTATAAATTATAGTTTACACCGTAATAAAATTAAGAATCTCTGATTTTAGATGAAAGAAAAAGTTTGCGCAAGTTTGCGCCAATAACGTTTTTTTTTTAATTTTCAATTTTAATTTTTTTTCTCATCAGGCAATTCTGCAAATACTATTTTGACGTCATGATCTTTTGTGGCCCATGAATTAATTATTGATTTTATATCTTATTCAAAGGGGGTTCATTGTAAAAACAGCCAAAAATATGCTACTATATTTTTTATATCAAATTACAGCTAAAACTATAAAAAAACTTAATCTTTCAATAAAAAAAATACGTTTAACAACTTTTGCCAGCTTTTTGGCTCAAATACTCCTTTATGTAATACTGCGATATATCGCAGATCCTCACATACTCAAAAAAGTACAAAAGTCCTGATTTTTAACATCCCTGGTATATAGTAGCTGTTATTGATGTCTGTAAACCTTCTGGTGATACAAATAAATTTGTGTTGATATTAGTTGTACTCGTATAGTTTTAGTACAATGTGCTGCTGTTGTTTGTATGAAAATTTATATTATTTTACGAAAATTATATGTCGTTATGTTGTTTACATTACGTAATTAATTTAATGTATTTGTTGAAGACTTTCTATTTAAGCATACTCTCATGTATACCTCCCCAAGCACATGCTCCATATACATACATAAATACATAAAAACACTCACTTCACTATTTCTAATACTAATACGTTTATATAGACGTATAAATATGCATACCGTCTTATGTTACGATACAAAAGACTTTTTGTCAATTAATTTATGTGCATTAAGACACAAAACAATGTTTAAAAGCACACATTTATACAAATATATTTACTTGCGTAAATAAATACACATTGCATTTGTGAATTTGCATGTGTGTTAGTATTTACATTAGTGCGTTTGTATATAAATTTTTGTTGTTTTTACTGTTGTTTGTGTTGAAAGTTTGAGTGCCAAATGTTTGAGGAGTGCTGCAAATAAAACACATAAATTTGCAAATTCGTTTACAACAGCATCAACAAAATGAAGCATATTAAAATAATTTAATTAAAGTTTTTTGCTTAAAGGAAATAGTGATGCATGTGCATATATTTGAATAAGTTGGGTAAAATTTTTTAATTAGCATAAATGAATTGTAAATAAAATTTTTCGTACTGATATCTTAAATGATTAGAATTTGTACATTTTTAGATGGGATGAGATATTTTGAAACTATATGACACAAATATCTGTTTTCGGTAAGCAGTTTTGTTTTAAATCTGTATTAATGATACGTTTATGATTACAGGTTCTATACTTCTAAAAACAAAATTTTTTAAGTAATTAAAAGTTATTAAATATGGATAACACTACTAAAGCAGTTACTGATTGAAGCCTCCTGAGTATCTGTCGCACTTTTGGATACTTCTAATTAATAATGAATCTTACCAAGTTGGAGATAAATAAAACATTTTTCATTAAACGGAACTGAAATGATGGGTTTTCAGTGTGGCTTAAGAAAGCACGTAAAATACAAATCCGGCTTAATTTCAAGGGTGGCTTTTGTTAATTAAACTCGTAAATTTTAAGGTGCTTTTATTAAGAAAGGAACAAGGTAAAGTTCGTTGCACTAACAGAACAGAACAGTGCTTTTTTTGACGTTCGATTCAATATCATCATCAACGTTAATGCGATTATATTGCACAACTTTTCAGTTTAGTTATGTTAAGAGTAACAATTATACGTCAGAATTTCTCGATTTGAAAATTTTCAATTCAAACAATTAACTACCAGTTTGCCGATATCGAAAGAAAATTTTCTTTCGTATAATTACATTTAAAACAAAAACAAAAATTTAAAATTTTTTTTTTGTTTCAAATGTAATAATTCGAAAGAAATTTTTCTTTCGATATCGTCGAACAGGCAGTAAGTTCTTAAAATTATCAAAAATAAATTAGATGTTTTCTTAATCATATTACACCGATTTTACTTGTTGCCTTCTAATTAAAAATGCTAGTATTTTACGTAATGAATGCACTTTAACTGCTGCTTAACTTTCTAAGCTTCATATTATTTGAAATGAACAGCATTTGCCTCAATTCCAAGCACTCATCAAACACAACTAATCAATCTTAAGGTTAATGTGTTAAACATTCTAACCATTATTCCATACACCTAAAATCTTACTTATTCACACAGCCTCTCACTCACTCATATTTTTATAGCTAAGCTTTCTAAATATAAGCCCCATAATATAGAGGATTGTGTTGTCAAATACTAATTAAAGCTAGAAACAAGTCAAAACATGTTTCAATTGAGTAGATTTTACAACATCATATTGAGCTGACATTTTATCAACATCGTCATCATGAGAATGAACACTTTGTACGAGTTAATTTTTGTTGAAAAAAGAAAAAAAGACGAAACTCCAAGTATAAACAGAGTTAAACGGTACAATCTGATACTTGAAATAACCCGACCCAGTTTTTTGGGGCAAAGGAAAAATTATAACGAGTGGTACATGCTAACAAGCACTACTAACTCAGCAGCAGTCAACATCACCAATACTACTACAACTAGTAATATGACTATGGCTACTGCCAACTCGTGCACTTGAAACCCCATCAAAGTCAACAACAATCAAAATGAACCCAACAAAAATAACTTCAATATAAAGACAAACGATAACAAGACAACAAACGATGAAAGCTACCAGCAAAATTGATGAAAATATTGATGACGATGCTGTTGATATTAAAAAATAATAAAAACATAAAAACTTTTTATAAAAAGTGTTGTTGTTATATATTACTTTTTCTAATACGAGTTAATGAATCGTTAAAGAGTCCATAATATTAAGAAGATTTTGAATAAAATTTATTTTTCTTTGTTTTAAACTAATTTTTATATTAAGTTTATTTTTATTTTTATGTATCTTAGCTTAAAAATATGTATATGAAAAGAAATTTTGCAACTAGAAAAATTCTACTTTATAATTTTTCTTTATTACAAAATAAGATTTTATTAAAAGAAAAAAAAAACTTTTTGCATAAAAGTCAAAGTTTGCATAAAACAATTAGAGATAAAATATGTTTAATATTCATAAGTAATTAGTTGAACTATTTTAGCTTTAAGTTGAACGGTATTCCTTAGCGCAAGTTCAAATTTGACTTTAAAATTTTTTTATTTTAAATTAAATATAAATATTTTTTTTAATAATATTAAATTATTTTTATGACGAAAGTAAAATTCGGTTCTTTGATAGTGAGACCCTGATTCACTGTTTAGTTTAGTGTAGAAATATCTGAACCAGCCTTCATTAAGCGGGTACTGCTTGTCGGGTTACATGATAGGACAGCTTCGCTGTTTGCTTTATTGGAAATCTTTACTTTCATTTAATTACAATACAAGTATTGCACGTGAAAATAGTCACCAAAATAAGAACTTCAGCATCATTCGTTTTGCCAAGTTGGCTGCATTAATAAATTAAAGGCCTTACGAATTTTGTGTTAAAGGTGGATTTTTATCACTTTTTCTATATGTATTTTAATACGGTTATATCTCGGTATACCATACGTATACTTGTTCGTATTCATATTGAAATATTCGACACTATTTTTGAGTCTGACTACTGCATGTCAAATTTTTATTATTTTTAGATACTTTTAAAGGAAAAAATATTTTTTTTCCAAAGTTTGTTTTTGTAGAAGTAAGAGCGAAATTTTTAAGTAAATGATTGTTTTTCTTAAAATTTTATTGTACATTAAAAACAGAAATTTTATTTTTGAACGCAGGTGTCGTTTTTTTAAGAATTATGATTGATGATAGCTTACAAATTCAAAATTATTAAAAAACCAAGTTAAAAATGAATATTTTTAGTAATTTTTCTATATTTGTATGGACTTTTTTGTATTAAGCCACAAATGTAGTCTCCCATCATATTTTCGTTGTACTGATCATGGTATCGTCGCTCAAAATCCATCACATATTGATGAAAACGCTCTCCTTGCTCTCCAGAGTATGCAACCATATTAACTTTATATTGGTCATGAATCATGAATTCATGGTCATTGTTGGTAAGTGCTTCACTGAATTCTGTTCAACTTTATGACATTTGAATTCCGCAGCTATCTAACTCTGAAATAGACGAAACAGAAAAATTTTCTATATGAGATACTGGAGACTATGTTGAAGGAAGGTCAGGGTAAAAAATATTTTTAGCATTTTTATAAGCTCGACGATTACGTGCATTAACCATGCAAAAATAACAGTCCTTCAAATGATCGCTGGGCTTTCTCCATGCTCTTGGCATTGCGAACTTCATGTCCCGTTTTTCTCCTCTATCTCAGGCAAGAAAGGAAGAAAGCATCTTACGTAATTTAAACTTTATGCATAAAAAAGATATAAACATATTTATTTCGAAACCGTCGAATAGCATGCAAGTTACAAAATCTTTGATTTTAATTTTTTACCTTCTATAGTGATATTTTTTGCAGGTATTACAGGCAAAGTGAGGTACTCATTTTTTCTCTTGTTTATCTTGATTTCTTATCGGCAGGTTAAAATATGCATTATAAGCTTTGCAGAGTCTTAGATTTGTATCTAAAGAAAATTGTTTCCTTCTCTTTTTAATGAATTCACAACAAATGAAACAAAATGAATCATTCGGGTATGTGATGGATGTATTTCGAACGATTTTTTAACATAATCTCAAGTTATTAACATGAAGAAAGCAGTCCAGAAAATAAAACACAAACAATATAAAGCAAATTTAAAAATAAATTTAACAAAAATTATTCAAAAATGTATGAAATATTTTTTAAAGATATTCACAAAACGGAAATAATGAGCTCAAAATAACTTTTTTCACTTTGAAATCGTTTAATTTTTAAAATCGATTTTCATCACATACCTGATTGTCTTGTCGCCATTTTCAAAATCTGTAATGTACGAGAACCTTTGTCACAGCTGTGATAGATTATTAAACACACACTTTTGTGCTTCATGCGAGAAAGATCCACTCTTTACATTTTTAAATGGCTGATCGTAAAATATAAATATAAAATTTGTTGTTATCAATATAAACCAAACAAAAATAAACTTTAAAAGCCAAGAATCGATGTTTGCATCAGAATGGATGCGTTAAGAAACAGAAGATATTTTTTAGTTTTCTCGACCGGTGTTACTGATGCAACCAACTTCATAAAAAGAACGATGAAGAAGTTCTTATTTGTTTGGCTACTTTAACGTGCAATTCTCAGAATTGAGTCCTAAATTAAGGAGATGGAAAATGATGCACTGCGTTATCATTACAAGATTTACGATCTCGCACAACACATTCATATATCTTCCGGTCGCATTTTGCTATGAGAATTGTCTTACACTATGTTTGGATTTTTATTGGTTGATCATATAAAACAATAGCTTGTGAGCTCTTCATTATCGTTTTTTGCTCTTGCTTTTGTGAGAATTTTAGTTTGAACTTGTTATCAATTGACATCCATCATTTCATTGAAGTGTAACTAATTTGTATATGCACTTCACCCTTGATAGCTTTTGTATAGTTTTTCTGCATAGCGATAACCATCTATGACTTTTTTCTCCTAAGTCTTGCTTCGCTTAGTGTTTCCAGATATAGTTGTTTACATTTTACCTCATCCTTGGATGATCGCAATCTTTGATAAAAATTCTTCTATTATTATTGGATCCAACATGTTTTTTATATAATTTATTTAATTTTCTCTTTTTAAGAATAATTGTATAAAGTTTTGCTTAAGGTTGTATATACCTAAAAATTGTGTGTTGCCTAACGATAAGTCAATACAGCCTTTTTATGTTTAATTAAATACTCTTTATTAAGCTTCTTTAATTATATGCTTTAAAGAAAAAAATCGACATTTTAACGCACGTTTGCGTTTTTCCTGTGCAAATATATGCGCACCTTACTTAGGCATTCCTCTTACCGTATTTATAATAATCAAAAATCTCTTTCATTTTGTTATGATGTTTGTTGTCTTTAGTTAGATTTATAAGGACGAGAGAGTAAATTTTAGAAAATTTATGTTTCAGTTTTAAGCACGTTTTCATCATCATAATTTCAAGTGAAAATTTTCAATTAAACTTAATTGCAAAATATTTTCAACAACATCTTTATTGTCTTTCTCTTTCCCATCTCTCCGAACCAGTTGTGGCCGTTTGTAATATTTTATCATCAACAGGAGCAATTGAAAGTTAATTTTCGGGGGAGGATTTTGTGTAGCTTGTTTGGTAAAATTTTATAGCAAAAGGACTTGTGTAAATATGTATTGATGTTGGTTGTTTTATATTTTTTTGTGTATATTTTGTTTTACTGTGGGGTTTTCATGGTTAAGTTGTTCTTGCTGGATTTTCGAATTTTTCTAGACGTATTTTTTTAATGTGGGGGATATTGTCATTTAGTTAAGTCAGTTTACTTTTATCTTTATAAATTGGGTTTAAGCTGTGAGATTTGCCCTAATTGTAGGATAAAATATGTTTTCCACTTTACTTAATTACAACGCAGTACCAAAAATTAAAAATAAAACACAAAAACAAAACTTTGGGTGAGCGTAAGTAAGCAGAACATCAACATTTTATAAATATTAACAGATGCCAGTTTGGAGATTAGGTTATATATTTCATAATTCAGTCATGCGTGTGTGCGTGTGTGTATGTGTCTGTATGTGTGTTTAAAGAAATTGAGATGAAAATTTAAAAGCACTATGCTGTTAAAATTTTGATGTTCCTGTTCATGTTTGTTAAATTACGAATAAAAATCAAGCATTAATTTAATAAATTCAGGTTCATGACAAGTTTTTGGAAATTTTTTTTGGTAAAAATATATTTTATGTGTATAAGTTTAATAAACATTGAGTAAGATTAAGAACTTAGTTCTCTAAACGTTTCTTTTTAAAGAAATATCAAATTACTGATGATGAAATTTTTGTGAAAACTATTAAACTATTCATGTGAAACAAAAAGGAGTTCTCAGAGTAAAATTGCTTAACAGAATACTCTTATCAAGAAAGAAATTAGCCCACAAAAGTTTACATAAAGTTGGCTGTTTTTTTAGTCAGAAGAAACTCATTATCCGGCAGGTATAAGTGTAATAAATAGAACTTGACATTAAATAACTTTTAAGAACTATACGAGTATGTGAAATTTATTCAAAAGAATATAAAATATAAAAATAGTTTTTATAATTATATTCCAAGTGCACCTTTAAAGAATTGTGTTCCTCCGTCGCGACTTTTCATTATTTGTTTAATTTTACTTGACTTTTAATAGCTCAATTTTAATTGTTAATAGGCCTTCATGCATAAACAGAAAGCAGCTGAGAAACAAACAAACAACAAGAACTGCCATTAATATTTTAAAGTAAAATGGTGCTGGAAAATAAATATACTCTCAGCACAGTGTTAAATGCCACAATGAAATATCAACTCGTGCTTAAGAACAAGAATAATAAACTTTTTTATTGTTTTTTTTTCAACTTTATTGTAAATTTTTTTAGCGAAAAAAGTAATACTTGAACATGCATAAATATGCACGTACAAGTTAAAGTTATACATGACATGGAAAGAAGCCAGCCAGCCAGAGCAACAGCTATAAAGCTCTCTCCTCTGTCTCTCTGAAATGCACATATAGTTTGACACTAATACATGTATATTTATAACCGAGTTATATGCATATAAACGTTTTGTTTTGCTTAAAGCAACAGGGCTGGGATAATGCAATTTAAACAATTCGTATACAATTGAACACAACCGAACAGAAACAAATAAACTTTTTTTTAAAGGTAAAGAATAAAAAAAAAACACAATGATAAAGAATTGTGAAGAAACTCAAACATGTAACAATAGTGTGAAATGTAAATGTTGAAACATTTTAAACAAATAGAAGAACAATGGCAAAAAATTGAAGTTGTAAAAGTTTTTATTCTTTAATAATTGCTTGGCTGAAGTAAAAGTTTTTATCACGCGGTTGCATTCTATAAAGAAAAAATGTAGAAAATTAAAATGCAGAAACTGATTTGCGAAATTGTTTTAAAGCTAAACAGTTTAATACAAAATCATAATTCTTTTTTAAATTTCTTTGTACAATTAATAGCTTTATTATAATTAGTATTGTTGGTTTAGTAAACATAAATTTGTTTTATATGCCCGTTGTAAGCCTTTCATTAACAGTTATGAATAAGCAGTTTCTGAATTTCACTGATCATAAAAGTTTTCTCATAAAACGAGTCTCTTGATTTTTTAATTGTTGGTGCTTAACTCATAGCTATTTCGGGCCGATGAAGCAAAAAGAATATTCTGCAGAAAATTGTTTAAAAAAAGTTTAGTGAACCCATTTGGTTTATTGAACATTTCCCAAGAAGTCGGTAATTGTTTACTTTAAACAAAACCCCAAATATCTACTAAATAATTTTATTCGCCCAAAATGGGCGAACAATCAATTATCCAATTTTTATGTAAAAATTTTCGGCCGGTTCTTAATTTTGCACTTTTGAGTGATTTTTTCTTGGGATATTATTCGCACAACCCATTAAATTTCTAAATTTCAATATATATCACACGATCGTATTTCGCATGTAGATACCAATTAGGAAAGTATTATAGAATTCATTCATTCATTCATAAATTTCAATCTTGAATAAAAGTGAGATAACGAAATGAGATTGTTCATTAAAACGAGTTTTGTTTCATAATGATCGCTCATATTTTATCTTTCGTTATAAGTATTATTCATTCAGATTTCGGCAGATTTTATATAATGAAACTCCATACCACACGTTCTACATATTAACGCTTTCTAAGCGTCTGTTAGAAAAGTAGAATCAATGTTATTAAGTGTGGCAAGATACGCTGCACAAAGCGTAGAACGTTTAGACGCTTACAACGCGTGAATTAGGCTTACTTTCTACTTTTGAACTTGTCGCAAGCGTCTTGAGAAAAGATCAGCTGTTTTTGTTAGCCCAGGATGGCATATTATATTCAGCTTTAGTGTTATCTATAAATTACTTTTCATATTTTTTGTATTAAAAGAGAGTTTTTAATTTAAAAAAACCTGTTGTAATAAAGTTTACAAATATTTTTAAAAACAAAATTAAAATTAATTTTTTAAAACAATTTCTTTCAGCAGAAAAATTTGAATTTTACTGAGTACTGAGTCATATTTCTGTTATTTTTATTAATTTTATAAATTTATTAAACAGGTGCAATGGAGAAGAAGCTAATTAATGTTGTGAAAAATCACAAACTTTTAACGAATAAAAGGTTTTTGTAGGGCTCAATGGCACAGAATATTATGTGCACAAACTCAATAAAACTCTCAATTTCACTTTCCAGTTTGCAAAAGTTATTTTTATTTGATAAAAGTATTTACCCTACAGCTGATCAAAACAAAAATCTTGGCGCATAAAAAGCGTTGCGTGTAACTTGTACTTAGAAAAGCATAGAACGTGTAGGGAATATGAAAATCATAAAACGCAACAACACATTTAACACGTGTTATGGGCTTTTAGCTTAAGAAAAACGTTTGTTTTGTAATTTAAATGATAAAAGATTTTCCGCATAGCAGTCCTGCGCCCGGGTTGCTATGACGGCCTCCGACAGTACTTACGGCTTTTCTCCCCTCCACCTGTTTAAGGAATTGTGGATTTTCGGATTTAATATTTTCTGGTATTGTTGCGATACTCTATAAGTACGGATGCTCAAAAACCGAGTCATACCAATTACGTGGATTCCCATTACGTAAGTGTCCTAGGTAAATTAACATATAATATATGTAATTGAAAATTATATTTTTAGCTTTTAGCGTTTAAAAACCGTAGCTGGTTATATTTCTGTTTTAATTTTAAAGAAACAAACAAACAAACAAACGAATTTTCACTTAACGACCATGTAAGTATAATTTGTGGAAATTTCATATACCATGCAATATCTTAATAAGATTTCTTTAGTTTGGAAGAAAAATATTATTTGCGTTACAATACTAAGCTATGATTAAATTTATAAATAGGGCAAAAGGATAAACCCACAATAATTTACAAAAATATTAAATTCACTCTCACTCATATTAGTGGGCAACAAAATGCAGTTCTCTGAAACGACATACATATTATTAATAAAAAAATTCTAATAAAAAACTAACAATATTAGAGGAAACTGCCCGTTAGGCTCTTTAAAAGAAATATTGTTTGAAAATAATTAGCAGTTTTCAAGAAACAAGCAGCTTAGTAAAAAATGTGTATTAAACCAAATAAGAACGTTTTCTTTTCACTTAATAAGGCAACATATTTGCAACAATTTCCTGTTAAAAAAAACTTGGAAAGAAATACAAATTTGCATAATTATTGGTAGCATGCAACAATTTAATGAAGGTTTTAAGACCAATGAAAAAAAAAAACAATAACATATATTTAAACAGAATATATATAATTTCTACTTTTCTTTCAATATTTTCTTTTTAATGGTATTTTTAAGTGAGACTAAAGATTATTTGATAGTTTCTTAGCCAAGATCCAGTTAAATTTATTGCAGACTTTCCGAACCACTTTATGGCTTTTTTAAGGACCCAGCAAATTTCTAAAAATTGTAAAGTGAAATTATTAACTAAACCTGTGATGGTATACTAAGTCATTTGAGAAATAATTTTTCCCTGTCACACAGAATAGTTTAGATTTGTTTCCTTTTTTTTGTTGATTTGTAATTACTTCTCTTTTCTCTTTTTAATCTTTCATTTAATCTAAATTCATTATTACAACCCATTTACAAATTGTAAGCACAAAAAACATAAACACATATGCATGTTTCAGATTATTACAAAAATAATTAAAAGTACTACAAAACTTTTACAAGCAACAGCAACATGGCATAATTGTTGTTAATTTCTTTATAATTTTGTTGTTTTTATAAACCCCCTAGCTTGTTTCTTTGAAAAATTTCTTTTTGCTGACACACTTTAATTTCCATAATAGCATTCTCATTGCATATTGCACTATGCATTAATATGTATGTATGTAAGTATATGTTTGATATAAATCTATGCATGTATGTATGTATGCATATGGAACATTTAACGACCGACAACAGGCATACAAATTTGTAGGTTGCAACAAGACAAGGACTACATAATAGAGAAATTATGCCAAAATGGAAATTTAAAATTCTACACCAGAGAAAACAAAAACATAGAAAAGAAAATAACAAGAGATAAAAAAATATTTGTAGCTTACATGAATACTATGTACGCTTACGATAGTAGTTGTTGCTTGCCTGGCTGCATATTTGTACATGCACAAAACTAATACACAAACACAATCATGCATGCTCGGTGAAGCAGGATTTCAATTCTAGTTCAGTGTGCCTAAGAATGCTAGCCGAAATTGATAGTTTGTTATGGTGTATAACAACAAGTCTTGAACATTATTTGCAGCAGTGAAATAAGTGAAAAGAGCAGTGAAGAGTTAGTTGTTAGCAGAAAGTACTTTATAATGTTCCTGATATCTGTTATAGTTGTATGTTGCTACCAGTCTTTCAAAGAGATGCATAAATAGCAATGTGTTTTTTATAAGTTACATATGAGCTTTATTAAACAGGCAGCTATTTAAAAACGTTTTTGCAGGTTAAAAATTAACTGAATTTAAGAACTTCGTTATTTGGTATAATATTGATTATTCTATTTTTATCTTTTGATCTGTGTAAATTATTTAAGAAATTCAAAAACTCCCTTCTAAGCATAATTTGTATCAGGTTTAAATCGAATCTGCAGTAAACAGTTAATTATGTGCAGATACTTTATTGAACTATAAAATATTTTGCTTAACTTTTTATTATACTTGTCTTATCGGTCATTGCTTGTAAACTCTTCATATTAATCCTAATGTTAGATGTATAGTTTTCATTATAATAATACTGACGATCAACTATTAAATATTTTGATGTCCAGAAACTTAAAAACTCTGTCGAATTTATTTAATCAATACCAAATAATTAACCCTCTACACAACCATTTATTTAGCCACTAGAATATACATTAAGCAACTGTTTAAACTTATAATGACTTTAATGTAACAAAAAACCACAGGACAACATTTTAACGAGACAACAAAAAATTATCAACCAGCCACAAATAAAACAGCATGCACAGATACATTGTAAATAAAATTCAGAAACGTAAAATAATAAAGCCAAATACAGACGTAAATTCAAAGCCAACCAGTGTTATTTAAACTCACAGCCTCTAAAAACAATAAACTCACACTTACATTTGAGTTATGAAAAACAAAAATTAAAACAAGTGCTCATATGTGATGATTTAAAGATATGTCTTTTTGGACCATTATTTAAAACATTTGCGAATCCAATAAAAAAAAATTAGCTCAGAAAAAATACGCATCAAACAGGCAACAGCAAGGAAACCCTTTTTATGTTTAACATGGCCGCAGGGTACTCCCAAATAAACAATTAGCAAAAAAACACGAATGTCCTTGTGAGTCAAATAAAGAAATAAACAATAAAATCCTGCAAACAAAACAAAATTGGCAGTTTTTAAGGACTGTTCTTCTGACAAGGGATTCACAACAGATGAAGCCGAAGAAGGGGTGTGAAAAATCTCATTATTACTTTATATGTACAGTATTGCTGAAAAATAAATTAAAAATTTCTTTTTATTTTATTTTATTTTATTTTATATTATATTATTTTGAAAATTTTGATATAAATATCTTGTGAACCGACTGACCCTTGTCTAGTACTGCTTTCACATGCTGTTGTATTTTTTACTTTTACTGAATATTTAGTTGAATATTTTTGCAGCTCTACTGTAGTCTATGTTCCTTTTTTTCTTTATTTTGGTTAAGAAAAACACGGGTGCTGACATAAGTAGAACACCGCTCTGTATATTTCATATTAAGTAAAGTGGTTAAAATATATGTGCACATAGGAGTGTGTAAAAAAAATGAAAAATATGCTCACATACAACAAGGGTTATTCACCCACGACGCATTGCACCCACTTAAAGCACAGAACAGCAGCACGACACAATCCCCAAACAACATTAACAATCATACTTTCGACTCACACTCGCTGATTACACAAACACTACATGATGACATGCAACATTTGCTTAAGGGCGATAAAAAATGCATGTAAGAGTGGAGTTGGAAAATTTTGAATATGATATAAAACGACTAAATAATGTAGTATGAGCATAAAAAGAATTCTGGTTGTTTTTGAAAATAACTATAATGATTATTTAAATATATCTTTAAAATTTTGAAACTCTTTCTTTGTTTTCAATTTTTTTGAATACTCATTCCAGTGACATAATATTATGGCTGCTGTTAATTACTGCTTTTTGGGGAATTGCTAAAATTTAGCTTTTTGAATTTATAATTGCGGAAACAGTAATTTGAGTAAAACTGCGATTACAAATATAAAATGGCTTAAGCTTATTTGTAGAGAGTAACACATTTTAATTAATTTAGACTTGCTTTTTAAATACAGCAATAATTTTAATGTGCTTAACAAATTGACTGAACAAATAACTTAGTTATTGAAAAAATACAAAGCAATACTGAAGAATTGTTTAGGAGCTTAGAAAATAAGTAACTAATTTTTTTTTGTGCCTGCTCGTAGACAAAAGCCCCCGGTTTGTTAGATTGGTTGGTTGACGTGGCTGCCCTCTACACGTAGGCATTCAAGTAGAATCTATATGATTCTTTTTTGAAAGGACCACTAAACTCGACGATGTCAACCTATGTATAACCGTATCTAAGTACTCGGATACGGTGATTGGTACCAGATCCAACATGTCGCATTGAGATATCTGATAGGATCACTCAGCCCTATATCTGATAAATATGAAAGGTCATCTAGTACATGACTGCCTAAAAACTTGTGTCTCTAGAGATGCAAAGCTAGACATTCGCAAATAAAGTGGAAGATTGTCTCTTCTTTGCTTTCTACTGTCTGCCAACTGTCTGTCCACTGCCCCGTCACCACTGCGACGAGCCTCGAGATGTCCTTGCGGTTTTTACGTGTTAGTTGTAAGACAAAAGTCTCTACTTCGGTAAAGTTAAACAGATATAAAAAGATATAAACAGATAGGAATTGAATAAAGCAACTTAGTGCTTTTTCTGTTTGCCGGTCTTCAAATATTCTTGTATTGCAGTTTATCAGTTCTTTAGTTCAAAATTTTTTCTAGTATATTTCAAGATATTGGGAATGTTTTGCTTATTGAGCCCTAATCGTTTCACTAGATGTCCAGAATGTCACCGCTGACTGTAAAAATGTGCAGGAGAGCGCCACTCAGCAGTGAACGTAAACAACGCAATTAACGGGTAACTGAATCTTCTGGTGAAAAATATAGGTTATCTTGCAAGGACTTTCTAGCACAATTGGCGAATTAAAACTAAAAAAAGGTGCATATTCAGAAACTATCATTACGTAATAACTCTTTTAAGTACCTGTTTAAGTTATTCGCAGTTGGTTACTTTCAGCACGAAAAGTTTGACCTTAGTTATAGGCGAAGCTGTAACTTTTGTGCAAAGTGGCAAACGAATTGCTTGCGATTTTAGTGAGAATGAAAATTGAAAAAATAATACGTTTTAGTGATTGGATTGAATCAGTTTTTTTGTAAGTATTTGAACAGTTTACTTTCATAATATATATATGTAGCTCTGAAGGTGAATCAAACAACAGTTTTGTTTCAATGGAGGTTTTCGGGAGGTCGAACAAAATTTCTTGAAAGGTTTTTTAACCGGAATAATATGTAATCGACATTATTCCTCGTCTTTTGGAATAGCAACTAAGCAATTGTCGATTAACAAGATTATTTCAAGGATTACGCTCGAGAATTGCAAAAGGCTTGGAAACTGTGTAAAAACTCCGATACACACACGTTTTGTCCTAAGATGCAACGTCCATCAATATTTTTCAAAGACTAAAAACTGTTTTAAAGAATAACATTTAGATGAATAATATATTTGGTTTGAGTATGTTATTTATAATTAATGTTTATAAGTAATTAGTCGAACTTTTATTAATAATTTTATATATTGAAACGATTAATTTTGGCTCAAGTTTATTTTATATCAAAAGTTGAAAATAAAACTTATTTTATTCCAATTGAGCATAATAATTAATATATTTCTGGAAAAAAATCTCCTAAACCACTAAGACCGTCTGTAGGGAGTCTTCCTTGCTTTTATCCTAGAGCTTTCCAGAAGAGTTTTTTTAGCAACTGACGCTTAAATTTGTAATTTTGAGCTGAAAAATATACTAGAACACAAATTATTGCCGCACTTCATTTCGTATTTCAAATTCAGGCATTTAAGGGTTAAATTTAATTTAGAGCAACTATTTCAAAATGTGTTGTTATCAGCTTAGAATAAGCCCCCAATTTTCTCGTATTTAGTTCACCCAGGCATATGTATGTGTATCTGTAAATCATGTTTCTACATTATGTAAATTATGCCTCATTATGATGGATTGATTAATCATGTCGTTTGAGGCACAGCATACATCAAAAGTAAGCGATGCTTCTATATATGATTAAACATGAAAAAATGTGAATAATATATTTACTAGATAATATTTTAAAGAGTGTTTAGTTATTTGAGGATCTGAAACTTATTATTCTTTCTTTCAAGTGCGATAGGTAACTAATAGTGCAGTAAAGAATATAAAGTTTTAAGTATTCCCCACTTTTATATGGCTCAAATTTACATCTGCAAAATAAAATATTAAAAATTTAAATGAAGGAAAATCATCTTTTCTCAACGATACCAAGTTCGATTGCTTTTTTTCATTCTGATTTTAAATTTATCAACTTCTCACTTGGAGTTTTGTAAAATACTTTCATGTTTCGACACTTAAATATTCGATTTTGATTTTTTTCTGTTTACGCTTTTGATTAGCAATACAATGTTTTGCTAGAATATGTTCACAAATATTCATAAACAATTCAGTTTGTTTTCAATTGTTTCATAGTTGATAAATGGATGATACCGTGTCTTCAAAGTTTTACATATTTTTTTTACTTCATGATATTAAAGGAACACAAATCTGGAACAGATGTTGCAGCATCGCTTGTACCGAGGGTTTTCGCACTTTTCATTAAGGTTAATTTTCTTAACTTCTTATAAACATAAACTTAATTTTTCATTATAAAATTTTCTCTCGACCACAAAGTTTTATTAATGACTTCAATAAATCATATTGCCATCATTTTAATAGAGCAGCTCATTGGCAAATTTTCAGCTTTTAAAATTTAATCTCATTTATCCGACTACCTTCATTAATTAAAGATATAAAGTAAAATTATTTAAAAATAATAAGGATTGTATATTATAGCTCATTCCGAAGAAATTCAAAGACTTTACTCATAAATACGAGTAGAAGGGACCACCGTGAGGATGACATTTCTTAACTTAGTTTTCAGAATCCTGTTCATCCTTTAATTTACAAAACTTGCGTGTAATATTTAGCGGAAAAACGATTGGCGAATTACGGCAACCATCTGAAAACGGACAAAAAAGCCAATATTTGTCACTTCACAGTTAACTGTTCCGATCGCACTTCATCGCCACTGGCCTGAAAGGGAAAAAGGCTTGGAAAGTTTTACTTTTGCCGCTCAACGTTTTTCTACGGATATTATTTTGACGGAATATGAAGACAAATAATGCAACTTTTCATAATATTAGTTGTTAAATAATTTTAATAGAGCAGTATATTTTTGGTTTGTTTAGTTAAAAATAAAAGTTTCTTAACAAAAAACTGTATTTATTAATTAAATAATCAATAATACAAATACGAATTTAACAAATACGTAAATATTTGTAAATCCTCAATTTAGTTAAATTTATATTGTAATTATTTGAGATATTTCGTAAAAAAAAATAGCTGAAAGTGAAGTTGCGAAAAAAGTTTCTATTCATGATTTTGCTTGAAACATTTTGAGTGCAGATGAACATTGCATTTATCGCATATATAAATTGTGGCCTTATCATAGCCCTTCAACTAAAAACGACGATTTTTTCCTTCGGGATTTCTGATTATAACTTGTTTTTTCTAAATTTTTGGAAGATTTTTTCCATATCGGAAAAAAAGATCTTCTGTCACAGAGATTTTGAATTCTTTTTGACTCATAGTTATCCCAGCTTTGTTTTTTGCAATCTAGCAATGCAATTTGAAAGCATTTACAACTGCCGAATTCAAAGTACTGCACCGCAAAGGCTTGCACCATTTCTTCCACGAACATACAAGTATATTGATTCTGTAGACATGGATTGATTGTTATAATTATGCAACATGGTTGGCTGATCTTACATAATGTATTTACCAGCTTCCAGGTTATTTTCTAATGTCAATGCTTTTCTCAACGTTGGACATTATGCAAAGCCACACTTTTTCGAAGTTGGTCGCCATAAGGACCTTTATGTTGTCCTGCCATCTAAATAGCAATACGTTTTGTGTGGCATCAAATACATAATCATAATCACACGTTGGTAATTTTTTACCGGTGTTTTATTCAGCAAATCTACCATCCCGTTGATTAACGGTTCCCGAAGTGCAAAACCCTTCATCAGATAACAAGTAAATATAGAATAAGCACCAGCGTTCGAAATTTTTATGTTTTATGAAACATAATTTAATTGTTTTTATTATTCTTAAAAATTAATTTAAAAAGTTTCTAAAAATATGGGCTGCAGAAATTTACGTCCATTGTTGAGGTGAAGGTGGTGGTCAAGGGGCGATACACTTTTTAATTTGCTGGAAGATACTTTCATAAAAGAATTTCTAGAAATTCCACTTTTTTTACATATATTTTTTTAAAGGTAATTTTTACTTAAACACCTATTTCTGTAAAAAGGCTTCTTAAAATGTTGCCATTGAAAATATATATGAGATGAATTAATAATATGTAGTATATTTATCTTGTAAATGTTTCTATCGATAGTTCGGCTAACTAGTTGCCTTTTGTAATGAAATCATTCAGATTTCAGTAATGTTAGCCTATGGATGGGTATAGAGAATGTTGATTCTTTATACTATCTACATCCTAAAATATCTTAATTTATGATAAACGCTTCTAAAGAACGATCGTGTACCTGAGGACACGTTGTCATTGAATTTCACTTAAGATTAAATTTACTTTCAGTTCTAAAGTAAACGTTAAAATTGAATTATTTACCCGTATATCCCTGACAGGCAGAAATATGCTTTACTAGTTTGTCTATACTTTATAGTTTTTTTACTAAGTTGCGCAATTTATCTAATTTGATTACTGAATATCTTTTCTAATAAATAAAAAAAATTATTTTGAGTGATGAAAGTCCGTCCGCATTTGGACCTTTACAATTTTTGCTGTTAAGTGGATAAGATGATGTCTGCAAAGTAGATGCCGTCAGCGTTTATACACATTTGTGTCCGCTTTATCGTATTTTCCATTTTCTGGTAAATTTCCAATAATAGCTTTTTGCATTCCTGTAGAATATTAACTTTAAGAGTTGTGATTGTTTGGGAATTGTTGGCTTAAGACTGCGACTTCAAGTAGTCCCAAAGAAAGACGTCTGGGATGGTTAATTTGGGTGCTATTGCTGGCTACGCCGAATGCGAATAGTAAAGGGTTCGACACAATTATTCCACATTCTTGCGGAGTAGGACGCTCCATTGCTTATTTGTTTGTAATCTGCAGCTGTCTGGTTTACAAATATCAAATATAATTGACGTACGACACAATTTACAAAAATTATAACATCTTCCGGTATGTTGATTAATTATGCGTCACCCAGTACTTCTTTAAAGTTACACAGAAAGAAAAGCGCCGTACTAAATTCAAGTACTACTTAGTACGAGTTGTACTCCAAATTTTGAATGCAAATTACAAATAAAGTGTTCTTTAATCAAGTCAAAAACGGCATTACTTTAGATAAACAATCCTGGAGTTTCTTAAAATGAGTACAAAATTCTTTAATCACGTGAAAAATATTGAATCAACAAAAAAATTCTAAAATTAAATTGAGCATTTGAATCCGTCCGTACTTAAATCAATCTTTCTGTACTTGATTTTAGTAAACCGTACTTTTAACACCGCTTGGATTAATTCAAGTACGGATGGATGGGGTGTATAAAATTAATTTTTACATTAAATCATATGATCAGGTAGTAGCGTTTTTAAAAAGATACAAAATAAGTTTTAGTGTTTGTTTCCTGGTGGCACTGTCGACACAGGTAAATCTGGAGAAAATTTTATACGCAGAGTACGGTGTTTGATAGTTTCAAATAAATCAGGATATGAGTATATCATCAAAAAGAATAAGATTTCACACAACTAACATGTTAGTGAGCTGATCCAGTGTCGACTCCTGTTTACACAGCTGACTGATTTCGTATATTTCTTTCTGAGCACAGCTACAAGATGTGTTTAGTGAGAAACCACATTTATTCATGGTATTCGAATTGATTGTGGCTTAGGTTGATAAACACAAGGAATACCACGATAGTATAATATAGTATACAAATCCTATGGCTGTCGTAGCTGTGGCTATTACTATAACATAGTTTGGTGAAAAATGTAATTAATTATCGCCAGAGTTTTAAAAATATTTGTAAAACTTAAGTGCACAGAAACAGCTTCCTTCTCATTTGCAAAGTTTGCAAGCTGCACCGCTGTCGGTTCGATACAATCCTATGGAGCGCATGCAAAATATTTCTAGTACAACATCAGCTTCACATGCTCCACAGTATGAGCAATTTTCAAAGGATTTTTTTGTTATTTTTTGTTTAACTCCAACATTTTGTTCATACGTTTATTATCTTCATATATAATGCATCATCGTACATGCAGTCATTCGCTTGCTCCCACATTCCAACGAACAGTCAGTAAAAGACTAACAATGGAAACAAATACACAGTGCTGGCATTGGGTGATAAATTTTTTAAACACTCATAAGTGAGCGAAGGACCGTATAAATGAATGAATGTTGCAACGCCAAGTGGAGCGTAGCTAATGTAACAACACCCGTTTTTATATGAACATATATATGTACTCGTACACCGAACAAATATTAAGTTAAAAATAAAGGGTTTGGGGTGAATTTTATTTTGTTTGTAATTAATGAGCAGAGTGATGAAAATGTCAACCCCGAAGAGTGTGCTGTGCAGTCGTATACCTTGATTGTTTGGTGTTTAAACACCATAATGCAGTTTTTGGTGTCATTGTTTGAACAGCAATATTTTTTTTATATTCTATGAATTTGTTTATCATTTAAATTAAATTATATTTTTGTGTGCAATTAAGGCGTGTCAGACAGACTTTTTATTTTTACCAATGATCACAATGGCAACGCAATAAAAATATAAAAAAAAACAACAATAATAATAATCACAAGACCGGCACGAGACTTTGCCTGTTCCGGTTGGTTGGTTGTAAGGGACATTCTATATGGAGCTTTCATAAAATAATAATAACTAACACAAGCACCCCAAGCAACAAGGACAGTCTTTTTTACATTTTATCGCTATTTCCTTTTTCGCTGGTTTCTTTTTTCTTATTTTGGACTCAAGGGGAAGTTGTTGCAACAATAAAAAGAAAAACACATACGAAAAATTGTAATGTGTTGAATAAGATTGTTGACAGTTTGTGGCCCTTGGGCTTCTTCCTACACTGACCAATCTCATAATTTCGAATGTGTTTGAGTTTTTCATATATTTCTAGTCTGTCAAGGGTGTTATCGTTTGCTACCAAATTATTAATAAAAAAGGACTTTTAAATGGCTATTCCCTGTAGTTTGCCTTGATTTTTGTTTTATGATAAATAACACAAAAATTTTTAGCTACCTTTTAACTGTATATGTATGTGTATTTTGGTTAGAAAGAAAATAAATAAATGAATTAAACACCCATTGGCAAAAAATATGAAAATATGAAAAATATTTATTTAACAATTTGGTTTTCACATGACTTGCTATCATGGGTAAGAGTTGAACGAGCCCTTTGTTTTCTTTATAATATTATGAGTAATCATCTGTTAACGTTCCTGGAATCAGTGTCTTTCCTTTTCCTTTCTTTACTTTTGTTTTGGTAAAACTTGTCAATTTAATTTTCAGTTTTTTATGTTTATAAATTTACTTTCTATTTTCTAAGAATTTTCATTTTAATTTATGTTTGTTTTCGAGGATAGCTAAGTTGCCAATGAGTCATTAGAAAGTTTGTAAACTTATTTCGTAGGTGAGGGAAATAGAAACAAAATAAAATGAAGTTGCTATGCAATACAAGTAAATCATTGTAGTAACTGGTGTTCAACATTCCAAATATATGTTGATATTTTACATCTGATATAATAGACATGAGAGAAAATTTTTTTTCTCTAATTAAAGAAATTATAGTGTTTGATATAAACTTGCAGATAATATTGGACTACGTGGTAACAACATGGTCCTATGTAATACAGTCATGGACCATGTCATTTTCAAACAAGAACTTATTGCTATACGGCAATTGTTCGTGCTTTACGATCGAAACTACTTGTGAGTGGTCCATGTATTAATCACATGAAGTTG
Source organism: Gymnocheta viridis (assembly GCA_956483585.1). NCBI lineage: Eukaryota > Metazoa > Arthropoda > Insecta > Diptera > Tachinidae > Gymnocheta > Gymnocheta viridis. The sequence goes on from OY101440.1 coordinate 7,566,088, forward strand.
TTTTTGGGTTAACCCTACGACATCGTATTGTTAAATAGACCATGTTTTGTGCATACATTTGGGTTACTTTTGGACCAATGCTAGTCCTTTATGGAGTATACTTTACATGCGTGTTTGGACTAGTAGCGTTATCTACAGGGAAGGTGTGCATAATGTGTTTTGGAATGTAACGTTGTTTTAAAACTGCTGCTGTAGAAGCCAGTGAAGAAGTCGATAGAAAATTTGCGAAAGGTAGTAGAAAATTTGCAAGAAATTTGCAGGAAAATTTTTAATATAGGTTCACAAGCATTTTGATTTAATAAAATTTTGTTAGGAAATGGTATGCAAAAACACTATGTAGATAAATTTATTTTAATAAAGTAGTTAAATTGTGAACACTAACAACACCATTGTTATCGCCGCATTTGATCAATTATTTAGGTGTTTTTAAACTAAAAAAGTATGCCAATTTTATTTTATGCATTCGTATATTTAATATCATAATAATTTTATTATGCAGGAATTTTAATATTCAAATATAAATTTTTCTTATGCTTGAATTAGTTTCGTTTTGTATTTGGAGTTGACAAACTGGTAAAAACTTAGCGATTGGGATATGCCCGCTACAATCATCATGTTCACTAACCGCTCTGTAGTTTTTTTTAATCACAGCCATATGAGCCAACAGAATGTGCCAGAAAGTAAGTCAAGTGACCAATTGGCATGTGGAAGCGACCGGTTCTAGATCTGGAATTTCGAATTAAAAGAACCTTCCACTTTTACATGGCGTTATCATTAGATGGGGTTAATTGCAATGATTAACTTAGTCTGAGACAAATCCTAAATTTAACATTAACATGGTTGCTTATTAGCTGTTACCATTCATTCACGTATCTCCAAAAAAAAAATTAATTGGGAAATTGAGTCTAAGGTTTCAACATTATATACAAAATAAATGATCCTACCTTTCACTACTTCTGGAGTACAAGTTCAGGCACATAGAATCCATCGTACGTTATACATTGCTTTTTACAACTGAGATTAAAGTATCGGCGCAGAAGGATATTTTGGAGTTTCTTATAATTGTAATTTTTATTTAATTAAATTTAATGAAGTTTTGTCACCACACAACACAAAAAGATAAATAAAAACAAAACAAAAAAACTGATAGTTGTCAGAGTATTTAACAGTGTTACCAGGAGCTGGAGAAAAAGGAGACTAAATCATCTTTTCAAAAAGACCAGAAAAAGCTAAATCACACAAAAGTAAGCTAGAAGAAGACTAAAAATTTTTTAAATGCAATGCACTTCAAGTACTTACACAAAAAAAACGAATAAAATTAAAACTTCCTCATCGCCAGTAGAATCGGAACTATCATTTGCATAAATAACAAGAGTATACTAATTTTATTAAATTAACGGAAATTACTAAATCATGGCAAAATTTCTATAGCCTTTTGAAAGAACATTTTAATTATAGTGCGATTTCTTTCTATAGTTTTAATTATGTACATGATACTAAAGAAGTTTATCAACTCAGCGTTACTGAAAGTTTGTTTGTTTTTTTTTCTCAATAGCCCACCATTTTAACGGTTGTCATGATTCAACCTGTAACTACATTGAAAGTATTAAAGTTCACTAAGAATATGGTGAAAATTTCGTGGGTACAATTCGCAAAACTAAAGCATTTTTGCGTCGTCGTGGAGCACCTTCTGAGCAACTGGGAAACTGGTGGAAAAATTTAAATACTTGAGAAAAGTCATCGATGAGCAAAATTAAACTTGTCTGCGTCGCTATATTGAAAATATTGCTGCTGTAGATGTGTTGGGAAATCCTACATTTTTTCATCTTTGAAAAATCGGGAATTCCACTAACAACACGTGAAAAGTTTTCTGACCGTGTGACTTCTCGAAGAGGCATGCATAATGAATGCGAAACTTTCATCTTTACAATTAAACAAACATCCCATGATTTCGCTTAAAAATACAATTTTTTACATATCAAAATGAAATCTCTTATTGAAAGACCTTGGATAGATAGCCAAATACTAGATTAACTAAATCAAAAAATGATTTGTTTTGTAACGCATTATTAAATTGTCACAATTCTATCCAGAACTCAACTGTTGACTCAACATTTATAACTTAAACGCTTTTGCCATTGAATTTTAAAGGCTTCAGTCTCTTCTTTCTAAATCAGTTCTAAAATTTAAAATCGGTTAATATTCAACTAAGGTACAGACATATAAGTGAATGGAGGTACGAAAAACCGTGTGTCCCGGAAATTTCAAATACAGATTTTTAATCTACTCGACAGCACCTTTAAGAAAGATAATACCACATCCCAAGTATTTTTTTGTCATACTGTGTAATTTTACAAATTTCAAAATACAAAAAGAATTTTAGCTTGGGATTAATTTTTATACAGATACAGAATGATTTTGTGAAATGTGAGATTCACAATTATGTAGACAGTTTTTTTCTTTACATTCGTCTTTCAAACGTTCGCCTTGAATGCATTTTTCAATGAAAGATTATAATAACTTTTGTTTAAAAAAGTTTAAAAACGTTGTTAAAAAAATTTTCATAGAATTTAATTTATGTATATATTTTTGCAAAGCCCTTAAAATCCCAATTGTAATCTCTTCTTTCTGTTGTGTACTCGAATGTGATGTCCTTGCACATGTGGTACTATCTCGTCATCACAAAAATTATTGTTGCATTTAATCCCGCACAGGTGTTCAGATGCAGACGTAAATTTATACCTACAATACAGAAAAAATTTGCATACTAATGCAGGAAAAAAAGGCAAAAATTAAAATCTCAAAAAACTGCATCAACACAATTTTTTTGTTTGTGTGAAATATACAAAAAATGTTACATTTACGTAAAACTTTATTTCATATATTATATTGCTATCCTTCATGTATGATTTTTATATGTTTTCTTTTACTCACATTTTTTATAGGCTCACATCCACCAAGAATAGTGGAACATCCAATTGACACAACAGTGCCACGTCATGAACCCGCAACGCTTAATTGCAAAGCGGAAGGTTCACCCATACCCACCATACAATGGTATAAAGATGGAGTACCATTGAAAATTTTGCCGGGATCGCACAGGATAACACTACCGGCTGGAGGATTATTTTTTCTAAAGGTAAGTACCATAAAAGATAAAGACAAAAATAGTAAAAGGGAAATATTATGAGAAAGAAATTTATATAAATTAAAATGTAAAAAAGAGAAGAAACTTAAAATGAGTAAAAGTGTGAATGAAGTTTTTTCAACATTTCACAAGTAGCGCTAAGTAGAAAGAGATGATTTTTTTTTTGTTAAGTAAAAAACATTCTGGTTAAGGCCTCTTGGCATTAACATTTTTTGTATTTTTATTTCAGAGGAAAAAAGTTTGTTTTTATACACATTCTTTATTAAGCTTTTTTTGCATTTTACTCATAATTTCTGGCTTAATTTTATGGCTGACATTGCAAAACTGAAATGGAAGACGTTTCATTTATTTTAATTTTTTTTTATACAAATTCATCTGTGTACCTGAGTTTTTTATATGGCTTTTCATTGCGACTGAGCTGAGCCAAGAGCGTACTAATTACTTTTTTGTTGTTGTTTACTGTCCTTATACTTTTATATGTGTATAGGTAAAACGTTTTAATCTTCCTCTTTGCTATAATGACTGTTGTCTGTCCATTTTATCCATCCGCTTGTTGTTGAGTTAAATATGCCTGGGAGCATATTTCGGTTGGAAATTTTATACGTAAAACAACTTCATTAACGCAAAATAAACATGAAAACCTTTGATAAATGTGCATGAAAATACATAAACAAACAAACAAACAAACACCAATATACTGGCTTATTCACATACGTGTGTTTAATATTTAGTAAAAACACACAGCCATACATGCTATAAGAATGCAAAAATAATTTTGCAATCATACCAATAGCAACACCCGCTACATACTTTTATAATACCTTGACAATTCTGTTAATACAGATGCATATAGCTTTGTGCCATCTAAAAACAGGCAAACTCACAATAAGATGCTGATGAGTCAGATGATGCAGCATTATGTTCCCTCATTTATTTATCCAGACGCAACATACAGCAAATTTTGATATGAGTAGAAGTGAAACTATGAATGCCAGCACATACTGAGCTCTTGTTGCCGCTAACGATGACAACGATGACTGTAATGTTGCTGCTGTTGTTGTTGTTGTTGTTGTTGATGATGAAAGGATGTAAAACCTTTAGCTTTAGTTTGAAGTACTTCAAAAGATATAAAAAAACTACGTTTAAAAGTAAACAAAACCATCTAAATTAAATGTAGGATTGCAGATATAAAACCAGTGACCCAGTAAGCAAGTTATAAATAAATCCAAGTTAGAGATTTTCTTAGCAAGTTATCTGAGCCAATTAACTACGTTTTCAAAATAAATCGCACATAAGATGGAATGCTGCTTCCTCGTCCTGTTTATTGCTACAGATTTATAGAAGCACTAACATCTTAAATACTCGTATCGTATATTCCCAAAGAATAAGTATCTATAACAATATTAATAACTGATGCCTTCTCAATAGCTTTAATTACAGTGTTATCTGCATATATGTATATAATAATGCTCAGATTTAGTCTCCCATCCAATTGAATCTAAGCGAATTCAGTAAATTAATTTCAACTCCATGATACCTTGAGTTTCCCGGGACTAGTATCTACAATGGAAGTGAAAAAAATCTGAAAGGTTTTACATATTTTTAATTCATAGCATAGTTTTCGAATTTTATTTTTCTTACCCCCATTAACACAAAGTTTAGTTATGATAGTTTTATTTGTAAGTTTACTAACTTTCAGTTAGTCAAAACTTAGTTTTAAAATGATAGTTAAAAATTTTCTTTAACAATAAAAAAATTTTGTTAACTTGCTTTTACCTACGATTGTGAATCAGATCAAAAATTTATTTTTAAGAAATTGCAAAAAGATGTAAGTGGCACCATCAACTAACCACATCCTAATGCGATTTCTACACAAAAATTTCTCTTTTTGAGATGCAAATAGCTTCAATCACCTATTTTTTTTTGTAATTGTGAAAAATATTTTTAAAATAAACAAAAAATAATTAATTTTTTAATATCATAATTTCTTTCCAGTTAAGAAATCAAACTCAAAAAATATTTCAGTTAATTTTAAATAAAAGTTAAACAGAACAGCGCTTTGTGTTAATGAATTTTTAATAACTAAAGTTCAAATTTCGAGAAAAATATTAACTTCAAGTTAATATTTTTGTTGTTAACTGCCCTTAGACATCGTTTTCCAATAAGACGTTTAATTTTCAATTGCCTACCATTTTAAAAATTGTCATGATTAAATATTAAACTATTTGATAGATGACAACTTAGAGCAATGCCATTAGCAAAAAATTGACGGATATACGCTTCAAAAACGCATTAAAATTATTACAATTCAATACAAAAATGGTGAAAATGTCATGGTCACAGTTAGCAAAACTAATGCAGTTTTGGGTTGGCGCGGATTACGTTCTCAGTCAGCAACTGTGGAACTGGTGTAATAACTTGAACTCTTGAGACAAGTAAGTGATATGCAAACCGCTCAAGAACTACTGAGAATGTTAGAAAGTTGCTGTTGTAGCCCATAGTGTTGAGGCAAACCCAGGATTGTTTATATCTCCACGATCATTAAAATTGGGCGTTCGATAAACGACATTACGCAGCTTTTTAAGTTCAATTAACTCAAAATCTCATGCTTACCATACATATCCGACGTCGTGCCTGTGCCGATTAGGTCCTTCAATTGCATCAAGGTAATAATATCCATGGACATTATGACATGCGGCCTTGATTCTGTTCATTTTCAACACAATAATGAACGTTTTCGAGAAATCGAAAGGAGAATTCATTCTTTTGTTTTGGCCAACACGACTTAGCCATTGGAATAAAATGGAATATCAAGGCTATTAGATGAATATTAAATGCATAAAAAACGATGAAAAATTGTGCAAAAAAGAAATTATAAAACTTAAGTGCTTCTCATAATAGACATTAAACTAAATAAGGAGAAATTATTTCTAAGGAAACTTATGTACGAAAACAAATAAATAAAACAATTGTTGTAAAACCTTTTTTAAAATACTTTATTGTAGCAACTCTGTTCAACTTTGTCCATACAAAAATTAAAGTTCAAACAAGTTGAAAGATGTCCGAACAAATTCGTTTCTCTTTTCCAGAAGGGAGACCTAAAACTACAAATGAATCAAAATTTGTCCGGACAAAAAAACAAAAAGGATTTTAAGTTTTTTTTAATATCATTTTAAACGAAAATTTTTATTTCAAATTCAAAAACAAGCTATTAGTCTTCAGAAAAGTTTTATTTGTCCTTTTATATTTGCTATTCTGTCCTCTTAACTTTATTATGTGTTCAACATTTTATCACTTCAACATCTCAATGAATCTTATTTTTTTATTAAAATAATTTTTATTTAACTTTCTGATGTTATACTCCAGTGCGGAGGCTAAAAATAGCCAAGCTGAAAATAGATCACGTAGTACAAGAAATGTTTAAGTACCATTTTAATTTATAGGAAGAATATGATATTTCACATACGTCTGTGGTACCTTGAAATGGTGCCTAAAATAAATATTGCTCATACGCAGCAGCTGCCGGTTTTACATATATGTTTTTTCTCTCTAAATGTTTGACATTTTCATGACATTTTTCGAAATTTTCGCTAAAATTTAATGATGGTAAAAACCGCTTATATAGATTTAACTGGTATTTACTGAGCGAAAATGAAAAAAAATTGTTAAACAATGTAAAAATGTGTTGGAAAAAAATAGATCAAAATGCTAGGATCTTGCCTGAACGGGCTTCAATGATCATTAATGGAATTAATTCCAATTAGAACAGCATTTGGGTAAATTTGCAGTAAGAAAATCGAAGATTGTTAATGATATCCCAAAAATGTTTACACTAATGAAGGAATTTAGCATAAAGGACGCAAATTCCACAGAAATGTGCTTATGTTTTTGTTCGTAAAACATATAATAAATCTTTACCAAAAATGTTCGGTGGGTATAATTTTCATACGTACACTTTCACATCAGCAACAATAAACAAATTTACAATTGTTTATTTGTCTTTTACTCAGTTTTATTGTGTTTGCTTAACTACACCCTCAGACGCATTTGCATACATACTCAAACATAAGACCTTTTGCAAATGTTTTATAAAATCTATACAGAATATGAGAAATAAAAGAAAAAGTGTAAGTTTGTTTTATCTTTATCCAAGAGCAGAAAACTTTTCATTTATTTATTCAGTTCTTTTATATTAAACTTTCTTTTCGCATAAATTTTTCTTATTTTTATTCTAACTGCAAAGAAATCAACCCCTTCTTCTTTTCTTTTTTTGATACTCAGCCAGTCACTCAGTTATTCATTCATTTAATTTAAATGAATTGATTCCGGTACTTTTCTCTTATTATTTTTTGCTCCCCTTTTTAATGCAAAAGAATAAACAAACTGAAAATTTATTCATTTGAACACATTTCTTGTGTGCATCATCATTAGCAACTTTATTATCTTAATTATTTTTACTAATTATAATTTTGAAATATTTCTGGGTTATAATTATCTTGGTTTTGTGTTTTATTTCATTTTATTTAAAGTTTTATAATTACAATTATTTTACAGAAATAAATTCTCAAATAGTGATTTAAGGATTAAAATGCTTCGTTAAATATATTGTTTTTTAATTTGTGAACATTATAATAAATATAAGGAATTCTATATAAATATTTTGTATAGTAAAAAGAAAATATTAAAAAATTTATAGAAAAATTTTAAATCGGAAGATGCACTCAATACTAAAACGAGGTATAAATATGTTTCTAATGTTAGTAGAGGAAGTTCTTTCTAAGTAATTAACAGTTTTCTTAATATAACACATTTTAAAGGTTATGAAGTTTTAACACAAATAAAAAATTCCTTTTGCTTGTCATTGTTTTATCTTTAAAGTTTATGTACGAATATCTCAATGTTTTTCTATATTAAAAATTTTGTCGATTTAAATCTTGCAATTCCTTCGTTAAAATAAATATTTCACTTATTTGAAAGATTTTAAAATAAGTATCATAAAGTTGTTATTTAATTTCATAAAAGAAAATTACGAATGGAACACAATTGGGAAAAAATTAAAATTTTAAATCACCATTTCAAATAATTAAAATTACAAAGAAAACATGAACAACAAAACAACAAGAGATTGAAACAGAAACTAACAATCACTCCCTAAAGACATTCAGCAAGCAATTGTATGATTTGAAAGAAAATTTATGATTATTTTAAATTAAAACGGAAACGTGTTTTCAGCGGTCTTAAAGTCCAAAACCAAACAAACCAACAAATACTATAAGTTTCTACCATCTAGCAATATACACGTATAAAATCACACTTAAACATTTACAAGCACATACACATGTATAGGAGTAGCCTGGAATAATAAATGTTTGGCTATAAACATAAAATTATAAAAACGAAAATCTATATACTAAATAAAAAGACCTTACACAACACAATATATAAACGTGGCAATGAACAAGAACATTAAAGATAGAAACTCTATACCATATTTTATAGATGGTTTGGTTATTGTTAGCCAAACATTTAACCGCTCCCTCTGTCAGGCTCTTCCTCTTCTTATCAACACGCGCCCATGCACACACATACTATCACAACAATTTACTTTCTATTCGAAATATATAAGAAAAGCTACAGCGAATGAATGGTTACCGAAGAAAGCACAGCGTAAGCAGATTTCAGCTTGTATGGAGGAATCGGAAACCATGCCACAATGCTGAATGAAAATTAGATGTGCTTTTGTAAATAAAGCCGCCGCTCATTCATTTTGTTTAAGTCATTAAAGTCTATAATAAATTCATGTGTGTCTGGCATCGAGCGAAATGAAAACTTTATAACTAATAGCAGACTTTAACTTTCAACTTATCTTCTTTACTCTTTCTTTTATTTTGTTATTTCTCCGTAACTTACTTTGATATAATATTTTCCATTCTTTTGTATAATATTTTCACTACACTATTTATTACTTTGTAACATTACTAAAATTCTAGTTCTCTATTTCTAGTTTTTCAGAACTCAATTTTTCAAATGTTGCAATTGAAAAATTCATTCTGATTTCGGTTGTCATTCAATTATATTTTGTTAAATTTTTAAGATTTTTTAAATAAATTTAGTATTTTGTATAGTTTGACTTTGGGTTTTTAATATCGAATCCTATATGTAGTTGACTAATTTAGTAGGAGTTACAATATTCCAATAAAGGCATATATTCTTCTGTCCCAAATTAAAAAAAGAATTGTTATCATTAACCTGCACTGCTTGTCGTTAACAGTCATGATCCCAGCATTTTTCTTTACCAAGCTTTCTTTTAACTTACAAAATTTAGCTATTTTTTACAGCTAAAACGTCTTAAATTTCAGCGTTAAGTGGTTACAAGGCAAGAAATAACGAACACTAGCTATATTTATTATTTGAATGCATTACTCAATTGCACAGCTTGTTATGTTACTTCGGCATTAATGACTAAATAACATGCAACAAATACTGTATACATCACAATAACAAGATGGCCGTAGCATACTGTAATTATCAACACGACCTTAAAAGACCATATTTTAAATACGTTTATCGTAATATGTTACACTTATATCGTCAATTGCATATCTCGTCTGATCGCAACTTTAAACCCTTACGCATATATAACTAAAAAAAACTAATACTATTTTAATCCTATACGGTAGCTTTAACTTATTTTCATAATTTTTTAGGAACTGCCATGTTTTCAAATGAAAAATATTAATGTCTATATTTTATAAAAAAATCTTTATAATGTCGTCTCATTAAATTCGGATTTTCTTTTACCATAAAATAATTTCAAAAGAATATGTCCTTTTCGACTATTCTCTATATATTCTATCCTAATTCCGTTTTTTAAAATACTTTAACAAGCTCGACTAGCTTTTGACGTACATATGTGTGTATGTTTTTATCTTGTAATGCATTCAAACTACAATTTTCTGTTTGTACCATCATACTGTGTGTACACAAAGAGGATATTATTAAAATTATATCTCTTCAAATTGTATTACACGTCCATGATGGGAAATGATGTTAAATGAAAAATTACATTTCGAAATAACAAAAATAAAATAAATAATGTCAACCAACAAAATAAAAAAAGGATACATAATATACGCCTGAGGGTTTAAAAAGTAGAATTATGCATCGTTTATAATTTCTGCTTCTCCAGTTTTTATTTTAAAAGACATTCAAATTTCTAAGGAGTTAATTAAATATCAAACATAACAATATTTTTGATGCCTTAATTAGAAAAATTTATGGGAATGAAAGAGAACAACAAGTTATATTTGTTACGTCTGTATTTGTAGCCTTTTTAAGACCATACCCTTCAGTTTGGCTGGAAATGTTCACCAAAAACTTTTGAGCTGGGCTTAATCCACAAATTAAGTGTTTTTTTTAAGAAAACATGTAATATAATTGTAGCTCAGAGGACTATATGCTTAAGTCGTCATAAGCATAATTTGAGTTATTAATTCCTTTGCAATATCCATATTCAGAAAAAATTCTAGTCAACGTCTCACTTATTTTGCACAAGCTATAGTGTGATGATTTGCTTTTTACATTTTTTCAACTTATAATTTCATATAAAATTACAGTTTAACTTTAAATACAGTTTAATATATTTATTTATTTATTTAATAAAGTATTTATAGACTGAAGAACAATATATTTCTAAATTAGAAGAAGTTTGAAACGAATTTGTATGAGATTAATTAAAACTTTACTTCTATTACAATGCGTAGTTGGTTCTTTATGAAGCAACAACGCTGTACATTTTAGTGAAGCGCAACAATTCAAAAAAAATAAAATTTACAAGTATATTGCTAAAGAGTCAGGAACAGACTTTACTGTGCATTTTTTAATCAACTTCCTATATTAACAAAATTATGTATTAATTCGAAAATATAAACGATCCGTTACAAAAACTGGATTAAGCAATGAAGAATATTTTGTTAAATAACATAAACAATAAAATACAATACAATGGGTCATTCCATGCCAAATCGCAATTTTTTTTTAATTTTTGCTATCAATACAATGATACTAAAATCGATCAGAGTGGATGAGGTAAGATCATATAAACTTAAGCACGATAATCTATCTCTATTGCAGCAATATATTGATCATAATTAATGAGTATATCTGAGCGGGAGACAGAATATGTTTTTGTTTTGAGATAAGTGTTTTAACATAAGTAAGCCGTCCGGTAACACTGTATTTTTGCTCGCGGATAATACATAAATAAATTGTTGCGTTAAATAAAATAAATAATATAGTCTTGACTATGAGGAGGACGTTTTTGGGCAATTGCCCAAATATAAGATGCCCAAGATAAACGACGAGCCTAACACAAGCAACAGGTTTCATCTGCTGTCCGAAGATGAAGAAGAATTAGTTAAAAAGGAGTAAATTCCGAGGTAAGAGATAGTAAGATTTTTAAAATGGTGGTGTTTGGTTTACCCCAACAGACGACAACACCTATAATGGTCGAATTTAAAAATACACACAATATTACTCCTGTAAGTGGAAAAGAAATTATTACTAAAAGATCAAACGAAGATGACACACTGTATCTGATCGAATTTGACAGGCAACACGTTTCAAAGCATGAAAATTTAAAAAGCTGATTTCTCTGTACCATTGCTGTTGAAACTGGAGAAAGAGCAATAAAGATCCTACACAATGTACCAAGTGTTCAATGTATGGTCATGGAGCCAAAAGCTGGAATAGAGTCAAGGGGTGTACAGCTTGTGCGTGTAACCACGATTACGAGAGTGATTCCCCGCGACTATCGGGCCAAGCGTATCATGGTATTGCACAAGACTCCCGGATCCAAGGAAAAAATATGTTTTCTGAAGTAGCTAAAAGCAAAACACGGGACAACATCAACGAGTTATCCAATGATAAACTATTGGAAATATTTTTTAATGCAGTAGATGCATTGAAAAAATGTTAAACAAAGTTTAACAAATTGAGAGTTTTAGGTATGATGCTTAAACATGCCATATAAAACATTTGTTGTACACAATGTCCATGTTATGTACTGGAACGCTCAAGGCATAGCAACCGAGTCAGCAGCTGCACAGCTCGAGCAAGTTCTTCACGACAAAAAAGTTGATATACTTTTGCTTAATGAGACGTTTTTAAAACCACATCACAAACTTCAATTAGGAAGCTACAAAATTTGTCATGAAGACCGGCTAACTTATGACAGAGGTATACTCATTGCGGTAAAAGCTAACATAGTTCATAAGTTATTACCTAAAATGAACACAAAAAGCATTGAAAATATTTCTATACAGGTTACTAAAATAAACGTCCTGTAGTTTTAACTGCTGCATATAATGCAATTTATACTTCGGACTTTAACCCTTTGACGACCAAACATTTTTGGCTGGAGCGATTTGCTTTTTTGTTATATTTTCGCGATCTATGGTCTAATAATAGTTATGAAAAAAAAAATTGTCCTCCTGGGTACCCTCTAAGTCCCCCATTTCGCTTGGCAAATATAGTTGCCTATGGGTTGAAACGAAAATTTTCATCCCAAATTATTTAATTGCAGAAACAATTTTAAAATCAGTTTTTATTTAAAACGTAAAGAAAAATACAAAAAATAACAAAAATTTATTATAATTAGTGTTGTTCGTGATAGATTCCAAAGCAATCACGGGACGTAGTGAAGCAAAGGAACACATTACATTGAACGCAAAAAACATTTGTGCGGCTATACTTATTATTGGAAGCACAATGAGAGCACCGTTTCCAACCTTCACGTTTTTCCATTTTATGGAGAGATTTGGGTTTGCTTATAAAACGGGTTCCACATTTGGTTGCGGCTGAAAAGGCACGCTTCCTTGAATTGAAGCTACTTATCAACTCTTTGGCTAAAGCTGCCCGAAATTCAGTCGAGGTCAAATTGATTGAGGAATTGTTAGCAAATATGAGTTTTTTATATATTATATTGCTATTGTGAACACATAACTCGAAAAGGTCGAAGAACAAACGTAAATAAAAACGCCATTTACTTCTACGATCGTACTCATAATATACTTTTTTTTGATCCATTAGATCGACACCTCCCATTCCTTTATTATAGTGCTGTATAATCAGGGGGCAATCAATATCTATTTTACCAGCTTGTCCAGCTACACGTCGCTTGACCTTGAATACCGCTGTTGGGTCAATAAAATTTGAGGCAAGGTAGACACCGCGATTATCCATCCATTTGACTACGGAAATGCTATCCGACATGAAATAACTTATGTCCCCTCTTTTCATATATTTATCCGCCGGAAAATTCTTCGGTATGTGCTTTCTATTACATCGGATGGTTCCGCACGCCATTATATCATTTTGCTGGAGAATGTGCATTAAGTTCAGGCTTGTAAAAAAATTGTCGAAGTAAACTTCAACCCCTTTTTTTGCCAGTGGCTCGCATAACTGCAAAACAACAGCCTCGCCAAGACCGTGCTCAACAAATGGTTTTTTTCCGGTGTAAATGTCAATATTATATAAGTATCCGGTTTCTGCCTCACATAAACACCAAAGTTTGAATCCCCACGAAATAGGTTTGTCCTTCATGTACTGTTTCATAGCATTATGTCCCTTAAACTTTACCATATGTTCATCGATTGACAGCTTTTTTGAATAAGTATACGCATCCGGCATAGCCTTGTTAATATGATCTAAAATTGGCCGAATTTTATACCCACGGTCACTAACATCAGCTTTATTGTTGTCGCAGAAGTGAAGATTAGCTGTAATTTCCTCAAATATGAGCCGTGGCATGACACCCGCAATCTGAGCTTGATGAAACGTTGGATCAGTAGACCAGTACAGGCGTATTGAGGGGAGTTTCACTAAGCTCATACGTATGATAATACCCATATAAGCCTTAAATTCAGCCACGGTCAAAGTAAACACACGCCCTTTTTGTAAAGCATATAGGTTGGACTGATCCACTATCATTAAGCACAGCTCTAATATACATATATGTATAATAACAGCAAGTCAATATTGTTTCAAATAGCAGAAAATTTATGAGTAATAAAAACTTACCTTCAAAATTACAAACGCTGTTGAACACACCGTACACTGAAGGGATTTCTTCATGCGTATGGACAACAGGCTTTAAAATTTGGGAATGTTTGTATGCGCAATCCTCTTTTAATCCGGTAAAAACGGGATTCTTATAAGCAAGAGTCTGTCTAAAGCAGAAGATCTTTTCGGGTGGTATGAATAACATTGGTATTATTGGCTCTTGTACAGCATTTAAATTCGATGTAATTAGGTCATCTACTGCGCCAGCTGGTTTATGGTCAACGTGCATACTACCCTCAATGATAACTTCTATGGGCTCATCATCTTGCATTCCCAAAGCGTCATTTTCAAGAAATAAAACATCTTCTGTGTCCAAGTTTGTAACAGCTTCTTCGTCGTCATCACTAAAATCGCAAAGTAAAAGCTGTTCGATTTGCTCTGGTCGAAGGAAAAAGAAACGATCTCGGGCTGCTCCACTCATTTTAAACTTGTTTACTCTTTTCTTTCACTTTTCTATACAAACTGATGCAAATAGTGCACGCGTTTCAAATTTCAAATAAAGACTGTCAAAATACTTACATGTGTTCATATGTATGTATTGCAATTTGGTGATTCCCCTTTTTCGTTTCAATATATGAATACGAAATACTAAACACAGGCATGCTGTTTCAGTGTTGAACATTAGCTAAAAAAAAGCGCTCAAAAGTTCGAACTTTAATTTTAATTTAGAGGTTATAATTGCAAAGTTTTTTAGAAACGTTTATTTTCGTTTCAACCCATAGGCAAACATAATTGCCAAACATAATTTGATTAGTTGTAGACAGCTTGGAGTTTACGCAAACTTGTCCATTATATTTTTTGATAGATTAAGGTTGAATCCAAAACATAATTGACTCTTTTCCCCTTGCGCCCTATTTTCACCCCTTGGCAGCCCTCGTCATAAATACTTTTTTTGGCCAAATTTGGAGCCTCGTAGGGAACAAGTGGGGCCCGATGGGGACTCGTACTCCACCACATTCTTGTTGTCCCAATCCTCTTCTATAAAACAGTCTTTGACAAATTTGCTGTATCTGTTACCTGGACAAATATATAATCTAAAGAACGCCGGGCAAGCATACTTGCCTATGGTCGTCAAAGGGTTAAGGCGGACTTAGACTTACTCACAAAATTCTCTTGTGACTTTTTCATTTTTGGTGATTTTAATGTACATCACATACATTGGAACTGTGTACCTAATAAAACAGCCGGTAATGGCTTTACAAACATTGTTTGCTTGCAAACTATTACATTTACTTTCTATTTTCATTGACCCGATTCGGTGAAAGATTAGCCTACGTCCAGCCCTCAACAGTAGACATTTTACTATATAATTTCAATATCCCTTTTTGAAACTTAGAGTCACACCCAAATGTTTTACAGTCAGATCATGTTCCGACTTCTTGTTCCATTTATGGACAGTTTCAAAATAAATTAAATACAGTAACTTTGTATAATCGTACAGACTGACCAGCAAATACAGTTTGGATAGAAATTGAAATTAGACGCCAAAACATTGACCAAACAGAGTGTATTCCCACCAACGTAGATTTATTGCTAAATAAATTAATGTCAATTCTTAATGCAGCTTTTAGGAAGATTCCGGTACTGAGTAAAAACTCCTGGCAGAGAGAAATCTCAAATACATCGAAGATGCTTATTGCTCAAACGTAAATTTCAAAGATGTAGGGATCCAATTTACAGAGCCCATTTAAACGGTATCTTAAGGTAGCAAAGTAGTCTAATTGAATTCCACCTTAGCAAGGATAGAAATGAGTCCTGGGCAAGATTTATTTCAAAGCTACCCCCGGGGTCCAAAAAATTCTGGAAACTAACAAAAGCTTTAAAGGGAAAAAACTCGTTTTGATCAGATCTTATTTGTAATAATAAAGTTTTGAAAACCGGCACAGAAAAAGCTAATGCAACTGCCGACAAATTTGGTAGTTCTCATACTATTACTATCAATAACCTATCGCCTTTGGATACATATGTGTATCAGATTTCATTAATTGTCTCGATAATAATTATCCTATTGGTAGTTATAATATTGAACGTACAGATGCCACTGAGGTTAAGGCAAATGTTATGCTATTAAAAAATAATAAAGCCACTGGCTTAGATGGCATAAATAGTATTATCCTAAAATATATGCGAGATTGCTTTTATGATATTCTAAGTAAAATATTTAATTGTTGCTTAATTATTGGCTTCTTTCCCCGTACGTTAAAAAAATCTAAAGTAATACCGATTCATAAAAAGGAAAAAGATTCCAAACTACCCATAAGCATCTTGAGTTTACTGGACAAGGTTTTTGAAAATTTATTCTTAAAAGATTAGTTGATTTTGCAGATAAAAATAATATTATTAACCACCAACAGTTTGGATTCCATAAGGAGCACTCTACCGTACAGCAAATAAAGCGAGTTGTGAGCTATAACGAAGATAACAAAAGGAATCGCAAGAGTACTGTCATTTAATGAAAAATGCAGACTGTCTAATTTTGAAACAATAAGAAATTTACTAAACAGTCGCTGAGATTATTTTATTAAAAAGAATCTTACTAGCAATTGTTTTACCAAATTTCATTATAACATTTTGAAAGTTTGCAAGAGGTTTTTGTCACAAATTTTCCTCAAGACGGTATTATTAAAGTTTCCTTATTCAATTATTAGATTTCATTATTGTAGTACACTTAAGTAAAATCTCATAACATTGTACCTTAAAAGATTCGTGAATAACACATTTTATAAAAAAATATATATACATATATAAATAAGCCGCACAAGTAAATCTTAACAGGGATTTTGACCTTATTTATTAGCTTCTTTAACAGCAACTTTAACTGCAATAGGAACACATTTTTAAAGATCCACTCGAAAGCTAAAAAGTGCTCTCCTAAAAGACGATAAAATATGGCTTAAGTATTTTTAGTTGCTGCCACAGATATAACTATTACAATAAAATAAAAAATTATATAAAATCTATTTATACAAATAAATTGTCTTGGTATTATTACTTTAGTTATTTATTTGTTCAGTTGAATATTTTAAGCATTTCTACCTTATAAATTAACATTCTACGGTCTATTTATGTTTTTTTTTTTCAATTAGCATCTAAGCAAATATATTTTTGGATAAAATTTACATTTTGGGTAATTTTCAATAAATTTTACACAAAATATATTTTACAAATACTTCCCTAATTTCTGCTTACACCTTAACTCAACTTTTTCATACTCCCTAATTACTCTACAGTCATAATGTGACCATTTTTTGCACATAAAGAAATACTTAATCACTTCAGCAAATACATGTATATAAAAACAAAAATATAGAGGCTCTATTTCAGCAAAGATTATTTTTAAGAATTCAGGAACAATATACAAGACAAGCATTTAAAATGAAAAGCATTTATTAAAGCTTTTCATGGAGGAAGAAACAAGGAAATTCATGACTTGACTATGCGTGACCTGGGAATATGCAATAAATTCTTATAGCCTTCTAAAAGTATACAGAACTCAGGCAAATGCCTACACCACGACGACATATACAATAACTTTTACATAATAACTACAAAAAATATATGTAAACCTTGAAAGAACAGTCTGAAATCATAAACAACTGGCCTAAGACAATCCTGCATGTATAGAGAAACTTACGAATGATGGTAAAATAATACGTTTTAACATACAAACACCAACCACTCCTTCAGTTGAAAATGTTTTAAACTATTTTTCTTATTTTCTAATATTTTCTTGGTCTGCTACCATATTTTGTGTTACTGCTTTTACACTGTGCTATTTTGCCTTAAAATTTTAGATTATGATTTGCTTACTTTCACGCTGTTTTCTCTATGATACATTGATCGTAAAATATGTATACATGTAGTTTTTGAATGAGTGGAAAGATATTGTTGTGGTTTCTTGTATAAAACTACCCAGCAGTTGGCGTAGCTAGCGAATGTCTAGCTATTTCTTTGACTACCAATAATAACCACTAACTATCAGACTAACTACAAACGATGCAAACTACTGACAATTATAATATGGGGATGGACGTCAGTAGTCAACTGCCACCATCTGCATAATCTTTAACCAATGATTTCACTAATCACATGTGATGTGCGATATCAATGACTCCGCTGCTATAGCGAAATTACTATACTAGCATAACTAAAGTGAAAATTTTTTCACCTCAAAACGTGACTTCGAATAATTCTAATGGTTTGGTTATATGAAATGAAAATGCATAGATAATATAATAATATTGTATTTGTCCATAGTGAATTGTATAATTTATTTTACGCTACACTACAAAAACAATCTTTATACATTGATATATTTTTCGGAGGCTCAAATTTTGTTTCAAAATTTTAGGTTTCGATTTCAAATATGTGTGGAACTTTTTTTTAATATTTACTTCAATAATTAACACAGCCTTAAGCACTGATACCTTTAATTGAGATTTATCTTCGGCCCACAACTTGTTCATCAAAGAAAATAAACGTTTCAAATGCGCATTTGTACCAGGCAAACATAAAGCATAATCAACTATAATTTGAAAATTTGCATACTTAAGGAAATTGCTTTTAAAATGTTTAAATATTTCCACCCAACGATTTTCCGTAGAAATATTTTGTTGATTCCATTCATCAATTTTCTGCGATGCTAAGTCTTTATATAGGAGTGAATATTGATCGAATACTTCCGTATTTTTGGTGCAATCAATATGTTCTTTTTCGATCAATATATCAAGAACTTTTTGAACATCTTCCCTATGTGGTACTTCTGGTAAATTTGTCCAATTAAGTTTTTCTAAATCTTTCTTATAAACAGCCTATTGCTCCAAATACTCGCGACTAGTTTTATACAATTCTTTAGCCCTAATTTTAACGAAATTCTTGTAACCATCTTATTTTAATTTTTCAAGTAAACCACGGACTGAATATGGAAGAAAGTGAGTTGCCTCTTTCTGAAACAAATTCTCTTTTAATTTGTCAATTCCACTTGCTACTTCAATTCCCGAATTCACTGACCACGAAATACCAAATGTCAACACAAAATCAAAATAATTACTTAAAATTATTTTTGTCTTGTTGATATTCTTTGCTATAACGACACAGTTTTGTTCCACTGGCCAAAAAATCTAAGATTGAAGGGATTAACGTTGCATTTCTTGTAGCAAGCTACAGGGTATTTAGTTTCACCATTTCAAGCTTTTTATGTATTAGTATTAGTATCTATACTGATAATTATGTATCCATGTGTTTCTTTATGCTTCTTAGCGACCTTCTGTGTAGGTCCTACAGCCATTCTAAATTGTAACAGTGTTATGAGTAATTTTGCATTTATATTAAAGCTCTCATGTTCTTTTTCTCGTTTCTTAAAGTTTTTGTACTTATATTTAATGGGTATTTAAATGGGTGGTGGTTATTGCCACTTTGAAATGAATATAAAGATTTTGATTTATTTTATGCTGTGTTAAGCTTTTTTTTTTAAGACTATTATATTGTACGTCTTTGTATGCCTCTGTGTATTTTTAAGTTATACATATTCAAGATTTAAATTTCATCGAATAACAAATAACAAAAAATATGTGAATATTAAGGATGAGCGAGTGTGAATACCATTTGCCTGTTGACATTTATTGCCGTTTATTAAAATGTTTTACATTCAACACACTCAAGCATTATTATTTTAAATTTACTCTTTTTTATATACTCGTACATGATGTTTATACGTTCATTGTTTAAAAAATAAAATTGATTTTGTTCAAGAAAAATCAAAATTAATGTGTAATGTAGAAATAAAAATTTATGTAAAGTTTTGGTATTCTGACTTTGCTCTTAACCCCTTAACCGCTGACTTCCACTCCATTGCACAGTGGTTTCAATTAGGTAAAAGTGTAATATATCTGAATCTTTGAAACCTGCAATCCGATTACAAAACGATATATGTAAGAATCATATGAAAGTACCTAAGCTTTCAGGATGCTCAAATTTAAAGCACCCTGTTGAAACATACGGTAGGCTACAGGGTGTCGAAGTTGATTACCGCGGCCATGTAAATGTTTGTACGCCTCATGGCTTTTTTACAAATAAAATTTAATTTCAATGAATTTATGCTTTTTGTAAAGCTTTTTAGTTGATAAAGAAAATACACTTTATTATACAAAAATTTCTTTAATGTTTTAATTTTTGAATTTTAGTTTTTTTCCTTGACTTTGCTCGCAATTTCCTGAATATTTCCTGTAGCATAATAAAATTAAAAAGCAAATACTATATGACTTTAAATACTATTCTTGATAATATCCTCGAAAAACTATTATTCATCTCAATTGATGCAGTGGTGAAGAGATTAACACGTTGGCACACATTAGAAATTAGTTGTTGGCAAGTGAAAGGACATTTGCTATAAACCTGTAATTTTTACAGATAACAGGATTTTACTATATGTGATAACGGTTTGCCTGTATTGCCATTGAAACCTTCCTAATTGCTCATATATGATAATAAAATGATTTTTAAAGGGTCGTTTAAATTATATTTCAATAGTTTATAAGTCATTTCGCGTCGGAATATGTAGTTTCATCCAAATATCTGAAACAATGAACTTTACGTTTCTATATATGCTAAATTTATCCACGACATATGCCGGCTTGTCCGCCAACGTGCTAAAGTCAAGTCTTGAAACGACATTGAAAAATAGCTAACTTTTGACAAAAATACAGATTGATTGTTCGACTTTTTTTAACTTTTTCAAAACCAGTATTTCAAAAAAAGACTGCAGAGGAAATTTTAAGTTGACTAAAGCATGCACACTATATCAAGCATCGGACGATTATGGAGAATTATTTAAACGAAATTTTAAATTAGTTGCTTAATATAAATAACATCAATCGAGTTTTTAATTTTTTTTAATTTCAAAAATGCGGCCAGGATTGCAAATTTACCAAAATGATCCAAATTTTCAGAAGCATTTTATAAATTATATTAACTTTCAATTTTTAATCTTTATTTTTTAATCATTTATGGAAAAACATAGTGGAACTTATATGTTTAAAAAACTCAAACGATATGTTAAATGGAAATTAAGAATTTTCAAATCCAAAAAAAACTTGTGACTGTAATAGAAATGGCTAATTTTTAGGGTTGTCAATCAAATTCCATATGTATTTTTAAGAATGATCTAAATTCATATAAAATATAAAAATACAGTTATCTGCTGGTCTATTGGTATATAATACATGTATGTATATCATTAATTTAAAATAATAAATAAAACGGTAACAAAAAAGACATCGAGAAATTGAGCTCTTGCAAATCGATAACAATTGACGAATTAGTGCCCAACACTTTTCATGTTGTTCGTTATCTACGGCCAACAATGCTAATAAAGGTGGCCCAAAATTAAACGTCCAGAAAGTGCTTCGTCAAGAATAGCAACGTTGATCAATATCAGCCACCTTGTACGAGATCTTTCTCAATTATTAATCCCATATACTGCTTTCCCGAATGAAAACATTTTTTTGGATTAACATTTAATTTCTTGTTGTTTTTTTACTGTTATACCCACGTTATGGCCCACGATGTCGAGTGATAATTTCAAACAAAAAAAATGCTAAAATTTTGCTTTTGTTTTAAATGTAATTTCACAAAAGAACGATATCGTTCGACATCTTAAAGCAGGCAGAAAATTTCTATCGGCCTTTAAAGCTCCCTTTATAAAATAATGTTCACTATATTAATGAGGTGCAGATAACGTTTGCGGTTGAAAAATTGTATCAAATAATACGTAAAAATAATACCCACAAACACATATTGCTAAAAAGAGACCATAGAAAAAATTTAAAGACATTAAAGCCGTTTAAAGGCACTTTAACAATTATACTTTCGCTTTCAGTTTTTCAACTTTTGTTTCAGAACTAATGTTGAAATCTCTAAATTCCTATTTATGCCTTTTATATGAAAACAAAACTTTTGTCGATTAAAAAAAAATATATATTCAGATATTTATTTAAACAAGTGCCATCACAAGTGTTCTCAACTGTATGAGATTTTATAAAATAATGTGTCTTAATAATAGGAATAAAGAAATAAAATTTTATATATTTTAGAAGAGCACTTCAGGCTACGTATGCCTTTTTGTTAGATTAAAAACAGAAAATAGGAGAAATTTAACAAAATCAAGAATTTCACTGTTGAAAGAAAAAAGATTAGAAATAAGAAAATGTTGTTGTTTGAGAATAAGCAAAGAAATAACAGCATCAGAAAGTACTAAAACGTTTTTAAAATTTAACCTTAAGGATGGTTAGAGGGTAAGAAATACATGTTTCTATAAGGGCAGTATAAACATCGTTTAAAACAATCATTTTAATTTAGTTTAAATAAAGAAAATAATTTTGCAAATAAATCTTTTTTCAAGTACGTATGTATATTTGTAATGCAGGATAAAAATTGTTGTCTCCTGTTTTAAAATAATAGTTTACGTATTTTAACAAGAATGTATTTTTAGCAAGCAGTTAGAAAATAAACAAATATGAGATGTGTTTGTTGTTCTTTCATGTTTTTTGTTCACATTTTTTTAAGTGCCACTTGCGTACTTTTTTTTGTATATTATATTTTTAGTTATTTGTTTTTCTTTCCTGTTTCTTGCTTGTAATTCTAATGAGATTTTCATATCTCGAGGTACATTTTCAGTGTCATTTACATATACAGGGTTTCGTAAAATTAATCACTCTATTGGAAAATACATATTATAATTCTTGCAAGTGGCGTCGCAAGTCAATTATATTTGATATTTGTGAACTAGAAAACAGATAAGCAAAGAAGTCATATACTCCACAAGAACGTGGATTCGTCGTATCGAGTGTATCCACGTCGCATAATTTTCTCTTTTGGGGAGAAAGTGCGCCCGATTTAACCGTTCCAGACTTCTTTCTTTGGGGTTACTTGAAGTCATGGCTTTAAGATAACAAACATCAGACAACCGCAGTACTAAAGAGAACATTCGACAGAAAGTCAACCATTTATCACCAGAACTCATGGAAAATGCGATAAGGCGGGCCGAAACTGTGCATCAATACTGCAGCCACTTCGCAGATATCAGATCAAGAAATAAAATTTTAATAGACCGAATAAAGATTTCCATCATTAAAAATTTAAATTTCATTTATTTAAAAAGTTATTCAAAAACAAAATGGGATAGTTAATTGTGCGACGCCTTGTATTTGAACATTCTGTTGAGTTGTAATTTTTTTTCTTTACTTAAAAAGGTGAATGCACTCGTGTCATTAAAAATTCACATAAAAATCCTTGACCTTTTTATAACGCACTCGACACTGTGTTGCTACTTTGTTGTAGGAAATTTGTTTTGTTTGCCTAACACGCACACAATTAGTTATTCAGCAGAATCCATCTAGAAGTCTGTCTATCAGTTTGGAGGATATGGATTCTATTCCTACGAAAATTCCAACAAAAATCCCAAAAGCCTTCACGTGTAACAGTATGCGGATTAAATATTTTCTATGTGATTCATTTCATACATTTATTTATTAATTTTTGCAACGTTAATTTAAATCTGTATTTAAATAAATAAATAAATCTAATTAGTAATTTAAAACTGAAACAAGTGTAACATACACTCCAGGCTTCCCCATTCGTTGAGGATAAAATACAAAACAAGTATTTATATATTTGCACATTACAATTTTAAAACAACTACGTAACCCAATTTAAGTTTTAAAAAAAGTTACAAGAAAAAAAGCTAAGCATAAATTTCAAGAAAAGTTTTACTAATTGCAAACAAATTTATTATTAAAAACATGTAAATGTAAAAATATAAAAAAATGTTAATGTATTAATCGATGAATGTTTTTGGGACCACTTCTTACCAAAAAATGTTCGCAGATTAAGTGAATTAGTTGATAATTTAGTTAACAGAAAATAAAGAGCTATTTGTTTTTTGTATTATCTGTGTACTTACAATTTTGGCAAAATTTCATAATGATAAAAAAAATCATTTTTTACTTTAAATATTTTGAAAATTAATTGCTCTTAAAAATAGTTTTATTTAAATTAAAATCATCAGCAAAATGGCTGGTAATTTTATAACGGCACATGCTATTTAATTTTTGAAGTGCACAATTGAAATTGGAAAAATTTTCTTTCCAAACTTATTAGTGAACTTAGTGTGTGGTCTTAACTATAAATGGCTCACTTGTTAAAAATAAAATTTAAAAATAGATAAAACAATAAAAAATTTATAAAACAATAAAGAACATAAACATATTAAAACAATATTGATGGTAAGTTTACAGCGGCTTCCTTCGCCGTTATTAAGCAGAATTTTCGGTGAAGGAAATTAATTAATAAAACTTAATAGAGCTGAAAAAACTTAATACGACTACTTGACGACAGTGGCGCTGTGACAATGCTGTAAAATTAACCATATATCATTTCCTAAAGCAGGCAATCAACAAACTAGTTGTTAGGGATTAATTGCCTGAATGGAAACTTCTTTAAAAAAACACATTTTGTATTGTCTTGTAAGGACTGAACATAAAAATCTTACTTAATAATAAACGTTTAAAGCGTATATTTTTTATGATAAACTAATTTAAATTTAGTCACACAATTGTGAATTATAAGAAACTAAAGTTGTTGTGTTTAAATTGTCGATTCACACAACAACCACATACTGTAGAAAAAGAATATACACACACAGTTAACAGAATAATGAATACAACAAAGTCACGGTCTTTGGCAATAAAACAACCGCATTAAACAGAGAAAAATATTTACACATTGAAATACACTTGCACATACTTATATTTATATATATAACGAATAAATGCAGCAGTTACAATTTATAGTTAAGTTTTATTAATAGTTATGTGAAATAGTGTGTGTGTTTGTGTGTTTGTATTCTCATAAGTCTCTGTTAAACCAATTAAACCACAATAACGTGTTTGTTTAAAATGATTGCTTTCATTTTAAACGTTAACTTAAGGCTGTTTAACAGAGTATACCGTCACCAAAAACGCAAATGGCTTTAAGTAATTAAGATAGATTTAGTTTTTATATTCTTTCAGAAACAACAATTATTGTTAACAAGATTCACAAGAATTTCTTTTAAATATATTGATGTTATTGTAAAAAACTATGCCAATATAATTGAAAAAGTGAAACATTCATTTACATTCTTTATTGGGGCAATTTATTATCAATTGAGCAATTAAATAAAGTGTCCATATCTCTTTAATTTAGCTCACTCAATTAGCACTTAACACACACAAAGGCATATCAACCACTTAGTAAATTTCTAAATTCAAAATTTGTTCTACTATGTAGAATTTTTAACGTAAATGTATAAATATTATTTATTTGAAGGGTTGCTTGGTAGATCACTTTTTAAATGGAATTTTCCATAATATCTTATTTGCAAGTATTTTATTATAATTCGAAATTAAAATTTGTTAATATATTTTGCGATATGTTGTTCTACTATGTAGATGTTTTACTAGACTTATTCAATTACTGGCCTTATGGTAAATGAAAGAAACTTTATTATTTTACCAAGTGAGAGATTAATAGCAAATGGAATAAAAAACTTATACTGGTTTAACAAAATCTCCTCTATGCGGATTTTTTATATTTTTCTCCCTTTTCAAAAACTGTGACTATAGTTCTTTCAATTGCATATTAAATATCTTTTTTCAAATTTTTTAATTTATTTTTAGCTGCGTTCACATAAGGTTAAAGTAGTCTTATTAACTTATTTTTTATTACATCGAGCTTGACAAAAAAATTCTTACAATAGAGATCTTTAAAATAAAAAAGTACAAAAAAGTGAATTAAAAATTTTATGTAAATAATATTTAATATTTTTCTTTTAAAAGTTTGTTAACTTATACAAAAACAAAATTTCACGCAATTTCAATGCACACAGGTTAGTTTCCTGTTCTAGTGATACTACCTGATTGATCTGACAAGTATACAATTGTTTCTTTTAACTGAATTTACTGCTTAGTGAACTCACTTGTGGCAAGTTTTGCTTTTTAAATTTACTCAATTAGTGACGGAACTAACTACTAATTGCTAACTTTATTAACCCTACTTACTTATTTTATACAATAACTAAATTTCAATAAAAATGTTACCGAACTTTTAGTTTTTTGCTATTTGCTCAAACAGGTAGTCTTAAGTGATCAGGTGATTATATTAGGTTATGTCAAAATTTGTATACAAAATTGTTAAAATAATTTTCGTTTTGTGTTTACTTAACTTAATTCTGTTTCCTAAAAAGAAAAATTTTAACATTTTCAAAATAAAAAAAAAATAAAAATACTAAAAATTAAGCAATTGTTTAACATCACTAGTCGATTTTCTTATAAACAAAATACGTGTGGTTTTTTTTGTTATACTATCGAGTATACTTGTTTTTAATTTTTAATTAATTTTTTGTTTCTTTTTTTAATTTTTTAAAATATTGACGATTAACAAAATTTTAACTTGTACAGCGAAAAATAAATTAAAAACAAAATGAATAAAATTAAATACCAGCAACAACTATAATAAAATGATTACTCTTAGTCCTATTTCCATTTTTATATCATCTATTTGGGTAAAATTTGTAAACTCTTTTTGCATGCTTTAGATCATTTCGATCTAAATATTGTGTGAAACTGCAAAAATATTTTAAAATATAAAATCAGAATTCAGCCAAATGTGGCTGATTATATTTTATTATTGAAATTGTTTTCTAGAAATAGAGAGCTCAGAGCGAAAGTAAACCAAGTCATAAGATATGAAAAATATCAAGACTAGTGCGAAATTCTTCGCAAAGTTTAACTCTATTTAGTTAAGTAAAGAAGTGTTTCGTTTCCCAAGGTAATATTAAAAACTCATTATATTTTCGAATTGTCTTTTTGTGACTTGATGCACTACAGTTCTAAGCCCTCCAATTAACATTGCACGCGAAATTCAACATTACGTATGAGTAATATTTAATTAAATTATTAACTCAATATTACGTATACGCACCCAGCATCTTTGGTTTTCCATATTTATCAGCATATGAGCTGTTTATTTTGAAAGGAACTAAAGTCGTTAGTCAATTAAATTCTTGAATATTTAACTAAAATTTTTCCAATAAATTAAATGTTTTTTCTGCATGAAATATTCGAAAAATTGTTAACTCAAAATGACAGCCCAGCTGAAAAATTCAAAAATAAATAGCTAACTTGTTTTCTATGAAGGGAGTTGGCTCTTTTTCCAAAATAAACCTTTCGAATATATAAAGCATAGAACAATGCGGTCCAGGTAAATTATTTTATCAGTATTGTTTATTTGTTTAAGCTCAACACGCTAGAAACATTGAATGCAATTGGTATGATTGTATGTCTAATAAACCTTTTAAAGATATAAAAGAATAGGGGGAAAAGGGAGTTAAAGGGATCAATCTATAATAGGGTCACAGTTATTATAAACACAAAATTTTGGGATAAAGGAAGGGAATATAATTTGTAATAAGCTCCTTTTATTAATAAAATTTAAGTTTAACACGCTCATCCACTTTAAGTAATGCAGGTAGTGAAAATACTTTTATTATAAGGTAAATTAGAGAAAGTAAAATTTATGTGCAATTCATGAAAGTTGATAAATAAGTATTTTAATATCATTCCAATATACTTCAGTCCATATAAAAAATGGATTTTTCTTCAAGCTACATTTCTCTTCTTGTAGTTAAAAATTGGTACCAAAATGATTTTTTTTCAAATTGACAGGAATTTAATTTTATAACTCAAGATACAAAAATGTATTTTACAATATATGATGGAAGCTAATAATAAATGTATAATTCTTATAAAAGAATTATAATAAATAAGTATTAATTGCTTTAGTAATATTAAGTGTTTTTATATTTTTTTATTTAGCCATCAAAAAGAGACGCTAATGTTAATTATTTTGATGTTTTTATGCTGAGATATTTAGATAAAAGTTAGTGTTATCTAGACTAAAAACAAGTACATAGTTTTGAAATATTTTTCTATAACTCAAAAATTTATATTTTTTTTACCAACCAAACAAATATTTAAAATATTTTAGTTATTTCCAAAAGACACAAGAAAAGTAAACATGAACGCAATATGAAGATTTTATTTTCGGTACAATATTGCATATAATAAATTAAAGTATAAATGACAGGTATTCATTTATCGCCCCAAATGAATATTCTATTCACTTTTGCAAATTATCTGTTCTTTCACCCAAACGTTTAAAAAATCAACTTTAATATTTTATTAAGTCTCACTTGTAAGCCTCAGCCTGTTAATCAATCATTGAAGAAAAGAAGTCACTTACAAACATTTTATTGTTTTTGCGAATATTGGGTTATCGGCTACTTCAGTAAGAAAAATGGCCTTATTAAAGTAAAGAAAGCAAAAAATTTAAGAATTAACATTGCAGTTATGCAAAACCAGTGGTTCACCTATTTTATATTCAATAAGCTTCGTTGGCCTTACTAAAAAAATATAATACAATAATAAAAGGTTTTCTTTTTATTTTAAATACATTTCAAGATTCCTTTAACAATTTTAGTAGTAATTATTTCTTCATCGTAGCACTGTACTTCCACAAAATAAAGGAGTGCATATATATATTTTTTTAAATTTTTTAATGCTATTATAAATAAAATTTAAAGAATCAATTTAAACGCTATTCAAAAACGGGAAACCACTTTGTTAAAATACTTCTTATATTCGTGTCATTGAAATTGTAGATTATAATGTAGCTGAGTTATTTAGGCGTTGACTAATAAATATAATATGAATTAGAGCGACTGGGATCGAATCTTATTCCTTGTAGCTTACATAAATATTGTTACAAAACTTATATGTAGATTCAAATTTAACGAACATAAAAATACAACGATGATTATGCATAATTTAATCAACATTGTGTATGCAAATTTGAGAACTCAAATTCAAACTAACGGAAACAGAACAATCAAGAAAGTTCTAGAAATAGGAACAAGAATCTACTAGATTGTTCAAGGAATCTGTATGAAAAATTGTAAACAAAGACTAACCTCCTCGATAGCAGTACGGCTAAAATTTACATAAAATTGGTTGGTTGATTCGCCATCCACATTTAAAGTTTGTCACTGCCGCAGCCATAACATAGCTGAATAACAATAAAGGCTTGCACAAGCAAACTTATTTTCATGGTGAGGATTTTTCTGCTACTTTCGAGAACCGTAGCAGTCAACAGATATATAAGCCGATACTGCCAGGCACGATAAGCAAACTTCGTTTATTTTATAAAACAGTAATCTTAAAGGAAACAACACATCATTAAGTTCAAAATAAATTTCCGTTGCGTTTATTTTTTATTTTTTGACTAGTTGAAAGAACTCAAACAATTAAGCGTTATCGAAGACGTCGAAACGTAACAATATCACAAAAAAAATTAATTTATGTAAATATGTAAATAGCAACAAAATATTATGATGCTTTTTATATTAACATACCACATGCACAATATATGAAAAATATTCTTGGGAAATTAACATGTATGCGCCAAAAAATTGTTTGTTTCTTTTTGCTAATACTATGATTATGCAGTAATAATTCCTCCAATCACAATCCCTTGTTAAAATCATAAGAATGATTCAATTTCGTACTATGCCGGGTCGAAAGCTCAATATCTTAACGTCCTTTTGGAAGCTCCATTTTCACTGGGATTTTTACATGTTTAATTATATTAAAAAATATATAGATTTTTATATCTTGCGTTTCTGGTACCGATATGTGCATGTGCGTACATTTAAAAGCTGTCAAGTGATTTAATATATAACGAAAATACGCAACAAGCAACACAAACAACCATTCAAGTGATAAAGTGGTAATCAAGAATTGAAAATAATTTTCCGTTCTACTATAATGGCGCTTTAACTGGCGCTGCTTTGTTCGCTATAATACAACTTCACATATTTTTTGTAATCAGCAAAATAATTTCAATATTTCTCCTGCTGAATTATTTTCAAGAGTTGTATTATTACATTATTATGTGCACATATGTTTAGTATCTCCATATTATTAAAGAACAAATTGAATTAATAATTATAAACCCAAATTTTTCCGACTAAACAAAATTTATATTGTTAAATTTATTATTCTAGACAGGTCTCAATATCTTTATTCAAAGAATTCAATAAGTATTATTTGTTGAGGGTTTTTAGCTAGTCCATATACATGCATTTTATTGGTGCTAACGCCAAATCATCAGTAGACCTTAAACCATATTTTTGAAAAGTTTCAAATCTCTTATCTTCTAAAAAACCTTTAAAAGAATTTCATAACTGTAAACATCCAATCATTAATTTAGCTGGCGACCAAGATGACAATCTTGGTGGAACCATGAGACTTGGGGCATACATATGTAATATAAATGCAAACTCTAAAATGATGGATGTATATAGTAACACTACTATTTCAGAAAGGCGTAGGCATAGATACATAATCAATTGAAATTATAAAGATGATTTGGAAAAAAGTGGGCTTCTATGCAGTAGGATATCAGAAGATGGAACGTGCATAGAGGCAGTAGAGTTAGAGAGTCATCCGTGGTTTATTGGTGTGCTGTTTCATCCAGAGTTTCAATTACAGCCATTTTTTCCTCATCTCCTTTTTGTATCATTTATTGAAGCATCAATTAATAAAATTTAAAAAAAAGATTAGCAGAGGAAAGTGTTCAAGTATCAATATATGGATCTTGCCGTAGAGCAAGCCAAACTTGCTCAACAAAAATACGAGGTTTCCATAGGTGCTGTAACAGTAAGTAGATTCAAATTGTTTCTTCTGCACACAACTGCACATGCAGATTTGATAGCGATCAGACAAGCATTCTCAACTTGCACGCTTTGTAATGCTGATATGTACGTAACATTCGAACCATGACCGATGTATGCTCAAGCTATTTCCTTTGCTAGAATTAAACGTTTGTTACTTTGGCACTTATAATCCAAAAGGAATTGAAAATGGTGCTAAGATATTTCAATTTTGCAGACATATACCTGTTATTTATGGAGAAATATTAGAAACAGAATGATCTCTTTTGTTAAAGGATTTTTTTGAAAGAGTGAGAGACATTTGACAAACCATCATTCTACTTGTTTTCCAATACAAATTCGTCATCCCGCTACGTATTAGCGGCTAAGATACCGCGGCGGTATGAAGTAGTTGTCATTATTCCGCTACTCGTTAGCGGAATCTATAACGCGAATGAATCACGGTATGACGATTCCCTTTTAAAAGTTTTTGTATAATATAAAAGATTTGAAACTTTTCAAAAATATGGTTTAAGGTCTACTGATGATTTGGCATTAGCATCAATGAAATGCATGTATATAGACTTGCTAATAAACCCTCGACAAACAAAACTTTTTGAATTCTTTCAAAATTTATATATTAAAATATATAAAATTAATATTTATACATAATTAGTGAAACTGTATTTACTTTAAATGAATTTGTATTTTTTGACTCAAGTTCAAATATGAGTATACTAACTGAATTTTTTTCCTTTAAGATATTTTATTGAATATTTAATATTATTTTTATTAAGAACACCTTAAAGCAGTTCAACTAATTACGTATATTGTGAAAGTGAAATGTGAAAAGTAAACTTTTAGTTTTTGATGTTCTGGAAAAGTTGAGAGTATTTGTATTGCATATTGAAATTCAAATGCAAAAAGAAGAATGCAGAACATAAAAAATTTAAGCTGAAGTGATTTCAATGAAATTCCACTTCAAAGTAGAATTTAGAACATACCGGAATAATTATTAAAAAGCAAGGGTACCCGTCAACTCTATGTTTGTGTTGGTTGAAAACTTAGAAATTCAACAACAAAAGACAAAAACTAAGTAAATATAAATGGAAAATAGCTGGCAATGGCGCTGAAAAAGCGAGAGTAATAAAATATGGAACAACCTCCAGAGATGGGAATTTCGCACAAACCGAAATCGATTTATCTTGTAAAAATGAACGAGTTTCATATTCTTATTTGTTAAATAATATGGTAAAATAGTTGACAATTCCAGACACTAGTATCCACCGTCATAAGTTGCTGTAGCAACCTAGAAAACAGTAATGATCCGTTCTGCTAGTCTGATGAATTATAAATTGTTCCAAAAAATTTGTGTCTTAAAAAAATAACGATAGTTTAGTCTGATGAATAAATGTTCCAATAATACTGTATTAATAAAAATCAAAAAAATATTAAATTAAAAAGAAATTTTTGAACACAGATTTGAACTTGAGCCTAACGATACCATGCAATTTAAAACTAATAATTAAGCAACTAATTTTACGTATTAAATATTTAATTATTGGGGTTATTCTTCAAAATAATTTTAAAAACAGTTTTCATTTAAAACATACTGATAGAAAAATGTGCAACTGAATTGTTTTTTATAATTAATAATTCTATTCGATTTCAAGTAAAATGTAATAATTTTTCAAAATAGACAAGAGAGTTAAGTTATATATGATGGAACAATGTATATTTTGTGTTCCCTCAAAAACGTATCAGCATTATTCTGGGCTGACTAACTTACAGTCATTTTTTCCTGTTTAAAACAATTCACAAGCAACAAAAAAAATTCACACGAAAATTAATTATTGTTTATAATTTATGTGCTGTTCATAGAATCCAAGCAATCGACTTGAGTAGAAAATATATATAGAAACCACTTACAAACATTAATTGATTTCAAAATCAAATTTTGTATGTATATTTTTAGCTTTTTAATTTAATTTCACATCCACAGCGACCTTAAGCATTTTAGATGCAAATGAAGTAAAAATTGTTTACAATTGTGCAATTTATCATATCGTCAATACATGTACTAAATATATCTAAAGAATTTTGATTTTTATAAATGTTGTAAGAAGTGTTGCGGTATATTTTATTCTAAATTATTATGAAAACTATTGAAAAGTATTGGGCAAAAATTCAATATAATATATCAATAAAGATAAAAATTCATCTTGCTTGCATTAAAATATGTAGTAGTGAATCACACTCCGATTTATTAAACGTAGTACATTTAGTGCCCAGCCGTTAATACAAAAAACTTGCACCGGTGCCTACAACTGTAGGAAATGGGTGTGAAACTGAATAAAGAAAATATCTCCTCTAATTTTTTGGCTATTTTTTGATTTTGAGACTTCTTTTATGTATGGTATACTTTTGAACGACACGGCACGAGGAGATTGAAAACAATTCGTAAAAGTAGTTTTCGAGGAAAAAGCTACGACGGACTATTTTGTTCAAACACTCTTCCTTCTGCATTGATTGCTTTACAAAATTTGCTTAGCTACAAAAATTATGTGTAGAGACATTTACTTTAATTTATAAAATTACATAACTAAACTTAAACCAATACATATTTGTCATTTCTATTTTTACTATTATATTTATGTTGATATAACAAAAACGACTTAGAAGTGCATTAACATGAATTTCATTTGGATCAAAATATATTACGCCATCATTATTTATTTTACGTTCATATACCCATAATAACAATAATTCGAATGAAATACTACAGCAAATATAATAGCCCTATTCACAATCTTGTCCATTTGGGATTGCATATTTTTGCAATTGTAAACATTTTCCAGCAATCGTGATCAGCCTTGTTGATTTACTTTGGAATTCTTTTTCGCATAACACGAAATTTACACTTATTTCGGATTAAAGATTTTTCTATTCATTTATATTTACACATACCCATGTCTAAATAAGCGGCGAGAGAACATTTCGGTATTTTGGTTTGCAATTAAGTGTTGCATACGTAGAGTGCAAATATTTGTATATTACTACCTGTAGGTGTTGCCTATTAATGCAAGAGTAGCAAGTGCATATCTATGTATTTTGTTAGTGTATAGTGAAAATATACTACATCACTTTGCAAATGCTATGATGCAAGACCATTTGCACAAGATTGTGAATCGGGCTGAATAATATAATATAATGTAGCTCTAGTGGTTTCTTTATGCAAGTCACAAAAAATCATTATAGCTCAAAGAATTTTTGACAGAAGCGTTCATCAGTTGATTATCTGTTTCAAAAAAAGAAATTTAAAATTTTATATAGAATCGTACGAAAGTATATAAGAAGGTAAAATATACCACGGTTCTTGTTGTGTGAAAACGTGGCACCACACGAAGTTTTAGTTGTCCTAGTCAAACATAGAACTCCACATGTTAAACCAAAGTTCCCGAAAAAATATAATAAATAAATAGTTGGTATTTTATAGCAAATAAAAAAATGAGGCCTTAATAAAAAAAGAGCTTGTCATCTGCAGGATTAAAAGTAGATGTCCACAAAGTTTAACCAAAGCGTAACTTATTTATCAATTTGATAACTTTACACGGAATAGTTCATTTGTAACCTCATTACGTTCAATTAAAAATTAGCTTAAATAACAGCAGCAGCTTAACCATTTATATTGAAAGAGTAGTAAGTAGCAGACTTTTTAACTTCTTAAGTCTTAAATTAACTCTAAGACAAGCATATGCACATATCTAACCAAATCCTTCTATAATATACGAGTATTTAATTTCATTGAATCAGTAATCAGTTGAATTGTGACAAATTGGTTTAAAGTAAACAGAATAATTTTAGTGGTTTTGGACACTATTAATTTTCAAATCAGTCATTTTATTTTTAAGACATTTAATAAATTTTAAAAGTTTTAAGCCAATTTTTTATGCTCTTTTAAAAATCCACTCAAAAAAGAAGTGTAGTTAAATGGTATTTGTAGATGTGCTTTAGCTTTTTTAAGAACTATTTGTGATTAAATTTATGATATAAAATATATGATCACGTATTTAGTATTATTAAATCTGTTAAAATCGTAACAAATGTCTACATGTATGCAAGTTCAATTTTAAATGTCCTTTAAGATTGTTGCTTTCACACAATTACATATACACAATGATTCGCCTACATGTCAGTGTAAGTAAATTGAGTTCTGTCATATGGAAAAATCTAATAAAATTATATTTTGGTAGAATATTCGGAACCCAGCAGCAATATTTCATTTCATTTTCAATTCGAAACACTTTTCTTACATGCCATCACTTATAATTTAACGTACATGCATGCATGCACAACATTATATAAAGGCAGCAAATGTAGACACTGTCAATATTTCAATAAAAATAAAAAATTTTATACAAAATGTAATTGTGGTTGTATTAAATTTATATTATTCTCTTTTCAGATTTATTGCTCTAAGCAAAATAAACAAGAATGCTGGAATGAATTTTTAAACAATTTTCAAGAATTGTGTGCTGACAATTTTCGTTAGTTAAAATATTTTTCTTTGTGAATTCCTTATGTTGGTTGATATTTTGATGTGAAAAAAACTTTAAATTTATTAAAAGTTTTTAGTCGAAGGAGGAACAAATTTTTGTTTTGGGAATGTGGCAAAATATTAAAAAGTTTCATTTGCTTAAGACTTGAGTTAACAGAAGACTCAAGATTGTTTATTATTCAAATCACTCTGTTTACTCGATTTGCGTTTTTCAGGATAACGCCGCGAAAAAATATTTAAGTCAAAGAGAATATTATAAAATCCTTGCATGATGCACAAATTGTAGCCATTATCGTTGCCATCTTGACATAACATCAATGTAAGCCGACTACATTAGCAAAACAACTTTTATTAACCGAACTTCATTTAGCATTATTTCAAACTGTAAAGCTTTTCAAACAACGTGTGCATAGGAGATTTCCATTTGGTGTGATGATTCTATAGTATTATTATTTTTTCTTCATTTATTTTATTTTAAAGGTAAACTGCAATACAACAAAATCTAATCTTATTTAATAGTACTGTTTATATAAAAGCACAATTGCAGAAAAATTTTAATAATCATATAAATATTCTGAAGTTATGGAGATCTTACGGGTTATAACTGAACTTAGATAAAGCATATATCTGCCCTTATTAATATCAGATCCCAAGTACTATTAGATATCCATTATTTGGCTGTAACCAAACTTTTTAAAAAAAGATCTGTCACTAAATGGGAACATTCGCAATTTAAAACTTATTCAAAGCTAAGAAATAAATTACGAAATAATCGTAGAGTAGATTTAATTTTTATCAGTTTTTTGATTAAATAGAGATATCTTTTAATTAAAACTGCTCAAATGACAAAAAAACAAGAGTTCCAATAAATAGCGTTCCGAATCAAAAATACTCAATGTACAATACAATGTAAATAAATAAAAGTATTAATTTTTTAGGCAGAATTAGTTTTACGTTCTGATAGAAATTAGCTGTTTTGTTTCTGTTCAATTGAAAAACCGTATGTGTGGTTTGTTGCTACTTTTTCGTTCTGTTCTGTTACGGTCTATTCTGTAGAAAATATAATACAACGTTAAGTGACAGTGAAAAGTTTGTATGTATTACTTTGTTATAGTATGAAATATTACAAATTTCATGTTACAAAACAGAAAATTTTATTCCAATTCCCACCGGGAAGGTATACTACTTTGTTTTGCCGCAAATTTGGTAGACATTAGTCTTGACAGTTCATATTTGCCAGTCGTGAATTAGACTTGTGCTAAATTTATTATGGAACAATATTCGGCAAACCAACATGTTTTAATTTTTAACACATTTTATCAAAATCAATCATCGATTACTGTGACGATGAGAGAGTTACGTGAAATTTTTGGGAGAAACAACATGCCAACAAAACGCACTGTTTATCGTGTAGTGAATGATTTCGAAGAAGGAGGGTCTGTACGTTAGAGGCCAAAGCATGGACCACAATGTACTGCAAGTTCGGCTGAAAACATTACTAGTGCTCAAGAAAGTGTTCAAAACAATCCATCAAACTCAATTCGATACCGTGCTCAGGAGCTTGGTCTTAAAAGAACAACTTTGGCCACAATTTTGCACAAGGATTTTCATTTGTTTCGATTTAAGATTCAGTTGACTCAAGAGCTTCTTCAACCAGACCATTTACGTCGTACATATGCCAATAGGTTGTTACAGCTCCCAACGACAACCCCGATTTTCATAAAAAAATCATAATGAGTTACTAGGTACATTTTCATTTGAATGTATATGTGAATATATAGAATAGTTGATTCTGGGCAATGAGAAGCCCTCAAAATATTCTTCAGTCACCTTTGCTGCCATTAAAAATGACAGTCTGGTGTGCAATTTGGTCAGGAGGAATCATTGGACCTTACTTCTTTGAAAATGAAACCGGCGTTTTGGGCTTGATTAACATGTGGTATAAACAAGTGCCACAGTGCATACAGCCTGGATTACAATGGAATTACTGCGAGATCTCTTTCCACAACAAGTTAATTCAAGAAATCATGATGCTGATTGGCCTCTACGGTTGCTTGATTTGACTGCTCTGGACTTCTTTTTGTGGGGATATCTAAAAAGCAAGGTTGATGATAAAATTAATGAAATTCTGCGTGAAATTTGTGAGAATGTAGTGAAAAATGTGCTCAAAAGGGATCGCATTTGTGAAGCTAACAGCGGAAATTTATCTAATATTGTATTCAATACATAATTGCAGACATCAAATAAAACATTTATCAGTATAAGATACATTCTCTTTCATTTAATCAAAAATTATAAATAATTAAAGTAGTATAGTATACCTTCCGGGCGGACACCCTGTATTTTTTGTCGCATAAAAAATATTTTGCTAACATTTAGAACATGCATTCCCATAATTACATCGTATACATCCAAAAATTCATACACAGAATAAGTAAGTAAGAAATATTTTTTACAGAAAAGAACGGCACAGAATTGCAACGAATAATAAAAGCTAATGAGGCCTTTAGTCTTATTTCCAAAATAAAAGAATTTCAATTTAGTTTTAAAATGTTCGTTTAGCTGAAACAAAGCTAAGAATAATATTTTTTTTCAATGTTTATTTAATAAATTTTTAGAATAATAAGTATTTGAGCTCTCAGGTATAATATATAGTTTCTAATAAAGTTAATTTTTCTCATACTCAATAATAACATAAATATAATAATATATTTTTAGTATGTTGTAAGTTGTAAGTTGTAAGCAAAAAGATTGGCAAAAAGATTGGCAAAAATCTTACTTGTATATGGGAAAATATGGTCAAGGGTTTAAATTACACAAATTATTATTGCATAAGCCGCCAAATTTCTTAGGATTCAAATTAGGTTAAATGTTTCTATCTTTCATATAAATATTTGTATCGAAACGATAATTTTCTATTGTAAGTTCTTTATAATTTATTTATTTTATATTAGATCGTCTATATATAATAAAATATGGGAATACCATACTCATTTTGGATAAAACCATTTCTATCAAGGAAAAGAAAAGCTGGGAATAATATTCGTTGATTATGATGTATTTAATTAATAATTATCTTAGATTTAAAAACAAATTAATTAGATTAATTAGACAAATTTGGTAGATTCTTTTATTTCACCTTTGTTTCTTCATTTCCCACTTTATTAACCGGAAAATTGGAAGGGTGTATATTAATATAATTTTAAAAAATGATGCAATAATAACCATAACGTTATCACACCAAATGTTTGTTTTAGAAATCTATTACAAACTATAAGCTCAAGATATATATAATTTCCTATGTATAAAAAATGAAATAAGAAAATTATTAAATAAAAAGGAAAATGAGAAAATAAGATGAAATATCTACAAAATAAATATGTTTGCAGAAGGGGAAAAATTGCAATACATTAAACTGATTTCCCTTAATACGTTATGCTTGGCATAAGCCATCAATAAGAGCCGGAAACATGCTACAAACAGCAGCAGCAACAGACACACACATACATATATACTCAATTTATAACATACATATTCGTTATTTATATTTTTTCAAGGGACTATGTAAACATACTTGGGTGCTTGTGAGCCTTACCGCCTCTTTTTATCTTTAAGAAATTGATATATTAGCACTTTTTCGTTTCACATTAAAACGTACAAGAAAAATTACAATATTTCCTTTTTCGATTTTATGTATTAAAAAATAGGATAGAAACCTTTATTTTTATTGGCGAAATATTTTTAATTTTTATAATTCTCTTTTTGTATTATACTTTAGTAGTACTTTATTAAATTTATATAAATTTTTTTCTCTTTAAGGTGGTAAATTCAAGACGTGAAACGGATGCTGGTATATATTGGTGTGAGGCGAAAAATGAACTGGGTGTTGCACGTTCACGCAATGCGACATTACAAGTGGCGGGTAAGTTGTCTACATAACTTGAAATTTTTAGTTTATCCATGAAAATTACAGATACAAATATTTGTGATTGCAAAGCAAAAGAGAACATAGATTTTATTTTATTTTTAATATTTATTATTTCATTGCTTTAAGGTAAGTTTTATTGTCTGGCTCAAGTTCAAGTCCGGGCTTACCCATTTCTTTTTCTAATTTTTAGAAATTTTTTGAATAAATTAATTATTTTTTATTAAGAGAGTACTATATATTGATTAAAAATCTGTGAAATTGTAAATAATTTCAAAATTGCAAACACTTGTAAAAATGTTAATAAAAATTGGTAATCTATAAAAAGAACATAAATTAAAAAAATAGCTTGTATTGCTAAAATTTACAGTATATAGCAATAAAAATTACTAAATTTGCAGGGAATGTCGAAAATTTTTAAGAAATTTCGAAACTGGCAAAAGTTCCTAAAAAGTTCCTATGTTAAGAAAAATATCACACCCTAACAATGATTCAAAATCATTAAGGCTGAAATATCCTTGCAGTTGCGAAAATATCGGGAGCTCACAAGAACTTTATTAAATGAGTACCGCAAAATATATACGGCACTGAGTACTCAGTGCTTAAGTACTCAATACTTTTACAACGCTATTGTGCATAAGTATTAACAAATAGAAATTCGCTTTCTTTAAACGGTGTTATGATAATATTTTGTTCGGAGTACCGCTTTCTGAAAAACATGTGTGCAGGGAGCGTATGAAAAATATATGCATGTCATTACACAATATTTTTCTTCATGTTCTATTTTTCTAAGTTTGCACCAAATCTAAAGGATAAGGATAAAGCACAAAAACGTCGATGGAAGAGCAGTGGATAGCATTTTCAATAATGTATATATTTTATTTCAAGTAAAACTTACATACTTATATAATGTTTTTTGTTTTTATTTTATTTCCTTTTTGTTTACAATTTACAATTTATATCATTTGTTTCATCTTTTAATTGCATATAGTTGTAGTTTTTGTATTAGAATTTATAAAATGAAGCAATTTTTTTTCTTTAATTGTCGTCTAATTTTTAGAATTGTAGATATGGCATTATAATGATTTGATAATTCATAACTGGCTTACGTTCCAAACGTAAAGCCAAGTGAACAGAAAGTCGAAAGATAGTGGGACACTTATTTAAAGGAAAATGACTGCCTTTCGTTCTTTTAGAATATCTTTCGATATCCAGGGACATGTAATAAGATACAGTAAAGTTATACATTTTTTTATTATTTTTAATAAAAAGGAAAACTACAGAGATTAAACAAAATAATTTAAATAAATCTGTAAGAATTATAAAAAAATTTAAAATTTGTATATATAATTTGTAGAAAATATTTCTCATTTCAATTTTAAGATATATTTGTTATGGTGAATCTCATCAAGTTGTGTCATTCATAAGCTGTGTATCCAATTTTATAACTTTTCTACATCTGCCCACCCGCTATGGGAATGAATCACTGTAAGCAAGCGAAAATCTGAAAACAACCAGTAGTTCTTGCGGATGTATTGTCACCTTTTGAACTTCTTGTGAATTGCCTTCTTCCCACACCACAAATAAAAAATAACTTGTTATGAGTTGATTTATTCTAGGCCCTTCATTTTATTTATTCTATGCTAAGAAATTTCATTTTTCCTTATAACCTTTATACAATTAGCCTCCCATTAGCTAAAAATAAAAAAATACTTAATAAGTCAAGCCGAAAAATAATCATCAAATTAAAGTATTTAGCAAATTTACTATTTGAAATATTCTTTCGATTTTATAACAAAAACTTTTAATGATTTAATAATAAGAAATATAACAAACCTTCCAGCTTTTTTAAATTAGAAATAGTATTACTAATAATTCAATGAAATGAAGTGCGGAATATGAAAAAGTTACATAATTTATATAATATTTTTAAACACTTTCGACTCCTAAATGCAGCAATTTACAAGTTCTTGATTTCAATGCTATACTTTGTATATATGATATTATGTCTGCTTGTTATTAATTAAATCAACAAAATCAAATTTCCAATAAAAAACTTTAAGAAAATAAAAACTTATTTCGTTCACGTTGACACGTGTATATGAATATTTATTTAAGTGTTTGTTATTCTTCCACATCTTACAAATATCTAATCTTTCTTTATTAAATTTACCAGAAAAAAAACTTAACCGCTAAGGGCTGTGTTTTGTTTCCGTATCTTCTGTCGTGTGTACCGCCATCAAACTTGCAAAATATCAATAGAATCCCCAAGACCGATTGGAGAAAAATATACAAGTATTGGCAATGTTCTAACGTTACACGTTCAATTAAATTCAAACATAAACGAAATATTAAAAACCAAAAAAACACAAAATGAACAAACATACAAATTATAAGTAATCAAGAAAACAAAAAATGTTAACACGTCATCATATTTTATGTTCATTTTTGTGATTTTTATGTAAACAATAAGTTTTTAAGATATCTTGTTTTTTAGACTTCTCAGGAACTTACATAGAACCTCTAGCGGTGCTCTTTCTCCTTATAACTTCGCTGTACTCGATCATAAAAATGATACCACATATAGGTAAGCTTAAAGTTTTTGGTTTGTAAAGTAAAGTTTCATTGTTTTAGCATAAAACCTTCCTGAGATATGACGGTATAAATAGCGAATATTTCAGTACCTATCAACTGAGCCACTGCCTCATCAATATTATGAGGCACTTCTACTATAGCAAAAGATTTTAAAGTTGGTACACAGTGAGAAACCATTTGGAACAGGGCGCTTTTCAGCCTAAGAACAATAGGCTGCCCCTTCTTTCAATGGGGCAATTCCACTATAACTAGAAAGCTGAAATTCGGTATACCTCATTAGACCTCACTGAGAAATCTTAATATAAGCATCACACAGTTCTTATGGAATTCTTATGAAAAACCGAATTTAAGTAAGAACTCCATACATGACTTAAATTATTATTCTTCTATCCACTTAACTCCTATCAGAGTTTCTCCAATTTATTCGGTCAGATGATTTGGCTTTAATCTCGTTGCCGACAGTTCTTCCAGGTAGTTTTTAGTCGAACTCTTTTTCTGTCGCCTTGTGGATTCTATTCTACTCTAGTCAGCATATTTCCTCTTTATCCTTTATTTGTGCATGTCCAATTCACTTCCATTTCCTTTTCTTCATAATTGTGGTAATTGGTTGTATTTTATATTTCTTATACAACTTGTAATTGCTTATTATATTGGGCCACCACATTTTCAATATTTACCATATGCAACCGCTTGATTCAAAATGGTTTAATTATAAAAAACTTTTTGCAATTATTTTTAATACAAAAAAATTTTCTTTGCATTAGAAATGCAGTGCTATCAAGAATAAAAACTTTTATGAATAGAATTTACAACATACCTTACCTTATTACTTTAATTAGTGCTCAAGATGCATTTTATATGCACTTACTGTCCCGCAAATTATTTAAAAATACATTGCAATTAATTATGGAGGGGTAAATGTAGCTACACTAATTAAAGAAATTTATAAAAAATTCCTATAAAAGTACCACTTATTCTATTATATTGTCGACTTGAAAGGTTCATATCAATGTATAAAGACAAAGCTTTTTCTACAGAAATTGTTGCTGCTTTCTTAATTGCCTCTTTAGAGTTGGCTAAAATTTGCACCTTTCTTCTTCTTATCCTACTCAATCTTTCTGTGAAAGCTACAGAAATTTCTACCACGAGCGTGGCTAATAGTTTGGTTCTATAAAGCACAAGCGGAAAAAATAATAAAAATTATTAAAAGCAAACTCAATACAATATTTAATTAAAAAAATATAAATATAACTCAAATTTGTTCCACATAATGGCAAATCGGTGTTTAGCCACTCGCAGTACTTATATTCGAAACGGTCCCTTTTTCGGTTGCAAACGCATTCGCTTTAATTTTGAATTTAAATTATATATTTGTCTTTGGCTTTCAAGTATTTCCCTATAATAGCTTCCACAATTCCTGATAGTTTTTTAACTACATCTTTGGTTTCCTTTAACTCAATCCAGGAATTAAAAATATCTCACATTTTCATTTGGGCTCACCCTATAAAAATAACAATTGTTAAAAATTACGCGAGTAAGCGTAGGTAAATTTTCAATTTTAAAAATTTACATAGTTTTTGCTATAGAATAAAATAAAAATATACCGATAATATTTGAAATTTTTTTTCTTCACTGTTCCCACTTAGCACAACAAATCTTGATTTGTTTTGTTCACCTCATTCCTATATATAATTCAAAATAGCATTAATATACTTAGAATACCAATACCTATTCTGGTCCCTATGAAGTACATGCGCATTGTTAATCCTTTTTTATATGAAATTGCAGTTATTTCAAACCACAACTTTGGAAGAAATTTTCATTTCAATTTAATTTAATTTTTTGAAGAGTCTGTTATTAAATACCATCATTCATGTTTTTTAATTTCCAAAATTCGATTTATCTACTTATGGGCACGGCACGCTCACAACACTGTGCAATGTAGCGAAACGGAATTTAAGTTCAAATAAAGTAGTAAATGTCGAAAAATAGTTAAAAATATTA
This sequence comes from Gymnocheta viridis, assembly GCA_956483585.1. NCBI lineage: Eukaryota > Metazoa > Arthropoda > Insecta > Diptera > Tachinidae > Gymnocheta > Gymnocheta viridis. The sequence continues at coordinate 7,610,243 of OY101440.1, forward strand.
ATTAAAATATTTTTTGCAAAAATTATTCACTCCACACATTAAAATGTCTTTGATGAGCATGCTGCGACAAAAAAATAATATAAAAATAAAAAATCTTAATCGTTGAATTATTTTACATTTTTAAGCTTAAACTTATGTTGGCTGTTATGTTTAAACTCTTACGATTTTTTTACATTGAACAGCTGGACTACATGTGAAGGCGTTTTTAGTTATTTTAATACTTCTATCTATCACTGTTGGTTTCACACAGCACTCAAATGCTCATATCATATTCTTATGTTTAAATTATTATATTTTGATTATGTTAAGAACCTAAAATAGAGCAGTTGTAATTACGACAAACATTTTCATATAATACAAGTTTGATTAATTTATTGAAAACTGTAACAAAATTTCCTGTCATTTCGTTATTGAATTACGAAACACAAGATGGTTATTGCAAAGACAAATTCAAATGTCAGATAACAGGAAGCTTAATAAATTTGATTTCTTTTAAATTTAATTTATAAAGAAATAAACATTAAGGATAAATCAATTTATATACAAATTTCTTTAATTTCCGCTTTTTAGTTCGTTAGAAAATTTGAATGTTTTTTCTAATTTATGATGATTTATGAGTTTCCTTTAGCAATTTTTAGCTTAAAAATTATTTAAATTAAAAAATAAAGGTAGATATTTTCGGATGTAAAATCATTCTTTTAGGATTGTAATAATCAATAATTTTGTGAAATATTTTTACAATAAATTTAAATTATTTTTAAATATCTGGTAAACAAACTTTTTTTTAAGAAAAAAATTTTAAATAATTTACCACACCTTTTAGTGCTTCATTTCTGTTTTCTATTATTCTTTTTTTTTCGAAATATAAAAAATAAGTCAGTTTGATTTATTTCCTTTTTATAGCATTTTTTGTAGGATCATGGCCATGACCAGTTTTTCTTTTCTATGATTTTAAGCGAGTAGCAAACACTGCTGAAGACAAAATGCATAAAGACAAATGGGTTTTAATAGTTGAGAAGGCAGCAAAAAAAAAACCAGAGGTAAATCCACTATTTCTATCTGTGAAACAGGAAATATGTAGTGAGCTGTAAAAAGAGTTGTGGATTTTTAGTGCTTTGGTTCTCTTTTCTTGTTTTAATGGTCAAAAAAGGTTCCACATTAAATGCAAAAGAATGACAAGACAGATTTGCAAAAGTGACCACAGTTACGTGGCTTAGACTACAAGTTTTGTTAAAGAGCAAAAAATAAAAATAAAAATATTAAGGGGCGAAGAATGTTGTTTCTCTTTAATAACACTTTAGTTCAGCATTTTTTTATAAAGTTAAAAAAAATTTGAATAATAAAAAGGAAATAAAAGAAGAAACCAAAAAGTTTTTTAGAGGGGATTCATAAATCTCTTTGATTATCTTTTATATAAACCATAAAAAAATACCATTTACATTTTAGCATATTTTTGGCGATGATTTTTTTGTGTGTCCAGATTAAATTAAACAAAAAAACTTTTCCTGAAAAACGTTGTAATTTTCGGACAGAAAAATATATTATTTTTAATATTTTTCAAGATGTAGGCTTTGTAGTACAATTTAGATTTTTCGTTTTCTATTTTTTATGACAGTGTCATTTAATTTTAAAATTCTACATTTTTTGGGCTATTACAAATTAAGTGATTATGTAAGTCTCCGTTTACATACGTCATGTCTTATTGATATGATTGCTACTTTATAGGCGAGAGAGATGCATGTACTGTCATTACGTTTTCTTTTCTCATCCGTAATTTGAAGATATTTGAAGATATTTGCTAGTAAATGTCGTCAAAATGACATGACGTGTGTGAACAACAATGAAAGTTCAAAGAAGAAAAAGTGCGAATCATGTCAATAAGACATGACGAGTCTAAACACAGACTTAGAGTTGCTCCCAAAAGAGTAAACTATATTCAAGACTTTTATGCTGGCTACACACATTGCAACGTGTTTATGCAACCAGGCTTGTTTCACTGTGGGTTGCATAGTCTGTAGTCGTTTCATTTCGTGTTGCATTCGAGGTTTCATAAACATCAAAATATTGGATATGTTTTGGTTTCATTGATGTTGGTTGCATGGTGTGTCGTCGTGTTTATTTTTTTTACTGGTTTAGTTCATTGAAAACCATCAAGGTGTGCATATGTTTGTATTTTTGTCAACCACGGAAAAAATAAATGAGCTTTGTAATTTTGTGTTTTATCATGACTAATAATTTAAGAATAGTTTTTTCGTCTATTCGCAAATAATTTCTGTAATCTTTTAGCTCATTCTCCTTTAACTCTTTCAACAGTCTTTCATTTGAAAACTCTTCTTTTCTAAATGCCAATTTTTTACCATTTCCTTTGGTTGTACCTAATATTCCTCCTCATCATAAAACAATTCATCAATAATAATAATTGCTGCTATTTCACTCATTTTTTCAACTATATTTCTTTCTTACGCGATGTTCACTGCGAATACAAAATACAGAAATGGTGTTGCGTTCACGGTTTTATTCTTGACTGCATTGTGTGTATCAAAATGTGAAACATGAATGACAAACGTGTTGCATAAACACGTTGCAAAAGTACGAATTGCAGATGCTACTGTAAGCTTTAGTACCTTTTAGGAACGTACATAATTTTACTTAACTTGAACAAAGAAACTTTTTGTAGGCTGCTTGATTGGTTCTTAATTGGGTTATTTCAAATTACTTTGGTTGTTTATCCTAATACTTTGTAATTTCATAATACTTTAAGACCTGGCTTCGAATGACATAAAAATTTCTACTTGCTACTCCTTAATGCTAAAACCTTCGATCAACCCGGGGTTTATCCTATAACTAAATACTTCTTTGCTCTTCTTTCGAACTAATTAGGATTTTTCTTTATACACGTATGATAGTGTCGTCTGCATAATATGCTGCTACATATCGTCGCGTTTTCGAAATTGACTTTTTGGTTTTTATGGTAGAAAATAACATCTGCCAGCATAAAAATCAAAAAATTAATTTCGAAAAAACGTCGCTTACGGGTTTTAAGAACAAACGCGACAATATTCTTCTCTAATTAGGGTTCTTAAAGGAGAGCCTATTATAATTATCCTTGCGTTTAACTTTTAAGTTATTTGTAAAGTTTGGCTTTGAAAATATTATAAACAACTTATGTATTAACTTCATAAATTTTTAAATGGTTCGCAACATCGATCACACATAAAGGGAAAATGCAGCTTGACACAACTTCTCATTCACTTCAATCTGTAGTTCTTATTAAGTTTTGGGTCTATTCATTAAAAATTATTTTGCATGCATCCATCTCATGGTTTCCAGTTTTATTTTATACCTTATCCCAAATTCGAAATTTTCTATTCCCGAAATTTCCCCAAATTGTTAATTTTTATTGTTTTATTTTCAACAGAAAGTTACATAAAATTAAAAATTTTTCATTCACAACAGGCAAGATTCTTCAGGAATATTTATTTGTAAAAATACTTTGCACAATATAAAACTTTTTTTCTCTTAAAAAAACTTGGAAAATACTGATTATAATCAAGCTTTTTGTTATATTTTAATTTATAAATTGGAACTTCATCAAAAGGTCGAAATAATTGTAATAATCTCATCCCATATATCCTTAAAATTTAAACACTATTATATCAAAGGAAACATATGCATATATTTATTTACTTAATTAAATCCAATTGTGTAATATTATTAGAATTAATTTATACTTTGAGCTCTAAATGCTTACATTAAAATATATATATGTATATAAAACTCACACATAAAAACAACTATGCATCAATATTTATAATTTCAAACACTTCAGAATCAAAATCTTCTGATTCATCAGTCAATGCAGTTTTGTTGCACATGTTGGTTGTATTATTGAGAAGATGGAATAAATTCGGCACTGCAAACTGAATTATTTTTAAAGAGTATTTTTATTTTAAGACGAGCTTCTAATAATTCATATAGTAGTTTTGATTTAGCTGCCTTTTGTTTAAAAGCACTTTTGGCATAACTGCATAGAATTAATAAATTCAGTCTCTATACTTTAAAATCCAACACAAATACCTTTTTTAAGTGCTCTATTGTAACTACACATTACAGATAAATGCCCAACATTTCCGGCATTTTAAAATTATTTTCATGCAAAAAATCAACGTTAGCTGCGTTTTGACTTAACTGCCCAAAAATATATATTTTGTTTGTTACTATTCTTCCTATACCTTGTTTAAGTGCATTTTTTATACATGCAAATATACCATATTTTTAGGCAGTTTTGGCCGAAAAACTAAATAAAAAGATGTATAATAATATATTATCCCCAAAAACTCATAGCGGAAAAAGTGATTTTTCCCCAAAAACCCCCTGGGGATTTTCTTGAAATTTGTATCCCCAATCACAAAAAAATCCCTGTTTGGGGACAAATCCCGAAAACTGAAAACGCTGGTCTACTGTGTATTATTAAAAAATGCATTTTTCTAACGCCATACACATTCAGTTTTAATTCAATTAAACGTCAGCTCCAAACAACTAAACTGTTTCTTTAAAAAAAAAACAATTAATCAAACTTAAGAGCCGGAAATTAAATTCTCAGATTTTTTGAAACAACAGCAACAACACTAAAACCAGTGGAAATCTTTACCATTACACACGCACTCACGATTTCAAAAATTTACCAGTCACAAGTCGTTGATTAGTGTCAAAAACTTTTCAAAAAAGATAAATAAAATAAATTGAAAAGAAAAAATCACAAAAAACGAAAACTATGAACAAGAAAAAGTCAAGAAGTTAAAGTAATTAAACGTGAATGTTACTCGTAAGTTCTATTTTATTCCCTACAACAATTGCTTTTTAATGGAAATCTTTGAAATGAGTCAAATAGCATTAAGTGTAAAAAAAAAATATCAAGGCATTAAATTATAAAGTAGTGTTAAGGGACCCATAACAATGGTATTGAAAAGATATAAGTAATTGAAAAAAGAACATTGTGGAAGAAAATAAATTACATTTATGTATATGTTACGTACAAGAGTAGAAGAACTTTAAAAATAAAATCAGACTGCCCTGTTAAAAGTGATAAATAAAAAAATAAGACAGAGAGTGAAAGAATAAGTGACGTTTTTTAATTGATTTATTTAAAGGGTAGCTCAGACTGACATATATCCAGGACATACTACTCACGTTGGATAGTTTGCCTGGCTGTGTAAGGTTATTTTTTTTTTGTGTGATTTCATTTATTGAACAAATATTAAAAACTTTTGATATTTCTTGTTTTATTACACTTTTTTATGTTATAAGGGAAAGAATGACAAATTTCAATGAAAATAGAACTAAAAAAGCAAATATAATTTCATAAACGACAACGCTTTTTTTATTATTTTTTAAAATATTTATCAAAATTAAAATAAATTATTTTTACACATTGGTGTTAGATATGCAAAGTTGAGTATATCCGCTCCACACAACAGTTGAGTACTTGCTGCCATGTTTTCCATTCAAATTTTGTTCGCTGCATATAGCCAACATGTTGTGTATAGACTCCATAGCTGATCAAGGGAGTAATGCGCTTTTATAATCTAATGCAACGCCGCTATGTAAGTGGTGGCTGAAAATTAATTTGTTAAATTTTACATTACAAGTTAATTTATCGAACGAAATAAAATTAAAATACTAATTTAATTAACTTTAAGTAGATTTATTATGGTACCTATTTATAATAGCTAGTGAATGCAGCAGTCGACTCAATTGACCGCATTCTAGAAATTGGCAACAGTTTCACAACAATTGGGCTCAACGGCTACGTCCCATTTTCATTATGTTTTAGAATTTAAAAATGTTTTTTTTGTTTGTGTTAAAATAGAATAAAAAGGTCATTCTCGTCAGTTTCAATATAGGAAAAATTTAACATTCATGCTGTCTGTTTTTGTGTTTGTCATGAATGTCCGTGTGGCTATAAAATTGATTATGAAAACAATATATAAAAAACTTTTGTTTGTTAAGGGTTTTTAGCTAGTCTATATACATGCATTTCATTGGTGCTTAAGCCAAATCATCAGTAGACCTTAAACCTAATTTTTAAATGTTTCAAACCTCTTTACTTATACAAAAACTTTTAAAAACTCAATAAGAATTATAAAAATTACAATAGTATAAGCATAGTATGCTTTGAAACTTATTCAAAAATCCCAACAAACAAATTATTATATTCGATATGAATCTATTTCATTTTCTTTACAACCTTTTTTAAAATTTTTAAATCTTTGAAAAAAGATATCGAGGCAATCTCGATTAATATAAATTTCATAAAACAATATATATTAATATTTTTACATTACACATTTTTAAATCTTTCAAATTTAAATAAATGTTCCTTAATTTTAACAGTTTAGCAATAGTAAAAAAATAAAATTAATTTCCTTGAAAGCTTGACTCTAAATTGACAAAATAAATTATTATCACTATCATCATCACAATGCCAAAAACATTATCGCAGAGAACAACTACGTAATCATCATCAGCATTGCTAAATATCATTATTATCGTTTTGCTAACGATGGACATAACAGTAAGAATAACATACAAATACAAAAGTATTTAATACAAATTCTTACACAAATACATGGAACATCTATACGGTCAAACCAGACTCCAAAAAAATTTTCATTCATTTGAAAAGTCTTTAACAGACAAGGAAAGGAAAAACTACAATTTTAACTCAGACACAAATTTCACTTATAACACCCAGTGCTGGACTGAAATCCTAACTGCGAGTGTAGAGAGAAATAGTATATGTGCGAGTTATTTCTGTTTTTCGACTCATTTTGTAGCTTTTTTTGCATCTATTCTTTGACCATGTCATTTATTTTATTCTCGAATTTGTTTTTTTGTTTATTCAATGTTAAAAACCAGCAAGACACGAGACCAGTGTAATTTTCATTTGTTGCCATAGAATCAGCAATGTCACTAGCAAACTAGTATAATAAGATTGTATGTATTGAATGAAATTGAGAAAAAATTATTATTTTTATAAGTATATGGGAAGTTTTATAGGGATATTATACTTACTTTCTATTTAACTAACAATGAACTATTCTGAAATTTAATATTTAATTTAATTTAATATTTTTTATAATAAATTAAACGCCATTACGGTATGAATACAACTGGAACGATTGACTAATTTTACACAACATGATAAGCTGGTCGGCTAGAAATTTTAACGAAAATTCGGCGACTGAAACACAAATAAATTCAATGATCCCTGCTATTAAATATTTTAATAGTCTTAGAATACAAAATGAATTTCCTTAATTATTTTACTGATATAAAATTCGATCTTACTTGGTTTTTATATCACAAACCGAAGTCAATTATGACGCAAAATGCTATTTTTATATTATTTTTAATAAATGCAAACCCATATTTAAAAAAATATTGGAATTAAAGAAAATGGAAATTTAGTTTGTTGGTTAAGTTTTTTTCGGTAAATATGTGGCAAGTGTGACCGTACCTTACTTACTTACTGTTATAAACTATTTTTTTTAATTTTCCAAAGAAACAAACTAATTTTTAAATATATACATTTTCATACAAATTTCCTTAAAATAGATTTCAAACCCAAATAATTTTTTTTATGAATACGGTGGTATAAGTTATTAATCATTAAAATCACAAGTTGATTTTTCGCTACCCTGTAAAAATATTGAAGCTGAATTTTCAATTCAAACAACATACCGTCAGCATTACTTGAGAGTATTTCTAGAATTACTTATTAGTAAATAAAAAAACGTATTCCCTGAATGGCGAGGCGGTACAGCGAGCGCTCATCATACATAAATCTGTGTAAATTTATGGAAACCAGTTTTCAGCGCAAGCGAGTAAATTATTTGAAAACAACAACAGCAGTAATTTAAAAGCGCAAGCTTAGTAATAGAGTAGTTAAGTACGAGCTTCCATTGATATCGCCAGGTTAATATACTGACTAATAATACCAAAATAGAAATAAGGAGAAGTATCTACTTCATATTATATGAATAAAAGTATATAAAAATAGTTTTTTCATAGTCATAATAGTCAGAAGATAAATCAAAATAAATAATAATTGTCCATATATATGATATAATTTTGGAGAAGGGGAACCTCACGAGTCATACGTACTACAATATTCGCAGATGATTTCAAATTAGGTTCTACTGAACGCGGGTAATATTGTTCTCCAGTATAAATTTCGAATTTATACATGAAACCCGTTGTGTCGCAAAAGGCAAAGAACTTGAATCCCCATTTTTTAGATTGTTTGGTAGGTATTGTTTCATGTAATGCCCAACTTTTCTTTAGCACATCTGTTCATCTATTGATAAACGGGACTGCATGGGAACTGTTTGAAAACGATCAGTCAGAATATTCATCACTGGCATTATTTTAAACAAACGATATCGCCATTGTTAGGTATCCCTATCAGTTCATCATTTTCGAAATCTTGAAACATTTCCGCCACTTTATTGGCGTTGCACCTATTCCCATTTATAACAATGCTATTCATGTATAAATACGTAGTACTGATAATAAAATAATAATAAATAACTATAACAAATCAAATATTTCCTTGCATCTTACACATAAAAAACTCCGTGTGCAGATGAATGACGTACCATTGAAGGTACTTATATAAATAGCAAAAAAAAACTTTGTTCTTATCAAACTAATTAAAAATTAGTTTTATTTCGCTAAAGAAAAGCCTATTGTATACATTTGTTTTTACACCTGCTTAATATATAAATGCTATAATTTTTTATTCACTGTTAAAAATCAATTTAAAATTATGTGCGAAAAATACGTACAGTCACTTCGTCAGCTTACTGAAAACTAAAATAAAATAAAAGCAACCTAAAACAATATTTGAACCTTTATACTGTCCGCTTTAGTGTAAATAACACAATCCCATATTTAACTTTAATTTCTTAGAATATGGCACGACAAAATCCCAGTATCATATATGGTACGGTATGCATTTAAGGGTTAACCCATTACTTGTCTAACAACATTTTTGTAGGAGTGCTATTTGATTTGAGTATTATATAATATTTTATTGTGAAAAAGCTCAGCCTCCAACATAAATTCTAATAATTATTCTAAACAATTCCACTTATTTACTTCCCAAAATTGATAGTCTAAAACTTTTAGAGTTTTTTCATTGAGGCTTTGCAAATGTTATCTATTAAGAAGCAAAATATGTCGGCTTAAAACTTTTTATTTCGGTAAAAAATTGGTATATAAAACGCGATGGCCACGTTTCTCAAAGATTTGATTTGCTCTACCAGGTCTTCAAAAAACTTGTACTTTTAAACGAAAAGTGTGCACTCTTGACAACCTGTACATACTAATATGTAGTTATCCACCGATTCCTACTGATTTTTATCCAAACAGCTTCTACATCTGGGATGCTCATACTGAACTCTTAAATGAAACTACCTTCATTTATACATCGCTGAAGACCGCCACACAAAATTGAGAAAAACTTACAGCCACATATGTCTGCCTGTTCAGTTGTACTCGTACGTTAAGATTTCTTATTTCATTCCATTTAATGTTATTTTCCCTCCTTTTTTATTTGTATTGTAAGTGATTTACAGTGTTTGTTGCTATTATTTCTTCCAACTCCTACTGCTCACAACTACATTAGATCTCTGCCGTATTTTATTTGTTTTGTTTTTCTTTTCAAGGGAAAGGACCAGTATTTTTTGTCCTAGTCTGACAATTGTTATTTACAAACGAACTTGTACTGCTCCTTAGACAGACATTATTGTAATTGATTTTTCTGGTGTAAAAATTTAATCATCGTTCAATACTTATAGACTTTATTTCTATTATTTTCTACTCTTTCCTTAAACTTCTACCAATTATAGTGAATGATTTCTTCATGCACATTAAACTAAACATAGACCTCCCTAGCAGTCTAGTTGTATTTAATATCTACAAGTGACAGTGGTAGTACGACAACTCCTCCTTTTAGGTGTTACACGAATTGACCACCACTACTTTCACTCTTTTTATAAAAGCATTCTGATATTGAATGTCTATGCTACATGTATGGATGTATCCATTGTATGTGTGTGTAGACAATGTCAAGTCAATATTTGTTGTTTTGCTCCTTCTAAATATGTATGACTGTGTTTTATTGAATTTCTTTATTCGCATTAGAATTAAATACCTATACGTGGTTATTCAGTTAGTTATTCAAAAATTTAACATGACTTTCTAACAAAAGTTTAATCCTTGAGTAAATAAACAAATCAGAGACTGTTTTCATATCAATTTAATAAATTAAAAACCATGACTGAGTAGAAAAAACTAAAAAGAAAAAACACAAATCCGGTGGTGTAGAGTTTTCTTAAGTAATGTTGAAAGGCGGCACCTTTTATAAAAAAATATTTTGATCGTGAGAGTCACAAATCTGTGCGCCAGGACATTAAAAATTCTGAAATATAATAAATAAAAAAAAACTTGACTGCAAAAAAGATAATGATGCCTGTCTTGCTCCAAATTAAATTATCACTACTTCTTATGTGACATTTGTAAGATTAAGATAAACCGATTGACTGAAGAATAATCAAAATCGGCCTAGGCGCTCCACAGCAACTCAAACATATTCATGGACCAATAAACATGCAAGTTATGTAATTATAAATTACAATTAATATTTTTATTAGTTAAATATCAACTTTATTGTTCAAGAATTCCTATAAGACAGAAAATTTAAACCTAATTACAAAATTAAATAAATATAAAAGTTCATAAATTTATTAAAAAGAGTCTTATACCCATATTTATTGAATAAAAAGCATAAAGAAAAATAAATTCATAATAGTGATGATGGGTACTTTTTGATACGATATCATAACTGGATGCTTTTAAATCAAGTACTAAACATAAAAATTTAATTATGAATAGAAAATAAATATTACTTAAGATATAGACGTTCCCAAACTCTTCGCAATCCAGAGGTTCATCAGCACCAAATCTGTAACCGGTATCACTCAAATAAAACATTTTTGTCTATGCGGCCCCGAGAACGAGCCGAACGACCGCCGCCGCCACAGCACTATCGCAACCGTACAACCAGAGGGCGCGACCATAGAACAACCAACAGCAGACCGAGAAATAACAGTGGTAATCCACCTCACAACCGCAACCACAACAGGCCTAGAAAAAGTACTAGCAGCCAGCGCCAAAACAGGCGTAGAAACGGCAGTAGTAGGCAACGTCTTCCACTCACCAGCACCAACAACCCGGACTAGCGTATATTATCGGAGGCAATCCAATAAAAAATAAAACAATAAAAAAACAACAGGCATTTTGTTTTTGTTAAAATCGCAGGGAAGTCAGAAACAGTTTTAGAAAATTGTATTTTATGATAGTGATGGAAAATAAAATTTTTCTTCGGTACAAAAAAATATTCCAAATAATACTTTTTTGACCCCCACAGTACTAAATTGAAATCTTTGTAATTTTTTCTTTATTAACTAAAAACATATATAATTAATTGTGTTTGTTCTTGCGTTTATGTTATGTTATCGAAACAAATACAATGGTTTTACCTGATAACAAACATTATTCTTAACCTTTTTTCACACCAAGATAAAGGTACGACAATTTTTCTACAAAAAGGACGAATGAGGGTGCTTTGATATACAGTAGCATACACTAGTATCAATTGCAGCCGGTACTGTGTAGAGGCCTTCGTCAGTTGAACGGTTTAACAACAAAAAAATACAACGGCTCACTAACGAATATGTGAAAAATGCTGGATGTTATAACTTGCCTGAAACTGGGTTCGAACTCACAATTTTAGTCATTATTTGCTTTGCAGTCAACGCGCTAACTACTTCAGCCAACAGAAAAAATTGGATAAAAAACAAAAAAAAACTCAAAACGATGTTGTCACTATATGAAGAATATATCGCTATTTCATTGCAACGTAGTCATATCTCAAAACTTCTTGTTCTTCAGAAAACGAATTTAAACTTTTTAATTTACTCATATATCAATGGTAAAATGAAAAAGTCTTTTTCTTTCAAGAGTTGAGTAAACAAGATATCTGTATGAATTTTTTACACAGTATAAGGAACGATACGTTGAATAATTCTGCATTATTAACTCAAAAATCATATTTTTGAGATATGACTACGTTACTGTAAAGGAGCTATTTAGCGATACCACAAAAACAAGCTTTAAGCTATTTAATTTCTTAATTAAAATAAAAGCACATTATTTTATAACAATTTAATTGACTAAAATTTTGAAAAAATTTTGAAAAAAACAAAGGAATTTAACAATTCAAGGTATTTCCATAAAAATGAAATTCAATCGTTAAAGAAAATAGTATAAGAGATTTATAAAAATACTTATGCATACAAAACCTATTTAACACTATAATTGTTATATGTGCCATAAAGCAGAAGAGCATGTAAAATGGAATTAAAAATATTTAACCAGGTAAAAAATTACAACCCTAAAAAGACTATTGACTATTAATCTTTAAAATTATATTTAACAAACCTCTACAAAAGTGTCTAGTTTGAAGATATTTAGCAAACATGCACAGATAAACAAAAGCATGAGCCAATATGATAGACAATATATATGTGTTTATATGATCATATATATGTCTGGATATAAAGTCTCCAACTAACAAATATTTTATAAAAAATGAAATATTAAAGTTGTGAATATGAGTTTATTGAATAAAAATTCCCAGACATTCTATACAAAAATAATAGTCAAAGAGTAAAAACAGAAAATTCCATAGTTAGTTTAGCAAAATTAAAATAAAGAAAAAAATTCAACAACTTAGTAAAACCTAGAACGTAGACTAAAGATTATTTATAATCCTTTTAAAACTCACACTCAAGCACATGTACTCAAGTTAACATTCTTGCATACATGCAAGTGGGTAGATCCTGAATATATGTTGCTCAGTAGTCAAGATGTGTTTAGAAAATTAAGTTTTTTTATAAATTTATTATTCTCTGAAATGTATCTTATTCTTCAAATTAATGTCATTTTAGTTCTACGTGATGAATTTCGTATTGAGCCACAAAACACACGCATTGCCCAGGGTGATACGGCCCTATTGGAATGTGCTGCACCCCGAGGTGTACCCGAACCAGTGGTTTTATGGAAAAAAGGTGGTCAAGTCTTAGATATGGAATCAACGAAAAGAATACGAGTAGTAGATGGTGGCAATTTGGCCATACAAGATGCCCGTCAAAGTGATGAGGGTCAATATCAGTGTATTGCCAAAAATCCAGTTGGCGTAAGAGAATCAACAGTGGCCACATTAAAAGTACATAGTAAGTAATGAAACGGAAGATAAATATGTTGTAAGTTAAATTGGATTAAGTGTCATAGTTAATTTAGTGGAAAAATCCTTTTTTAATAAAAAAAAGGAAATAAATTTTTCTTAACTAAATTATCGTTGGCCTGGTTTCCCCTTACTGTGCGTGTGTGTGTGTTTCCTGTAGTATTTCATGTCTATTAAAAATCAAATTTTATTTTTTACTTGTTTTACAGTTAAGCCATTTATTATACGTGGCCCACATGATCAAACGGTTTTGGAAGGTTCATCAGTGACATTCCCTTGTCGTGTTGGCGGTGATCCAATGCCTGACGTTTTATGGTTGCGCACTGCTTCTGGCGGCAATATGCCATTAGGTGAGTTTTAAAGCTTATTTTTCTTCTTCACCATCTATCGTATTTTGTTATTTAGGTTAAGTGCTACTGATTTATTATAATCGATTTGCTACAACAAACATTTTGTCTTCTGTTGCCAACACCTCTTCAACTTCTGATAGTAAAGGGAAGGGAAAGAAAGTACACAGTTCGAAATAAATTAATGTTTTGTATATAAAAAGGGTTGATCTAAGTCTTGTTAAAATTTAAATAAATCGCTCAGAATGACAAAGAAGTTATTATTTTTTTTACTGCTTAGCTCTTTGAGGTCAGTTTTTAGCGCATATATCAGATTTTTTAAAAGACTTTGAGATGTTACAATATTTTAAAAACAATGTGTTCAATTTTGTTCAATAAAAAAATTACCACCAAAGCATAGTTTCGACGATATTTAGGTCATTTGGAAGAAAATTTTTATTCAGAACATAAATAAAATATTTATGTAAATATTCCCTGATATTCAGCGTTAGCGCCATTGATATGTTCGCACAATACCGCTTAAAGGCCTCAATAAGAAATTACAAACTCTTTTTAAAATAATCTACATATATATTATTATAAAATATCATAGACTAGACAATTTTTTGTAATGCAAGTTATGCTTACATTATACACCTGTTATTGGCAAAACTTAAGTATTTTAAGGAGAGTACCAAATGTTCACTCATTTATCATTCATATTCATGAATACGAATTTCTGATTTTTGTTGTGTTTCGTTCTATTCGTATTTGAATAGACAAAAAATAGTTTGCTGTATTCGATCTTGTAGATAAAATAAAGTTTTTGTATATTATTCAAAAATGAATATAAAAATCAAGCCTTCGATAAACAATTTGTAATCTGAATGTACAATGTACGAGTATATAAGTGTATTCGTTTTTTTAAAGCTGCGCATATTCACTATGAATATTCACGAGTATTCATTAAATATTCATGTTGAATATACGATGCTTAAAAAACATGTGTGTACATAGATTAAAAGAAATTGTTTGCTGTTCGTTTTCGAATATTTGGTATTTTTTTATATCTCACGATTCGCATACGTATAAGTACTTAAAAAGAAAAATCATATTATTCATACAAGTGTGCTTAAAATAAAAAAAATCTCAGCTATTCATTTTCGAATGCCAGCACAAAACAAAAAATTGTACAATTTAACATAAATATTCATATTTGAGTATTCATACATGAATTCTTCTGAGCCCCTATTATAAGTTACTACTAAACATGCAGACTTATTATACATGCATATGCATGTATCACCTTCAATTTAAAAAATGAGCAAAACATGCATCTGTGTCTGTTTAATTTATTTTGCAAAGAAACAAAAACAAAGCTTTTTCTCTACTCTGTGAACAAAAGATATCTCATAAGTTTCAAGTTTAAGTCGTCTGGACCAGTGGAAATACTAGATAAACATAAATCGTAAACTTTTATTTGCGAATTAATTCGCAGTTCCAGGATGTCGACTGATATCGTTATCTGAGTTTCTAAGCGAATGCAATTATTTTGTATCACAAGACACTTCATCATTGCAAGAGATGTCATTTGCAATTGACTCTCAGAAACTTGGAATTTGTTAGGATTTCTAATACAGTTCAATCGTTTTCTTAACTTCAGTAATAAAAACCAAAGCTTTTGTTTGGCTTTACATCGTTATCCTTCCCATTTTTTAAAAACACATTAACTGTATTGCGATGTGTGACAGGAGTTGGAGTTTGTACTCGTTCGAGTATTTACCACACCTCCTCTCCACACACAGCACTAACATTTACAAACAAACGAGCAACACATGCTTGAATGTTTATTAGAGTTGAAATGGTTTTGAAACTACGAAATTATTGTGAATGTGATTTATGTGCTAGATGATGGGAGCTCGTTTTTATATGTTCAGAAGAGCCGTAAGGTGCATTTGTAGATAAATGACTTTAAACTTTAAAAGGATTACTAAATTTAGAAAACGAAAAGCAAAACCAAGCAAAAACAAAACTTTTGTGAATGGAAGTTTAAAAATGGCACAAAATTTGTTTGTAAGCCAACAAGTGACAAGAAAAAAGTCTCCTGTTGCCATCTAAATTTTAAAAGGAAGAGAAAACAAACAATGTTTACTTGAATTAACTTTAAGAGGAGAACATAATATGAATTATAATTTACTTATATCCTTTCACTTTCATTTCCTTCTTCTAGATCGTGTTAGTGTTTTAGAGGACAGAAGTTTACGTTTGGAACGCGTTACTGTAGCCGATGAGGGTGAATATAGTTGTGAAGCTGATAATGTTGTCGGTGAAATTTCTGCCATGGGAACGCTGACTGTATACGGTAAGTTTTCAAAAACCTAGTGGTTACCTTCCAAGCCATAGAACCTTATAATAACTGCTAGTTTGCCTTTTTGTAAAAAAATCCCTATTTGTAGCACCTCCCAAATTTATACAACGTCCTACTAGTAAGTCCGTAGAATTAGGTGCCGATACATCCTTCGAATGTCGAGCTTCCGGAAATCCTCGCCCCACCATATTTTGGGCAATTAAAAATAATCGTTCAATAATTTTTCCGGGAGCGCCGCCTTTAGATCGTTTTCAAAGCATAAACACAGAAGATGGTCATTCTATACTTACACTAACAAAGTTCCAACGTAGTGATAAAGACTTAGTGGTGGTATGTAACGCTATGAATGAGGTGGCCACCATAACAACGAGAGCACAATTAACTTTAGATTCTCAGGAGGATAGACCACCTCCTATAATAATAATGGGTCCAGTTAACCAAACACTGCCCGTCAAAAGTCTGGCCACATTACACTGCAAAGCGATTGGTTTGCCAAATCCCACAATATCATGGTATCGTGATGGCATACCAGTTCATCAGATGGCAAAAATTAATATAACAACTGCTGGTGATTTAATAATTTCCGATTTGGATAGGCAAGAAGATCAGGGTTTGTATACCTGTGTTGCCAGCAGTCGAACAGGCAAGAGCACTTGGAGTGGTTTTTTACGTATCGAGGTTCCCACAAATCCAAACATTAAATTCTATCGTGCTCCAGAGCAAAGCAAATGTCCCTCAGCACCAGGACAGCCTAAAGTACTAAATGCCTCATCTAATGCTTTAACTATTGTATGGCCAACAAGTGATAAGCCGGGTGCCTCAGCCTTACTGGGATATTCGGTGGAAATGTATTCAACCAACAAGAGTAAAACATGGATACCAATTGCGGCACGCTTGACTGATCCCATTTTTACAGTTGATGGCCTTTCGAATGGTGCAGCATACATGTTTATTATAAGAGCTGAAAATGCTTTGGGCTTCTCGCCACCCTCTCCCATTTCAGAGACAATAATTGCTGGTCAATTGGTAACAAGAGGACATCGTGGCAGCAGCTCAACGTCATCATCAGCAATCGATGGAGCTGGAAATATAGATTTAATACTTGCCGAAGTGGAAACTCTACTACAAACAAACGATGTTGTTGAGCTACTCGAAGCAAATGCTTCGGATTCGTCAAGTGTACGCTTAGCTTGGGATATTGATAGCGGTCAATATATTGAAGGCTTTTATATTTATGCCAGAGAATTACACTCGACTGAATATAAAATGATGACTGTATTGAATGCTGGCAATGGCGCCAGTGCCTGTACGGTAAATGGCCTGGCAAAAGCCAGCAAGTATGAGTTTTTTCTTGTGCCATTCTACAAAAGCGTCATAGGAAAACCATCTAATTCAAAAAATGCCATGACCATGGAAGATGGTAAGTGTAAGCTGACATACATGCATAAATACATACATACATACATACATACATACATACATACATACATACATACATACATATGTATGTACGTAGATGGATTGTCATGCGTAAAAATATTAAAATGAATGACTGATTGAATGACGTAATAAATGCATGTGAATATATGTACATATATGTATAATACTTGTAGGAAATTTATTTATTTTAGTCATTCTTTTTCTGTTATTTAAGTGCTTTTTAACGAGAATTCTGTTAAGGGAAACAAAAATATAGGAATTTTAAAACAATGAATTTTTATGTCTGGCTGAATTTTATTAATTCAGTTTTTATTGAATTAAATTATTTTTTTAGTTAATTTATTATTAGAGATATTCTTTCAAATTAGTTTCAAAAAGTCTTGTTTGTTATGGATTGAGCTAATCTATGTATGTATAAAAAATATACATTTCATTAAATAAAAATATTTATATTAACACAATAATTATTAGAAAAATACAATAGTTTATAGAAAATGTTTAAGTGTAGAAATCAGAGACGTAACAATTATGAGATAAACGACAAAAAGTCAATTTTAGCTATTAATATTAATGAATTTATAAAATTGTTATAATTAACCATTTTTATAAAATATATTTTATTTTGTTCAACCAGTTTTAGTGAGATTTTTTTTTTTTTTGGTTAGAAATAATTGTCACAAATATTTTTTTTTCTAAATCCATTAATCCCGATTAAAATTGCAATTGACTGGATTCTTATTAGGTTTTGTGTATATATAATAGTTTTAAAATATAAAAAAAACATGAACAGCCTTAAGCTGTGCTTCGTTTTGTTACAACTGCCACAGAATTGAATGAAAAAATAGCCACACAAAGTCTTTTTGCCGTATTCATAAAAAAATAATTTAGGTTTGAAATCTATTTTAAGGAAAATTTATTTAAAAAAATTGTCTTAAAATACATTTTAAATACAAATTATTTGTTATGAATACGGGCCTTAGAGTTCATTTATTAAAATTTTTGTTTAACTTGGCAAACATAAGCGATCTCAAAGAATCTCCTGAAAGTTTGCATCATAGATCACTTATTACTAATCTTAATGCTGTGAATGCTCGTTCGACACTTACTTCAGTTGCTGGAGCAACGTGTACAATATCTGCTTAATGCTTTAAAAAAGGAATCGCATTTTTTTCCTCCCAATATTTCAAAAGTTTGGCATAGACGTCAACTCTTCCTTGTCGGTAGGTGTCAATTTCTGCAGAAGTATTTAATAGCAATTTTGATCCCACGCTTGGCGTTTCATCCTCTGACGACGAGTCAACTTCTAAGCTTCATAAGGTCTGGCAAACCAATGAAGAAGTGCTCGTTGCTCTCTAAAGAAGCCTGCGTCATTTGTGAGGAATGTCTGTCGGCATGAAAAAGAACAAAACAGCCAATGTTTATAATAATTAAATATAAGCATCGACATTTTCAAACCTGATCTAATTCTAAGTGCAACTGTAAGTCACTTGTATTATAAGTGTCTTCACAGTCATTAATGCATGGCTGATACATATCATTATGCTGAGAAACCATATGCCTCCTTAAATTATTTCGTTTTTCCTTTCATTATAATTAGAAAAAACTCACGAACAACTATAAATCGTTTTCTTACATCATTTTTTTTTTAATTTGTAAATGCTACAAGATTTAATTGCTTTCCGTAAAACTAAATTGCACTAAACCTATTAGCAATTACTTAATTATTGCACTGGTATATTCAGTGATATTATTACAAAACAAAATATGTTTACGAATTTATTGTCATCTATGATAACCGAAACAAAGATATTATTTTTTATAACTGTTATATCTAATCGAAAAATCTTTTTTATTGACAAAATGGTTATTTGATATAAATTTTTTTTTGGTTGAGACGCTTCAATTGTTTCAGATAACAAAAATAATATATATGCAATGATAATGGTTAAAAATGACCAATATTAAATTAAATAATTTTCTCTAAATTATCGTATCTGAAATTTAAAAAATAACTATTATATTCCGTCCCTGGCAGAAATACCTCTACTTCTCATCATAGTTCATACCATACTCAGAGTCTAAGCATCAATATTTAATTGAATTTACTGCAGAAATATTAAAAATATTTTGCAACGTATTGGTTCAAAGATAAACTATTGTTGAATAAAACTTATTTGCAAATACATATTTATTGGACCAATGACCCTTGTATGTAAAATGTGAATGTTGAACAAAAAATTTAAAATAAAAATCTCTTACAAAGTCTGCGGACTCAAATAAAAATTCTTGATTGTGACTACTAGGCGTACATTTTAAGAACATGATTAGAATTGTGCTTTTTTTTATTACTTATACAGACACATCTGTTTACAACAACCGTATTTTTAAATATTATTTTCCGCTTTTTTGTTGCTTACTGTAATTTTTTTAATTAAAAATGGACGTTTGCATACTTTCAAATAAAAAGTAAAACACACTTTCTAACAACATAGCATGTGAATATATAATTAAAATTTAATTGTTAGTAATTTTCCCTTGTACCACTTTTTTATAGTGTTTTATTTTAACGTAAATATATATTTCACATCTAAAACTGTTTTTAATTTAATTAATTTTTTTAGTTCCAGAGACTCCACCTCATGGCATGGAGGCAATACAATTCAATCGAACATCAGTGTTCTTAAAATGGCAACCACCATATCCTAATCGAACCAGAAATGGTAATATATTTTTTTTTATTCTAAAACTATTTAATTTTATTTAAAACTTAGACATAAGCAAAAAAACTGAATAATATAACCACTAAAATTCAATATTTCTTTCCATTTACCTTTATTGCTTGTTTGCTAACATAATTTAGGCATTTTAACCAATTATAATGTAATTGTAAAAGGTTTAGATGTTCATAATACAACACGCATTTTTAAAAACATGACAATAGATGCCAGCTCACCAACCCTGTTGCTGGCGAATCTAACCACAGGTGTTACCTATTATATTGCCGTAGCAGCAGCCACAAAAGTTGGTGTAGGTCCTTTTAGTAAGCCTGCTGTATTGCGTATGGATCCCAGGACGCAGTCATTGGATACTGGCTACACAAGGTTTGTAACTGAAAATGTGTTCATAGTTTGACAAAGTAAATTGCAATCATTTATTTTTAATGTTGTCACTCAATACAGTGACTTTATTCAAGGCAGTGTAAATTAATGGTAATTTTGTTTCTTTTAATATTATTGCAGATATCCCATCAATCGTGATATAGCCGATGATTTTTTAACCCAGACATGGTTTATCGTTCTACTGGGTTCCATAATAGCTATTATAGTTTTTCTATTTGGTGCTTTGGTTTTATTTAAACGCTATCAATTCATCAAGCAAACTTCATTGGGCAGTTTACATGGTAAGTTCGGATAAAATTATATAATAATTTAATAATCATGTTTTTGTGGAGAACAGCCACTAAATTCCAAATGCTTATTGAAATAAACAAATACTTCTTAACCCATTATTGATCGAACTATTAGGCCATTGAGCTTCATTAATAAAACTTTTGGAAACATATAATGCAGGTAACATTTTGTAGAAATCCTAGCCGAATCAGCCCACGTTGCCCAAATAAAATGCTGGGCATTGCACTTTTTTGATTTTGTTATACTAAATCTCTTTTATTTAATTTTACAAAATTTAATTCAGTATCTCTATAAAAAAAACTAATAAAGCCATTTTTAGTTTTTGAAGTTATAAAGTAAAAATTTTGATCTTAACAATATAATAAGTTGCTCAAAGCAAGTGGTCAATTATAAGCACTAGTGTATCCAGCGGTCGACGGCGAATCAACCGCATTCTATTAATTAAATATTAAGCTTTTACATAAATATATACGATGAAATACAACAAAAATCTAAATAAACAACCATGGTAGAATTAACATAGGTAGTAGCGAAGCGTTAACGAACTTTTTTTTTAATAAAAAAGGACACTTGAACATCTGTTTCAAATGCAAATAAGAAAAGGAAAATAAACAAAATTCATTATAGGACAGCAAATGCAACCAAACTAATATGTGAATATACAATTTTTTGCCATTTTTCTTTGCGCTTTTTGACAGCTTCGAACCTAAACAACATTACACAGCCATGTTGTCTTAGTTTCGACACTATCTATATTATTCTACCATGATAAACAACATAAAACTCCCTTACTTAGCTCTCTTTAGCTTACAAAATACATATAGTAAAATCTCTGGCTAATTTCTATGCAAAAGCAAATTGGACAAACATACGTGAACACTTTGTTCATTTTTCAACTTGATGTTGACACATGCATGTGTAATAATAAGTGTGCATGTGTTAGAAGGAACTTTAAACGCTTATAGCTCCCAAAATACTAAGCCGATTTAAATATAATTAAAATTGTACATATCTATATAAAAACTCCATTAAAAGCACATAAATCTTTCCAAAATCGGTTCAGTGTTACGGCCGCTAATGGGATATAAAGAACGTATTGACTTATTAATAATGTTCTGAATTATAATTCTAAAAAACAAGCATTCGCGATTAATTACAAAAGCTGGGAGTGGGACATTTCTACCCATTGATCTACTTATTATAATCATATATATTCATACATTATTCAAGGCTTACATAGATACATATCGTTACCTTAATACAAAAAGTGCCAAAGTATTTTTTTAAATCGAGTGGTAGACGTATTTCGATAAGAGATTTTTAAATTTATTGAAATATGCAAAAAAAAACTCTGTTTAGAAATAAAAAACAAGTTAGGGCCTTTCTATATTAACGTAACGATATGTAAAAAAAATCTATTGCTGTTAGTGTCGATCTTGAAAACTCGTTACCTCGCTAACGATTGCTACAGATTAAAAAATAAATTGTTCTTTAAATTGCATTGTTGTTTGCGTGGTCAATAATTAAGTAATAAATTTAAGTACATTTCACATTTGCTGTACAGTATATTTTGTACTTCAGTTTTATTGTATTTGAACCAACACAAATAGTAAAACTTTGCAATTCAGCCAAATTTAAACATCTATAAAATCTACCCCTGCGTTTTCGCAATAGATACATACACCAGTTAAATTCTCTAATGAATTTTATAATACTAACTTTATTAATTACTAACTTCATTAAAAATCACAGAATTTCAATTACGTAATCTGTATGTTATTCACCAAAAGCATTAAATTTGAAAAATTTGGAGATATTTTGTAGCATCACAGCACGTAGCAATAGCACGCTTCTAAATACATGAGTAATAAATTCAAATAAAATGGATTTAATTTCCAGCCTCTTTACTTAAATGTGTCACATGTTTGAAAAAATGTTTAATGTAATTCATATTTTAAATAGTCGTTTTGAATTTCTAATAAATTCTTAAATAAATTTCAAGTTTTAATTTTAACAACATGTGCTAAATACTCCAATAAGCAAAGTAAGCATTACCAAATTTATTCATATCTTAAGTAGACATCTTAAGCGTATGAATAATATTATTTAATCAATAATTTAATTTTAATTAAGCTTCACATTTTGCTTATACATTCATATGTATGTATTATACACACGTGTGTGTATATTAATACAAACCATATGACGTAATCATATAATGTATAAGAAAATTTTAATATTTCTTTAACTGATGCTAATGTTTTCACTACATAAAAAAATTCATGCAGAATATGCCAGAAAATTTCCCTACAGAATTTGAAGTAAAGTACCCCACACACTGAGCCAATATGCTAATTTTTTTGTCGTTGTTCTTAAACAATAAAAATATGTAGATAATTGAAAAAACGTTAAAAAGTAAACAATGAATTTTTTATTTTATTAATAAGAAGGAAATAAAGGCCGAAAAACATAAATCCATGGTAAGTTATACGTTGCTACCAAATGCGTCAGCAATTGCATTAGCTTTTTCTATGCCGGTTTTTAAAACTTCATTATTACAGATAAGATCTGAACAAAACGAGTTCTTTCCCTTTAGAGCCTTTGTTAGTTTTTAGAATATTTTGGACCTAGGGGGTAGTTTTGAAATAAATCTTGCCCAGGAATCATTTCTATCCTTGTTAAGGTGGAATTCAATTAGATTACTTAACTGCCTTAAGATACCGTTTAAAAGGGCTCTGTAAATTGGATTGGATGTATTTGAGATTTCTCTCTGCCAGGAGTTTTTACTCCCTACTGGAATCTTGCTAAAAGCTGTATTAAGAATTGATATTAATTTATTTAGCAATAAATCTACGTTGCTAGGAATACACTCTGTGTGGTCAATCTTTTGGCGTCTAATTTCACTTTCCACGCAAACTCTAATTGCTAGCCAATCTGCACGATTATACAAAGTTGCTGTATATTTGAAACCGTAAATAAACGGAACAGGAAATCGGAACATGATCGGACTGTAAAATATTTGGGTGTGACTTTAAGTTTGAAAAAGGGATATTGAAATTATATAGTAAAATGTCTACTGTTGAGGGCTGGACGTGGACTAAGTTTTGACCGAATCGGGTGAATGAAAATGGAAAGTAAATATAATAGTTTGCAATCAAACAGTGTGTGTAAAGCTCATTACCGGCTGTTTTATTAGATACACAGTTCCAATGTGTGTGATGTGCATTCAAAACCACCAAAAATGAAACAGTCACAAGAGAAGTTTGCGAGTAAGTCTAAGTCCGGCTAACGTTCCGGAGTATAAATTGGTTTACACGCAGCAGTAAAAACTACAGGACGTCTATTTATAGTAACCTGTATAGAAATATATTCAATGCTTTTTGTGTTCACTTTAGGTAATAACTTATGAACTATGTTAGATTTTACTGCAATGAATACTCCTCCGTCATACGTTAGCCAGTCTTCACGACAAATTTTGTAGCTTCCTAATTGAAGTTTGTGATGTGGTTTTAAAAACGTCTCATTAAGCAAAAGTATATCAACTTTTTTGTCGTGAAGAACTTGCTCGAGCTGTGCAGCTGCTGACTCGGTTGCTATGCCTTGAGCGTTCCAGTACATAACATGGACATTGTGTACAACAAATGTTTTATATGGCATGTTTAAGCATCATACCTAAATCTCTCAATTTGTCAAACTTTGTTTGACATTTTTCCAATGCATCTACTGCATTGAAAAATATTTCCAATAGTTTATCATTGGATAACTCGTTGTTGTTGTCCCGTGGTTTGCTTTTAGACACTTCAGAAAACATATTTTTCCTTTGGATCCGGGAGTCTTGAGCAATACCAGGATATGCTTGGCTCGATAGTCGCGAAAAGCACTCTCGCTTGATCTTTTGGTAATAATTTCTTTGCCACTTACAGGAGTAATATTGTATGTATTTTTAAATTCTGCCATAATAGCTGCTGTCGTCTGACGGGGTAAACCGAACAGCACCATCATAAAAATCGTACTGTCTCTTACCTCGTGTGTGTAGAAATGTATGTTGTTATTTTTTAGTATTTTCAGAGCCTTCTCCTACAGCACCATGATGCTTGAAATTATTTTTGTCTTAATCGACATTCTCTTAAACATGAACTTCTCACCGATTAATCCAAGGACTCTGGAAAAGCTTACTTTGGCATCCACTATTATTGGAGGAATCTTCTCCTCTTTTATCACCTTATCTTTATCTTCGGGCAGCAGCTGAAACGTGTTGCTGGTACTCGGCCCGTCGTTTATCTTGGGCATCTTGTATTTGGGGCAATTTCCCCAGAACTTCCTCCTTTTTTGACCATTCAAAAAAATATTAGTTTATTTAAAAAAAAATCATTATTTATCCGCGAGCAAAAAAACACGTTATTTACAACTCAAGGCAGTGTTGCAAAATGAAAACAATTACAAATTCAAAGCTCACCAATGCAAAGGAATATAAAATATATAATACACGCTTTGCAACACATAGCATTAGGACTTTAAAAAAATATTTTCTTCCACCACTTTTTCAATTTTCTTTTCATTTCGTGTACATATGTTTTCTGGTCGGCCATATCGACCCTTCCCATTATTCGATGTTAGTCGCTTATGACCAAAGGCTAGACAACATCTTTCCTTGTCCCATCCGAATGCTTTCGCAGCTGCTGAACTAACTCTGGCATGTGGCAATTCGAAACGCACAGTAATTTCTTAGAGTCCATCCATCTCGCAGCTGATGAACCTGCCTGCGATTCAAGCGTCCTTCAAAAACTGGTGTGTGTTTCGGATTTTTTATATGTGTTCCAAATACTGGAAATG
This sequence comes from Gymnocheta viridis, assembly GCA_956483585.1. NCBI lineage: Eukaryota > Metazoa > Arthropoda > Insecta > Diptera > Tachinidae > Gymnocheta > Gymnocheta viridis. The sequence goes on from OY101440.1 coordinate 7,635,992, forward strand.
AAATATTCTTTTGTTCGACAATCTCGCCTCGCCATCTGTTAAATCAAAACACAAAAATTGTAGTTGTAAAGTTATATTGGGATAATAAATCCCACACGAAATATTATTGGTACAATATGTTCCATTAAAATAAAACTTTCTATCATTTTACTGTTTGAAAATTTTCTTGCTGTACTTGCTTCTTGCTTCTACTACTTGCTTTTTGCAATTATATAAAATTAAGAATGAAAACACAAAAATAGGAAAGTTATTAATGAAATGATGACGCGACCAGGGAAAAACTCGTGCTCTCTAATGAAAGAATTGCACATAAGAGACACGCCGGTATAATTTAACACATATTTTTGCAATTCCAATTCAGATAATGCTTCAAACAATATTGGGATATATTAGATTTAAGAATATAAAAGGTTATAAAAAATAATATAAGGAATATTGTTGGGTCGCATAATCACAATAGATGCTAAATGCTTAATATTCTCTTTGATCGTAACATATTACATTTTTCAGGTTATTGATTTGTTACTCAATTCTGAGAATCGCAGGTGAAAGTAGAGCCCAATATAAGACCTTCTGCATCATTCGTTTTGTCAATTTTTGTAAAGTTTTATTTGTTTAAATTTTTACTTGTAACTTTCAAGTTAATTTTAATTTTTAAGTTTCAGGGAACAAAGTTCGATACTTAACTAAATAGTTTTCAATTAAATTTAATTTACAAAAATCTTTTTTTAATTTTTTTAACTTTTCGGGATACATTTTATTTTTTTAGTAAAGTTTTATAAAAACTGTTGAGTTTTTTGTAAAACTTCTTTGTTTTATTTTAAAATTTTTACACAAAATCCTTTTTGTTATATTTGAATTTACTTTACAAAAATCCTTTTTGTCTTTGATCCTTTCCGGGAACAATATTTTTATTTTCTATAAAGTTTTATAACTATAATATCGGCAAATCCGTGTTATCCAAGATCAAACTTATTAATGAAACATTAAGCAATATTTCCAGCAGAAAAAAAGTATTCTTCTTATATATTTTCTTTTTTATTTGCTAAAAATGTGATGCCAATTGCAACAAAAAAATTTTGACCAGACTTTCCGCTTTCAGTCACAAAAACAAGATATTATATAAACACATTAAAGGGGCTTACAACCAATGAGTTCCTTAGAATTAATGCAGCCTGTTTTTATTCGATGAAAATTAAATTTTTATTTTGATTTTATATTAAAAAAAAATACATATTTTCGTGTAATATTTTTCTTTTCTTTCCGCACTCACTTTCCAAAAATAGGCAGTAAAATATATTAACCATCAATTAGCATTTCAAATAAAAGACAAGTGATTTGTAAGATAGTACGAGACACGTAAAAAACCAATTATTTATTCCAAAAAATTAAAAGAAAACAAAGCTGCAAGGAGTCCATATCACTTGACTGGAAATAGATATTAATTTCGAAAAGTTTTTAAAAATCATATTATAGTAAAAAGGTTAATAACAAGACCAGTTTAGAGCTAATAAATAATCCTTTATTTTACACAACAAGAAAGAACAAAAGATTTGCGATTAAACAAAAAAAAAACAACGATAAAAACGTGTTGCTAACAAGAGCAAAAAAGGGATCATAAGTTACTGAAAATGCTAAAGTTTATATATTTTTAATTTAGAAATAAATTTATTTAAACCACTCTTCTTATTTTGTTTCAGGCAATCACGCAATTGGTGCTGTACGAAAATTTCCTACACTGCCATTAAATGCCAGTAGTGGCGGTGGGGTTTGGATTGATCCTGCAGGTGGTGTTTGGCGTCAAGCCGGCACAAGTTCGTGCACAACAAAAGACCAACTACCGGAATATTCCCAAGTAGCAGGACAAACATCGCAGCAGCAACAACAGCATCATATTCCTTTGCCAGATTATGAAAGGTAAGCGCAGCAAAGAAACTTTCCTTTCATATCATTTCAATAATTCATAAATAAAGGATAAGTACAAAAGAAAAAGGGGTGTTAGTTGTAAAAACAAAACGAAACGGAATAAGCTTAATATTTAATCATAAAAGCAGTAATAATATTATTAATAATGGAAGTAGTTTTTTTTCATAAATTTCCAATGTTATAAGGTGCAAGTGAAATTTGTTAGGGATTTTTTTTATCAGATATAATGGCTTCTATTGAAGGTACGCATAGTGAATTTAAAGTTCAGTTTCCATAAACAATGCCATAATTAAATATACATTTATAAATCCATTTTATTGCTTTTTATATTTTTTATTTCAATTAAAAAAATAAAACGTTTTTGTGTTAAAAAAAACGGAAATATTTAATCTCTTTGTTCATTTGTAAGCGGAAATGAAAACAGTTTTTTTTAATTACGTTCATTTAATACATTAGGATTAAATATTAATGCGTTTGAAATACTAGCAATTATAAATAGTTGAAAATATTATGACATCAGTTAAATGAATTAAAACAAACAGACAAAATTTTAAACCTATCGTATTAATAAAGTCCGGAATATTATTATAATTCAAACCCGTTTAAAATTTTAAAAATTTTCTTCAAGTTTTAAATGGAAACACCAGAAATCAATTTCATTCTTTGTAGTTTCTAAAACTGCCGTAACCTTGTAGCTCAGAAAGTGGTTTCAGATTTTGTTGAAGTGATAATAACTTTTGTTTTTGAAAAAATAGTAAAATTTTGTTTGTATAGAAATTTTCTAGATCCGTGTTGTAATAGAGTTGAATAACAACCACTTTACATATTCACCAAACTTAACTTTTAAGTTACGAAAAAAAACAATTTATTTTGAAATGGAATTTCTCTTTATACAAATAATTAGAGAAATAAAAAACATTTTTCGAACTATTGGATATGGTTTGTTTGAAACTCGACAAACCAAAAAACGAAAGAGCGAATTTAATAAGATTTTATTACACATGTCGGCTTAAAGAGACCATACACTTTTTTTAATCAAATAAATCTTTTTATAAACCAGTTTTAAAAATTTAATAATTCTTAAAATTACTCTATTATGTTGAAACTTACTAAAATTTTCAGTATCTTAAAAAATGTTGTAGAGACTTAAGGCCTCATTAGTTTTTAATTTCGTTGTCTTTCTGTGCCGTTCTTTTCTGTAAAAAATATTTCTTACTTACTTGATCAGTGTCTGAACTTTCGGATGTGGACAATATAATTATATTACTGAATTTTGTTAATTTTTCAAAATGTTTTTTGCTTGACAAAAATATATAAATCTTTAATTATTTGAATTGAAATAATATATTCTGACTTTAAAAAAAAAAATTTTAATATTTTACACTAAAAAAAATAAAATATACAAACTCTTGGCTGTCAATTCACGTTGTATTATAAAAAGTAACAACACACCATACATACAGTTTTTCAATTGAACAGAAACAAAATAGCTGATTTGTAACAGAACAGAACTAATTCTGCGTTTATAAAATTGAATTGTTATTTTTTAGAAAAACGGCATCAAATTATCCATGATATTTAAGCTTTTAAACAATAATACATTAAAAAATATTTATTTTGAATTGCACAGAATTTAAAATAATCTACATACATATTTAAATTTCAGTTCGAGAAGGGGATTGAATAGTTTAGAATTTTTTTTAACTATTTAGTTTTTTATTAATAAATTAGGAATTTAGTTTACTTAGAGATACCTTTGCAGAGTCGCGTTCTGTTTAAAACGTTTTTCTTGGCTTTTTCCAAGATTAGCTTTCAATCGAATTTCCTCACGGATATTATTTTGTAGGTGTGGTATATTCTTTGGAATATTCATGTAATCACGTTTTTCCAAATAGCTGAAAATTAAAATATCGACGAATCCATTTAATTGAAAAAGTATTTATTCACTTATTATTAGTTTTTGTAAGCTGAAAATTATTGCATTTTAGGTATTGGGCAAGTCCACTTTTTCAATAATCCAAATCATCATTACAACAATCGGAAAAACAAAAGAAATTCATAATAAAATAATAGAGTTATAGATCAGCTAAACTTCTTTGTTTCTTTTGGGCCGCCCTAAAAATGAGTACCCACTCGGCAATAGGTACCTAAAACTCAAAATTTTACCAAAAATTATTTCCAAGTGAACGTTTGGAAAAATAAGTTGGCTCTTTTTCTAATACTTCTCTATAAGCCCACCATATATCCTTCAATAGATGGTATTTCCGCAAAAGATGGATAGGTCGATTTCTACCTGTCTTGTGGCTCTATAACTATGAATAATTTTTTAAATAAATTTTTCGATAACTTTCAGCTTCAAAACTCCTAGAAAAAAGAAACAACCTGCAAATTATTTGGTCGCAAATATTAAACCTGGGCTTCATACGCATGGCCAAACACATGGAACTCTAGTTACTCAAATGATTACAATGTAAAGGATTAAATGGACTACACAAATGGTTTCACTAGTAAGCAAAAGTTTTATGTTTGTACAAACATTTTGCGTTATTTATGCGGCTGTTTGCTTATTTACACAAAATTTTAAGACTGTTTGTACGAAAATAAAAAATTTTTGATTTTTGGCAAACAAGTTAAATGTTTGTGCGTTTGTGTATGAGTTTATACAAGTTATGTTTGTATCATGAATATGCAAACGGAAAATGTGTATTTGTCAAACCGATTGTGCCCTTTAGTTCTGTTTTATAGAAAACGAAAATCGCAATTAACATGGATTGACTCAGCTTCAAATACTGAAAATGGCATTTAGAGATATTAATTTTTTAAATTATGTTCTTAATCACTTTTGAATTAATTTTATTCAAAGAAATTTAAGACAAAAATTTTGTGTCATATGTTATTTTCTATTTGAAATATTGTCTATCAGTCAAACAAAATGAATCGCACTGTCGAGTGACCTTAAACTTACTATCAAACCCCGAATTTGGAAGAAAAATCAATAAATGAACGTGCTATAAAATGTCTTGTCGATGTCAGTTAGCCGCCTTGGATTTCCAATTTCACCCTTTCACGAATATACTTTTTTGGGGAATATCATTGAAGACCGATACTATCTGAATAATCATGAAACAATTCACACCCTCACATCTATAATCGGCTCAGCCATTCGAATGAAACCGTGAACAAAGTTTTGGAAAGTTCGAATATTTTTTATTTAATGTGATTATTTTTCGAACAAATTGTTTGTTAGTGGTATTTAATCCAAAATGGTTTTTATTTTAGCTGAAGTTCGTAACATTTTTAGTCAGAAAGAATTGGACATGAGATAATATTCCAAAGGAGCAAGGGAAATTTCAACATCAATTAATTTCAACTTACACGGCAGAAAAGACACAACGTTGTTTTTCGGGAGCCGCTACACCCATCATCAGAGTTTCTATGTATCCGCCACTGTTAAGGTGGCGCAGTTGAATGTGATTTCCAATTTATATTTATACAAATTATTACTCGATAAAGAGTTTTTTGTATTGTGAAAGGTATTATTCCTGTTTAAAAAGCAAACACTATTAAGCCACGATCCCAAAGAAAATTCAATTTGGTTCATTTCATATAATTTTCATAAACAAAATTTTATTTTTGAAAACCAACTATAATTCATTTCATTAAATATTAATTATTAAAAATGACGGCATCCACCATTTCATGTTTACGTTGTCATAGTTGTGTGTGTTCTAAGAAATTCCACTACTAAAGACAGAAATCACTTAAACATTAATGAAAAATAGCTTGATCTCAGGAGCTAATGTCAATGGAGAAAGCAAGAGAGTAATAAAATATGGAACAAGTAATCATCAGAGATAGAATTTCGTACTAACCGAAATTGATTTTACTTGTAAAAATTAATAAAAATGTTTTCGTAATCTTATTTGTTAAATAATACGGTTAAATAGTTGATATTCCAAGTCACTAGTATAAATCATCAAAAGTGGTAAAATCGAACATAAAACACTTTTGAAATGGTGTAGCGATTTCAGAATCAGTACTAATCCCTTCTCCTAGTCTGATAAATAAATGTTCTAATATTACTTTCGTAATAAAAATAATTTGAAGTTACCAAAAAAATTCTTAAATTAAGCCTTTCAGCCCCGAATTATTTTGAGTGTGGAAAAATTCTTTTCACTATGTATAAGTTTCTATATGTCTAGATATGAAATAATAAAATTTTGAATGTTCTAGCTATATTGCGGTAAGGGAATTATCAAATGTGGCCTATAGGCAACGTTGGGCAATTGTAGGTAGACTTTGAACATTTGTGAAAAATAAATTTTCTATAATTTTATCTAATTTTACAACAACATCATTTATGATATAGCATAAAACAGTATAAATATATTTTGCTTTTGGTGCATTTTGAACGTGAAAAGCGTGTGAGACACATCCTACATCGTCCGTTTGAGCCGCATTCCACCCATTGGTTAGCTTGATCAAATCATTGGTTTTTTACGGGCTCTACTACATATAAAACCTGATGATGAAAGGGAATCCTGTAGTATAGAGATTGATAATGTGTTTGGACGACCTCTTTTGCGTGGAACGTGTATTACAATTGTATCCTTCATTACCTCATTTGCAATACATAGCTAAGTTATGTAGAGACATGTGCATCTTCTCTTCGCTCGTTCACTTTAAAGCCGTTTTTTATAAAATCCAGCTGATGAATACCGACGAATTACTTGCCCAATAAACAATACGCATGTACCATTTACTTTAATGATGGTCAACTCCTCCCGTGTGTTTGCTACAGCACTCGGCTATAGCCGGAAGGGGGATACTGATATATCTTTTCTGTTTTTGACACCAGCGATCACATGTGCTAAGCGGATATCGTTGTATGTAGTTTGACATCAGTTGGACGATCTTGTTATCAAAAAAACCGCCAAATGATTAAATTGTGTTTGCTTTCATATTTGAAGTCAATTGACCCTCGCCCACTTTTCTGAAGCTCTTTTTCAGATTCCAGTTGACAATTCTTAATTCTACTTGCCCTTATTGTACCGATAGCTAAATTACCCCTTTGTTTCAAAGAAACTAAAAGGGCAACAGAAGTAAAGCCATTGTCAAAGAACAACTTGTAATTTTTATTATGTGGAATATTTTTTGATTAATGCAGTACTATATCCGAAGATATTCCTAACCCATAAGATTGACATGTTCCATCACCAACTTAAATTATTACTGAAACACCAGCTCTTGTGCTGGGGTTGTTATTATGGGGTTGTTTTGACAGGTACTGCTTCAATCTGTTACTACATTTCAAATATTTAAATATATAATTATTATATCAGTTTAAAGTTTTAATTTTTTATCTATTATAAATTACCTTTATAAGATATAATTTTCTCGTCAACGCTCTGATATTCCTCCTGCGGTATTTCGTTGAATTTGTATTTAAGTTCGGATAGTAATGGGCGTACTTTGCGTAGTTCGTTATATTTTTTATGGCTTTTTTAAAGGTTGTGAGTTGTTGAAGTATTGCTTAATTTTCTCGAATCGGTTTCTAGGAAATGCATTTGCTACAGCAGCAAATCTAAAATTTTCACCCATGCTATTTTTATATGCGGGATTTTTGCTACTGCCAACTACAGCAAAAATGCAATATATCTCTTTATTTCAAAAGATTCACATGTTTACTCCAAGCCATTCTTTTACAGCATATAGGTTAGTTGCATCAAAATTTTCTTTTAATAATTTCACCATCAAAAAATTGGATGAAATACTCTAGTGGTTCCTTCAACTCACTGCAGTTGATTTTATTTTTGCAGACGGTATCGAACTCATTTAATAGAAAACTTCTTCATTTCAGCCGACCCAAATCAATTTTGTCCATGGTTGCCTTTACTCTTTCTGCATTTTCCACACCGCTATCAATTTCATGGTCGTCGTGAACAATCCCTTCATCCAAATCGACCTCCAATTCTTTTCCGTCTTGGCTTTGTATTTTCTCCTCTAATACATTTTCCAAGAATTGCTGTTTTTTGGAACTCTTCTTATTTTCTTAAATTTTATTGTTTTGTACAATTTTATTACCTGTTTACAAAAGCGAATTTCACTTTTTTTAAAAATTGATCTTTATTTTCTATTATTTATTTTATGTTTTTCAATACACCTATTTTTGCAAATAATATTGAATGCGTATGGCCCCTTAAACTGACAGTCTCAAAGCTTATTCTTTTGACAAGTTGAAACAAAGTTTCTACAGATATTCTCTTAGTTAAGAAGTATTGAGTGTTGAGTATTAAGTAGCTTGCCAACGATAAACTTTATTCAGTTTATCTATTTTATACTTGTATATTCAACATCATTTTGTTTTTCAGTGCGATTATGATATCTAAATCCATGCTACAACAGCATCCATGTGTATTTTTCTTTCGTTACGTATACTGATAATATATTTTTTATCATTATTGGAGAGACCCTGATTTTTGGAATACTGATTGTATTACTTTCATTGTAAGGTCTTGGTCACTCTAAAATATTTGTTGTTTTCTATGCTGGTTTAGTTTTGAAATGAGTTAACAGTATACCTTAGAAGTTTTAGTTTTTTTTAACATTGAACCCGACAATGTCGGATATTTGTGCAGATTTTTTTTGTATTATTATTTTCTGTGGCTTACACTACGTCTTCACGAGCCATCGACTTGAGCATGACATGAACATGACGCTGACAGAGCAACGATATTAAAATGTCCACGTTTTTTTTATGTGGCGAATACGTGTAAATGTTCAATGTCTGAAATCCATATATGCTTCAGGTTGTGCATTAGAGATAAAATTTGATTTTTGCGCTTTCACTTACTCTCTTTGAAAAATTAAATTTCATGGCGAACATGTTGCTCAGCCATATGCCCAGGCATCGATGTCAGAGCATAGATGAAACATGGACATGAGCGGTCTAAATTAGCTATATGCGATGTTTGACATGATGTTCATACCAGGTTCATGGCTACTGGAGACCCCCAGTTATCGAAAAACAATTAAATTATAGTCTAGCTGAGTGCAGATTTTCAAGGACTTCTGTTGTAAGACCAAAATGTGGGTGATAATTAATTTTTGTGATTAGTTCTTCTTGCGGAGCTTGGAAAATATGGTTGGATTTTAAGTTATTACTGAGCTGGTATAAAATTAAATATTGAATCGTTTTTATTCTTGCAGAGAAAAATGCGTCTTCGTTTCCTATAGCCAGCCAATCATAATATCGAATTGACAATATTACGTTTCATACAAAGAAAAATAGCTTTTTATTTCTAAATTAAGCAGTATAAAATTATATATATAATTTTTTTTTTAATTTTTTTCTTAGACCTAAACTTTATATCGAAAACAAAAATAATCTTTTAAATATTTTTTGCAAGAGTTTTTCGCTTAACTGAAGTTCTAATTTAATTAAAAATAAAAATAAAAAAAACTTGAGTTGATTCTCAATTTTCCACTGAAAAGCAAATAAAAAGATTCCCTACGAATTCTACTATAAATAATTAAATGCGTAGTACTTGCAACATTTGGTAACATAATTTTTATTTTCATTTTTACAAATTTAAATTCGTAGAAGAACAACAATATCAATAACAGCACACAAAAAATTTAATTGAAGTGTGCGTGAAATGCGAAACAAACCCTCTTGAAGTTTGATTTTTCATTTAGTTACTTTTGTAGAACTTTGATTGCCTTCACAAGTTTTGCTTTTAGATTTCGAGCAACTTTATCTTTGGAAAATGGTTGTATTTCGTAGCTGAATTTCTGTTCGAATTTTTTATTACTTTTATATTTTTATATATACATATATATTTATGTGCGTTTAAATATATACATATATATTTTTCCCTTATTTTCAATTTTGCATGGTAAACATAAAAACATTTATGATTGTTATTTTTCTTTACTTTTTTCTAAAATTTTATTCTTTTTGTTGTTTTTTTGTGGCTTTTTGGCATAATTTTGTTAATCAAGTGAATTCTCGTAGCTACAAGATGAAATGGGAATTTTTCTTTTTATATTTTACCTTTACCTTTCATTATATCTATGAATTTTTTTATTATAACATTTTTGCATTCTGCTAAGGAACTCTCTTGAAAAGCTATTTGAGTACTTGTGAGTTATTTTACTTAAGTGGTTTTTAATTAGTTGAATTATAAAATAAAGAAAAATGAAAAACTAAGAAAGCATATAAAATATGCAGGTTTACTTTAACTGAAAGTAAATTTTGGTGTATAATTTCTTAAGTAAACAAAACAGGTATTTGTTGCGTGGAAGGGTAATGAAACATTATGAAACATGAAAGTGAAATACGAAAGTTATGTTTTCAAATTAAATTAATTCATTTTAATTAGGGAAGCACATTATTCTTTTGTAATATAATTTTTTTAAGTCAGAAAGTTATTTAGATGGGCAGCTACATTCATGTGAACACGCCCTAAAGTCTGATAGATTAGTTTGTTAATCTGATTATCTCATAGCCGTGAGAAGCTGCTGAGTATCCAACTATTCACGTTCATGAATATAATTTTCAATCAAACTACAGCTAAAAGAACTTTTTACTCCAAATTGCACCAAAGATTAAACAGAGTTTGGTTTGTTGTTACTTTTTCGTTCTGTTCTGTTAAGGACTATTTTGTAGAAAATAGAATACAACGTCAAGCGACAGCCAAGAGTATATATGTCTTAGAATTTTGTGATGTGAAATATTACAAATTTTGTTTTCAAAGTCAGAAAATATTATTTTAAATCAAATTTTTAAAAATGTATATATTTTTCTTAAATAAAAGACATTTTGCAAAGATTTAAAAAATACATTCCTTTAATTACATCGTCCACTTCCATAAGTTCAGACACAGAGCAATTAAGTAAGAAATATTTTCTACAGAATAGAACGGCACAGAACGGCAACGAAAAGTAAAAACTAATGAGGCCTTAAGTAATATTTATTAATTTGTTTATTGACATAAAAATCAGCAAATCAATTTTTTCCACTAAATACGTCACGTAAAAAACCATTAAATTTTCTTTAATTAATTATTAATTAGAAATTCAAAGTAGAAAATATCAGACACATCAAGATTTATCTATAGAAACCCCTCTTCTCCAAAGCGGCTGTAATTCTCGAAAGAACAATATCCGAATTTCTTATAAAAATAACTCATCATTAATCAGAGAAACTTTTTTTAGCTACCGTCCGTAATATAATTTTTGTTTTTGCTTCCCAAGAAATAATATCCAGTTCCGTGAAACATTTTCACTTTCCACTATTGTATTTCCATTGTTCAAAATTGCCATATCCAAACATAATAAAAAAAAAAAATTATTTTCAAGTTATTCAGATAACAAAATACATCTAACATTTATTTACCTTCATTTAAATAACTGCTCAACAGAACAATTGTTTTTCTTTTCATTTTAGACTAACACCGCTTAATATGCCTGATTATGCAGAAGTTGCATGTTCGACATTTAAAACTCCAAATGGAACAGCACATGGCCAGACCGCAAACAATGGATTACAGCAACAATCATTGTATGATAGTTGTGGTGCATACGCAACAACAAATCTTGTAGCGAATGCAAAATTGTATCAGAATCATCAACAGCAGCAGCAAAAGCAACAACTTCAGTCACAATGTTATGCAACCGGAAATGGAAATAATACGACAACATCTACGATTAAAACAATGCAACAACAGCAGCAGCAGCAGCAGCAAGGTGACGGTGATAATTTAGAAGGCACTTTGCGAACAGGAAATGAACAAAATTTATCATCATTGTCGTCATCATCCCAATCGACGGCATCAACAACAGCGGTAACGACACGCAATAATATTATCAACGATGACTATCGTTCAACAATGGGCAGCATTTCATCAGGGCTTTATTCAGCACCACCCAGTCAACATTATTCCATGGGCAGTGGTTGCGGTAGTGTTGGTGGTAGCCTAGCTGGTGTTGGTGGTGTGGGTTTTGGTAATATTGACAACAATCCCTTTGGCAACAATATGTTAACATTGTCGGATAAAATGACAGCTAGTACGGCCTCTACAGCCATAGTTAGCTCATCACCAGCAAAGACCCAACCACATCAAACAAAGAAATCAATAGCAAATTTAAATACTGGTACAGCTCTGAGTGCAAATAAAATCAACATTACAGAGAATCGTTTTGACTTAATGAATAATGAACCCTTGCAGCCTACACGTTTAAATCCTTTCAATTCCAATAGTATGCAATCACAAAGTTATAGACAACAACAGGAGAAGCAGCAACAGCAACAACAACAACAACTATTGGTTGCCAGTAATGCCTTGAAACAAGGACTGGGAGCTTATGCCAATACGACTTTAGCCGCCCAAATGATTAATGGTGGTGGGGCGGGAACCTTACGTAGGCCACGCAACAACAAAGTATTCAAAAGTGAAAATAACATAAATTTTGGTAGCCTGTACAACAATAAATCAACAACGAATAATACGACACAAGCATTGGCCAATCATAGTACTGGCTCACATTTAGATTTTCTAGCCAACTCTCATGTGGATAACTTTAATGATAATGATTTTACTGCCATAAGTAACTCCACAAACCAATTACTTAACGATTGGGCTTCTAATTCCTCCATAGCAGCTACGGACTATAATTTTGGTAGCAAACAGCCCAATAAACAACATTTGTATATAAAATCCAAAGATGGCATATGGTCGGCGGTTTCTTCTGATGCCTACCAAGCCTTTAAGCAACAGCAACAGCAGCAACAACAACCTCCACCTTCATATGCTCATGCTGCAGGTGATAAACTTTTACAACCTTCCCCTAGTGTTACAAATTCCAACTCAAACTCCTCCAAGACCACGACCCCCACCACCAACAACACCACCTCTTCCTCCCATTTAACTAGTCTATATAATAATACCAGCAATCATAATCAACTGTCTAATAGCAGCAGCCACCACAATAACAGCAGCAGTAGTAGCTCAAATTTAAATTCCTCCACTATCAACTCCACCACCGCTAGCGATAACATAATGTGTAGTCATAATAATAAGTACTTTAGTAGTTTTGGTCCCTCAGCCAATGTGTAAGTTTAACAACATTTTAAATCAATAAATGACGCTAAAAGTACGTATAATAAAAAACATTAAGCTTGTATTGTATTTGTAAAAAAGCCCCAAACTCATTCATATTACTTCATTTATTTGAATATAGATACGAAAAATAATCAAATAATAATATATATAAAAATCAGGATAGATTAAATACAGCAAACAAAACTTTACATTATAATTTTAATGGCAATGGAATATAAAAATATGAACAAAGAGGCGTGAGAGAAGGTAAAAATCATATTATTTGGAATTATTTACTTCAGTGTTATAGACTGTAAGCGGTTTGAACTTCTAAAATCAAGCAAGATGCCAAATCAGTCTAGTAATTATAAGCGGTAAGCCGAGTAAAAATATCTCGAAATACGAAAAAATTTTAAATTCTTCGTTGAAAACAGATATGTTTGAAGTTTTTCTCACACATACAAACAACTTTTGGGCGCACATACTTGTCGAATATATTTTACATATCGCCCACTTACTCAAACAAAAGGATTTAAAATACGTGATTTTTAAGTCAATATTATTATTTAATTCCCGTAGATCCTAGGTAGAAAGTATGACCTCAACAAACAAGTTAAAATTTTTTTTGCCCAACGCCAAAGTCTTTATTTCACGACATGAACGCCTTGCTGCTAGTCCATCAGTTTCAACCTGTCTCCTTCTTGTGTTAGCATGTTCTCCTTTCTGCGGCTATCCTGTGGATTAAAGTCTAGCGCAGTTCAAGTGATCTTGTATGGGGGCTTCCTCAACTTATGCCCGATCCAATTCCATTTACGAATTCGAATTTAGGTTTTTTATTTTAAGAGGTCTGTTGTTGCCCACAATGTGACGTTTCATGTATTGTTAGAATACGCGTAAGATTCGCCGTCGACCCCGTTTTATAAATACTGGGAGAGCATTTATTTCCCTAGTAACAGCGTGCCGTGTTTCGCACCCGTTCAAAAGAACGGATCTCACACAGGCGTCAAAGATTCTAAGATTGGTACTCTTAGAGACCCAACATTACTGGAAATGGAGTGAAAACTTCAATTGATTTCAAGTCTAAAAGTAGAGGTTGAGTACTGCAGGTATTAATGCCCATTAGCTTGGTTTTCCCAATACTAATGCTAAGGCCTGCTTTAGGAGCACACTTGATCAACTGCTAGAGTTTTGTCGTGATATGGGAGTGTTTGTATGCCAGAATACATATATATTCTGCTTAATTTAGGTCTTCAAGTGTACCTTGTAGAACCTATGTAAAACCAGTATTGTTGTTTGTCAGCCGCTTCATTATTGTGTCAAGCGTTAGGTTGAAAAGTAGAGGCGAGAGAACACAGCCTTGACAAAAACGAGTCCAGATATTGGCACTCTTGAGTGATCCGACAAGAAGTTCCACTGTACAGCTCTTTCACCAGATTGATCACTTTTGTCAGCACACCTTTACATTCTTCTACCGTAGATTTTTAAGTTAGAAAAGCAAAATTACACTTCGTTTCGGTCAGCATCTTTTGTAAAAAATTCATAAAAAATCTTAATTAAATGTGAATTAAAATGTTTAAGGTCGTTTTCAGAAGAATATGTTTTTGGGGTCATGTATTGTTTGTATAAATCATCAATAAGTGTACATCATAATCGTAATTTTAATCAAAGAAAGGAAATATTCCCAAAATTTAAAGGATAAAAACTATCATTCATTGACATCGGATAAGCGAGAGTTATTGAAAATGAATGTACACTAAATGATCTGCCCAAATATCGAGATAATCTTCAGTGATGAGCCGAAGACTTGGTAGTCAAAATGAGTTTTTTTTAATTCATATATATTTACGTCTTTGTTCGGTTATAACTTTTTCGAGCTCTTTCGTGATGGAACAATAGAAGTGACTACTCTGGCGAGTCAATGTCAATCACTGACCGCTCTGTACTCTTTCATCAGGGACGACAACTAATAAAATTTTTTGTATCATTATTCCTTAACTTTTCTTTATATAATAGAACGCAGAACTTGTTCTAAACGCAAAAGATTCTATTTGCGTAAAATACGTAACGAAAGTGATAATTATATAGAAAACAAAAGCGAAATTTTAAAACTTTGATTTTTGGGTTTCATACACATTGCGAAAATTTTGAAAGGCAAACCGTAAATATATTAAAATTTTTTTTTTTAATTCACATTTTTTTTTTAATTAAAAAGCGTAGCAACGCAAAATAGGGCAAATGTGCAATTGCTGTCGCGACAACGACCCACAGAAGAGAATTTTTTTTATTGAAGAGAATTAACACTCAGCAATCAGCATGCCTACCAACCAGTAGGTGTGTTACCTTCTTTGTGAAAGCGACAATAGGAGAGGACAGATGGTGAAAGTAAGAAAGCTTAATTCTTACAACTCTGATATTGCGCGTTGTGTTAGTTTTTAGATCAGTGTTGAAGCGCGTCTGATGTCAAGTAGGCGCATTGAATGTGTTTTAAGTTGAGTAAACATTTTTTACTAAATTATTTTTTACGCAAAAAGCTGCGTAAAATTATTAAACGTGTTTTTTGAATTGAAAGATTGAATTTTTTATAGTTTTCGGTGTAATTTGATATGAAAAATCTAGTGGCAGATTTTTGGCTGTTCTTACAAGCCATCTCCCCATCATCCTCATCTCTTAAAAAGATAGCTCTCATAGTAAGTAACAAACAAATAATTTATCAAACAAATATACACACAGATTCATTTTTCCATATGTATACAGATTTATAATATTCACTTTATATTATATAATACTTAACACACAAAAAAGTTATATCAATTAAAAACGTCGATCATTGTCATATGTCCGTCCGCATCCTCTTGAAATTTCGCATAATTTTCTAACTAAAAACTGCAATTAGATTGCTTTACTAATTTTAGTAACTTTAATCTTGTGTTAACTTTTTCCATGTTATCACTTGAAGTTGCAGAAAGGTTCTGAGAAAAATTGTGTGCAATAACCCATACATGGACAAGTATTTTTATGCGTATGTTTTTATTGGTTAGTTATTGTACCTTCGACCTGGGCGACCCATGTATTTTTTATGTTCTTATATTTATTTTATTTTACCTATTTTTTGTGATTTACGCCCACAGTTACAACCTTTAGTTAACTAATGATGGCCGTTTAACCAATGACATTTATACGAAAAGTCTTCAGTTAAATCACTGGCATAAAGTTAACTAAAGATTGAAATATGGACCTAAGCTTTTAAAAATTTCTTTAGTTAGGTTAGTTAGGTATGTACAAATATTTTTCTAACAAATAATGTTTAATATAGAGATAAATAATAAATGATGTTTCCATTTCTGAAAAGGGATTTTAGTAACCTACAATGACGGTTTCATAATTTTTTTTTTAATTCTTGGCTGTCATAATGAAAATGAACTCACACAAGGCGAATTCATACAGATGAACTTGATAGTGCAACTGATAACTTTTTTTATTATTATCTAAGGCGAATTAGGTTTGGATGTCAAAATTTATTTATTGCTTTTGTTTACATTCTTATTAAATTAAATTTTTGCAACTTCACACACAATTTAAAATTTACGTTTTATTTATATATCACATGTACAAAACAAATTTTTTTTTAATGAATCTTCCATTTACTTTCCATTCTGCAAATAGGGATCAGCATCATTCTATTTCCTGGATCGCCAGCTTTTTAATATAACCATTCGCTTTATCTATGCAATTTTGCAAACGCAGCATTCTTTTAGTGTTCCGGGAATCCAATATTTAAAAAGGTGCTAAGGCATAATCCTCAACCATCGAACAAATGGCCGCATTTAAATTTTTATATTTTCCAAAGTTTCCACTAAATATTTCAAGTTCAAAACATCGGTAAAAAACCCAAATTAAAGTGTAACTTTCCTTCATGGTTCTTTCTGCAATAATGAGAGTCGATAAGATTAATTGTTTTTTAAAAGTTTTTCTAACTTTTCAAATATTTTCGACATAAAAACATGATGTGTATACAGTTCCACTTGTCCGGTGCAATCGAAGAAAAAATAATTACATGTGTTAGTATGTTTGCGCACATATCTGCACTTAAAAATAATTTCTCCAGAAAATTTAAAAAAGAAACATAAGTTTACGTAACCTCTCGAAAACAAAGCGCTCTTAAATGGAATTGTAATGTGGTCTTACAGCTGTAGAACATTTTTAGGTGAATGGTGAGGAGTTCTACGATTGACAACTTGAACGGCATTATGGATAATTGAAACATTTCCAAACAGATTTCTTCAATAATAATAATATTTGTTAAAGTTATTATTTCAGAGGATTTTAAAAAAACTACCCCAACAAACAAAACTTTTTGATATAATAAAAATTTTTAATATTTTATTTTTACGCCTCAGTCCGGTGTTTTTGACAATTTTACAATAATACACTACCTGTATTATTCACCATGATTTTGACAATGAACAATGACACAAAACAATGAGTCAGATGTGGTTTCTAGTTCACCTGGTATGGATTCACCTTGGATAACCCCAACAATTTTTATTATTTAAGCAACAAAAACTGTGAAACCAAATTTTAATATATTTTTTTTGCTGTTTTTAGATATTTGGTACACATGGTCAGAAAAATGCGCACACAAATCATGAGTAAGAACTAAGTTCTAATTTTCGACTGCTTAGGAAAACTTAAAAACTTTCTAAAAAACGCGTAATTAGTTTTTTGATTTTTAAAGTAATTTATGATTCGGTTAAATTTTCTAAAAATACAGTCGATGCTACTAAAAAGACGTTATTTTTTAAAGAAATCTTTAAGTAATATTTTAGTTAGGAATTTCTAATACTTTTATAATTTAATTAACATGAGATCAGTGTTTTTCGGTTATATTTACATAAGAAGAAATGAACTGAGTATATGAGTGTCTGTAATAAATTTATTTTCAGTGAATAGGAATTGAAAAAGGAGTTTATTGTCTATGAAAAGTCTTTGCCCGAATTATCGCATGTGCACTACTTCGGATTGAGAAGTTTTACATTTGAAAAAAATTTTTGGAAGGCATTCGCTGTCTGCCAGAATGTATGTGTGTTTGTTCGCTGAACATTTATTTTAAATATATTTCTTTAATGTGTTTTGCTTTCCATATAAATTACATCTTTTAGAATTTATGCCTGATGTCTCGATTTAGTATTTTTTTCTTTAACTTTGTCTGTTCAATTCACATAAATTTTGGTCTAACTTTATATTCATTATATTTTAGTTACTGTTTAAAGCGATCTGTATAAAAATAAATTTTGTATTATAAGGCATGTAAATAGTAGCAATATAATATAATAAATTAATAAGCGAGTAAAATCAAATAAAACGAATAAATAAATAATTCACTTAATAATAATGAAAAAATATTTCAGTTAATAATAATTAAATAGAGACTAAATTAGCAGCGAACTAGCAGATAATGAAAAAATAAAAATTTAATTAAAATTTAATAAATACAAAAAAGACTTTGTTGACACAGTATGAAAAAATAATAACAATAAAAATAAATTCATAAAATAAAAAAAATTTTTAGACCGAACAAAACAAACAATTAAAACAGAATGTGTAAAAATACAATATGAAAAAAGCAAAAAAATACAGAAATAACACAATATTTAAATATAAAACTCAACTGGTAATTATGGGGTTTTTTTGGTAGTCAAAGAATAAAAAACAAAATAAATATATATAATAATGAGGCTGTTATTTGTAAAAATCTTAATACTAAATATTCTATGCCAGAAATAGAATTTAATTAATACACAGTAAATAACTGAAGTATGAATAAAATAAATTTGCTAATTGAAATCATAAAGGCACTGTAAATGTACGATAGTATATGATATCGTAGTCAAGTCTTGAAGATACTATAAAAACTATATAATAAAAACATTAAAAAATAAACTAAAAAAAAATAAAGTAAACGTAGTTTTATTCTAGTGTTTTGACAATAAATACATTTTTAAAGATTTTCTAGTAAAAGATTTTTTGGCTTTTAAATTTGAAATTTATGTTTTATACATGTGGCTGTTTATCTTTCTTATGAAAAATTAAAAAAAAAATACTTTTCCAGGGAAGTATAAATGAGCTTTTGCAACCACTATAATAAATTCCTAAGAAAGTTTTTTATTTTAAAGTGATTATTTTTCGAAGAAATTGGTTGTTATTTGTTTTAAATCCAAAGTGATTATTATTTTGGCTAAAGTTCGTAACATTTTTTAGTCAGAAAGAATTGGACATGAGATAATATTCCAAAAGAACTCCCAAACACACATGAACGCTGATGATGGGAGTGTAGCGGCTCTCGAAAAACAACGTTGTTCCTTTTCTACTGTTTAAGTTGAAATTAATTAACGGTAAAAAATGTCCCTTCTTTCTTTGGAATATTGTCTCATATCCAATTCTTTCTGACTCAAAAAATGTTACGAAGCTTGGCCAAAATTATAATCACTTTGGATTAAAATCATCTAAGAAAGTTTTTTACTGTGCGCTAAAAACTAAATTAAAACAAAAATATTATATTTAATTGTAATAAAAAACACTCCAAAAAAATCTTTAAATTATAGTTTGGGAACGCCTGCGTATTTTTTTTAAAACAATCTTGCAAATGACATGCTGTTGCCAATTGTGTTCATTTAGGAAGAGAACAAGTTTGCCGGAGATCTCGGACATGTTGCAAAATATCATTTTGCTAAATAATGACCTTTTAACCATCTCCGAATAGGTCCATGCGAATAGGGCCAAATTTAATGCTCGTAAGATCCACTGTTGTTTGCTAACACACAATTGTACGACCAATCATGCTGCTCAATTGAATGTGATGTTCGATGGAGATCATATTTTTAAAGTTTAAAAAGAAGCATTTAATTGCTTCGGTTTTCTAAGACGGTGTAAAAAATACTTCACTCCATTTGATCTCCTCAGTATTATACTACCTATATCCGACCGAAAATAGAATATAACTCTCATTTATGGGCCAACGCTTCAAAGTCTATTTTGATGCTACTCGACCGCGTATATGAGAGAGCGCAGAAGCTCATCAGTGATAGTAGCGTAGCCAACTCTTTTGGTCTACCAACTCATCGGTCTATCTCAACTGTATGATGTGTTTCACTTTTTATCGTTGCTTTAATGGAATGTGCTCTAATGAAATCAGGAAACTTGTTTCCGAAACCCGCTCAATCTTGCGAACAACGCGTTCTTAGTTAATAGCTCATCCAAATGTGGTTGATATGTCAGTGGATTACGCATTACACAGAAAATTCGTTCTTTAGCCGAAAAGTTCGTATGTGCAATAAATCCTTGCAGAGGTCTTTCCTGTTACTTTCAGTATGGGAAGATTCAAATTGAACGTCCATAAACACTACGATCCTTATTCTCATTCCCATAACCAATTTTCCTAGTTCCGGCACAATGCATTGCATATGTAGGGGCCATCTCCTGAGCTCAAAAAATATATTTTTAATTAACGCTTACAACTTCATTTAGAGTTTGAAAAAATCTAGCCTATATAGAAGTGCTAAAATAAGAAGACAAAAATATTATTGTTTGATTGAGTTCTGCTTTAACATTTATTCAAGTGAAAGAGTAGTATAACAGTTTTAGTTTTTCTAAAAATTTTCGTATAAAAAATCCCCGATGGCTTGCATTGGCAACAGTAAAGTGCGCATAGGAACAACCTTATGTCGCTCAGTAATCAATTCATCTTAGCCAATTGTTACAGTATAAGCAAAATATTAGTTAAAGAAACCAGCGCATAAAAGCCTAAAATTTGTAATTGTATTTCCAATATTTAATTGAGAAAAAAAATTTTTTCATTATTATTATTTAAAAATATTATTTAGACTGGATTCAGTATTGACTACTTTAGTCAGTTTTAATAAATATCTCTTAATTTTTTTATATTTTCAGCAACCATTTGGCCACTGAAACGACGTCACAGTGCTTATATTGTAATGGATAATAGCGTGGATTTAATAGTCTGAATGAAAAAGAGGAAAAATAAAAAAGGATTAAATAAATAAAACACAAAAGCGAAATTAAGCCCCAAAAGGATTTATTCGATGTGGAGATGGACATTTATAAAATAACCAGCATTAATTAATACCCATATTATGTTCGCAATGTTTTTTTAGTGGAAACTTATATGTAGTATGTGTATATTTTAATTTTATCAAAATAATTCTAAAAAATATATATAAAATGTAAACATAAAGCTGAAAAACTAAAAAAATACATGCATTTTAAAGCTGGTTTTTATGATGGTGAGTTAAGAAAATAAAACATTATAGTCCCCATTAATTCCTTTAGAGTATATAAAACTTTTGTTGGGAAAGTCCAGTAGCTTTTATGAAAGTAAATGATTTCGTAGATATTCAATCGCTTGTAAATTTAATGGTAAGATAAATTTAAAATATCAAAATTTTATTAGTATGTGTTTTTTAATACCTTTCATTTTGCTGAAAAAAATGCCAAAGCTAGTCAAAAGGCATAGAACGAACATTCATTACATACCAAGGGCAAGTACTCAATTTAATATTCTTAAGCTGTTTAAAGAAAACTACTTCTGTTCATCAACGATTTTAATAACAAATAAAATTTAAAACATCTTATATTAGATCTACATAACATGAAGATTAATGGTTTTCTTCGCATGAAAAAAAAACTATTTCGGGAATTCATAACTAAAACAAACATGTCAAAAAACTTTAGTGATTTAGTTAAAGCTCACTTTGTTGATGATTATGGCGAAGTTAGCGAAATCGATGACGAAATCAACGACCCTGTTTTTTGCATTGAAGAGAGTGACGCATAAAATATGCATGGTAGATTGCGAATACTCTACTTTAGAAGAAATGGATGGTATGATCACTGCAGAAATTGCAGAAAATGATGAAAACTTGCGCTATTCTTAACAGAATGTATATGAATCTTCAACAAATAATTATTAGGGAAAAAATGGACTTAAATGGTCAGCATCAGAACTAAGACGCTGCGTAAAAACTCCTCATCACAACATTGTACGATTGCCTCTGGCTTCAAATCGATTGAGATGATTGGAAATTTTTTGAGGCAATAGGTATGTCCGAAAATTTCACCAGTCAAAGGTTAGCTATCTTGTCTTGTGTTGTAGTTTTTAATCCATTTACTGTAGTTGTCCGCTACTTTTTCATAACACATGAAACAAGTGTTTAGATATATATATCGTCGTGGTGAATGCAATATGCTGTATGTCACTAAATCATACTTTTGCAGGAGAGACAAAAACTGAATATTTCTGAGAAAAATTGTTTGTTTTAGTTTCGCTGGCTAGAATATAATAATAAATCGCCACGATTCACACTGTATCCTATGTTAGTATCCAATGCAGAATGACACAATTTATAGGTTTTATCTCGAAAGAACACTCCACGCCACTGTCAACTCAAGCGTGCGATTGACATACGTCCTTTTGCAGTAACCAAAAGAAGCGCGAAAAAGCTCTCTTCTGATTTCCTGAACGGCACGAGATAAATGCAAGTTGTAGGAGCCCCAATTTTGGTTACAACGCTACAATAAAACCAAATTCAATTTTTTTGACATACAGCCTATTGCATTCACCACGACGATATACAACGATTAATGCAGGTTTTCCCTTAAGGCTCTCACTCAAAGTCCATGCAATGAGTGAAAATAATAAAAAAAGACCTGATAGAGATACAATAAGGCCTCAAGTGAAGCATTATTCTACACCATACCAAAGAATTTTCTAATATTACAACAAATTATCTAAAATAATTATATTGAAAAGTGCATTTCACCAAGTAAATGACTTTTTGTGATTTTCATTCCATAGAATTTTTTACCTGCAAAAGATGTGTGACCAATATGTTAAACTTTTGCTATTTGAGCTAGAAGTTGAGACATTATTGTGGTATCGCTATGGCTTTTGACCTTCTGTCGATAAATTTTTGTCCAGTTTTAAACTAATATATATTTCCTTAATCTATTTTTCCTTTTGTTTAATTTTTTATGTTTTTTTGCTGCCAAGTTGCCAAACTGTTTTAGATAAATGATGTCTACTTGAAACAACTGCAAGTGTTTGATATAGATTTTTTATTTATTATATTTGAGATTAAATCGTGCATGTCACACAAATTACCAAACAAATTGGTGTCATAAAAACTATGATACGACATAAAAAATATTATGAAATAAAAAGAATATAAAAAAAGGACAAATCATAATTTAATGTCGACATTTCATTTTCACACATATCATATACACACATACTTACACATTTCGATATAAAATATATTGTTAAATAAAAAACGTAAAAAGGACATCATATTGTCCGTTCATCAGTCTAAGAAAAATGTTTATCAATAAATATGGAAAATATAAGGAAGACAATGCCACTAAAACATGCAATGAAAATAATCAGCTTGACTTTTTTCCGTCAAATGGCTCTTCGAAATTGTGAAAGAAGAAAAGACTCTAGCAAAGAAAAGCAGTAAAAGTTTCCTTTATACATCCCAAGGATCTGAAGATGGAACAAAAAGAAAGCTTAAAAAAATGATTCCTTTGAAAACGCCAGACTGACGCAGCAAAATGCAATCAAGTTTAATCAGCATTTTGGCATCGGTTGTGTATTTATAAATGTATGTGTGGGATATAAGGTATAAGTAAGTACTTGCATGTATGTACAGTGAGGAGCATAAAAGTTACAGCTAAGATCTAAAATAAGACTCTTTATGTTTATATGGAGTAGTAAAATCAAAAAAAAAATCTTTAAATTATCTGAATGCCCCAAAATTTTAATATTGTGGGACTGGCAGCATATGTTATTTCCACATCTATATAAATTAATAAAGAAGTTTGGAGTTTATAAAAAATATATATTTAATGTGAAATCTTTATACTCTGATTAGTTTCTTCTTGTTTGTTTAGTATTTGATCAAGTAACCGTTCGCTTTTCTAAGAGATCTTAGATACTTCTGCATTAAAGTTGTATCAATGTATTCATAATGGCTTCGGAAGTTTATTTTTGAACGTTCTCAACAATCTTTAATGATACTTTTAACATCTGGAAAGTCTTTCGAGTTGTGATTTAGTTTCAAATATTTTCCATTGATATCATACATCGCGATTTTGGCCGCTATTTTATTGTATATTAACGTTTTCTACGTTTTTCGCTTAATTTAATGCAAAATTTAAGAGTTTTATCTGGAATATTCGTTATTACTATTGTAGCCGAAAAATCATTTCGTAAAATAGAAAGATATTGTTCTTTCTTCGTAATGCCATCAATTTGTTCAAAGAATGGTGAAACTCCATTCTTTATAATACAGGCTTCAGTTTAACAGATTTAGTTACAGCTTTCACAGTACCGATATTTGGATAATTGGTCAAGTAAAAATTAGACCATAGTTTACGAAGCAGTAATTTTGTTATCAAAAGGCAATACAACATAAACATATTAGTTTTAATTTTTTATTAATAAATTGGGCTTAAGATTTTTTTCTGGAGATTTTGCTTATACTCTTTTAGGGTATCATTCAGCAGTCCACTTGTTTTCGGCAATATTTAATGGCCCTCCAATTGAAGATTACCAAATTATATGTTTTCTAGCCTTTCGATAGTAAAATGCTTCCAATTTCCCTAGCGAATTGCTTTTTCCCAATAAATTTAATATATAATTAAATTTTAAAATAAGAGTATATTTAAATATAAATAATTCACTGGTTTGATTTTTCGTTCTGAAATTTTTGATGTTACCGATAATGATCTCTTTGTTTGCAAAATAAATCGTTTGTTTCTTTATAATTCTCAAAGAACTGATTTCTTTACTGTTTATACCCCAAATTACTTAGTAGAGGAAATTTTATTGTTTTGTTCAGCGATAAAAAAAATAGTGGAGAATACGTATTTGTTGACCTACGTTATTCACTTGTAGGGTAATTTTGTTTCGGCTTAAGGTCATGTAAAATTAATTAAAACACACGAATGTATTGTATTAATTCTTTTTTTGAAACTTTATTTATTTTTCCGTTCCGATATTTCGGTTAACTTTGTTGACCATCATAAGGGATCTATTAAAAACAATAACAAATAATTACCATTACGTTTTGGTCGCCTTTTGGTCAGATTTATGCGAGGCAAGTCTTGTTTTCAATTTTGTTTTGGTTGTTGCAATGTAAGTTTTGTTACTATTATTAAATCCATTTCCGTTGCATTTATTCTCGTATATTAAGTTAGATTTTTCTTCCTTGTCTAGTTTTGATTTTGTTTTCTGAATAGTTTTTCCACTCTATGACTTGTTCTAAATGATAGTTCATATTTTTCGTGGATGTATTTATTAGAATTTTTAAGTCTATCCAATAGTCCTGGTATATATATATATATTGTAGATTTGTTACTTTTTTCTGGAATGTCTTCTCTTAATTCATCTCGTTTTATGCATTTTACATGATGTATAAGTTCCTTTATCGTTCTGGTCGGAAACTGATTCTCCTTCAAAATTTTTTCATTGTGTCATCGTGGCTAATATTAAAAACTCTTTTGATAAAGTTTGTAGCCGTATTAATAATTAATCTTCTGTGTTGTTTAGAATAGGAGTTAATCAGTCGTCCTGTTGGTTTTTTATACCAATTAAGTTTTAGCATTTTTTTGCTTCAGAAGTACCACGCAATCCCAATAACGCAATCGTAGTTTCTCTTCTATTTTTTTTTGTAAATTTTATTTGACTATTGTAGGAATTAAGTGATTTTAATGTATCTTCTACTGCGTCCTTTTTTATTATTGCAAAAATGTCATCTACATATTTCGTAAAAATTTTTGGTTTGTCTGTAATTGATTCTACAGTCTGATCTAATAATCTCTCCATTATTATAAATGCAATCACGGGTGATGCAGCAGAAGCCATCGGTTGACCTTTGCGCTGTTCATAAAAATATTTGTCATATTTGAAATATCTTGTGTCTACAATACAAAATTTCAAAATGTATTTTTAATATTTTTGTGTATTTTTCTATGTCGCTCCACTTTTCTTCAATCATTTTTAATGCTAGGATTATTGGCATACTTGGAAACAACGAGACTACGTCAAATTATATCAATATATCATCATTTTCCAAATTCATTTGAATAATTTTATTTTAAAACGCAATGGCATCCTTATCATTATACTTAAAATTTTTGGTCAGATTCTTAAAAATGGTAATCATATATTTACAGAGTTTATATGCTGGTGAGTTAGTAAAGGAGGAAATTGGTCTTAATGGCATATTATCTTTATGAATTTTTAGTAAACCGTATATACGGGGAGATACTGCTGTTCTTTCCATTAGTGAATTTTCTTTCTTATGTCAATCAATCCCAAACTATACAATTTTTCTATAAATTGATTACTTTTATTTTGAAGGATTAATGTAGGGTCCTTTTTTAATCGTCTGTACATTTATATATAACTAACATATTTTTTATTTTATTGTCATAATCTGTTTTTTGTTACCTTTGTCTGAGTTAAGAATTAATATACTCTTATTTTTTTTTTTTCAAAAATTATTCGGTTGGTCTCATTGTGCTCAATATAGTAAGAATTATCAGCGAGCAGGCTTAGTTTCTTCTCTCATACTTTTGTTCCTCACTGTATATGTGTATTTGGTATGCCATATATAAAAATACTTTTCAGTATTTTATAGGATCATGGATCTGGAATGGCCAACTTTTATTTCAAAATATGTCATGCATATTTTTTGTGCCTGCTTGAGTGATTGATTGATTTGGCGTCTAGTGTTGTGTTTATTTATATGTGTGCACTGCATACAAAGACACGAAATATAATTACTATCCAGAATAATATCACTTTCAAATCCCACCAAAATGTTGTAAACTTTAAATGTATAATGAGTCTTTATATGACTCACAAAAAATATTGGGAAAGATGATGATTTACTCTGGAAAATATTTTTCGTATGTTGGACTCCTCTGTATTAAACACCCGCATGTATAAAAGTCATAAAAATATAAAATGTTTTTTTTTTCTTATGCAACATGTGTAAAAACAACTTGAATACATAAATATCTATTGTATTGGATAGAAATAAAGAATGTTTATGGAAAAAAAAATAATAAGAAGTTGAATGGATAATCTAGCTTTCGCCTCGTATAAATGGACGTATAGAAAATACACACATGCAAACAAAATGACCATAAACATTGTATTGTTGTTGTTCTGCGAGTATTATTAAAAACATATACAATAAGTTCAATCACAATGCTCTTTCTCAGTACATATTGACTGTTTTGTGAGCCTTAAGCTTTACTTCCTTAATGGTTCATAAAAAAAATTCTTCTATTGAAACCGATTAACTGGTAGGAGTCCTGTACTGAATTGGTTCCATCTTTAAATGCTTTTAAGAGTTTGATTATATGTATATTTAGCTGTTGTTGAGTAAATGTTTAAGTTTGCTGGCTCCTGTAAGGAAATATTTAAAAATCTTAACGTAACCCAGCAAAAAATATTACGTTTATTACGGTCGTGCAAAATGAATTCATTTTTAAACACAAATAAATCTCTCACAGTGAATTAAAACTAAAACATATGACTTATGTTTCTTTACTAACCGATTTCATAAAAGCAACACCGAAGTTTAACGATGGTGAAATTGGAAGATGTAAATGGAGCTCCCGAGTAGGACACCGCGAACAAAAAAGATGCATATTTTAAAGCAGGAGTTAAAAAAAACCAGATAGTCATGTTTTTTGCTGGGATGTGGTTTTCTTTAGGACTCTTTTCTAAATTTTTATGCGTATGTGTGTGAGTTCTTTTGTACATTTATTTGTATATTCTGTTTCTTTGTTATTTTATGTTTTATTATAACACAAAAAGATTGATACTATTATGAGTTGCTGATATCACTTATTTTCTTCCTGAAAGATTAAATTGCCATAAAATTACTTGAATGTGAAAGAAGGGAAACCTCTAAATAAAGATCGTAAATTTGTACAAATTTTCTGTCTAGATACTTTACTGAAAAGGTAAAGTTTATGTTTAACAAAAGAAATTTACGGGCAAAAAATAGGATATAGAAAGTTCTAAAAATTTTTGAACATTTGAAAAGAATGTTCTTGTTAAGTGGTATTGATGGTCTGTAATGGAAGTGCGAATTCTCAAAATAATAATGAATGTTCCAAATTTCAACATATTATAAGGTGGTAGGGAAAATCCAACCTTAGCAGCAACGAAATAATTATTGAGAACTTGTTTTCTTCTCACTTGCCAAGCAAACTTTTATTACAAAAAATTTTATCTTTTGTATGTTTTATGAGAGATTTAATAGAAATAAATAAAACAAATTTAAACAACGAGGTATGTGATGCAAATCCACTCGTTTTGATATTGAATCAAATGTTGATACCAAATGAAATAATAATTAATGTTTGTAATTAATTAGGAAAGCTTATATATATGTGTATATTGAAACTAATTTTTTGGCTCTAGTTCAAATCCGAGTTTACCCATTTGTTTATAATTTTTAGAAAATTTTTCGGATAAATTCATTAGTTTTTTTTTATTAAATAACAAAAATTAACAAATTACAACAATTTCTCTTTCCGTTTTGGTTTAAAAATTGGTTGTCAATTGAAAAATTTATTTGAAAATTTTTTTAATATATGGAACAATTTATTATATTCCGACTAGCAGAACGGCTCAGAACTTATTCATCAGAGATGGGATTTCGTATTAACTGAAATTGATTTAAAGTGTAAAAATTAATAAGAATAATGTTTCTTATTCTAATTCCTTAAATTATACTGTTGATATTCCTAAACACTAGTATCCACCGTCAAAAGTGGTAATATTGAACAAAGAACGCTGAAGACCTCGAAATTAGTACTGATCCGTTCTAAAGGTCTGATGAATAATAAATTATTCCATATAGTAGTCTCTTTATAAATATAATAATGAATTTTTTATTATACATATATAAATGAAATAATTTAAGAAGATGGAATTCGCTTCGATTTAATTTCCCAATTTTGTTTCCCTTCTACTACTTTCTTTATCTAAAAATTCCTGTTAAGAAACACCTAGTATTTTTGTTTTTTAACATTAAAAAGCATTTGCTTCAAAGCAACTATTCAAAATTATACATTCCTAAGCGCAATTGAGGGGTGCTTGTTCTGATTGTAAAAATAAAACAAAAAACCCCAGCTGTTATAGAATTGCTAACCTTTCCAATTACCAATCTGCAACAGTTTTTGGTTATGCATATTTATTCAACTGATGCAAATTTCAGTTTCTTGTATTTTGTAGTTGTGGTCTTGCAGAATATAGCACGTATGCTAGATTTGCAATATTTGCAACGAAGGGTGATATCCGTTATAATAAAACAGCATGTTACAATTATCCTATCTTCATCTACTATACTTTTTGTAGGAACTTATAATTCTGAGGGATATACATACAATTGTTTCTAAAGTCTAATAAAGTTAATAAAGTCTAAGCCATATAATTATAATATCCAAATACTGTGTTTTAAATTTAATATTTTATTATTAGCTAAAAAAAATCACTTTTTAAAGCAAACCTCCTATACCTCTAAAAAATTTAAGTTTTACTTTTCTTCTTTTTATGCAAACAAAATTTCTAGCATTCAATTGTTTTTCTTGTGGTTGTCTACTATGAGTTAGTCTAACTTTAGCAACATTTTAAAATAAGAGAATCTATATAAAACTTTAATTCCCAATAGTAGATATGTTAACTTTTAACAATTTGGTATAAAGTCTAAAAAATTATTTGATAAAATAAAAGTAACACATACTACAAAATAAAATGCCAAGAGATCTTTGAATTCATATATGAATACTGTTAAAGATAAAATTATCAAAAAATTTGCCAGACGTTCAAGCATAATAGGAATAAGGTAAATGGTTTGTCTGATACGTTGTGCTGAGAGTGGAATATATAATGAAAAAATACATAAATTCCATTTATTTAGTAACAGGTGTGTTAAGTGACAAAAGTTTTTAAAACTTTTCGTTGGCTAAAATTTTTGTATTTTATTTTTGCCATCAGTTAAAAAGAATTTCAATAAAATATTTATTAAACATAGCTCTCAGTGGAAGCTTAAATAAAATTATAAATTTGTTTATATAAATTTTAGGCAAAAGGCATAATTGACTGTGTGTGCAATCGACACATTCCCGTGCACAATTTTCAATTTTTGAATTATGCATACTGCAAGGACTAGGAACTTAAAACTAGTAGGAATTTTCTTAAGTAACAAAATCTTCGAATTCAGTTGTGGTAAAATCTTCAATATTTAATGCTAACAATAAATTATAGCCATTACCAAAAAAAGGATAGATATGAATAAAAGATGTATCAAAAGTTGCTAAATACTGTCCACTGTGGTAAGTATTTATTGCCTTAGCTCTTCAGCGTTCCAAAAGAGCATCAAAATGCCCACACTTGTTTCAGAAATTAAAAGAAGTACATACAAAGTAAGCAAGCTTCTTGTTAGTCCAATTAATTCTGCTTTTTATTAAATAAATTGCTATCTTATATACTAGAATTAATTCTAGTCAACATAAATTTGCAGTCAATAATTTCCCAAGAATTACACTGACGCTTACAAATAATTAAAA
The DNA here is from genome assembly GCA_956483585.1 of Gymnocheta viridis. Classification (NCBI taxonomy): domain Eukaryota; kingdom Metazoa; phylum Arthropoda; class Insecta; order Diptera; family Tachinidae; genus Gymnocheta; species Gymnocheta viridis. The sequence continues at coordinate 7,666,693 of OY101440.1, forward strand.
TAAAAAATAGAAAAATATATTTAACAATTAATTTGTTTGTTGTTAACGTTAACACTGGCAAAGCAAAGAATATTAAATTTCGGTACAGTGACGTGCAAGAGTTAACATACACTACACCACTATCAAATACTAAAATTATGGAATGTCCACGCTTTCTAAATGCTCTATTTTGAAGCGCTTCCGAAAATGCGCAAAAAGCATAGAGAGATCTCTCAATTCTCTTTATAATTTCAATTGTACAATAATAAGCTGAAAGATATTATCCGACTTAACCTCAAAGCTGACTTAACGAATTTCTTTTTCAATTAAGAAACATTTGTATAACTTCAAATTATTTTTATTAAAAACTTGATATTGGAACATTTATCCGTCAGGCTAACAGAATGAATCAATTACCGATTTCGAAGTAGCTACACAAGCGTTCTTTGTGTGATTTTACCACTTATCATTGTTAATACTAGTAATATTATTTAATCTATCATTTATTGAATGGAAGAGAAAGATGTAAAGTAATGCCCACGTCCGGATATTAATTTTGCTTAACAATTTCCTATGAGCAAAACCGCAGTTGAACGATAATACAATTGGGTGGCGCAATAAAACGAAGAGACATGTCTGTATTGCATTTTCAGAAAAGCGTAATTATGTCCAAATATGGATCTCAAGTGCGACATAGCGAAAAAAAATCAAGCATCCTGAAAATGTATTTTAAAGCAGGAGATATAACAATGACCAATAACTCTCGCTTGGTATAATAAGGTCCCGAGTAGGGCATCTGGAAAGAAACGCATACGTCTTGTCAGAGTATTTTTAAGCGGGATGTACCAAAACGTCCAGCGACTTACGCTTTTACACTTGCTTTAACTAGACAACATTGAATGCAAAAACCATAACTATTAAACTAAAAAAAAAACGACAAAATAATTGAAATTTTATTTTGTTACAACATAATTAAAATTAGAGATAAGTTTTTAAGCAAACTTCTATTTTCCATGGCCGATGCAATCGTTCTTATTCTATTTATACTTGATAAAACTTGTTTATACTTGATAAAACTTGTTTAATTTTCAAATACATGAGTGCGTAATAATTATGTACTTGTATTAAAAGCAGATTTTCTCTAAAAACGTTTGGTCAAAAATCTTTACTATATATGCCAGAACACACCAAGTCCCAATACTTAGTAAAAACGGCAAAAACCAACCAAAAAAAATCATTCTGTAGTATACTGTCAAATCTTGTCGTCAGAAATGGGATGAATTTAGATTAAGTTCATGTATATAGACTGGCTAAAAAACCCTCAACAAACAAAATTTTTTGAAAATCTTTGAAAATAAATTAAGTTAGATTTATAAATTATTCTTAATATGATTTATTTCCAAATTTAACTTCCAATAACCCTGTAATCAGTAGTAATCTATTTAAGTTCTCTTGTGTGAGTCAATCCGAGGTCCTTTTATGTTTTAATTTAATTAAGTCGAATGCTGTGGGCTGTGATAACATTCACCTAAAATTTATAAAGATGTTGCTGCCAGTACTAATTTATTCATCAGTATTTTAATGACCAGCACTTCTCCGTCGAAATGGAAATATGCAAAAATAATTCCGGTACCGAAAACTGATTCTAAATTTAGGCCTATAACTATACTGTGTTACTTGTCCAAAGTCCGTGAAAAAATACTTCAATGTCAAATATCATCATACATCAGTAATAATAATTTGCTATCAGGTAGGCAATCGGGTTTTCGTATAAATCATAGCTGTGTGTGTTTAATGTATGGTTGCGAACTTTTCGCAAATTGCGAAGCTGAACATTTTATGTAATAATATTGTGAGATATGTGTATGGCGTGGGAAAATATGATCATGTATCACATGTCTCCTCAAAACGGCATTTCATTTAACAATGTTTTAAATATTCGTGCACTATTACTATTTAATAAAATTACTTATTCAAAGATTCCACGATAGATTTGTGATAAAATTAGGGTTTCCAGATCACTTAGAGGGAAAAAGATCATAATTCCCTTGCACCGCCTTCTTGTATCTGAATGGCATTTCTTTATACATGCGTCACGCCTTTGGAATTGTCTTCCTCAAGCTCAGCAACTTAATAGCAACGCAAGTAGTTTTAAGAATTTCTTATTTAATTATTTTTTATAGTGGTAAATCATCACTGTTACAATCTTAATAATTTATAGTTTAATTAAACTTTATACAAATGTGTGATATTCTAATGTAACTTATAATCAATGCTTTCTTGTACTTTAAATAAAAGATTAAATCTTGTTGTACAGGAAGTGAATATATAATAAATAAATAAAAGATTTCCCTTTTTAAATAAAAAAGAATGAAAAGGTACTGCAGCATTTTGACATAAAGAATTAACATAACAGTTGCAGCTCTGTAGAAAGGTAGCATTTTCTATCAATATTATAGTAATTTAAAGTTTGTCAATTGTGAATTTTTGAAAAAGAAAACGAATTTACCTTTACTAGATGAAAAAACAGAAAACAGCTAAATTACCAACACTGCCGAAACTATTTACTTGATTATTAAAATTTTGTTAAATAAAACATTTGTTTCCCCCATTTGTTTCATTAAAATTTAAATGTATGCTACATATTTTTGCTGTATTTCTCGTGGTCTTTTATTTTTAGAAAAAAAATAAATAGAATAAAATTCTTAGTTTTAAGTTTTTCATTAAATCCTGGTCAGCTTTGGGTTCGTTTATGTTTTTTTCAAACTAAAAGAACATTTAAATGGATACTCGCATGTATATACAACCAGTCAATCCGTTCGATGATATTTAAACATGATGTTGAAATGGGAAATTTAATGTATGTAAGTATGTATGTAGAACTTGTGCATGTACAAGTATTAGATATTAGACAACATTACAATGAATGCCGTTTTAGAGTAGAATGAAGCTACTTTTGCTGCTCATTTGTGTAACTTGTTTTCTTTAGTTGATGTTGTTGTTGTTATTCCAACGGGAACAGATATTAAATTGGTTTACTTCACCATGGAATTGCGCTTTTAAATATATCGAAATTTATTTTGACTTTTTATGTTTTACAGAACTCACTTCAATGACATGATTTACTGGTAAACAGAATTGCGGGGAATAAGCAACATCCTGCTTACACCATAGGTGTTTCAGCTGATGAAAAAAGCTGTATTTTTTACGCCAGATAGATAATAACAAGCTTTCGACTTGATGGTTAAAATATAGATATCTTCTTTAATTATATGATATTTTGTTACCGATAAATTTTTTTCTGCTCAATATATTGACTACCAATCATAAGCATCCTACACATTCATAAACAAATATGGCATATATTTTGAAAAATCTCAAAATGCCTGTTATTGGCATTGAATAGCGTTTATTTTAAGAAACAATCCGCATTCCTTCACAGCTGGGCAGTTGCAGAGGTGCTTATGTGACTGTTGCTGTTCATTGACAACAATTTATTTTCAAACATAGACGTTGCAACATGAGTTCGGTTCCGCATTGTATCATAACGATGTCAATCAGGAGTGCAAGTCAACTTGTTTTCTTTTTTACTATTAGTAGACCTAAGGATTCTGGATATCACGCAGGTAGTAATTCTGAGCCACAACATTTGTATGTTCCTCAACAGCGTTGCCAGGTTAGTGCTTTCGATAATAGAATCAGGCTCGTTATATAGTGTCGAAATTTATATTTTGTCTTCGTGATCTTTTTCTAGCTTTTTTAATTTTGGATTAATCCTCAAAAAGGCTAAAATTCCATTCTATTTATTTTTTTCAATTCTAATTTTTTTATTTCGCCTTTACTTCGTACTTTAATTTTAAATTAGAAGTTTGCAAAAAATATTTTCACACAAACAAGGTGAAAATTACGGTATTCGATATCGAACGGAATTTCCATACAAATTCAAAAATTTTGTATGGCATTCCGTTCGATATCGCATATAGTAGTTTTCCCAAGTTCACTGTACGTTTAAGAATTAAAATTTGGTATTTCAGCGATATTGGAAGTTAGATTTAAATGAATTTTATTTCTTTGACAAGTTGAAATGGTAAAATTTTGGGCATATACCAAATTGACAAGCACAAACATTTAAATATACAATTTTAAATGTCAAAATTATTGTACCTAATAGAACCAAGGCAGACCCACATCAGGTAGTCTCGTCCGAATTCGCCTTGAAAAGTACAACAGATGTGTCAAAAACGATTGATAAGAAAAAAAAGAAAAACTGGACATAAGAAATATTTCGGATGCGACATCACGAACCTTATCTGCAAAGGTACAAATAGTGCAATACGTGTTACCAATAAATCGATTGCTGTTACTAATGCACCAACGTTAGCCACTTATTTACCCCATGTTAATGTCACTGCCACGCAAATAATGGGTGCTGGTGTAGGCGTACCTGCAGCACAGACTAATGACTTCTGCCTGTAAGTCAAAGTTTATTTACACCTATTCGCACTACACCGGCGTTGGTTATAGCTACTGGCGCTGAGGCTACAGTTTTTGCCACCACAGTTATATCACCAGCACTACTTGCATGGCGGCTGGTTGTGCCAAGTGCATTTAATAAATCCCATACTACTTAAATTCCAACAACTATATAACAATCTCTCAGGTTATTAGTAGCTTTCTAGTTTCCGCTAGTGGCATTGCCACTCGCTCAATGTAAGAAGTTTTTTTATATGAAAAATGGTGTTTCAAATAAAAAATCTTTCTAGTATTAATATATTATAAAGTATTTCTTTTGTAAACAAACAAAATAATTAAAAAATTTTGGCAGCCAAAGTTCAAGCGAATTCAGTCACCTGATCCCTCAAGGCCAACTGTTGTGAATTCGCCTTGTAACTGAACCAATTATTTTTTTTATAAATTTAAATAATTTTAGAACCATGTTTATTATAAAATTACCGAAAAGATAAATATTTGTAGATAATAACATTTTTACTGAATGGTTTAGAGGACAAATTGTATTGAGAAAAAAGTTTTGGAAAAAGGCAAACATTTTAGACCAATTTGGATAATTAAATCTCGTTAATCATTTTTACTCCTCTTTTAATACTTAGCTTTTTGTGGCTTTTTTAAGGCCCATTTAGCTTCTATTTGCTTCAACACCTAGTGACACTGGTACTCAATTACTATTTGCAAGATATTCAAAACAATCTTATACGAAGATGCTGGTTGATTGGCTTGGAAAAGTTAGGAATAATAGTTTGAAACTAAACGCATGCATTTAGTAAATAAAAAATTTACTGTTAAAACACCATTAAAGAGCATATAAAGCTTATTTGTTCTTTTCTTTGATTTTTCTAAATAGTTCAGATCACAATCAATACTGTTAAAGATTTTCTCGTTAGTATAATTTCTTACTTTATTTATAGACTTTTTTAGATCAGTTAATAAAACGTTGAGAAACGTCATTTTTTTCTTCATCGTAGTTGAGGTCATTCGCAATACATATCACAATATAATCGTGAAAACAAAGTATTTGCGTACTTCTTGGTATTGTTTCTTGTTGCATATTGTAAAAGCTAGAATTGGATGGGAAATCCATAGAATTCAGGAATGATATTAAAGTATTTAATTATTATTCGAATGTTCGATTATTCGAAAAAAGCTATTCGAACAATTCTTTATTCTAAATTGAAAAATGTTTGTTCGTTCAAACAAAAATGAAAAAAATTGTTCGAATTATTCGAATAATTTTTATTCGAACGTCAACCCTAGTAGCAAACGATACAAAAATAAATGATTACTCTAGCATATATTGAATATATTCAATACAAATTATTTTTCGTATCAGTTCAATTTCATTACATCGGTGGGCATTTTTTTGAAACCTGAATGTATTTTATGCTCATATTTGTTTATATCCCTGCGCATCTATATATCTATATGTATCGATTGGTACTCCAGTGACCACTAGCACATGTACTACTTTCCAATTTTTATTTGATAAGTCCCAGCTAGCACTTTTTAATTTTTTTTAATCAAATACGAGTTTTTTTTGACTCTACAGCGCGATTAAAAAGTCGGAATATGCGCTCATTTTCTGTACATAAACGGCACTTTTGTCTTGAGAAAAACGTGAGAAGTCATATATGAGTCTTTTTTATATTAGTTTTGCGACTCTTTTTCTATTAGTATTTAAAGTCTTTTTCGAATCGTTTTTTGACCATTTATTAGTCTTATTTTACTTTATTTGTGATCCTTTTTCAATCCTCCTGATGAGCAAAATATTATATTAATTAACGGAAATAATTGTCACATCTGAAACGTCTGGATGATTAATTTGCGATTGATGTACAATTTGTTATTGTATTTTAAATAGAACTCTTTTTACCGGTTGACGCGAATCAATTTCGAGTGCTCTTTTGATCGTGTAAGTGATTAGTCAGTTTTTGAACACCAAAAGTGCTCTAAAAGGAGACTCAGCAAGGTTATTAAAAAAAAAACAATCCTCCAAATGCTAGAATTTTTTCTGCATTTGTATTATGAATTTTGTTTCGTAATTGTTATGAATAATTTTTAAGCAAAATGCGGTAAAGTTTTGTTAAAAATTTCGCGTTAACTTCGAGAGTGTACAATTTTACTTTAAAGCAAATTTTTGCAAAAAATGTTAAAACTCTGCAACTTTTCGCGGAATTTGGCGTTTTTTGCAATGTGGGTGACTTTTTATATTTTTTATTGTTTCATCGACTTTTAAATGATATTAAACATTTTAAATTTCCCAGTGATTGGAAGATATTGCGTATTTTCGTAATTTTTGCAGTTTTTTGCGAGTTTTTCACATTTCTTTCATTTGAAGCCCGTTTTAGAAGATTTTACGGCTTTTGAATATTTTGGAAAATTTGGCGAACATTCGCGATTATAGCGATATGATTTATAGCTTTATTGAATTTTTAAGATTTTAGAAAAATATGAACACTGAATATTGATCTAATATGCATAAATTTCATTGACCTTGTTTTTATACAAAAATTATTTTTACTCAAAAATTTAATAACAAATACAGAGCTGCAATTTTTACCTAAAACATATATAATTTGAAAATAAATTGTTTCTGCAAACAATTTTTTTCAAACGCTACAACATTATCTCTTAGAGTGGATATTAATCGATACATGTAAATATTTGTACGTATTCCTAGCAATACAAAAATCATTTTTTATTTATTTATGCTGCACCCATCGATATGCGCACTTATTTGTAATGGAACCCGTTGGTAGTCAGTCATAGCTTTCCGTGAACGCATATGTATTTGTTTGTATCGCTACATTTTAATAATCCTACACTTTTGAATATCGATATGTGCTATATATTGAAAATTGTATATCTTTGTGGTTCACTGATACATATCATGTCACTCTTATTTTATATATTTAACCAATTGCCATTAATTTTAATAAATTTCAGTGAGACTTGTATAATTTATATAGGATAGTCTGTAAACTTGTTAATCATATTAATCAGCTTACCATTACCACTTATAAATTTTGTTGAAAAGAAAAATATTTCTAGTTCACCCCATTTACGTCTAAAGAGGGCAACCTGTTCACATTTTCTCAGTACTTTCATAAAAGGACATTCGAGAACATTTTAAATGTCTGCTGTTGGTCTGAGTTAGTATAATATAAAAGTGTATTTACGTTTGTTGTGTGCATATTCTGGCACGTTTAACTGCGTTTTATGCTATCCTTGCTTTTGGGATAGGGTTTTGTCTTTTTATTTTTTCTTTCATTGTTGTATTTTTTTTAACTCATCATAGTACCCAGCACGATGTAAAGTAAAGCGGTAGTTCCTTAATGTTCTGTGGTGCGTAGCGGTCTTACAAATTGTACATTTGGGGGAGAAATTAAAAAGCATGTTTTTCCACTTTATGTAAATTGCGCTAACTTGTGTTTTTTATGAATATGAATTTATATTTACTTTAATGCTTTCTTTACGGTTTTAATTTGTCAGTTTTCTGTACCAATGAACGAATAAAATTTTATGCTTTAGCTTGGTTATTAGCAAAGCAAATGAGTTTTCATTAGAATAGCAATTTTTATTATATTCTACATGAAAATAGTGAATTTTGTTACTCGTAGACAAGCGGTTAAGTTACAAAATATTTGTTTAAAAATCTTTAAGGACATTTAAAAAATCATGTGAATTAATATGTTTAACCACAAACAAATAAAGAACAAAAATGAGTGAACATTTTACAAATATAATTTATCAAAAAACCACATAAATATTTTAATAAATTTTGTTATTCAAACCAAAGGAAATAAAAAAAAACCCAACCTTAAAGAACTTTGAATTTTGATTCTCAATCATACTTTAGTCAAAGGTTAAAGGTTCTTGTGAATTTGAAAGAAATATATTATCAAGGATGTTTTTAGGTACATTCCTTCAGAAGGGAAGGGTAACGTTTTTTTTCATCTAATGTTCATTTACGTTACTCAAGCATATCAAAATCAAATTCAAACTAAATTTATTTGCCTCAACTTTACATCTTTTATACTTGAAACTCATGTGCTAAATATCTTTCTTACCTTTATGATCTTGCTAAAATACAAATGTAAAATTATATGGTTTTCTCTATGCTGTTGGTGAGGTGGCATGTCATAATGTCCAATGTCATAATGTCCATGGACATTATGACATTGGACATTATGACATGCCACCGTTGGTGAATATGGTACATAAATTTATCTGTTGATTCAAATATATATTTTCTCTTTTCCTTGTTAAGTTCGGACTGGAAATTTTAATACATAATGTCAAGCCATATTGCGGCACAATAGATAAGCTGGTTAGGGCTGAATGTTTTATACAGTATTCTAATGGCTGTAACTGCTTTAATGCTGTTAAACAATATTGCGAACAATAGCTATAAAATGTGTCTAAAAATGCATAAATTAAAAAAAATCAAACCCTAAGCACAATTTTTGTGTTGTCTCACAAAGCTAAAAGACAATACATAAACTTCTTTGTAAACAGTTTTTTGGCTAGCAAATTATATCCAGATACTTTATAAAACACTAAGCTACTATATACTATACTGTGTGTTCATTTTTCAGAGTTATGTATGAAATTGAATAGAAAATATGATATTTGTTTTTACTTTAATATATTTTTAAAGTTTTGATCTTTTTTTTAATAATAACACGTTCAACAATGTTATCATTTGGGCAAATTGCCATAAAATCACATACACAATTTTTGCATTAAATCTAAGCAATATTTTTGAAAAGAGTTACAATGGAAAACAAAAAAAAAGACAACAGCCTTCAATGAACCTAATGAGAAAACATACAAAGCTTATTAGCTATACGGGATAGTTCTTTTATTCCTTTAAATAGACGACTAATAAACAGCTTATTTTAGGCACTTCCGGATCTTTGTGTATTCGCTTCTATCTTAGAAAATTTTTAGTGTTGTATCTGCAATTTTGTCTGTTATTCTACAATGTCATAAAAAATCCCATTAGCATTTGGTCCAAAGTAACTCATGTCAGGATAAAATCTTTACTAAACGCAGAATTCCTTGGACATGGAACAAGACGAAAAAAAAAATGAAACTTCAACTTTTTTAATGCTTTTTTTATGTACATATGTAATTCAGAACTTTTTTTTATCAAAATTATAGATGAGTAAAAACTTAGGGATATGTAATTATCTCAAGGGATTTTTATTTCGTGCTATATTCGTGAAATCCAGTGTTATATTTCTTAGCTACAATGATGGGTGCTCAATACAATTAATAAATAGACCGAAAGGACAAGTCAAGACACTGGACGGTTGGCAGACATACTAGTAGGATAAGCGTATCGTACAATGAGTTTTTTCACAGTTGTCAAGAAGAAAGCAAAGAAGAGACAATCTTCAACTTTCTTGGCGAATGTTCAGCTTTACATTTCTCGAGACACAAGTTTAACAGGGGTTGTGTTTTGTAACCTTATTAAATATCTCACTGTGGCGAGTTGGATCTCGTACCAATCTCCGCATCCAAATACTTAGATATGGTTCAACAGAAGTTGACGCTGACTAGTAGAGTGGTCCTTTTAATAAGGAATCATATAGATTTTGCTTGAATGCCTGTGTGAACAGGGCAGCCACGTGAACCAGCCGACCCACCAAGATATATTTCTTAAAGTATTTTTCAACAATAATTGAATAAAAAACAAATATTCCAAGAAGCAAGAGCACACTTAACGTCAGTCGAGTTCTACCTACACGGATAGAAAAGAAAAACGTTGTTTCTAAATGGCGCTACCACCTCCATTATCAGTGTTTAAGCTACCTTTAGTGATGGTAATTTTGACGTTATATTTCATTTCAAAATTATTTGATTTATTTAATGCTCGTTTACGCATCTAAAATGTCAGACTTATAAGTTATAACATTAAATGAAATTCTCTCTTGTTCCGACTACAGATAAACGAGAGTACTATTTGTGAAAGTAATCAAGAAACATTTTTAACATACATAACATTTTAGTTTAGAATAAGAATTAGAAAGCATAAATCGTTCTCTATAACTTTTGTTGGCATTTATTTGCGATGAGATCAGCATAATATAGATATAAAACTTCCTTTAAAATTTATTTAAGTCAATAAAGTGAAATGTAGCTTTTTAATAGAAACAGGAGGCTCATTCAAATGCATTCCTTTCTTCATTAAAGACTATTATTACTCCGTTAAAATTTGTGTAAAATGTAGAGGAACATTTTTTCATATGTTAAACTTGATGTTCATCCAGTGTTATATAAACCTAGAAATAATGGTACAAAAGCATACAATATGCAGCTGCTGTTCAAAATTTGGCCGCTAAATAAATGCCGCACAGAGAAGTATTGCTGGTCAATTTTTAAAAACTTAACTCGATACAAAACAACATTTGACATCATATTGTAAATTTTCAAGACTTTATGTTGCGATTTGTAGCTCTGAGACACTGCTAAATCAATTATTAGTAATGGCAAAATCCAGCAAACATTTTAGGACGTGAGTTCCCTCCTTTGCGAAAAGGATAGTGAGAGAGGACAGATGAGGAAAATTTAAAGCTTAAGTGTTTTACATCTCTGATATTGCGCGTTATGTTAATTTTGTTTATATTTTCAAGCTGTGTAGCCATTTTATTAACTATTTAATTTCGCCGACGGTTTTGCTACAATAACGACGAAAGAGGGAGCCGTACACTAACTAGCACACATCAGTGTCAATTGCTGCAGGTACTGTCCAGTGGCCTTCGTCACTTAAACTCTCCAACAACAAAAAATAGAATGGCACCCTAATTCATATCTGAAAAATGGTGGATATTCTGATTTGCCTGAAACTGGGCTGAAAAACACGTCCTTAGCCTTTAAATCAAACTTGATCAGTCGTTCGTTTTAGACAAAACGTTTTGATAAAATTCTTTTAGATTACATCTTGGATAATCAAAGCACTTGTGAAATTATATTTTACATTACATTAAAAAAATCAATGACTTTTTACTTTTCTTTTACAATGAAGAAAACTGCAATGTATATCATAACTTCTAGATGGAAAAGAAAGGTAACTGCTTGATTTGTTCACAATGCCAATATTTTAAGTTTATGATTAGGTGCTATTTTTAATTCTAAGCAAATATGCAACACATATTAATTATACAAAATTTTCTCTTAAACAATTAAGTAACGCTTAATATTATTATGGGCAATTCCTACTTTGTTCATTCCTGTATTTATCGCGGTTTAAGTGCATACTTTGCTAAAACCTATTAAAATTTTTTACTATTTTTCGCTCTAGAAAATCAGCTATCTGCTTATAAAAAAATTAGTATTTATATACGTAATCAAACACCACACATTTTTACACTTCACTGTTTATTTGCCCAGAATCTAAATTCAGTGCAATACCAATAATATAATTTGAAGTACTTCAATGAATGTACATATAAATACACATACATATATTTTTATACGTATAAAGTTATTACCATACCAGCGTTGTACAAATTAGTGTAATAAAACGTTTCATAAAACTTATGCGAAACATTTATGGTTTTATGTTAAAGCATTGTATCATTCATTCAGAAGACAATGGGGAGTGGGTAAGTGTGTTGGTAAATAGTGAAGTTGTTACTACTTTAAGTATTACTTTATAGCCAGCAGCCGTATCAGTTAGTAAACAGTTGCAGCCAAACCAAAAAATAAAAATATTTACTGACACACATCAACAAACTTTATTATATACACACACACTAAACACACAAAAACCAAGTGAAGAAGCAAAAATAAAAGGAGACCGTCGTCTATGTCGCCATAAGTTTTTAAGCTTTTTTAAATAGTTTTTGTTTAGAAGTGAATAAAATCACAAACAGGACATTTACTAATTTGCAGTATTGGCCACAAGACAAATATTTATCGCAGTTGCAATGAAAAATTAGTTAAACCAGATTAGTTAAAACTATTTTTATTTAATGTGAATAAATTGCTTGGCTTAATGCAGGTTAAGACCAGACAAATATTTAATGACATAAGCGACATCAATATTGTTGTCAAAACCTATATGATATTTTAGAGTTAAATGAAGTTGAGTAATATAAGGTTTAAGGTAGAAAATTATTTTACTTAACAAATATGTCGGAGATAAAATTGGGGTTACGACTGTTGTGAAAAATTTGTCAAGTCTAAACTACCCACCACCTCGTTAATTATGCGAAAAACAATGAAGAAGACCATTTTCAGATCTTGGTAAATATTGAAATAGCTGTGAGTTTTTAAGCAGATAATGTTTACTAATAATTATGACAATCTATTGCATTTATTTGCTATTGCTGTATTTACCTTATAGAGAAATTTTTAAATAAAATATCCTTCAATAATCATTTTTTTTGTAAGCCTTTCAAGGAAAAGATTTTCATATATAGTGATGTGGAATACTAGGAATTGATTGATAGTACTGCAAAAAGTATTTAGTTATCATTTATCTATTCACTCATATATGAACCCTTTATTGCAGAGGTGGAGCTAGTGCTTTCACTAAAAATATCAAGTCAGATATAAAAGCTTTTGAGTTTTTTACTAGCTTTAGTTTTTTGTTTGTATTAAGCAATCACAAACTTCTGAAGACTTTTTAGCTTTTCTGCAGATACACCCAGGAATCAGACCTGTGGTCCCCTTACTAAAGATGTAGCATAATATCCCCTAATCTATGGAGGCACATAGTTAAATTGGGTTCTCATTAAAAATTAAATTATTTAGAACGTATTATATGTACGTTAGTGCTGTTGAATGAAGTGAGTAGCGCATTGTAAATAATGACTAGGAACGTTTGCCAATAGTAGGGGAAAATCCCTACAAATAGTTTTTTTTTCATGGAAACGTGTTAATGCAGGCAAAAAGGTAGAGATTTCATGTTTTTATTAATTTGTAGGTACTTTTAATTGCATCCTCAATTTTATTTGACCACTTCAGTAGAACTTAAAAAAAAATTCCGCGGAATACAATTAATATGTTGAAAGAAATTGAGTTTCTTTATCCGAGTGTTACTTTTGGAGAAAACAAAAAATTTATTTGCGTTTAATATTTTATGTGCAAAGTTTTTAATAGTCAACAATGAGCTAACAGAGGAATGGCGGACATTAGAATAAAAATTTTGTAAAGATTAAATAAATTCAATAAAAATTATGGATGTTCAATTTCGATTTCAAATAATTAAAATAAAAAATTTTGATAATGAAATAATAGCGCTAAATTTGATAAAATTGATAACAATTTTATTGTCGCTGCCTCACGCGAACATAGGTACTCAACAAATTTCTTCTATAATCACTGATGTTCAAACTAAATAGAGAAACAAACAAACGTAATTTGCATAATAATACATAAAAAATCTGTGTACAATTAATATATTTAAGTAGTAACATACATGTATATTTTGTAGTATTTTATTTTTAATCAGCACCATATATACACAATACGTGAATAAAATTTAGTTTTTAGTTTGCTTTTTAATAGAATAATTTTTAACCCTTTCACTACCATTTGGATCATGCATCCCAAGAGAAATTACAAAAATCAACAAAAATACAATAACCGCTTTATTTCAATAAGAAAAAGTCCCATTGGTAGGTTTTGGTGTTTTCTGTGTATAAGTGTTCATACATAGAATTCATTAATCAGTTTTAATTTAGTCTTTGTATATCATTAGCCTTAAAATAAGCTCTGAAAGCTAAAATTGTATTCAATTACAAATAAATAATAGGCGTATATTCAGGAAAGTAAAAAAGCCATTAAAGCAATAGCTTAAGAGAAGTTTAAAAAAAAAGTTAAAATACAATGATACAAGCTGTAATACAAATTGGTCATTAATGTGTCATGTTGTCAGATGCTGGAAATAAAAGTAGCTAAATAAGTTTTTTAAGAAAGAAAAAAAAAACTGGTGCCAGCGGTGTGGTCTTCACAAGAGGTACAAAATTTCCCCGAAGCTAAATGGCTAAATGCCAAATATCTTGGGCTAATACTGGATAGCAGACTGAACTGGAACATTAACACTACTTCCAGGACCACCAAGGCGGCAACTGCATTGTATTTCTGTGAAAAGGCCATTGGCATAAACTTGGGAATCATCCCAAAGAATGTATACTGGCTATGCGAATGTGTCATTAAACACATTCCATTATACTGTGCAGTTCTTTGGTGGCCGGCGCTTAAGCGAAAGAATCTTCAAGCTAAGCTTGAACGTATAATGAGAATGGTGGCAACAATAGTAACAGGTGTCATTAGAACAACCCCTAAAACCAATTTCCACGATGTTTAACTGGCTACTACCAGACATAAAAGTCGGCTGCGAACATGTCAGTAAGACTAAGAGCATGGAGTGATTACAATATCGGTCAAGCTAATATCGTGTATGATATAAATTGGCACATGGACGTTGATTATCTCAAGGGCATCTACATAGCCGCAAGACACATTCGGTATAGTGAAATATCTGCCAGGGATATTCAGATCATTAACGATAGTAAGACGGTTATAAGGTCGCTGGAGAATGTCTTCATCACATCAAAAATAGTCCAAGAATTCGGTTTATCTCTCGAGGAGATAGCGAGAATCAACTGGCGACTCGGACACAGGGACATATATGGAAACTTAATAGAGGACTCGTTGGCGCATGCAAACTGCAGTTTAAATAGAAACGATTTAACATATGACATAGGTGTCTCTCTCCCAGTGAGCAAAGAACTTATTGCACATAAGTTTCAGATTATTACCAATCAGAGATAGTTAAATGAAACTATCTGTAGGGTCAGCTTGCCTATTGGGAGGTATGCCCAAAGGCTAGGGTCCAATAGGGCTCATTTACAATGACCTATCTTCTCTATCATTGCCAAGCATTCGGAGATCTAACACTTAAACTATTCGATCAAAGAACTTTTAGAGATAAAACTTGTCTCTCTAATATTGATTTAACAAAATTCACTCCTTTATTGAATCAACGCAGCCACACAACGTGCCATATAACATAGGACCCTAATTGAACGGTAACTAATTGATGGACCCACATGAGCTGTGCTTGATCACGGCTGCCAATTAAACTTACCCTAGATTTGTGTAATATTTCTAAGCTGCATTTTTCACTGTAGTTTAAGAATTAGATATTTCAATTCACACCAATTTACATTTAGTAACATTTATGCCGTTAACTAATGTTATTATCATTTTTATTTGGAATACAAAATCATCATATCCTCTTCACCTCAACTTCAATTACCACCAGTACAACTACTACAAACGTTTAATGACTACAAAGCCTTTTTCCGTTTTCCATTAACACATACAGACAACTAGACATACAAACACACAAACAACAACATATAAACATAAGGCAGCAAATAGTGTAAAAAAAGTGAAAAAGAGCCCTATTTCTTTATTGCAGCTACGATAACAGCCACACGGTTAAATGATCAAGCTAAAACAAAAACCAAAAGCAATATTAAACGAGTTGACATAAACGGAAGTTTGGGCAAAAGCTGTTGTAATTTATGACACTGGACTCGGCGTCAGCAAACGATATAAATAAAAGTATAAAAACGAAAATTAAAAGTACCACTTACTCAGACACAAGCATCTACACATAAAAACTCTAACTAACAAGGACGTTTACGGTAATCAAGTATAGCAGCATAAAACATAACAACTACGACGACAATAATAAGAACAGAAAAAAATTACACTTAAATTATATTATCCTGGCTATAAATGCCATTAGTCTTTTCTTTCCCATCCCTTACACAGACGGTTAGAAGAATTCATATATAAGATGTTGTGTAGTAGACCTGTTATTTTCTATATCAATTACTACAACCACATTTCCTTTTTTCTGCACTTTCAAGACCACCAATTGAAGTATTTAAGCACAGAGGGGATATTTAACTGAGACATGAACACTTGAGAAATAGCATTTCTATGTAAAATTTGTTTTGTTAATTTCAAAACTATATAATCTTAAAATATGCTTTGTAATATTAAAAACATTAAAAAATAAGGAAACTTTTTATATTAAGATCTGTTAGAATCAGATTTGTTAATAGCATTATTGAAGATTTTAATTATACACAAATATATAGAGACGAATTGTATTGTTTATGTATCAAAAACTATGCGTACAAGTAATTTAATAGGTAAATTAATTGGTATTACTTATACGTTCGTTAGACCCTAATACTAGGATCACATTTCTAATTTCGAACGCGCCTAAGAAAATATTTTCTAAAATGAATCAAAGGCGTTCAGATTATATTTGAGATGGTTGAGTTTATATTTTAGAAGTTGACTTACAGTCGAACTTCTCTATAGTGAAGTTCTATACAATGAAGCTCTCCCTACTATGAATTCATTTGAAAAACACAGATTTCTCGTTCCAGTGCTAGTGTATTGTCATCTTTTTGGAATGAATTTCCGTCATCCCACGTCAAATTTGGTTGATAAACAGACCGGTTTCGGCTATGTGCCATCTTCAGTGTTCTCTCAGTAACTCAGTAACATTCCAAATTGCATCAAACCCCGTCGGAAGAAAAACACAACACTTATTGTCATCTTCTTACAGTGAAATTTTCTTTACAATGAAGCATTTTTTTCAGATGTAAATTTGAGTTTTTTACGCCTTTGTCTTCATATAATGAATTATGTCAAAAACGCTTCCGTTACACATTCTAACAACACTGTGTGACTGGAATAAAGTAATATATAAATATGGGATTCCCAAAAGATGAAAAAACATAACAACGAAAAAAAAAACAAAGTCCGTTCACTAACAATTAAAACAGTAGTTGTCCGTGTTCGGTGGAAAAAATGACTAAGCGAAGTAGCATTTCATTTGCAAAAAAAAATTATTATTAATTAAGAAAGCTAGAGATGGAGGAAAGAATTCTTCCCAGCACTTTATCAAATATATAAAAAAAACAAGGCAACTTTATTTACAAATACATACATATTTTTTGTTTTATCTTTAAAAATTTGGATTCCAATCTTATCATGAATATACTGAAGTCTGTATCTCATTTCTGTTTTTCACATCGTAAGCAAAATCGATATGAATTGAAACTAAAACAGGGGTTTCTCCGAATAGTGCTTCTGTATATCGAAAACTTTCTGTGATTTACGTTGCTTTCCAACAATTGAAGAGAAACCGCGAACATCGTTCTAAGTAACATAATTAAAATAGTTCAAAAATATAGACAAAATTTTAAGAACTTGTAAATGTATACTTTATTAATATTTTTATTTAAAACAAACAACTATTCAAACTCAATGAAATAAAAAAAAATAATAATACGCAAACTAAATTTAGTATTGTTTTTTTTTAAATGGAAAAACTTTTTATATCCAAAAATTAATGTATAATAACACTATTTTCCACTGAGCATACCTTAAAGCACGATGACACTTACAACAAAATTATTCCTGTTAATATATACAAAATTTTTCAATTAACAAAAACAGATGTTATATTTCAACATCGAAAAACCGAATGTTTAATACATACGTCTTTTATATGTATATGACAATGATAATGATATTTTGCATTGCAAGTCGATTCTTCTTTTCATCGCTTGTTCCGATTAATCGATTAATTTTTTGCTTGGATAACAAATTGTAGCACTCCCACGTTTCTGCAACGTTTTGATATTTGTACATTCTCAACGTGTTTGGGTCATCCATAGAAATTTTAGGCCGGCCCTGTTTATTTTAGTAATAGATTTGTTTTAAATGAGATCATCGATGTTTTTAAAGTTATCTAAAGCAAGGACTGGAATTGTCACATCCGTGAACGTAAAACTCGTTACGTAAAAATACACTTTGCGGATTATGCCATACGTGAACGTACTGTGTTTTGTAAAAAACGAGATTACAACATCCGTGATCGTATGAACGATGGCAAAAATGTTGCGTACTATCATCCGTTAACAAAAACCCGTTCGAATGGAAAGAAAAGCTTTTTCAATTTTATACAATATGTAAATTGATCGAAAATACTGCTAGTAAATGAAAATTTTCTGAACATTATTGTGATCCAAGAACTAATTATAACAAATTATATACAAACCAAAATTATTCCCAGGGAAAAGATACACTCAACCGGTCTCTATGCTGAAGGGTGAATTCGTTCTTACACTCATATAACTTATTTCTTCACATTATATTTTACAAAGTGTACTCAGCAGTAGTAAAACTCTTGTTGCATTTAAGAGTCTTTGGTCAAACGTAATCATTATTACAAATCTGTAAGGAATACTGATGAACACATCTTTCTCGCTATCACTTGTATACATTGATAGTATATGTACGAAATAAGAATGCAATTTAATTTACCAATTAATTGGCGTTTCTTTTGTGGAACATTTTACCATAATATTTTCTGCCATCACGAACATATCAAACGAACTCCCCTAAAATAAACTTTGAAATTTTTGACAAAAACTCTGCTTTCAATCGTAATTTATCATGTTCATACATCACGTAATCTTCTTTAGTACGATTGCCGATACGATCACGGATGCGACGGTTCGAGCCTACATTGAATTACATAGCACACGTTTCGAGTGTAAAGAATAAAGGTATGTCTTTATTCTTTCTAATGCGGACAAAATCACGGTAGCATGCCAGCAAAATGTGTCCTGAACTTGGAAGTTTTTTATTTACTTAATATTTTGTTTATTATATTTTTTCATAAAAATTACTAATAAGTAGTTTCACTTGTGATCTATTAAACTTTTGATAACCAAAGTTACAACAGCAGCCTCAATTCTATATTCAATAAAACAAGTAGTATGTAAACCAGCAATTTATGCTGGTTTTTTCACTGTACCTATTTGGGTGCATCCTTACATGTTATTAACTTTTTTCCGATTAATATAAAATTGCTCACTATTTTTTAATGTTTTATTTTTTTAAATCTTTCTAATTTTCTATATATGACTTTCTTTTTTGTGCCTCAATAACACATATTTTTGATATTTGATTGTTAAATATTTGAAATAATTGCTAACATATACTATAATATTATTCTACCATTTGACTTCTTAAAATTGCATTTGGATAATGAAAGCCTACAGAGTTTTGCTCAATTTGATTTATAGGTCATTAAAGAGAGTCATTCTAATAGTATTCTGCAAAATTCAACAATATTATGCGAAAAACAATGAAAATCATCAGCGCCGATAAAAAATTTCTCACCTTTGAAAACGATGCGAGAAGTATTTCTAAAAATCAAAAATTTATAAAATAAATTGTTTTTTAATTAAGTTTAATCACAATAAATTAATTAATTTCATTATTTTGTTTTAATTTGTTTTAACTTTTTTTATAAGTGTTTGAGAAATTATCATCTCTTGGTTGATGGTTGGCACCCGAATGATACTTATGTTGCGATCCCGCTCCGCCGATTGCAGAAACTGCAGACTTATTCCTTTGTATCTAACAGATGACTACAACTATTTTAACATAAAGATGTGATAAAAAGCGTAGAAACTCTTTTAACAAAGAATTTTTAAGTTTTTCTGTTTGACTTATGATTAATGAAAACACAGAAACGATTTTTGTTCACTAATCGGGAAACGATGAAATTGTTCTTAAGCTTTTACAATGTGAGAAATACAGACAAAAAGTACTCAACAAGGGCTGCAAATTAATGAATAACTTCATGTAATGCCCGTATTTTCTTTGATGATATATAAATTCGTTTCTCTATGCCGATAGACCAAAGGGTGTTACGTATTCCGATTCGAAATGAAAATCATTGTGTTTCGAAAATATTTTCTTCCGAATCGAAATGCATAATAGCCCCCCAGAGAAGACTCAAAATGTGATTGAAATCTAGATTTCCCGCTTCATATTTCTCTGTGCCAGCCGGACTGTTTGCATGCCGGAGATCATATTCAAAAATGAATTAAAAAAAATTCTTTCGAATATAGCCAAATTCTATGCAATTAATACAGGGTGTCCGCCGGGAAACTATACTAAGTTGCTTGTTTGTAATTTTTGATTAAATGAAAGAGAATGAATCTTATATTAATAAATGTTTTACTAAATGTGGGCAATTATGTATGGAATACAATATCAGATAAATGTCCGCCTCTGTTAGCCTCACAAATGCGAGCCCCTTGTAGCACATTTTTCATCACACACATTTCACGCGGTGTTTCCTTAATTTCATTACGAATATTTTGTTTGAGTTCCTCAAGAGTTTCTGGGCTGATTGTATTAATCTTGCTTTTCACAAAAAGAAGTCCGGAGCAGTCAAATCAGGCGACCGTGGAGGCCAATCAACATCACCATTTCTTGAAATAACTTGTTGTAGAAAGAGGTCTCGCAGTAATTCCATTGTATTCCTGGCTGTATGCGATGTAACACCGTCTTGTTGATACCACATGTTAATCAAGCCCAAAGCATTCAGTTGTGGCGTTAAAAAGTTTTCAATCATATCACGATATCGCTCCCCATTCACAGTTATCGTTACGCCGTTTTCATTTTCAAAGAAGTAACGTCCAATGATTCCTAGTGACCAAATTGCACAACAGACTGTCACTTGTAATGGATGCGAAGGTGACTGATGAATAATTTGAGGGTTTTTCATTTCCCATAAATAAATAAAGAAATAAAAGTTGTATACATTAAAAGAAAAAACACCCATCAAAAGACAGATGAGATCCTACTTAACCATTTCTACATGGTCACTGAACCCAGAGGAGACCGATAACTTTGTGGAGAATTACAATTACAAATATTTATTTCAATTTATTTGTTCATTATAATAACATACGATATACAATTTACGATATATATCATATGAAATTTTAATATAAATTAATTAACTATAAATTTCAGTTAAAGGATAATTCGCTCATTCAAAACTGGAGTACATTTCACAGTTATCAAAATTAATATGACATTAATTAACTTCATTTAAACATATTCAACTATTTAATAATTTATGTAAAAAATATATAGAAACTTCTATCTACACTTTTGCTCATTTCACTTGCTTTCGTGGCAGTCTTTAAACTATAAAATTCCGTTTAGCTGTTGTTCCTTTTGTTTTCGGTAAAAGCACGAGGGTTTTTACCTTTCATGACCAGCATTTAAATTCACTTACCAGTTGTCATTTTCTATACCAACTTTCTTTTTCGATTTGTAAATTTTTCAGTCTTTTGTAGTTAAACTATTGTTATTTGCAAAATATATAAAAAAATTAAATATAAATATATAAAAAGAAAGTAAAAAATTTTTATTCATATTATAAAACCATCCTGTCGTCTGGGGATTTTATACTACCAACTACTTAACTCAAACTGATTTCACAAATATGCCAACTGCCATTTCATGTCAACTCATGCTTTAGACTTAAAGTTTTGGTAAATAATATTTTTCAAAGTAGTATAAGAAGAATTTTTTATTTTTCCTTTTTTTGGTTTTAAATAGTGAAAGGAACTAGCTACTGCTTTTTCTGCTATTTGGAGGAGGAGAATATTACATTCCTATAGGAGAGGTATGTATAGTCTGCCAATGGGAGTAAAGCCAGTCAACAGTGAAATTTACTTTATAAACATTTGTTGGACTGACGGTATGGATGATATTCCATTTCCAAATGGTTGATAATATTTTAGTCTTTTTATTATGTTTTATGCCAATGAACAATGAAACATTTAAGCCAACAAACAAACAAACAAACGAACGAAAAACGGGACGTCATACTTTTATAACTCGAGTTGCTATGCTATTGTGAGTACTCAACTGAAACGACTTTAGCAAATCTCTCAATGGTTAAAGAGTATGGCATTTTTGCATTCAGATAAATTAAAAAAAGGTAAAAATAAATTTAAATTGAGCAACTTTAGGATAAATTATGTTTACACTAATAAATATATCAGTGAATTTTTTTGTTATCCTTAAGAGTTCAACGTCTGTAAAAAAAATTTAAAAACATTAGTTTTTTACTTACGTGGTTATAGAAAATTTTTAATAAATTAGTATGGAAAAAAGAGATATATTTCATGAATGAAGTTTTTTTGAGTGTATGAAAGAGTGTAAAAAACAGTCATCAATCTGACAAGATTTTGCAAAAAATATTAATTAAATTATTTTTTGTTTTTTTTTTGTTGTACTTTTTTTGATAGTACTATAATACAAATTTTTTTCTAGCACTATGGACCAGAAACTTACAAAGAGTCTATTAACATACAAAAACTTTGCTGGAAGAGCTGTCATTAGTATAATTTACCGCTTGCAGTCTCTAAAAGACTGCGTAAATGTTGCAATGGCTCACGCTGTCTCTCATATAATTCTAGTAAATAAATTCCACACTAATTAAAATTGAAATCAAATAAAAAAAAATTAAATGAAATTATTTGTTAAACAAGAAAAACCGGCCTATTAAACTATTTCAAGTTTGTATGTCTTTCCTAAAAGGGTTTCAGATGCGTTCAAAATGCTTGCTGTTGAATTTGTGTACATGTGCTTGTTGGCTTGATGTTAATAAGCTTGATAATCCAAAAACATTAATTTTTACTTTGATTTTGTGCTGTTCGTTTGGTTAAAAAATATAATAATGTCTTTAAGTAAAGAAATGTTAATAACAAAAATTTAATTAATAAGTTCACTTCACTTCTTTTCATATCTTTATTTGTTTTTAATTGTAATCCTTTTTGTACAAGTAATTTTTGTAGTTTTCCTTTAATTCCGATTTTTTGAAAACTGTTCGTAATAAAAATATAAGCCTAACGAAAATTTGTTCGTGCTTGATTGGTTAATACTGTACACATACAGTATATAACAAGGGACACTAAGCATGTTAAAAATCTTAACTTTTTGATTTTCCATCAATCATGATTGGTGTCACACATGCTAACAAATTTTCACTCATACTATAAACAAGCTTAGCAAGCATTCTGAGCGTATCTGAGGCCCTAATGAATATTAGTATATAATCTGATAGAGCCCTCCTAATACAATCTGAATACAGAAGTTCAGTCTGAAAGACCCACCTTTTGCGATAAAGCAAAATATTGCAGTCATTACGAATGTGTGTTGTTATTTCCTCTTTTTCCATGCATAAATTTCACAAAGGAAAGTTATTTTTCTACAAAAGATTGTTTAGACTGAAATGCCCGGAGATTTACACAGTTAATAGAAAATGAATCCAACAACGCTTTAGGTTGTCTTATGCCAGGGCAATCAAGCCAATGCCATTATTAGTGTGTTACACGTTGACTAGTAGATGCTACAAAAAATTCTTGGGACCATAATCAGCAGCCCGCCCGACATATTCTTCTGCTACCTCATTTTCCTGATCAGTAAGCATTTTTACCTATTGATAGCTTCGTTAGTAAGTCAAAGTAATCCAAAAACATGCTTGAACCTGAAGTACCGCGAAAAGAGAGAAGCTGGCAAATCAAATCAGGGATATGTTCTGATTGCCTGAAATTTCGCCGGAAATTCCGAGGGTCATTTATCCATCGGCACTAAAAAACTCATATTAGCGAAAAAAAAAACATCAGCGCCAAGCCCA
Organism: Gymnocheta viridis; assembly: GCA_956483585.1. Lineage (NCBI taxonomy): Eukaryota > Metazoa > Arthropoda > Insecta > Diptera > Tachinidae > Gymnocheta > Gymnocheta viridis. Next base: position 7,690,757 of record OY101440.1, read on the forward strand.
TCCACAATTTTCAGTTCTTGCATATACTAATATAGTAACAATTTTTCTCTGATCGTTAAAAATAAATGTAAGGAATTAGATAAACTCAACTGTCAAGATTAAAAGTTTTTAATTAAAATTCGCTGTAACGTTTTTTATAGACCATTGTGCTTGCTGAGATTTTTGGCCACCATTAAACACTTAAGCTGCATTTATAAAAACAAAATGGTCATACTACTTAACCACAAGATATCAGGAGCCAACTTGAAACAACTCCATAGTTTAAATAATATATTTATGACAAAAAAGAGAAATGTACAAATGTAAAAGGAAAGAAAATTAAGACAGCAAAATAAAAAATTATACTGGTGATTTAATTTTTGGCACTCATTGCAAAAATAGAATTGTCTGCGAATTAAAACACGCAGCAGGAAGGAAATAAATATAGTCATATAACTTAATAAACAGTGAATATCAAAACTTTAGAAGATGTTTCTATTGGCTGAATGTTATTATTTAAAGTTTGTAAATTGAATCCTAATTATTGTACTGGTATAAAATAATAACAAAATAAGCATTAATACTTAAAATGAATATAACAAAGTTTTTGTAATTTTTCGACCTTTTTATTTAAATTTTATTAAGATCAACAATATAAATATAAATTATTTATTTTATCCAATATTTCACTTCCTCAATGGAAGGTTTCGTTAGGGATGTATAAACTAAAATTAATAATAATAGTATTTAATTTTAACAAAACATTATTTATTATATTCTAAATTAAAAAAAAAATAAAATGTGTCAAAATTGAAAAATTACTTACACAAAATTACAAAATTATTTAAATGTAATACCGTAAAAGTTGTTAAATTTTCTGTTCTATTTTATTAATAATGGTCGCGTTCATAAGACGTAACTGTTGCGCAACCGTTGAGTGTTTGTCTTAGAAACGCAGAGTTGAGTAGTTCCGCTCCATACAACAGTTTTGTATTTGCTGCCATTTTTTCATCATAAATTTTTTTCGCTACATTTAGTCAACATGTTGCGTTTAGTCCCACAGCTGATCAAGAGAGTTCTGCACTTTTATATTATAATGCAATGCCGTTTTGTTAGCTGGCGACTACAAATTAATTTGTTAAATTTCGCATTACAAATGCGATAAAGTAACGAAAATAAAGAAATAAAATTAAAATACAAATTTCATTAAATTTATGTCGGCTTATTATGGTATCTATTTGTATTAATTACATAATGTGTTCAATATAAAGTTCAAAGCTCTTTTAACTAAAGTGCCGGCTTAGGATTGAAATAAAAATACTATCGGCACAAGCTAATTATTTTATTAGAGTATTTGCTGTGCATATTTATGTTATGAATATTATATTTGTGGCGCAGATTTAAAAAAAAGAATGGAAAATTCCTGCCAAGAAATACTTCATTGTAATTTTTTTTGCAGCATTTCTATTTCTTTTTAACTGTTTACATTAATCAGCCGCACACTGGGAATTTCGCGGAAAAAAGTCAAATTGTCAACATACTCTTCATGCAATATGCAGTGATATTTTGAAATTTTAAACTAAATGGTATATCAAATCAAAAAGAATTACTCCGATCTGACAGCAAGTTTTTTTTTATAGCCGTCTCAAACTCAGTACTTGTATGTTTCACCGAACCAACTTAATTTAAACCTAAGAATTTAAAAACAAATATTATTTTATTATGTAAGCTAATGTTTTTCTTTTTATTTTTTATTTAAAGTAGGATATTTCAGTATACTAAAATTGAAAAAATAAACTCTGCAGAGACTTAAGTTTTTTTTTGTTTATTTTTATGAACATATAATAAAAATCCCTTTTTTTCTCCAAACATTTGGACCTGCAATTTTAGCTATACTTTCCCACAGTTAGAAATCACTACTAATACATTGTCTCATATCTGTTTTTACATTTTTAATCAATTTAAAGTATCACCAGGTGCCACCTCTCAATTTGTTGTATTACACAGCACAACATTTTTCAGCTAACTTATTCGCGACTCAATTCTGATTAGGCTCTTTTGTTTAACATAACTCAAGAACCACTAGTCGGATTATGCTTAAACAGATTTAGAAAAATCAAGAATTACAATTACTTTCATTTGTTAATATAACGTTTCGCTACATAAGCAACAGTTTCGCAGTTATAAATAAATGTATGAAAAAAAAATATTTTTTGCCTAAAAAATTTTTTTTTTGTAATTTATAAAAAATCCAAAATGGTCAAGTCGTATTACTTTCACGTAAAGTCGCATAACCTATGAGACATAAATCATGAAAATTGATGAACGCGTTTCGCTTTTATAAACAATTAAGTAAAGGTATGAATTAAACAAATTTGCTCCAGATATGCACAAAATTCTTTGGAAAAAACATTGATGAAATTTTTTATGATTCTCAGAACTAAAAAAAAGTAATAAACAAAAGGTTATTTGATTTTTATGATTGCAGTAGCAAAATAATAAGCCCTAATAAATTTGCGTGCACAATTAAAAGGAAAAAAAGGAAAGTGCACTTTTTTAATTATTTGGGGTTTTCCGTTAGTTACCTGTATGATTTATTTACAGAAATTGCACCCACATTTAGGAGTGCTCATAAGTACCTGTCAGTAAAATATTGAAAAATACGTAGTATTTATAGGTGTCCATTGATCTCAACGCCAGAAAAAGAGCATATTTAATTTTTTATATTTGCTTTAATTTAAATTTTCAAAACTGTTTTAAATACACTGTAGGTATGTGTATTATACTCTAAAAAACACCATAAAATATTAATTACAATTTCCTAAACATATATAATTAATAAACAATAGATAAGTGATAAAAAACAACTGAAAACAGACATATTTTAAAAATTAATTACCAATTAAATGTAAACATTTAAAAGCTGAAAGTAGAGCATATAATAAAAACATATTTGAAAATATTTAATCTAATATTTAAAATTTAGAAAGCACTAAAAAAACATTAAATTTTAAATCGTGTTTTGAAAGTAATTTTTCAAACGAAATAAAAAGGTGGAAGAAAATAAAAGCATAAAATAAATGTACAAACAAATGAAACTGCCACCAATAAAAATTTGCATTTATAAATTTATCGTTTTGCATATTTTATGAACAGTAACAAAGTTTGTCACATAAACAACAAAAATTAAACAAAAAATGAGAAAATATCAACAAACAACAACAAAAACAACGATAAAGACAATTGTAATGGTTGAAAAACAAAACAGCAAAATTTACAAATAAATTTTTTTTTATGTAAAGGATTTTCTAATAAAGACAGGTTGATTTTAACGGTTTGTCAAATCGGTTTTTATTTTATTATAGAAATTGTTTAATGCCAAGTAATCAACGTGATAAATCAAATGACTGTGCACCACATTAAAGTAATAAAAACTAATAATACTAGTGCATGTTAGTGCAAAAAAAGCATGTTGCTCCAATTTTACCACAAAAGCAGTTAAATTTATGTCAAAATTGGACGCGAAGGGTTCAACATTTCAGAGCATGAACTAATCTCTGTCGCTTTGTGCAGGCAGAAAAAGCTGGTAAAGTCGCGATGTCAATATAATTATTATGCATAAATTGTCTGCACTAACTGAAAAACTCTGTTTTTGTAAAATAATACACAGTGTAACGATTGGCGGATACAGAAAGACAACAAGTGTATCTCGTGAAACGAGTAACATTCTTACATTGCCGTCCATAAAAATATTCATAACGCACCTTCTAATCTACTGATTCGGTGAGGTATTGGGAAAAAAATCATAACAAACTAAGCTTTCAGAAAAAACGTTCTGCATCGACCTCTGGAAATACACGACGAACTATACGGAAACAAAACAATTTTAGAGCACGAAGCTTTATAAAAAACGTAGCATATCCAAATAAGATCGCAACATTTTTAACTGGACAACAGAAAATACTTCAAAGAAACAAGGGAAAAATTAAAATTCAAATAATAATTTTCAGCCAAAGTCCTTCTGTAATTTCATGCCTTTGTCACAAGTTTTTGAAATTGAAAATTTTTTTACAAAAATTTATCAATGTTATAGATGGGCATTTCCACATTGCAATTGCTGAAATTATTATAGTATAGTTTATTTGCAGCTTGTCTCCTTTGTTATTATCGCTGCAGTCACACCATCAAATTATTTTACAATTCTCGTTCAAGATTTTTACACATTCTGCTTTGCAAAATTCACATAATTTTAAAGCTGTGACGGGCTGTATGCAAACTTAAAGCAAATTTTTTAGGAATATGCCGTCAATTTAAAATGAGGACGAAAAAACTGCAATCAGCTGTTTTCTTGACTGTAATTTGAAACACTTTATGGAATGATTGGTAACAAAGTCTGGTAAAATTTTAAAAGTGTGAGTATATTTGTGAAAAAAGTGAGAGAAAATTAAAAATTTGAATTAAAATTTTATCGTGTGACTAACAAGTATGAGAAAATTTGTCTGAAAACAGATAATATATTTTCTCTTGCTTTTAGCTCCTTTTAACGACATTTCTCTTTGGTAGTAATAGTTTACATATTTATATTATGAAATCTTTCTATCAACATCGAATTAATACCAACAAATTAAAATAGACCAAGCAATACTCGATTAACGATAAATTTTTCATTTTATTTGTCTGTGTTCTGCAGCCGCGTTTTGTACATAAAACATCTCTTGTTATCAGTGCTCCTCCATCGTTCAAATCAAGTGGCCGTAAATTTTACTCCAAATTAAAATTTAGTAGATTTAACAATAAAAAAAATTTGCAAATAATACACACTAAACATATTATTTTGAGTTTTCATAGTGTGTCCTGTTCGCAATCGTAAGTGCAGTTTTTTTAAAAACGAATAGTTATTATTATTTATAGATTTTTATATAGGTATTAATATAGATGGATAAAAAAAAACTTTTGTTTGTTGAGGGCTTTTAGCTAGTCTAAACAAACAAAAGAGCTATAAAATTTGTCAAAAAAATAGCAAGCTTCTGAAAAAAAGAGAAAAAGATAGATTAAGAACAAAAATATTGTCATACAGAAAGAAAAGTGATGCTGAGGAAAAAAAGAACTTTGAACTTTGTACTTGCAAGAAAACATTAACAAAATCAGTAAAAACAGCAAAAAATGCATTACTCCTATATTAAGAGGAAAATGTAATGAAATTCCAAATATATCAAGCATTCAAAAAACTAATTATTTTTCTTGTGATGAACAGTCTAAATTAAGAGCAGCTCAAACGGCGTATTCATTGAAAAATAATATTTGCTAATCTTCTTTACTTTCCATTTCTATAATTATAACTAAAAACTAAAATATATCTGTATAAAATAATAAACATGAAATTTTTCGTAGTTAATACAATTTTAACTTGAACTAATTATTAAAGCAGGATACTCTGTTCATCATTTCGTGCGAACTGCTGTCAAAAGTCCATATAAAAAAAATTCATGCGAAATAATTGCAAAATAATATGGCCGAAGTTGTTTGTACTCTGTTCATCTTGTGAAAACATACGAAATGTTTCTGGCAGCATTATTTTTTCAACCACAACATGTTTTCAACTGCGAAAAAATGTAAGCACCACTTATTTCGTGCGAAATTGCAAACAACAGCTGAAGATATTTCTTGGCGTTGTGGTTTTAATTTTAAGTTTGCTGCACACAAATAATTAAAATAATGGAAAATAATGTAAATATAATATAAAATAAAGGTGAGTGCTTTTTGCAGAACGTGTGTATTCAATGAGCTCCTCCGCAGCAGCTCCGAGATGTATTAAATGATACAAACTCCTAAAATTACTTTGTTGTCCATTTGCTTTAATTTTTTTTAATAAACACATTTCTTTTGTTTTTATAAGAAAAACAATGTTGTTCATTTCAAGGCAATAAAACCGATAAATTTGTTATAAATCGTGGCATTGTCACCACAAAATTTTCAAACGAAATAATCAATGTTGCTCAACATTTTTCGCCAATTCAAACAGAGTAAGCTTAATACAAAATTGGCAGGAAAATATGTTCGCTAATATATTTACCGTGCCAAACCAGAGGAACACAAATATTTCAACATGATAATTATCAACATTATTAGTAGGCAAACTTGTTTTTTAGATCCCTTTTGCGGCCGTGGGAGCCCCGGTTCGCACACTTCAACTTTTGCTGCTAAGCTCGTAATTCAGCTGTAACAAAGGCGGAGAAGGACATACATATATCTTTTTTTTCTTACAGCTGAATTGCGAGTTGAGCAGGAAAAGTTTAAGTGTGTGAAACGGAGCATATAGATGAGCACAATCTTAATTTTATTTAAATCTGTTTGGTGTTTTAGCAGTTATAAGCGTTTAAAAATGCTACTAACACATGTACACTTATTACACTCTGTGTAATTTTTTAAGTCAGGGAAAAATAACCATATACGGATACCACTACGTGATAAAAAACCAAAAAAAGAAGACCCGTATCTCCTAGTTTTGTCCAAAGTAATGCACTTTTTTATGGGCCTCAAAAGATTTGGGGCCTCGGTGTCAATTTTGCAAAATAATGATCATTTTTTCAAGCTCATATCTTGCAAATCCTTCAATATTTTGATTTACTTTCTGAGGCAGAGTTGTAGATCTTATTATGAAAAACAAAATCTGCGAATATATAAAATCAAAAAATCTTCATCTTTAAGATGAAAATCACAAAAAAACATTAAAAACATCGATTTTTTATCTTTTTTCCATTGTTTAGGTCCATAGGTAGGAACTCGTTAAAAAATTCAAGAAAACAATCAACTACAAAAATGTACCTAAGATCTCAATAAAAAACTTTTTGAAACATAAAAAATTCCTATGAATGATTCTTAATACTGTTTAGGTAGCGCTTAGGTAGCCGCAAAAGTGAAAAATTTCCCGAAAATTTTTTAATTTTATTTGCTTTTTCTTTACTTCAACATTGCGATACATACTGTGCTATTTATTACAAAAATGTTCCTTAGATCTTAGATTAACAACTTTCTAAAACATATGAACTTCCTAGGGATAATTCTTAATACCGTTTAGATACCGCCTAAATATCCGCAAAAGTAAAAAATTAATTCGCAGATTTTTATATTTTTCTCGATCACCAAAAACTTTTTTTGCATTAAACGTATGCCGTTTTCTTTTATATTAAAATGTAACATTTCCTTAACTTTCTATCACAAAAGTAATTTTAAATAAACTCACTATTTCAAAAAATCATTGTATTGCAAATTTTCAATAAAAAGGGCCAAAAATGTTGCCCTTTTTTTAGAAAAAAAGCTAATAGTGTTGTTAGCGTACTATCAAAAAATGGAAACAAGAAAAACTATTCAAGACTTCTTTATTTTATCTTAATTCAAGGGCGAGCGAGTGCCGAGTTCTAGACACTCTGGAAATGCCCATATAAATTTTTTCAGGGATTTATCGGAGAAAAAATCATGTAGATTTATTGATGAAATTTCAATCTTATCAGTCAGCAAAAATATCACGTAAACTCTTCAATTTTTTTTTTTGCGAATTGTTATAAACATTAATTTATTATTTTTTAACCATTCGTTTTAACAATACGTATACGTAACATAGAATGCCGCAATTTACATACGTCGTTGCACTGTTCGTATTCTATTTGATATTTTTATATACAAAATACGATATGCAAATATCGAGAACAAACAATAAAAAAGGCAACAAAAACAATAATAACATAAAGTATAAATAGTAAATGTTCAAACGAAAAAAGTAAACATTTATGTTTTATGTTAATGAGAATATATATGAAAATGCATATGGTACTCGTATTTGTGTATTATACAAACGCATACATACATACTTATAGTTGAGAATTCACAAATATGTGCGTATACGTATTCTCATGATGATTCTAACAGTGGCGCCTGAAGTTACGGAAATGTTCAAAAAGTTTTGTTTGACAATCGATTATGATTAAGAAGTAAAAAAGTTAGCCCGACCTCTGATCAACACAGATTCTTCACAATGTAATTTATTCGCCCTCAGTTACAATCTTACAGTCTTGCCCTTTAATTTATGGCGAATTAAAGTTGACCATCTTCGAACAACACATGTTTCCACAGAAATGCAATAGATTCTATGAAACTAAACTCCGCATGCTAAATATGTTTGTATAAAAAATCCAATATCAATAATATCCTTATTAATTTTCAATGTCATAAAAAGTAAATTCATTATCCAGATATACGCAAAATTTCACATAAAAATCTGCTATGACATACAAGACTTATATGCGGAAAACCTGCTTGACGAACGCTACATTCGTATGAGTTTCCACATTAATATATAAAAATTTTTTGGTCTTCCATGTTGTTTATTGGGATATGTGTAAATGCACTTTCGAAAGGCATAACAAATAATTTTTTTGCATGAATTTGTTGCGAAATAATTGATCACAAAGTTTTGTGACGCACGCTGCAAAAAACAGAAATAACTTCAAAAGTTAAACAGTGTTTTCGTAATTTTTAGCGAATTTTGCATAATAAAGGACACAAAATCTAGTTCCTAAAAATAGGATGAATATAAGGGAATACTAAAATAACTTTTACAGCCAAAAAAAATGTTGTCGTTTTTTTATGAAAAGACGTGACGAACGCTAAGTGACTAACGTTCTATTTTTTATTCTATTTTCTATTCTGAAATTTCATACTCGTACCTAATTTCAATGTTTTCAAAATAGTAAACACAAAAAATTTCAAGTGAATTCAATCTATAAAAATACGGCTTTCGATCGGGCCATTTTCATTAACACTAAATAATTTATAGTATGGAATTAGAAGGCCTCAGGTAGGCTAAGATTTGGTAATAGTTTGTAAATTAATGATCATCGCAATACATTTATTTATAAAATTATATGTAAATCTTGTCTAATATTGCTTAAAAAAAGGATAAAAATAAGTTGGATCAGTTTCAAAAAATCTTAGTTGGTGGACTGTGTCTCGGGCTTGCGCATATTTAAGAAGTTCTCGTTCGATAGCGCCAAAAATTTCTAAAATAACGCAGAATGAAATAACAAAGGGTCTTGCAACTTTCAAAATCATTAGGAGATCCATTTTTGTACTGCCTTAAGTAGTTAGCTTTCACTGCATTACTTTCCCAAGAAAAATAATTTCAGTTATAAATATACTAATATATAAAGCAGAACTTTTGAATTTAATTAAAGATAATTGCCGATTATTTGATTATTTTTTTTTAGTAAACAATGAGATAAGCATTACCATAAATAAATAAAGAGGGCCGAATTTTAAAATATAATTTTATTCATATTTAATTAGCATGGAATACGTATGCTCTTAAAATTTTTTTAACCGTATGCCGTAATAAAGTAAAAATATACTTAAAAATCTTGAAAATTTGAGCATAAAAAAATTTGTTAGTCAACTATTATACTGCTGATTCAAAAACGAGAATTGTTGTTAAATTTTTAAGGAGACCTCGATATTTCGTAAAAATAAGCCATTTTTTTAATTGCTAATTGTTACCCAGGTAACCCTTCCTGCACTATAACAGTGTCAAGCATATACCTCCTTGTGCGTGACATATCCCTAGCTCAACCCCTCTCTAGCACTCAACCACACTGTTGCATTAGATTTAGCCAATCTTTAGAAGAATTAGATCGGAATATTAATTCCAATTCTAAGCAATATAATCTAAAAGAATTGAGTATCCTGTATAAAAAAAAATCTCTTAAGCATGAAGTAAGCAAAAAATGCTGTAAAGACTTAAATGTGTAAAAATATGAATAAACACATCGATGCCAAAGTTTACGAAAATGTTTAAACGCCCGCCATAGATTGCAAGAGCAAAAAAAGATAATATTGTAAGTGTGCAGCAATTTGTTTTTGCTCATTATGTTTATTAAAAATTTTATATTTTAAAACCAAGGAAAATATTTTTAACCAGATATATTTCTTGTGTGAAAAACATAGTAAAAGCTTTTTAACGATATTTTTTAGTTTTGTTTCCAGATTTTTAACACAATTTTTGAGTACAAAATATAATATACGAAAAAAGTCACACATTTAAATGGCACTAAGGATCCAGCCTGATTATATAACTTTCAAGTTGAAATAATTATTTCTTGCGCAGTTTTTTGCCTGTCACTGCAGATGTCTTTGAAAGTGTTTAATGTAAATGTTTTTCTGTGTATTTAATTGAACAAAATAAAACAATTTTTTCATTTTTTGTTACTTTTTAGTGGTTTATAATACACATGCTTGTGTACTTACATGACTTTTTGGTATTTGGTAACTTTTCTTCATATTATTCCATTCGGTTTACACACGTGCATGTATACTTTTCTACTTGACAGTTTAGTACGAGTTACAGTATCTGGTCATTCAAATACAAGTATATTTTTAAATCATATGATATTTTGACACTGTTAGATTTTTTCTGTCCGAAATAATGAGTATTAGTCGGTCGCTTTACGCTTTAACAACGTTGTTAAATGTTGTAAGGGTATATCGGACATCAAGAATCAAAAAATCCTTCTATTAGTCATCTTAGCGATGTCAATTGGCCGCGTCGGAGCTGCGATATGACACATTTAGACTTGTTCGTATAGGGTGCCGAAAGAGGATGTTTTTATACGAATAATCCTGAAACCATTCACAACTTAAGACAGTATAAGCTGATGCGAGGCCACCCACGACAGTCAGTCATATAAATGTAATCGTATTCCATAAACGCTAACCGTTGGAAAATTTTTAATATATTTTGTTTTATCATTTTGGACTTCTTTCATATAAAATTTATCAATATCAAGCATTGCGTTTCATAATATAAGGCCCCACGTTAATTAATTTCATTTAATTTTTAAAAAGATACTTGCATTTGAACCACTTGGTATGGATGAATGTGCAATTGGTGTTATGTTTGTATGTGAGTCAGTATTTTAACAAAAAATTATTTGTGTGCGAGTTTTTGTTTATAAAAGAAATGATAAATGCGTCGGCATTTTGTTAGCAACATTATGTGGTTTGCAATTTACATAATTTAACATAAATTTTTATTTATTTCTACATTCACTCCACTCTCCTCCACTCCGCCTTCTCAATAACAAACGACATTACTTTTTTGTTCCGGTCATGTTTTTATGTATGTGTAAAATGGTAGATGTATTTGTGTATCATTCATATTCATACTGTATACAACCGAGAGATATTTGCAAAGTTTCATATGCATATACATATGTAAAATATATAGTGGAAGTTTGATCACTTTGTCAATTAGAAATATTTTTGAAGATAAAAAAATGCCAAGCGATTAGTGAATTTTTTTAATCATCACATATATAAAGAAATAGTTTAAATTTATTAAAAGAGTAACGAATTTATTGTTTGTCAATTTAAAAGCAGACTCAATTTAAGTAAAACTAATCTCGGTTTTCGCATACCGGATTTAGCAGCACCTTTGATAAATGATAGCACTTCTGAAAATACCTCCGTTTTTAAATTTCCTTACAGTCACAATTTTTCATTCTCCCTCTTTTTAGAAAATGTATCTCTTAAATAGTAGTTGAATGTAAATGCATAATGACATTGTTTGTTTAGTTTTGTTTATAGACAACTAACTCTTGATGTTATTATTACACTCACTCTTTTTGTAAAACGAGAGTATTGATTTTGATTGTAATTTTATTTATTTTTTTCCAACAGTATTTTTTGTTGCTTTGTACGGTTTACCAACCACTGTTGTTACTAATGTCATTGTAGTTATTGTTGATCCTTATTGGTTCTTTGTGTTAATCATTAAATATTCCCTTTTTGTTGCAGCAACTTTGTTATTTTTATTTTTATATATTTTGTGTTGTATATTTTTGTTGTACACAACTATAGATCTTCATTGTTGTGGCTCGTTTTGCAAATAATTGACAATTTAATTTATTTAAGTGGTGGTAGTAAGGTGTAGATATACACACACAATGGTATACAGAACATAAGGACAAAAAATACAGCAAACAACAAAAACAAACCAGCCATGCGACCAAACAAACAACCAATAAACATATTGTTTGTGTGCTTTGCATACAGATGAGTAAATATGTCGCACAAATACATGCAGCCGCAAGAGTGTGTGCAGAGTGTTTTAAATGTTTTTTTTTGTAATTCGTTTTTATATTCATTATTCATGGATGGTCCATAATTAGTATGATTTCGCTATTTTTATAGATATTTTTAATGCCTTAATTAGCTTAGATAAATAGAAAAGCTTAAATTAATTGTTTAATAACAACTTAATTGAATTTTCACTTTTAATAGAACTTTAAAACAAAAAATAAATTGTTAAAAACAATCGAAGCAACCTCATGGTTACGGAATGGTTGCGAAAGCAATCTCTTGTTGTCTGCAAATATTTATTGTTATAGAAAACTAGATATTATTGTTATAGGTCTATCTGATTCTACTTTTATGATTTCTTCCTTGGTTATGTGTTATTGTCAACACACCAACCTGAATTAAAATGAGATAATATTTAAAGCATAAAACTATAAAATTCTTAGTTTGCTAAAGTCAACATCGCTACTGTTCCTTATTTTCACAGATTTGAAGTTTGTTGTGATCAAATTATTTGTATAAAACATATAAAACATGATACAGAAAACAAGATAAGCTCGTATTACAAAAAACCCTTTGAATTTTCTTACTGTCAAACAAATTTGACATACAAAAAATATTGTTTTTGCTTTTTTCATATTGCGTTTGACAGCTCTTATCCTCTCTGTCCCTCTACCAATCGGTCAAGTCTTAGTTGTAAGATTTTCTATCAGTTCTGTATTTTTTCTTGTGTATATTTTGATGTTAAAAATTTAATAACAAATTTTTAAGGTATATAGAAAAAAATTTAAATCAATCTGTAAACACATAAGCTATTTAAAAAACCGCAACAATTCGACTTGACTCTGTTTTATTTCTCTATCAACCTTTGTTTAAACTAATTTTTTATTGCATTCTGTAAAAGGTGTAATAAATTATCGCACTTCCTACCCCTTCAATAATATTATCAATTACCAAACGCTTTTCTATTTTAAAAGTAAAAGTATTTTAGGTGATCACCATTGTGCCCATTAAAACTTTCTTTAAAGAAAAACAGTTGCGCAAGTTTTTTTTAACGAATATCAATGTAAAGTTTTTCTAGAAAATGCAGCCACTAAAATTTCAACAAATGCGTTAATATCCCACTTTACAGCAGCACAACAAAAACGAAAATAACAGAAGACAACCAGCAACAAACGCAAGCAATTTGAAAATAAAAGCGATGACAATAACTATACATACAACCAGGCGAATATGACACACACAATGACAAGCCTATAATCACTCTAGACTAACACATACATAAAAGCATATTCCGGCAAATACAATTTACCGCCAGCCGCTACATTTTGCCAACACACAACAAACCGTTTTTATCATGACATGAGTAAAAGGAAAAACTGACTGGCCAAGAAAACAAGACAACATGCAAATCGGCAAAAAATAATCAGACGACAAAAAATAAAAATAAAAAAAACACGTTAATGGTAAAATGATGACAACCATATTTACGCCAAAATGGAAAACAACATAACCAGCAAAATAAAAGAAAATGAAAAGCTCTTACAGGCAAAAATGGCTAGAATAAGTTTTTCATTTCCTGATTTCGAGAGTGTCACTCCTTTGATATCGCCAGCGAGACGAACTTAAACGTTCAATTTAAGCGAATAATGGGAAAGCGTTAATATTTCTTAGTTTTTTTCTTTCTATATCTATTAGTTTTGAAATTTAAATGTTTTCTCTGTAGACAGAAAATTGTAGTGCACGATTTTGTACGAGATAATTACGAAGTTGTTTTGAATATGTAAACGAAAGTTCTAAAAGGAATTTAAGGCTGCCTTGTCAACTTTAAAATTTCAAAACACACCAAAATGTAATAAAAAACGCCCCATTTAAAAAAATCGCACCAAGTTTAGAATTTCTGCATAAAAAGTATAATATATTCGTATTAAAAATATAACAATAAAATAGTCTCTTAAAGTTCAGGGTTAAAAAAAATTAAACTTAACAATAATAAAAAAGCTAAACAAACTTGTTTGTTTTTTAATTGCATACATTCTATACAAATCTCTTTAAAAATATATCAACAATTAATAGTGAGGATTCAAAATTAATAATAGTTCAGTACTTATCCTTTTATTAAAATATTTTTAAAATTTTATTTTTTAACAGAATTTTTATATTTTCATATTGAAAATATAAGAATTAAACGGCCTTTTACAATGTAGTTAACAAAAAAACTTAAAAAAAACTAAACTAATTTGTAAATATATACCTGATAATTAATTTTTGTACATTAATTTTATAATTCGGTTTAAAAATTTTTAAAAAAAGATAAAAAATTTATAGTATCTATTCCAAATTGATAAAGCCAATATTTTCATCATTGGTATTGTTATCATCTGGCGACAAATCAGATTTCATTTCAAATTCTGATAAACATCATTACTATTAATGTGGCAATTAACACTATCTAAAAGTGGGTAAGTTTCACAACAAGAATTTTCCTTTTTTATCCCATTTTTAATTTGTAGTAATGCATTACCAGCATTTGAAGACATTCGGTTACGTATCTTCGATTTAAGCAAATTCATTGAACTGAAAACGCGCTCAACTTCAGCATTTGGGTATGAAAGTGACAAAATTTTAAACTCGATATTTGCTAATGCATAAAAAATTTTAATATTAACTGCGTCTTTGTAACATTTAATTTTAATATTGCATCAATATTGTTCCATTGCATGAGGTAAATAATTCGTCATCCTTTTTCAATACTAAATAATATTTCGACATTAGATTCATATTGTACTGCTAATGGTATGATATCTTTTTTGCAATGGCATAAAACATTTTTTACATTTAACAACAACATACAACAACAAAATCGTTTTACTTTGTGCATATGATTTGGTACGTCTTAAACATCATTACTTTTTGTTCTTATTGCGGACTGTTAAATTAATTGTAAAATTGTTGAGCACAGGTGTATTTTAGTGTACAAAGATCTTTTTCTCACACTGAAACAAATAATTGTGTTGAATTTGCTTTGGTGCCACCAAAAATTAAAAACGCACCAAAATTAAAAAAGCGCACCGCGCATTATCTAAGGATTTTTTCGTACAAAAGAATTAAAAAGAACCAGAAATGGTGCGAAACGCACCAAGTTGACAACGCTGGGTGCAATCCGTTTAAATAATTTTTACAACTAAATCATAAAAAGTCCATTAATTGAAGATACACAAATTTATTATATTTTCGTATTGAGTAGAGGAGATTTGACAGAAGATATAAGGTAAATTTAAGCCAAATTCATATAAAGTTTTGGCGTCAAGTAGGATAAGAAATTTTACAAGACATTCGTGAGAAAAGTGATTATTGCATACTTTGCCACTATACCCCTCAGTTGTTGAAATGTTTATAAAAAAATTCATGCTGGGAGATATTTTCTCCATTTATCTAGTTGGATATCCATCGATTGGTTTTGTGTCATAAGACAAAATTTGTTTATATAAATGTAAACCCGTGGTCGGGAATTCTTTATTTTTTCAGTATAATTTTTTAATTGTGTTTTTCCTGAATTCTCTAATTTACTTCATTTCTTCAGTATCAGTCTGACTGCCAACATCTTAATAAATTGTTTTTAGCAGGTATTTGTTGCGAAATAATTGATCACAAAGTTTTGTGACGTACGCTACAAAAGGAAATAACTTTAGAAGTGAAAGTGTGTTTTCGTAATTTTTATAGAATTTTGCATAAGAAAGCACACAAAATTTAGATCCTAAAAAACGATGAATATACTAGAATTCTAAAATGACTTAATTGTAGCCAAAATTGTTTCGTTTTTTATCAAAAGACGTGAACCCTTTGTGGCGCACGCTACATGAAGCACGTTACATTTTTTTGTATTCTATTTTCTATTCTAAAATTTTATACCTAATTTCAATGGTTCTAAAGTAGTAAACACAAAATTAAATTAACTAAAATTCAAGTAAACTCAATGTATAAAAATATGGCTTTCGTCGGCCATCTCCATTAACACTGAAGTAATGATATGAATAACTAAGAATTATTAATTTCTGGTCTGATTTGATAATAATTTGTGCATTAATTATCATCGAAATACATTTATTTTATTTATAAAATTATATCTAGTCCGATATTCCATTAAAAATATAAAAAATAAGTTACACAAATTTAAAAATTTTTTGGATATTTAAAGCCGGCAGGGATTTCGAAAAATATTCAATTGCTGCTATACAACCCAGAAGGTTGATATATTTAGCACGATTCTACGGCTTTTTTACCAAAAACCTTAATAAGAGCAACTCCTGAGTATTCCAAAAACCAGGGAATTAAAACGAATTTCTCGAAGACAAAATAACAAAAACTCTTTGTGCACTGATTGAATTGTAGTGTAATGAATTTGATAAATAGGATCCCATATTATGTATACAATTTCTAGAGTAAGACGTAAAAGTAACAAGATCAAGAAACTGTCTACCACATTCACTTAATAGTCTCCCAGAGAATAGTTATCAATCTATGCTTTATTTCTTGCAAAGCGCATTATTTTGCATTTCATTCAATTAAGCTCAATTAAGTTAATGTTGCTCCATTCATAGAAAGAGTCCAAGTCATTTTATGGTAAGAATTTGGTTAAAGCGTAAAAAAAATTCCGCTCATCAGAATACATTTGAATAGTCGAAATCTTTATTACCTTAGACAAGCCATTTACAAAAAGTGATAATAGCCACTGCCCAAGGTGGCTTCACTGTAGCACATCATACTCTCAGTATTTTTAATATTTTCTTTGTTCTTCTAATGATGGAAACCGTATCTTTTTAACTATGTGCATATTTATTTCTTTCATAGCACTTCTCGCAGCACTTTTGCAATTACAACTCTTTTATATCTTTTCTTTAGCTCTTGCTAGAATTCATACTTACCCTTTCCTCTGCTATTGATAGAAAATAGACATATTTTTATGACGTGACAAACGATATCAAGACGTGCAAGACGTATCGTATTGAAAACGTGTTGTAAAATTTCAACGGAGGACTTTTGTTTGCATGCCTTTCTTAAATTAAAAAAAAAAAAATTTGGTTGGCCATCAGTGGCCATCATAAGTTTTCTTCTGAATTAAAAATGGTGCCATGCATTATTAAAAAATTAAAAGACTTAGCTTTGGTGAAGGGAATTGCTCATAAAATTTAAGACAGTATTCATAACTTAAAATTTCTGTTCAAATTTGTATCATTAATTCAAACACTCTATGTTGTAATTCGTGTGCAATAGATTTTTATTAAGTGTGAATAAATTTTAATAATTAATTAAGTTTAATTTCTTTTTTTTTTTTGCTTTAACCCTGCTGTTAGATTAGAAAAAATATACGAATCGTACATTAGAAGACTATTTGGTCCATACTATATGTTTTAACCCATTGTAAACACATTGCAATTTATATCGCGGCGAATTTATTTTAAAAGGTCACGTTAATAACACAGCTGACACTCGAATTGGTTTTGTCGCGCTCAAGGCGAATCCGTGCAAGTCAGTGGCGAGTTCTATTTGCCTTATTCAAGTTGCTTGGATCGTATACGTGTTACACTTCATAAAATATAAAAAAAAATTAAATTTTTTATTTGAAAGTTTTATTTGCAAAACAAACCGGATAATATTTTGTATATCATGTAATGAAAAACACTTTCAATAAAATAATATTTTTCTTGTAAGTAAACACAACAAAAGCTTCGTATTTTATATTCCGTTAAATTGAAATATTCTCTAGACCAAATGGTCCCTAATACAAGATTTGTAACTCTTTAATTATTTCCGTACAGCTTAAAATTAGATACCTAATATTTTGAAAATAATATTGTTACAAATATAAAACACGTGAGCCGGAACCTCAAAATAATATTTTACACCGTTCAAAAGTTATTGAGATTACAAAAAAAAATTTGGACGAAATGGGACTAATCCAACAGCAGGGTTAAGAGTAAACGTTTTCAAAAACTTTAATACAAAAGTTTTTAAAGATCATTCACATCTTCAATGTCAAGTTTTCATAACTTTCGAAATAAATATTTGTTTGTAGATTTTCAATGCCAGACGCGTAAAATGTCAAGGGTCTTAAAATGATTAATGTTATAAAAGGAATTTGCTGCAACATACCAGTACAGCGAGCGAAATATGTATATTGCATGTATTTTTTTTTTCATTTTTTTTTTTGGCAAAAAGAATATTTACACGTCTTGAATACTTAACCAAGGGAAAACCAAGAAATAAAACCAAAACGATTCATATCTTACCAACATATTTATAAAACCTCTCACAATCCTTCTGAGATATTCTTTATTGTTTCTTCTTAAAACTATCCCTATAGGTGGTCGGAGATATTATGATGTTTTACAAAATACATAAAAAATGGAAACTGAAACTGAAAGCAACACACACAACACATCTTATTCATACGTATTCCATTTTCATGTAAACAGGATGCAACCATGCATGATAACTAGCATCATAGTTGCGTTCAATCTGTATTGTAGTTGATTCTTGCCAATGGCTTTGTATGAGAGAAAGGGTGTTACTGTTATTCAGTGTTTGTTTGTTAACGATCACATCTTTTTGGGATACGACTTTGGCACTGGCATTGAGATTTTTGGCGTCTTTTCATTTTCTAAATGCAGATGAGTTATGCTTGCTGTCAACCCAAGTTTAAGTAGCATAATTTACACATTATTATTAGTAGACATTCATCGCAGACATGGAGAGTTTCACTAGCAAAAGCAAGACACGAGAATTATTGTTAATGCGTTTTTAATATAATGTCACAACAAGAAATAACTTATATTTTTGGCTGTACTACTGTATATACAGAGTGTTCGAAAATAAAGTGCTCAAGCACTAATTTGAACAGTTTACGAGTATGTGCAACATGAAAACCACTGCATAAAAAGACATTCTGTAGTATAAGCAATACGTTTCGATTTCAAGTGAATAAATGCAGCTACCTTATGGCTGATGGCTTGTGTTTGCAAATATTCACACATTAAGCTTTCACTCAAAAGAAAATTAAGTCCATCCGTACTTAAATCAACTCCAAACGGTATTAAAAATATGGTAATCCCAGATTGACTAAAATCAAGTATAGAAATATTGATTTAATTACAGAGAGACTTAAATGCTCAAATAAATTGAAGAGTTTCTTAGTTGATTCAAGTTTTTTCACGTGATTAAATAATTTTGTACTCATTTTAAGAAACTCCAGAATTTGTTATCTAAAGTAATCCCGTTTTCGGGTTGATTAAAGTAGATTTTATTGTTGTTTGTATTCAAAAGTTTGACTACGACTCGTACACAAAAGTACCAACTTCAGTTGATACTAATTCCAATGTAACATCAGAGCGCCCTCCTTCGTTGGTACTGAGTAGCACAATCAACGGCGAAGTAAAATAAAATTAATAAAAAGAAGTGGCTACTAAACTAAACACAGCTTCAAAACTCGTAATGTCCTCCTCGCCACCAGAGGCGCTGCAACACTGCTCTACGAATAAACGTGCAGAAAAAAAGCAGAGTTGTAAAAAAACGAATGAAGCTTCACCTCCTTTCATATCTATCACTATCCCTTTCCACTAGTTCTAGCACAATGCATTGCATGTGTAGGGGTCATCCCCTGAGTGCTGGTCCAAGATAAAAAAAAAAAAAAAAAAAAGTAGAAAATACTTGAATTTATTTTTCAGTTACGAATTGTATGTTGTAGGGCCACACGCATTCAATATTATTTGCAAAAAAATAGTTTTGAAAAGCATAAACAAATTATAGAAAATAAAGATAAATTTTTTTAAAAATGAAAATTTGCTTTTTTAAACAGGTAATAATATTTTATAAAACAATAAAATTGATATATATTGTAGCTTTGACTTCAGTATTTTTTTTAAACAATGTTGTCTATAGGAAACATTGGTTCATATTGCGCACATTTTACATAAGAATATTTTGTTCTTTAGGAATGAGATCGTTTACTAAGCTAGAAATTTAAAAAATTATTAATTTTGATTAAGATGACCTTGCTGATTAAGATGAAGAAGAAGAGATGGAAAAAGGTTGGAAGTCACGACGGCCATGAAATTGATAACGGTGTGATAAATGAAGAAAAAGTAGAGGCAATCATGGAAAAATTTATTTGACTCGGCTGAGATGGAGAAGTATTCCATTAAATGAGTTCGATACAATCTGGAAAAATTAAATCAACTGCAGTGAGTTGAAGGAACCACTAGCGTGTTTCATCCAATTTTTTGGTGATGAAATTATTAACAAAATTTGTGATGTAACTAATTTATATGCTGTAAAAGAATGGCTTGGAGTAAACATGTGAATCTTTCGAAATATAGAGATATATTGCATTGTTGCTGTACTTGGGAGTTACGAAAATTCCTCATATAAAAATAGAATGGTTGGAAAATTTTAGATTTTTGCTGCTGTAGCAAATGCATTTCCTAGAAACTGATTCAAGAAAATTAAGCAATAAAAAAATAAAAAATAAGATTTATTGAAGCCCTAAGAAAATTTTAAAAGACCACGAAGTTTTGTGATTTTATTTGACATATTTTAAACGCTATAACTGTTTTTGTTTCTAGCACAAAATCAATATTCATAGAAAATTTATGTAGAAAATTCATATGTTTTTTCCTGGAATATTTTTCTATTTTTTTTCTAGGGAGTTTAACGTTTATTATTTCTCAAATTGGGGTATATATAAATCACTTATAAATATCTATAAATAATTCAATGTATTGGGTGTTTGTGTTAAGGTTTGGTCTCCTATCAGCAACAAAATATAGTGGGAAAGTATTTGGAAGCCTTCCTCCTCTCTTTGGTGATTTAAAAATTGTGCAAAAATAGACTCTTTTGAATTGACTATATAATATGATAATATTCTCTTATTTTTTCGACCTTTTTTTAATAATTATAGAAGATTTTTCCAAGCTTTAGGTCAATTTATAAAAAAATGTGTATTATTTATTTTTTTAATTTTTAAAAATTTTTTAATTACGTACCAGAAATCACATTAATAACTAAAAAAAATTGCGACGAACAAAAGATTTCAAAGCTCTTTGCAGAGAAACTACTCGTCAAAAAATAAATTTTCTTAGAAAATACTAAAAATGCTATCGTAAGACGACCTTAAAATGTTCATAAAAAATACTAACGTTTAAAATTTACCGTAATTAATGAGCTAAAATGTAGTCCTTTTAAAGGGCCAATCGATGAGGAAATGAAAAAACAAGCACGCAGCTCGAAATTTCAATAAAAAATTCGAAGTTTCATAGAAAAGTTAAAAAAAAGTCACGAAGCTAAAACATAAATTTAATGGCTAAACGACTAAAAAGAGGCAAAATTTACCATCAGAAAGGCCAAGCTGGCAAAAATAAAAGAATTGATCAAATTTTCTGTTTCTTTTAGTGTTTTTTTCAGAAATATGGTTTATTAAATAAAAATAAACAAATTTGTGTGTTTCTGTTAAATAAAAAGAAAGACAAACAAATAAAAAATGTCACTTCCTTCAGCAAGTCATGTAATCATTAGATTAAGAGTAGCGCTATTACATAAAGACTATTTGAAAACAAAATTATAAATCACAGTGTAGAGTAGAGAAGCAGAGAACATTCAAAGCAGTTTTCCATAAAACACTCAAAATAAACAAAACTTAACTAATTAATTCAAACTTATACGGCAGGACAGAAACATGGTTGTTTTTCGGGAGCCGCAACACTCCCATCATCAGTGTTCATGTTGTGTTTGGTTTAAAAACAACTAATAATACCTTCCGCAACACAAATAACTCTCGTATCCTTTATCGGCTCATAATTTGTAAATTTTAAATCATATTCAGCCGAGCCACTTAAACCGTGTGGCTCCCAAAAAACATTGTTTTTTCTGTTCTGCCGTGTAAGTCGAAATTAATTATTGTTAAATTGTTCCTTATTCCTTTGGAATATTGTGTCTTATCCAAATATTTCTGACGAACTTTAGCCAAAATAATAATCACATTGCAATAAAAAACCAGTAACAACCAATTTGTTCGAAATATATTCACATTACACAATTTAATTTCAAAAATTATTATTTGCTGAGGATTGCTATATTTCGTTGGTGTCTATGGCAAATAATTAAAAGAACAATTTGATAGTGTCGATATAAAATTCTAAAATTCGTAAAATAATAATATATATAAAACTTTTGCCATAAATTTTTAAAAGAAACAAACAAACAAATAAAACAACATTTGATTAAATTAAGGAATATTTAAAATTAAAATGTAAACATTTTAAAAGAAGAATGAAAAAAAGTTTTCAGATAAAGACAAGTTTTTATCACCAATATTTTTTACTGAACATTAAAAAAAACACTTGACACTTTTAACGGCTTCAAGTCTCTAAAGTCAAATTAAAAAAATTCATTTTTTTCTCATATGCAGCAAAAAAAAGGTTTTATTTTGTCTACTTATAATAAACAAAAAGCAAAAACAATACAAATGGGAAAACAAAGTTTCGTCTCAAAGTGAATTCAAACAAACAAATTAAAATTATGCAAATTAACTGAAAAAAGAACAAACCGAAAAAAGGAAATAAACAAAAACAAAAAAGTTAAAACTGAGAAAAAGGATTCATTTGCTATTTTATTTTTCCCTGTAACTGAAGTCACGTACATTAACCACTTTAACTCAGTTAGCAAACAGACAAAATTATGGCATAGGACGAAATGTCGTTTTCTAACTGACTATATATAGCCGTCCTTTTGTCTATTCATGTCCTTGAAGAGGAAGTCGAATACAAAACAATTATTTTCATTTCTTGCATTCTACATGCAAATAACTTTGCGTATCCTTCTAAGCAATTTCAGGGAAACAGTAGAAATAAAATCAAATGATAGCAAAGAAAAATTCAAATTTTTAACAAAAATATGACAAAAAAGTTTTCTTTATATGAAAAGTTATGGCATATAAAAAAGACAAAGCAAACATTTGGCATAAACGTTGTTAAATTTTTGAAACATTTACGTAAATGTAACCAAACGTATTGTTTGCATAAACGATTTAATCGAATTCCAATGCAAATTTTATAAGAAAATTTTCATTTCCGCCTTAAAACACAAATACAGACGAAAAAACTTGAATACACATACTTTCAGATACTCTGACAAAGACAGAAGAAGTCACAGTAATATTAAGTAAACATATTTTGAAAAATAACGATGCTACTTTTGCAATTTAAAATAGGAAAAACGGTAAATATCGTTCTAACATGAAGTCAACTGCTTTCACTCTCTTTCCTTTTCTTTGCTTTTCGACGCTTGTGCATGTGTGTAGAGCCTTTACTTATGCGTGGCTATGTTTGTTTTCTAGGAAATCAGCATAAAGCTGGCTGTAATAAAAATACTTATTTTGTGTTTTTATTTTATATTTTTGTTGTTGTTGTTCAAACATAAAGAATTATTTGTAAAAAGTCTGGAATATTACATAATTAAATTACAATACATATTTGTATATTGAAACGAAAAGTTTGGCTCAAGTTCAACTCTGAGGCAACCCATTTAATTTTTCTAAATGATATAATTTTTATTAAAAAAAAATTTTTTTTTGGATAAATTCATAATTTTTTTTATTAGGAGAGTACTATTTCATTATTCATCAGACTACCAGAACGGACCAGTACTGACTTCGAGATCGCTACCCCATCTTATCAGGGTTCTTACAAACACTAATTAAACATTAAATAATAAATTACAATTTAAAAATATTTGATTCATTATACAATCAGATTTTGAAAGGATGTTATAACGATTAACGAATTTTAATGCAAAAAAAGTATATAAAACTTTGCATGATTTTAACTGACGTAGCTGAGTAGTGCAAAACAGGAAAAAGTATTTACATTTTTAAAACTCTGTAATGGACATTTTTTTTGTAATTCCTTATTTACAATCTATCCAATCAAGGATAGGTAAATTTGATATGGTGAAAAATATCACGTATTATGTTGAATTCCATTGAGAACAACATAAGGCAAAATATAGTTAGTTGATGTACATATTTATATATAATGTAAATGATGTACCTATGTATGCACTACAAAAGTAAAAATTATATACATACATAATTAAAAATTATAATAAAAAAAGTTAAAGCTAGTATTTATATAGGCAACATGTAAAATATTTAGTTTCTAAACGGCAAATCCAGAATGTCACGCCTTTTAAGTCTTCTTGTTTCTTCTGTGTCATCTAGTAGAGTTTTTTATTGGTACCTTTGCAGTGTCTCGATGTTTGAATTGCTGGCTGTACCCCAAAACTGAATGTCGTAAGTCCATACTGGTTTTAAAATTGTTTTATATATAAGAACCTAGTTTTGCAAGTTTAATTTTTCCGTTTTCTTATTTGACTGTTGTTTTTTTTTTTTTTTGTTTTAATATGAGTTTTCAATGTCAATCTCTTGTCAGTGATGATTCTCCGATATTTAACCGATTCTGTTTGTTTAGAAGAACGGCAGGACAATTACCATGTCGTAATGACCCTGTTGACTTTAATTTTCCATTTATTCAAACATATTTCTAGTTCATTTAGTTGCGTTTGTACTGCATTTGACGCATCAATCTGGCAATTGCAAGATGTTAAAATTGCAGTATTATGTGCGTATGTGGCGATTTAAAAGTTATCATTAACTAGCATTAACGGCCTTGTGGCACTCCAGATTTAATTTTATATATTTTAGAAATCTCTGTGTAACCTTAAACATAAAAACTTCTACCTGTTAATTAAGATTTTAACAGCAAATAAAAAGGTGTTGGAAGTATTTTTTTTAACTTAAACCATAAACCGGTTTGCCAAACTTTATCAAAAGCTTGTTGTACATCCAGAAATACTCCTGAACAATATCTTTTGTTTTCCAATGTATCTCGTATAAGTTAACGAAACAGATTTGTTGAATAATTTTTTTCTAACTGTATGGAATTTATATTCAATTTGTTACTTGTTACAAGTCGATTTTCTTTTATTAATATTTAGGATAGCCATAGCTTAAAAATATAAAAAAAAACATTAAAGAAATGCTCTTTAGAGTAAGAACTAGAATTTACACTCCTGTGATTATTCTTTTTTAAATTAATATTTATATTAGCTCTTTTGTTGTTTTTTTATTCATTCATTAATCAATTTGTAAGCTTAACTCAAACTCCTAATTCAAGTGATTTTCATTTTTAAAAAGAAGGTAAATAATCAACTTGTGTGTATTTTTTTCAAATCCATACATTAAAGATGCACGATTTAACCCAATTCTGATTTCGTTTTTATGAATTCAGATTGTTTGTTAAATGCTTTTAATACAAAAATATTTAATTTGTTATGGCTTCGGCTCGATACCTTTATTTTAAAATCAAAATATTTTATTTAACCCTTTCGGACCCAAAGTTTCTTATAAGCAACTTTGATTTTAAGCACCGTTATATTTAAAACATTCTAAACAAATTCATAAAAAAACACATAGAGTACGTTGAATAGGGTTCTTAGAATTAAAAAACAACAAAAAAATATCCGCAGTATCGCGATGAACACAGTTTTGATACATTATTCAGTGTGAACTCCAGAGAAACGCAGGTTGCGAAAGTTTAGTGCACAAACTAAAAGAAAAATAAAAATACTAAGAAAATATAATTAAAAAGAAAAACAGTTTTAACAATTAAAAGTGAAATAAAAAAAACTGAAATAAAAATAAATTAAAAAAATTGCATATTAGAAGAGCTATAATTTTTATTTATTGAAGTTGCAACTTTAGGCAACGGTGGTACAAAAAAGTTAAGGATTTTGATTGGGACGAATCTTCTGAAGAGGAGTGCGAAGATAATGAAGCAGAGTTTTTGGATAACAGTTTCAAGGAAATTTTTGAGAAAGGTAAGGAAATTGAGATAGATTTATTGGATGGTGTCGCGTGTGAAACACATACTATGGAAGCGTTTTCAAAGGTTCTTGTGCGTTTTGTAGTGGAAAAATAGATTTGTCGACGTTGCGATGGCGAAAAACCACTTCGATGCAAAGAACATACCATGGCAAAAGTGTTTGGGAAATATTCAGATAGTGAAAAGTCCAAAAGATTATTTCAATTCGTTTATATGCACTTCAAGACATGAAATCAAAATGAAATTTTTATTGTATGTAAAAATAATATAAAAGACAATGATTCATTTTTGTCGAAACTTGAAATAAAATTTAACATCTAGACCTTCTCCAGATCCACCATGATCTTGCAGCAGAGGTGTTCCCATTGTATTCCGTTAAGTAGTTAAATAACAATCACTTAACCAGTCCTGAAAGTAACAAAAGCTTTTGAATACTTGATAATTTATTGGGGCAAATGAAAATTTAAAGCTACCAATCAATTTAAGCCCTGATTCACTTAGTCGAACAGAAACGTCTTATCTGAAAAAAAACTAACAGCCGCATTAATATTGATGAAATTTACATTCTCAATGTACTGCAAAATGCATATTAAGCTTGTGCACTAGTTGTGCAGGAGTCTATTTATAATACTTTTCTATCCACTGCCTAACAATATGTGTACGATGTCTGTATTAGTGAAAGCACATTGAGTTTTTAAAATAAATATCGTATGTTGAAAGGAATTGTTTGGCTCACGTTCAAATCTAAGTTTACACTTTTTTTTAATTTTTAAGAAATTATCTAGCAGAACGGATCAGTACTGATTTTGGGGTCGCTACACCAACATTTTTTTTTAATTTTTTATAAAATATTTAGAAAGGAAATAGATAGGCACAGAATTATTTCTAAGGAATCCACATGAATAAATTTTCGTGGTATCACAAAATCACTGTATCATCTAAATAGTTATAATACAATTTATACAAGGAAACGAGTGATCAAAGTCACACAAACACAAAAATATTTTCTATGACGCATTTTTTTAAGGAATTAAACATGTGTTTTAGTGATATTCCAATTCAATTAAATCTGTGACAAGCATATTTTCCCTGAGTTGAAAATTCAGACGCCTTTACCAAGCGCAATTTATCAAATTATTATTACAGGAATTTTTTTAATTCATAACAGAATAATTTTAGGAAAAATAAATAACTTAATGTTTTTCATAAATATGCATTTCTTTAAATAAAAACAAGAAGAAACATATGGTATTATTATATTTTTTTAATTTTCCTGTAAATTTTTTCTTTCTTGTCTTTTCTAATGAAATTAATTAAAAAGCTTAAATTTTACACAGAACACATTAACATTTCTTCAAGAGAAACTTTTCATTTTACGTAAAAAAGGGGCCAGTAATAATTTTAATATGAAAGAAATCAAGCAAAAAAAAAACGCACCTTATTTTTTAAGGACCAAACGCAAACGTTGAGACAGTTTTTATGTTCAAGTATTGAAAATAAATGAAGTGAAAACATTTCCTTAAAAAACAACTTGTTCAAAATTAGCGAGTTATGTAAAGTATTTGATTACATCTATTGTACCAGTATAAAAATATTAAGAACATTTAAAATAAAAGAAGGAATTAAATGAACTTAGCTTAAGGGATGAAAAGGAAAATGTGTTTTTTTTAATGGAATTAAGACTGGCATTACATGAAGAATTACACTTTTGACAATATCGTATAAAATCTAGAAATAACAAAAAAAATCAATTGTTACAGTATTTTAAATTTTCAATCAATTGTTGTTTGATGTTCCCAAGTAATTCAATAATAAAAGAAAAATCAGTTTCAATGCCATGTATAAATACTTCGCACAGTACGTTTTCAACCATTAAGCCGATCTCTGAATACTACGCTGCAATAACTCCTGATTGCAGACAATGAGTTTTTACATGATATCAATGAAATATCTCATTGACGTTTCGCTAACGAAGACTTCAGTAAATACATACATAGATAACATTTGCCAACCCCAAACAACGCGAGGCTGAATCATCAATGTTTGGGCTCTATAATCACTTGACGATGTGCTCGTGCATGCCCAAGAAAAGCAATGCAGTTGCAATGTTGTCCACTAATCATTATAGAACAGAAACGGGCAGTCCTAAGAAGAAGCCATTGCTTATATAAAACTACAAGAAAACAAAAGGTGGATTGTCCGAATTTAGTAACAAGCCGGCCCACAAATAGATGGTATTTAGATTTCTATTATAATATTGTAGACATTGATGCATACGGCGACAACAACACTTACCTGAAGGCATCTACAAGACGCGATGGGGTGTTTCTCCATTAGCTAAGCGAGCAACTATGCAAGCGGGAAATGGTGAGAAGGGCGAATAACAGCAGAATATTCAGTTGGTTTTCAACGCGCAACGCTATCGAAGCCATGAGCCCATCGGAGTTGTGGATGCTGAAGCACTTAAAGCGGGGGAACATGATAGCACCGGCTGCCGGAAAGTGAAGGGGAATTTGCTATATCTGTTGGAAACGATGAGCTACTCGTAAAGCATGAAAATTATGCAGCAAGCCAGTGTGCGCAGAGCATTCCAAAGACTTGCCGCAATGCAAAAGATGTATTTGAATTTTAGTCATTTTAATTGCAAATAATTATATAACAATTATATAAGCTGAAACAAGCTATACTATAATTTTCAATCATATCATTATATTTGCATGCGTTTTACTTTGGAATTTTGTAAATGGGCTTTAAAAAAATAAATTTTCTTTTCCTTTTTATCAAAAAAACTACTATGCAAAGTTATCTTAAGACAAAAATTTTGCCTCGTAAGTGATGATAAAATAACTGCTAATAAATTCACTATTTCAATAAATCATTATAATGCAAATTTTCTATAAAAAGGTCAAAACACAAAACATACCCAGGTATGTTGACGGTAACATAAAGGTTATGAATGAAATGTAATATTTTCATTGTCTTAATGATATTACTTCACATGGGCGTCACAGAAACAGTCCCCTAACAAAATTTTTTTTGGCTGCGAATAAGTAATTTTAGAATTCTGTTATATTCATCGTTTTTTTTAGAAACGTTAAAAATTACGAAAACGCATTTTAGCTTTTAAAGTTACTTCCGCTTTTTGTAGCGTACGTCACAAAATTTTGCGTTCAATTATTTCGCAACAAATACTTGCTAAAATTTTTTTTTTATATCATACGAAAGTACACTTATATACCTTTAACCACCATGCAAAAGTTTAAGGTACCTGTTTTGAAATACCAAAAAATCCGTATATATTAATGTGAAAACATTAACAAATGTAGCGTTTGTCACGCAGTATTTGCCCATATCCAAAATTTTTATGATTCATAAGTTTAATGAAACATTTTGTTCTAAAGTTAAAGTTCTATAAGTTTAATTCATGAAAATTGTTAATATGCTCAATGATATTAAAACTAGATTATTTGTTTTTCTTTCATTATTTGAAGTATTGTGCTTTTCTACGAACTTAATTAAGAAAAAATATACATAAATTTTACAACTTTACAATAACCAAATAACCCATACTGATGGTAAGTTACTGCATTATATATCGAATGAAACCCCATACAAAATTTTTTGAATTTCAATGGAAATTTTGTTCGACATCAAATGGCGTAATTTCCCCTGCTCTCTAGATTTCTCAGTATTTGAAGATTATTAAATTGTATAAATTAAATATTTCCCTTTTTATTTATGGCCTCATCCTTATATGTATTATGAATAGATAAGGTAATATGAATAGGAAAACATTTTGAACTAAGCAACTTCTAAATAAATTAAATTAAAAATATAATTCGCTTAAACAATTTTCTTTAACCTTCGCTTTACCAAAGATTGTTATGTACGTCGCTTACTAATACCCAACAACAACCTTAAGTTCTCTCAAAGTACAATGAAAATTGGTTATAACGAACTCCATGGGACCAAAAAATAATACTTCCCTATTAAAAATTTCATAATAAACATAGTTCTACGCAAAATTGAATTAAATTTTTATATGGACTTGTTTGCTGTTTTTTAATCACAATGTACACATATACATATGTATAAATACTCGTACGTATATATGAGCTAACTATGCCATAAAAATCTTGTGTGCATGTGACTCCCAAACGTTTTATCCCCTTCAAAGACAAATCTATACAGGAAGAGTAAACAATCTAAGAGACACTAATCAAGGTAAACGTGTTGTAAAGGAGCTAGTAACAATGAATGAAAACACTAGAAAAAATGTTAACATTGAGAATTTTTTCAATACTCTTTCAATAGCCAAATAACTGGCATCTAGGAAAATGTTCGTCGTAGGCACAGTCAAGAAAAATAAAAGTATATTCCGGAAGAGATTAAGACGACTTGTAACCGCGAAGTAACTTCAAGTTTATTTGTTTTTTTCGAATGCGCAACGTTGGTTTTCTATGTGCCGGCTAAAAATAAATCTGTTGTATTAATGCACAAAGATTAAAATATATATTTGTACCCACCTGGGTGGATATTGGAAAACTATGAAGAAAAATGAAAAAATTTAAAAAAAAATGTGAAAAATATTTAAAATTCGATCATATTTTTACAAAATTGTGAAGAACTTCACAATTTGTTCAGTGAGTCAAAATTTCCTTATATCGAAGGAACATTAAGAAAGTTATTAAAGAAACAAAACCGAAATGATCACCCGGTTGGGTATTGGTAAAGCGAAGGTAAATACAATAAACTATGAAAAACTTATGAGCAAAGCTAGTAAAATTTAATGTATTCTGCTCGCTTTATTGGGGAAAACTTTTGATGTTAATGAATATAATCTAATAAAATTTATGAAACGGTTTAATATTCTAACGGAATGATTTTTATTTCGGTGTATTTGTGTTTTTTTTTTGTTGGAAATTGTAATAAATGCTAATTTTTTTATTTATCTTTTGTTGCAACGTGGTCATATCTCAAAAAACTAATTTTTGGGTTAAGAATGCAGACATATTCATCGTATCGCTCTTCATTTTGTATAAACAATGTACACAAACATATGGTTTACTCACCTCTTGAGGGGAGAATATTTTATTATTCTTTCATTAATGTGTGTGTAATTAGAAACTTTAAACTCGTTTTCTGACGAACTAATTTTTTTAGATATGACTACGTTGCAATAAAGGAACGATATGTTATCATTGAGCATAAAAACATATTGAAGATTTTATTTAACTGTTAATAACAATTTTAATACATCAATCTATATAAAAAAAATCATCTTATCTAGCTGAACTAAGTAGAAAATATTTTCTCTTAAACTCGTTATTTCTTAAAGACTCTTAAAACTTACAATAATCGCAATAATCATAAGAACTAAATAAACTATTTTATTGCAATTATTATGCGATTGATAGGAAAACTATATAAAAAGGAAAACCCCCAAAAGAAATCAATTGCACTAATTATCAAATGCCATCATAAATATTTTAATAGTGCAAAGAAATACTTGCACAACTTTGCAAATAAAAATCTTATTACAGTTTAATAAGTTTTTATGTGTTTTGTTCACTATTATATTTTCTAGCTGTAAGAAAACAAAATGGTAAAAAATTTACTCCCTGCTTAGTGTTTTTTTCCAACTACAAGTAAAACAGCGTAGGCGGTGGCACAAGAAGTGTCACCCAAAACTTTAGTTATGCTTGAAAAAAAAAACAGTTAAAAATTTATAAAGGACCCAACAAAACTTTTCCTTAACATTTTTTTGTTCGCAACTGACCATAAGGTAAGAGGGCACAAATGGAGCAAATGAAAATGAGCGGAGAAAAAAATCAAATAACAATAAAATTTGTAAATTGCAGACGACGAGCAAATGAACAAGTTTAAGAAATAAATGCAATTTCAAACATTATTGAACAATTCAATAATTTCTGTTCGATTGTTGATTGAAGAGTTAAAGTTTTAAGAGTGGGCAAAAACGAGTTGAAAAAAATATATATATAGAGAAAAATGAAGAACTAGTAAATGGCACGAACAACTGGCGAATTATTTTCAACTAAATGACATCTTGTTCAAAATGAAAACTTTTAATGGCGGCAAACTATTTGAACACAAATTTGTTAACGAATTACAAGTGAAGAAAGAAAGTTGGAATTTGTGGCAATTACAATATTGCAGGAAGGTGGCGCTCATTAGAAAAAATAAGGAACTCTGAAAGCACCTGCCTACAAAACAAAGCAAAGCGTCTATAAATTGAGTTTCTTAAGGATAATCTTTCATCTTAAACTTTGTTAATAATTTTCATAACTCGTAATTATATGAAATAAAAATTTCAGCTCTACTATAATTATATACTTTAAAATTTAAAGTATTCAATGTTAATATGAATGCACCCTGTACTAAAGTTTCTGATTATTTACAAATAAACTAATAATTTTCTTATTGTTCGAGATTTTCTACCAATTAAATTTCAATAAATTTTAATTTGTTTTGTACTTTTCAATAGAGCTTTTTAAGGCTTAACCCGTAATAATTTTCTTCAAAGGAACTTTGTTCATACTCGTATAAACAGACATACACACATTCATACATTTTGATGTTAAATATCCTTGCAAGCAGTTAATTGTAACTTCTCCAATTTTGTTATCATATTTAGTTTTGTAGAAAACTTTAAAGACAATTTTTTGTTGTATCAAAGTTTCAAGGACCTTTAATTGATATACAAGAACAAAATGAAAATGTATGCACCGATTTCCAGCAAAAAAGAGCTTCCAAAATTTCAGGAGAACTTGCGATACGGAAGTAATACAAGTTTGGATCATCTCTAATGATCTTTACATGGGAAGTTCGTTTTTTCTACGTATATTCAATGGATTTGAAGTCGTGTTCAGAATGTTAAGAGAAATGATTTGTTATATTTGTTAATTGCCTAGTGCATGGTATATTTGAATTTTAAAGGCGGCACTAGTTTTGTTTAATTTTTATTTACATATACAGTAAAATTTCATAGATTTTCCATTTTAATGGTACGAGTTAACATGTACCCACGTAAATGACTTTGAGAGTTAAGTGCTGAGATATTTTTTTTAATCTACACAAAGTTCGCTAATTTATTTATTTTTTCATTAAAACCAAACCCACTTCAAAAAGGTGACTTTGATATATTTCATTATCATACTATTTCGTGTTAAGAGTGCCATCATATCTTTGAATTTTTAGTTAAAATAATTCTTATTACCTTTTTTGTCGCACGAATTCTTTGTTCTTTCCTTTTTAATTTTCTCACGAAAATTCTATTTTTATAATTCTAGCCTTTTAGTGTAACACACTTTTGATTGTAATTAAACTTTTACTTTGATTTTCGAACTTCTCCAGACATAAGACTTAAAGAATATATTTTGTCTATGAGAGTATTCCAAACCAAACTTCAATTAGTTTGACCTAAGAAAATATCTCCAAAGTGATTCATACATTTGCAATAAACGCAATTGTCCAAATTATTCATTTTGTATCATGAGATCACCATTATGGTGCAGTAGGAGAAGTGGCCCAATATATTGGCAAAAATAAAAAATAAATTTAATTTCTATTGCGAAAATAAATGCGCTATATTGTATTTTCAAGTATTGTGACACTTATAGAAAAGTTCAGAGACAAACAATGTGATATTCAATGATACTAATTATATTGTCTAGACCGCAAAGGTCAATCATTTTAATCGAATAAACACTTTTTTCAGGAAAATATTTTTTAACAGTTTTCATGAACAATATAATTAACATAAACAATAAATACTTTTTAAATATTTTTTTCAACGCTACAGCATGTACACAAATTGCTTGCTTTCTAATCTTTAATAAATAACTTTGTTTTGCAATCAAAAAACATTTGATCTTTAACTTAACTTAACTATCAAAGCCGTTAAAATAACAATAATAAAAATCCTAAATAGCCTGAAGGTCATGCAAAATAGATATAATTTCTTTAATGCTATAAATTTCTTTATATTATTTTCAAACATTAGCATTTGTTTCTAACTCATGTTTTATACAAAGACAACAATAACCCACAAGCTACAAAAGCAGTAACATCTAAAGGCACACAAATTTATATCTAGTATGCAGTTCGGCCTGAATTTAAGACTGTCATAAGAAGTACGTGTAAAAACAACTACAGTGAATCACAGCGAAATTGGCCCACCACAAAAAACTTTAATTTTATATATAAGGAATAAGTAAATTTTATATATGTATAACTTTAATATTTGTTAAAAATAAATAAAATATTAAAATATTTTTACTTTAAAATAAATTTTATTTATTATTCTCTATATGAACTTAAAATTGTTTAAATTGCAAAACTGGCACATTGAAATTAATTAGTGAAAACAAAAGCATTACAAATTTCAGCTCACAATGAAATCGGCCCACCAAATTTTTAGTCACAAGAGATCAGATTTTTTAGCACTTTGTTGGGAATAATTTTTTGTGTACTAACAGACTTAAGATGATTAGGAATAGATTCCACTAGCCTTTTTGTATAATCTGGAAAATTTACCCATTCCTCTCCTAAAGCCGCTTTGAGTTCGTTCACATTAGGAATTTTATGCTTTCGCACTTCTATCTCCAGCTTATGCCAATTTTTTAAAATCATATTCAGGTCTGTTAATTGTGGTGGAGTTTTGATAAATCTTGGGCAGTTACTCAATAACAATTCTTTTACTATTCGTTGTCCTGGTAAAAAAAAGCACATTGCTTCATGTTCTTTCTTAAAACTGTTAAATACTGAATTTTATCCTGCCGCAGAGCACGCACCCCATACCATAACGTGACAACCACCATGTTTTTAACTGTAGGCCTTAAGTGTTTGGGATTTAACTCTTCATTGCGCTTTCTCTACACATTAATCATACCGTCCGAACCAAAAATATTAAATTT
Organism: Gymnocheta viridis; assembly: GCA_956483585.1. NCBI lineage: Eukaryota > Metazoa > Arthropoda > Insecta > Diptera > Tachinidae > Gymnocheta > Gymnocheta viridis. The sequence goes on from OY101440.1 coordinate 7,725,732, forward strand.
TTAGTCATCTACAAATAAAACGTGCTTTCAAAACACAAAAATCCTTCATCAAATAGGTGTGGCCAATCTCGATAGTTTTTTATTTTTTGCGCTCACGAAAGGTTTTTTTTGAGCAATTCTTCCATTAAATCCATCTTTTCTGAGCACTCTTCGTATGGTTTCGGGATTGCAACTTATATTTAAGTGCTCTTGAACCATATCTCTAATGTTTAGGGCGCTTAACCTTGGATTATTTATGGACTTTCGGAGTAACCAACGTTCATACCTGCCAGAGAAAGTTATTTTGGGACTGATTATTTGTTTGCTGGCAATTTTTTTTCTTCGTTAAACCTTTTAATAATATTTTCAACGTTCCAAGTGCTATTTTGACAATATCTGCTATTTACCGCTGTCTTTTTCTATCTTTGTAATAGACAATAAATGGACAATAAATAATCTTCTTACTTCAATTGTAGTATGACGACCCATCTTCTTAAAAATTCGTTTAATTGTGATTTAATGATTTTGGATCAATGGCCAAACAAATAAAAACAAACTAAATTTTGAAAAAATCAACTCTTTTTTTCATTTCAACATTAACATTATATGAGTGAGTTTTTTTAAATGGGCCCATGGTAGAATAATACAGGTAATAGCGAAGCGTTAACGGACTTTTTTTTGGGTTCGTCAAAATTTTATTATGTACTAAAAGAGCACACTTTAACTTTTGTTTCAAATGCGAATAAGAAAAGGAAAAGAAACAAAATTCTTTATAGAATAGAAAATGCAACCAAACACGTATATGAATATACAATTTCTGCCATTTTTCTTTTGTGCTTTTTGACAGCTTCGTACCTAAAACATATTGATGTTGTAGCCTCGACACTACCTGTAATATTCTACCATGAATGAGCCATTTTCACTGTGAGATAAAAAATTAACATTTTCTCTTTAACCAGCTTTCTCAGTTTTGGAGATTTTTTGGGGATAACAAATTAGCTATTTTGTGGAATTTGGGGAATGAAAAATCGCAAATCGCTTAATATAGAAAGGACGTATCTCGATTTTTTTACTAAGCGCCGTTTTTAATCTTCTCTGACATTATAATTTCAAATAGACAAGAAAAGCTTAGAATCGCAATTTAAAAGAAATCAAGATACGTCCTTTCTATAAAAGTAATATGATTTCTTTTATCACTAACTATACTAGCTTTTCAAATATATGCGTATCAGCAAACGGGAATTTACTTGAGAAGTTTCCCAACCTGTATTTTCGATATTTTTTTTGCACACAGTTCTTATGGGAATGTGAAATTCTAGCGGATCAATACCACACTTTAAATGGGAATTTTTAATTCCAATAGAATAGTTTAAAAAAACATGAGTTCACTTAAGTAAAACATTATAATGCGAGCCCTAAGTAAAGGGGTTGTTGCATATACTCGTATGTATCAGTAGTGCTAATCTAACCCTTAACAAGAGGTTGGGGAAACACAAATGAAAACAACAATATATTTTGTTTTGAATTACAATAACAATAACATAATATATAAAACAACAAAAACGAAAAGAGATATGATACGTAAGGGAACATTTATATAGGATTAATATTATATAGGAAATATTAATAAGGATTGTTTTATCAATCCATTTGTGTGTAGAAAGTTCCCATGAATTCGTATGCAATTCCAAATCTTGTTGTTTTTGAAAAATAAATTGTATGAAAAATCCCAAAACTTATGCTGCGTCCAGCAACTTGAGTCATGCAAGTATGAAATTGCATATTATCAATTTAAAGAAATATATATGTACTTAACCACACTTTCTGACACCATGCACTGTTGTTAGATTTTGATTAATTCTATCTTTATAATAACCTTTCTCGTAAAACTGGAAGTTTAATTAAGTAGGGTTTAAAATCTTAAAAACTATAATAGACCACCTACTCATTAAATATGGCAGTATTGTTGTTGTACAGTAAATAAATTATTAAATAAATAAATATGAGATACAAATTACGTTTTGAAATGCATTTGCTTTAAAAGTGTTATTACCAGGCTATTTTAAAATACCATGAAAACTTTTTAAGAAAGCGTTGAAAATAGCACAATGAAGGCATAAAATAAATCTAAATAAAAATATTAACATTAATGTTCGGAATGATATCTAAACTGGCACCAACATGCGTGAAAAATAGTAAAAAGAAGCTGTAAAACAAATCTAAAAAATATTATTATTTAGTACAATTTAGATTGCACAGTACAATCACGTGCTTTTTATATGTTTAAACAGCAATCAAATTTTATTGTCACACAAAACAGTTGAATGAAAATAAAAATTCGACATCAGTAAAAGTTACTGAAACAAATTTGAATTGTTTTGTTAAATTCATGAACAATTTTCTTTTGTACGCATCTTGAATGCATATTTACATCTCCGGTTAATGTAATTTATTTCAAATAAATTTATGTGTTTAAAATACAAATACAAAATTTTTAGAATATTTAAATTAATTTCTTTTTGAAACATCTTCAAAATGTATTTTATGTTTTATTTGAAAATGTTTAAATGCGTAATTAAACATGGAAAGAAAATTGCAAAATTAATAATTATGAAGTGTAAGACTGCAGAGAAACTAAAAAAATTGGAAATTCGCTAGAAATTACTATATTGAGAATAAGCCACAAAAATTTTTAAAAAAACTATATTCTACAAAATGCAAATGTTAGAAAAAAAAACGCTAATGACTATTGGTAAAAAAATTTAAACACTACAAAGAGTTCAAGAACTTGAAAAAAATCAAGTCTATGAGAAAAATTGCGAAAATTTGCAAGAATTGGAAATTAGACACAAATTTAATTTGAGATCGCTGAGACCATACAGAATACCAAAATTTCCAAAGAATAAAATAAATTGCAAGATTGGTGTTGAGAATTAAACAATTATTTGAATAAAATATTTTCAAACACATATTTGAAATATTGTATTGCAAACACATTTACTAAAACCTATTATTATTAGTTTTCCCAAAATTGTTGATAGATTTAAATTTTCCGAATTTGTGCAGTAAAGTGTTAGCATCTCGAAAGAAACAATTTGACAGCTAAAAATTTGGGTCTTGTAAAAATGAAGCGTTACGCGGTAGAACATCGTGCTTTCATTTTATTGAAAAATATCAAAAATAATAAAAACAACTAAAAACTATTTATTTTAAAGTGATTATTAATTGATGTTAAAATTTTCCCTTGTTCCTTTGGAATATTTTCTCATGTCCAATTCTTTCTGACTAAAAATCTTACGAATTTTATCCAAAATAATAATCACTTTGGATTAAAAAAAACTACTAACAACAAAATTATTCGAAAAATAATCATATTAAAAAAATATATTATATTTGTTTTTCAGGGTTTTCAATTTATACTAGTGGTCGAAATTCGACCGCCAGTTTTAGTTGCATTCATTTAAAAAGAAAAAACTACCTAACTACTTATTCCCTTCCCCATGGAAAAAACAATAAACGAAATAAAATTGCATATAATCACGCACATTTAAAAAAAATCTTGTTACTCATATAGATATGAATATCGGTGCTCTTAAACTCTCTAATTGCTTTGCTTAAGTTTTTACTTGAACCAATACTTACATAAATGAATACGTGTACGTGTATATACTTATCATTTGTAGTGGTGTCAAGTTTATGAGCCTTTTATTCCTCTAATACTGCACCGATTTAAATAATATATAGTCGGGTCACTAAAGCTTAACAATATTTACCATTTGTGCTAGTACGGTCTAAAACAATCATCTCCACTCAACAACTGTGTTATATAAAATTTCAAGTCACCATGTCTTCTGGCAAACCATGTTCCTATGTCAGATATCAGAGAGTATATCCACCTATCCTTGTCAATCGAAGTTGTAACGTGCTTGCAACGTAGTTAAACGCATATCCATCAAACCATTAGCCACATCTGTTGCGGCATGTATTGCGATGCGCCTGCATTTCGAATGACAGAAGCGGCCTCATTGCAGATAGTTCGGAATGGGTTACATACCCGTAGAACGGCCAGCCTATACACAGGAGATATCAGGTTTAGATATCGATGGTCACAAGTATAAAGGCCGCAACTCGTATTTTTTACGAAGTTTAGTTTTTCAGTGATTCCAATACATTCACACGGATACACCTTCTTCAAAAAATTTATTGCAATACTGTAAAAAATAACTCTTTTGCAAGCAGTTTTAGAATTTGTTTTATGCCTTCTCCTGTAAAGTTACAATTATTTGAGTAAGAGCCTCTCTACTTGAGACGAATGATATGTAGTGTATCTGAGTATAGGATAATGCATCTTTCTACTTTAGTAAGCAATTTCTTCTGAAAGCACTTTCGACCTCCAGTGCTTGGTATTATCCACGATAGCGCAGAGAAGATCTTTGATGCTTTAGAGCAAATATATTTCAAGTGCTCCTGAATGACATGTATCGATCACGAATCCAAGATAATTTAGATACACTTTGGATCCTATGGAACACGTTTCAACATTCAACCTCATGATTTTTCTAGTTTTACGACTACTTATCAGAACCGCTTCTGTTTTACGGTCAGTTAAAGATAGTCCCATAGATCTGAGCCAAGACTTACGACATGCATGCTGGCGCTTGTAGTGGATTTTGCCTCTAGTAATTCCTCTGCTTCACATACTAACGCTACGTCACCTGCAAACCCAACTGGGCAGCGGTTTTTACCACAGCATCCACCGTTGATGTAGAAAGAGTTATATAAAAGAATATATGTATGTATATACATATATATATCATATGTCGAATAGCATGTGCATGTGAATGTGTGCATATTAAAAGAAAAACTTTTTACTTTCAGTAATTTTATAGTGTACATACTATATATGTATGTACTTTGTATGCACAGAGGAGTATCAAAATAGCATTGCTTTACTAATGCCAATCCCAGCCACTGAACTCTTAACTCCTTTGTGACCACAAAAATCTTTCCATTCTTAAGCAGAATTTGTCTTATCCCAATTATTTTAATGCTGGCATGTATGTATGTAAATAGTTGTCTATCAAAAGTTTAAAAAAAAAAACTGTCTAGTATTTTCTTCTCCCTTTTTGAAAACAATGTCATTAACACCCCCTGATATTTGACATGCTAGTAAGCACACAAAAAAATATTTATAAGTAAATTTTATGTCAAATACTGTTGTATGTACATATGTATACATATAGCATGTATATAATTTTATGTAAAATACATAATTTTTATGCATATTTGCTGTAACAATGGCAATATAAGGTTGAGAATTGGCAGAGTTGTAATGCATACAAGCATAAACAATGATATTGTTAAATACACAAACCATCTTATATTCATATAAACATAATATTTGTTTTATTCTTTTCGCATTCAGATGTATGTATGCGTGTAAGAAGGAAAAAGATGAAAAATAGCACTTAAAATGTCACGTCTCAGGATTTTTGAGACATTTGAAATGACACTAAAAGAATAACATAAAAAATCAAAGTTTTTGAAGACACCCTTAAATAAAGTCAATACTATGCTCCAGACAGTAATCGATAATCGATGTAAATGTATGTATGTAAAATGTACATAGAAATATAATATTTTTTATGGAATGAAAGCAACTAAATAATCTCGACTTACCGCCAGTGAAACAAGTCAGTTACTTTTCACCTATTTCTCAGCGAAGAAATATAACTAAAATATTTTGTCTATTCTCGTTTTGTTTGAATTCGGCGCTTACTAGACAAACAGCAAAAGCAGAAGGAAGCATTTCATTGAATTCAAAAATGCAATTATTGCTTATTAATAAGTGAAGAAAACAAAAGTAATAAACTTTCACGAACGTATTTGTCCCATAATCGGTGAAAATATTTCTGCTTAGAAAGACATTTCGTTTTCTTCACATCCCAATACAAACGGCCACACAGTGATGCGAAGCCAAACAGTTTTTTGGTAGACCTCTTACTCAACTCCACCACCTTGCAAAAAAAATCGATTAGCGATTTCTAATTCAAAATATTAAATTTCCCATGTGAAATATTTCATACATGGATGAAAAATAAATTAAGAATATAAATTTCTTATTCTAAGGTATCTAAAACACCCGAGTGAGAATGGTTATATATGTGTATACCTCTTTTCCCCTTCTTTTCCAATCATATTAAACTCAAAGAAAGATTTTTGTTTGGCATCATTGCCTAAACAAGACATTAAATTACGTGCAATACAAATAAATTAAGTGTTATTTGATATCATTCTATTTTTAAACAAAGTATAGCCATGTCGAATTTTTGAAATAAACACCAACACATTTTAAAAACCTCCAACACATCATGTTTTTTATGAAAATTCTTGCAAAATGCATCAAGAGAGTAAAATATTGTATTCTCATCAATGTTAACTGGCACTAAAGAAAAATGTTAAAGGTAGATCTAAGATATGTCGCATGAATCAACAAAACAAGATTTGGTTCAAACCGATGTATCCGTTTAGAAGTCGTATAGCTATTTCGAGTTTTGCGCCCAAAATCTCTTACACTTTTTACAACAAACACTCATTTATATTCTATGATGACGTAGATGCGCAGTAGAAAATTTTGTTGTAAGACTGTTTTCTGGATTCATGGGATATGTCGGATAGTATCCAAATTATGCCAATTGATACTCTCAATGACAACACCATGTAAAAGTGACGGTTTCCATTGATATAAAACTCCAGAACTAGTACGGGTCGCTACCAATTGAGAGACTCTTATGTGACTTATGTGGTATGTCTTATATAGAAAAAAGGTAGTTGCTCATATACATATTTGATATCAGTTTCTTTAAAACCTGATATTATAAAGTTTCTTAAAAAAATAATAAAGTATACTGAAGGAGTTAAATTTTTTTTCCATTAAGGCAAGCAAATACACTTCAAATTCTAAAATGAACCAATTATTTTTTAAAGAAATGCAAATGTTTAAAAAAATACAAATTTTTACGAAAATAAACAACTTTGAAATCCGGAAAAAGCTTTTGTATATCAAACGAATGTGCAAAATATTTTCTGTGTGATAATAACATAAATTTTAATAATAACAAAAATAATATCAATCCTTAAGGTGGAGTTACATAAAACGCTTTTAACACGACAATGTTTTACAGACACGCGTTTTAGTGTGATGCGTAAATATTTGAACAACTTTCAACTTCCACGCGTTGTATACAATAGCTGCGTTCGAGCACTTTTACAGTAAAATGCAGTAAATGAGTAATTACTGAGTAAACGGAAAAACTTACTCTGGAAAAAATCTGTTGCCCAAAAAAGTGAACGAACGGAAAGATTGTAAATATTAGCAAGATTAAGGAAACAGCTAGCTGATAGCAAGTAAATCTATATTTACACTTTTCACTACTCAACACTTTATTGTTGGTAATCGATGCAATATTTATTATAACACGATTATTTTAAGAATATATAAACAAATTATTTGCTATAATCTTGTCCATATGTTTGTTTTTATTTTATTTAATTTTCCTAACTTGTGTCTGATTAAATTTATTCAAAAGCATATGATTATTTGTTTTTGACAAACTCCAAAGAATTAATATAACACTACGAAAACGGCTGTAAATGTTTTCTACAATATTTATTTCTTTTCAAAATGCATATACATTAGGCTGGATCACTGATATATGAGAAAAAATAAAAGTTCTCAATTCATATTCTATTAGCAATATTTTTTTGTCTTACGTTAAAACAAATAAAAATTGTTATGAAAAAGTTTAAAAAAGTCATACCTTGAGCCCGCGGCAGGGCTCCTAAGAATTAAGAAGTTTTGAAAAAAAAAAACATTTTTAAGTTTTAATATTTTATTTACCTTCAATTATTATTAATTAAAACTAAAAACATTTTTAATTAAACTCAAAAAAAATAAAACATTGATTCTTATACAACATAAAACAATAAAATCACAGTGAATTTTTGTTCAGAAAATCTTGTTTACTGTCAAATCTGGGCTTCTCTCGTCTTGATTCAAGTTTCGTCTGTATTAAATCTTCTCTTGATTTTTCTTCTGACACTAATTTCACAGCTCATTGCACCGCCTGAGTATGACATAGTAGCTGGGCGAAAATAAGATTGTCACTTTCTTGACACTCAACTCAACAATTCTATTTGCTTTTGTTAGCCTTCAATCATGGGATATTTTTTAGCTGAGCCATCGTGACAGTATCCACTTAGTTATTTCATAAAAATATTTTTTATCTGTACTTAAGCCCTCGAATTGTGTTCCCGGAAGCTGGCCTTCAATTCGGGTAATTCCTGCTGGGCTATGGATAGTTTCTCGAGAGCTTAAAAGTCGTTAGGAAACAGTAATAGGGAGATGGTTGTTATATAGTATTCAAAATTTAAGAAAATTAAACTAAAAATAAATTAATAATATTTTACAGAGATCTCATGCAAACAAAAATACCACATATTTACGCTATTAGAAGTCGATACGAGAGAATTTTTTTTACCCACACTAAATACACACATGTTTAACGAACGAATAGTTTAAACATAATTATTAATTTTTTATTGTTTTATTTCAATTTTTCTTTGCTTAAATAATTTTTGCATAAATTGTATACTTTTTGTTTTCTTACTTTTGTTTGTTTTGAATCGGTTTTTTTTTGTTTTACTTAATTTTACTACAAGAAATTTCTGCAGCAAATACTCAGCCATGAACTGTCACTTTACGCTCTCAGTTTGTGTTTTCATTTACTGTATTTTGGATAAACAGACGCATTTTAGTAAAATGCAGTAGAGTTCAGTAAAAATTTTTGAAAACTTTTGGGTAGTCGAATGCACCTAATAATAATAAAGATAGTTTTATTCCAAAAACGGAATAAATTAAGATTCTGATTTCGTCCGTAGAATTAAGAGGTAAAGTGTATATGTAGCTCTGAAAAAAAATAATTTATGATTTATAGTATTCTTTATTCGACTTGTACGTCGTTTTGGTGCTTAAGGTCCAATCTATATGAATCAATAAGTAATTTGTAATGAAATAAAAAAGTTTTAGTTTTATAACCCTTATGATCTTGATTTTACCAAACAAAGCAGAAGTCATTATATTTAATACTAATGCATGAAAATCAAATGACGCAAGAATGTATTAACCCCACAAGCTCGCAATAAATTTTCCCCAGACTTCCAAATCTTTATAAATATTATCAAATAATCACATTGTATTGTAAGATCCCTTTAATTCGTTCCCTTTAATTAAAATGTTTAATTGTCTTGTTAACAGGAGTTCTGCTGCAAACTAAAAGTCATTTAAACAAAATATTGTTGGTTTCCATAAAACCATAAAAAACAGCAGTAATTATAATAACCAAATCTATCTGTTGAAATAAAAATAATACGTATTTCTAATTTTTTATTTCTGCAAAATTGTTATATAAAAATCTTATTAACTAGACGAGTATACGAATACGGTTAATAAGCATTTTTTTGTTATACAGAAATTTTGGCGTAGTTAAGAAGAACTTCTTCTATTCTGTTTTATTTGTGCTGCTTTTATTACTATCGAAAGATATTAAAACACATTTTAGATTCTCCAATTTTTCAAACTCAAATTATTTAACAAATTTATTCTTGATCTAATGGTCCCACTCAAATTCTATGAAAGATTTCTATGGACAATAAAATAAATATTAAGACATAAAAGTTTACATGCAGAAAACATTTGAGAATAGTCTTACATTAAAATACAAATTAATATTAAAAAAAATAAAAAAATAAATATAAAGGAACATAAATGCAGAGTAAAAACAGAATGTAAGCCAAGAATTGCAATAAATACTCTCGAACATCATAATAAAAAAATTCATAAAACTCCTACAACTAAAAAAATGCAATAACTTTAACAAAAAGGTCATAAATAAGAATTGAAAATCATAAATATTGTATATTTGTTTATGCTGCCAACAAACATAAAAACTTTAACAGACTGCAGCCAAAAGATGCCCACCAGAAATACTGAATACGGAATTGCTGAACAAAAACCAAACGTTATGAACACCATAGGAGTGAGGAAACTTTAATATTAATGGTTGTGAATAAAGTTTATAAAAGGGTGCTTGCTTGGTGGCTGTCTGGATGATGCTTACAGAAATAGAGGTTAATAGTTGATATTAAAAATGAATAAAAATGTGCTGCAGCTTAAATCCCCTCTGGAGAGAGAAACGGAAATGTTTGTGTTAAAATCAAACGTATCTGCGTCATTAGGAACCAAGTATGTTTTGCTGATTTTACGATAATAAATCTTATGTATTGATTTACAGTCAAAAGAGAATCAGAGGTTCTAAGATACATATATTGTAGATTGTTAAAACAAATAATTCCATAAATAACAGTGTATATATCATAAGCCACACCTTAAATAGAAAAGGATCGTCAGGCAAACTTTATGAAACTAAAATTTCAAGCTGGACTTTGACATTAGTTTGGTCTCAGTACGACTGTAGAAAGATGTAATTTTAATAGAAGGGCAGTGACTATAAGTCATTGAGTCATTGACTTCAAAATAAGAAAGATACAACTATCACTAGAGAAGAATGGCTTACTTAGGCAAATCAATATTAAAAAAAAAATTCATGACAGATTTGTTGAAAAGCAAAATTAGGGGCACTAATTTATTAGTGCAGAGTCGGGATGGTTCAGTATTGCTTGCGGTAAAGATATGACGTAACTTTCACGTGTTTTATTATAACCCAAAGGCAGTTGCAGATGTATTTATTTGACCCATCTGTAAGACCAATGGTTAAGCCATAATGCGCAAAAATTTTTACTATACTCTCATCACATGAAAATGATTTTCTTACTTGTTTTTCTAAATTAATAGGAATTTTTAAGACAAACTAAAACTGGGAAGTCGTTTTCGGTTATCTGCAGAAACACCCAAAGTCTAAGCAGCAATCAAACCGGCAACATCGATTTAATTAGTAGTCTAACACACAACCCATTAGTGCACGACGGCATCGAAAGAATTTCACCGGCTCAGAGCTTTTTAATATCTCTTATATCAAATATAAAAAATATAAAATACAATACCAACACAATTTGCTTAACCCTGTTCTGCAAAAAAAAGAGTATTTGTAGTACCACAGCTATCAAACCATTGAAGATGAAATAAAATACGTTAAAGAAAAGAGTTTATAAATATAACAAACGCTTAACGCATAATTAAAAACTTGTAATGGTGCAAAAATTCGAATAATATGTTTTTTTTTCATTGCCGCTGTTGACTATTTATTTCGTGTCTTTTTTAACTTGTATTTTATTACAAGTATTATGCCTGGAAGCAAACAAAAAGTGCGTGTCAAGCATACTTTAATTTAACAACCGACTACAAGCATTTTTACAATGCTGACAAGAACATCAACAACACTTGAAGAAGGATGAGAGATGCTACAATTAAATGAAACCAGATGATAGTGATCAAAAATTATTACTTCACAAATAGCCGCAATTAATAATTTTGACAATTTGCGCGCAACGAAAACATTAAAACTAAAGTTTAAGAAGAAGAAAAAAAATAATTTGAACGTAACCGATTTAATTGTAAGAATAAAGTAATTTTCAAAAACTTTTGTTTGTTGAGGACTTTTTAGCTATTCTAAATACACGCATTTCATTGGTTCTAATGCCAAATCATCTGTAGACCTTAAACTATATATTTGAAATGTTTACAAAAGCTTTAAAAAATCCAACGAGAATTTAAAAAATTACAAAAGTATAAATAAGCATAGTAGGCTTTGATCAGCAGCAAGATCAAATTCAATACCACCATATTTACTCGTAGTTTAGTTTCAATTAAAACAAGTTTCACCGTTGTGTGCAGCTCTTCAAATTAATTTTTGTTTACAAATTACAATTTTTGACAAAGGGTTTGAATTTACACGAACAAAATTCCTTTTTTTTGTTGTATTTTTGTAGTTTATTGCCCTAATAATGCCACCTGTTTATTTCATCATGATATGCAACATCGAAACAGTGATGGGAGTTCAATGTGTCCAAAGTATTTCTAAATGTGTGGAAGAATAGAATAGTACCAAAACATTATTTTATACTTATTAGATTAAATTTTAGCTTTATTTTTATTATTATTATTATTATTGTTGTTGGTCTTATTACGGCCGTATTCATAAAAAAAATTTTTATTTAAAATGTATTTAAAAGAAAATTTTTTATGAAAAATATGTCTTAAAATACATTTCAAATACAAATTTTTCTTTATGAATACGGCACATATTATTTACAAATAATTTATTTTTGCCGTTGTTGTTGGTATTATTATCTAAAAATCATTTTACATACCCATGTTTGTATTATAGTATGTTCTCGTATACACGTACATTCATATATACTTACAAATGTTCAATATTGATTTAGAAACCTAAATTTATTAAATAAACGAGTACCAGTACACATGCCATGGTAGTATTATAGGTAGTGTCGAAGCTACAGCAACAATGCTTTTTATTATTTTTAGGTTCGAAGTTGTCAAAAAGTACAAAATGAAAATGGCAAAAAATTTTATATTCACATGTGTGTTTGTTTGCATTTTCTGTTCTATAAAGAATTTTGTTTCTTTACCTTTTCTTATTTGCATTTGAAACAAATGTTCAAGTGTGTTATTTTAGTAGTGTGGGTGTATGTTAATAAAACATAAACAAATTTTGACAGATACGAACCCAAAAAAAAAAACATTTTTCACGTAAAATCGTAATAAAATTCTATTTTCTACAGGTTGGTATGTTACGGTCAAGTGACATTTCGGTCAAGTAAGCTTTTTTATGTAACAGATACGATCAGCTGACATGACATTTACGGATCTACATTTCCGGTCGGCTAAAAAGGCCTTTAATTGTGTTTTACTGTCGAAAAAAACTTTAGCTTAATATTTTTAATTAAATAGAAAAAATCATTAAATTTAATTTAAAATCGATGACCAGGTTAATTATACGACATTCCAATTTGGGTAGCGCTGCCACTCTCCAAAGGTTCAAACGTTGTAAGATTTTGAGGTTGTGTATTTTAATAATTGAAAGACATTAAGTTCTTTTCAACAAATATCCAACTTTTCAGAGAAAACAAAAAATATTTTTGTTGCAACATTTTTACAAACTATGTTGCATATTTTGTTATTTACTTTACATATTTCGTTGATTATTTTAGTTTTTTATTAACTCTACTAATGGTTGTGGTAGTTTCGTTTTTTTTTAACATGAAACTAACCAATTAGTGAGCATGCTTGTGGCAAATATTTCAGAAATATTTACAAGAATGTATTATTAATGAGTTTATGACAGTTTCGGTTCATGTTGAATAGACTTTTGCGGATTGTTATTTATTTTTTAAGAGAAAATGTTAACGTTAGGCTATAAAAACGCTGCCATGCGAGGACATGTTCCATGTGTTTGAAGTCAAATACTTAACTCGCCCCAAAGAGGTATTTTTGTGGCAAAAAAAGCATTTTTTCAACTACAAAATTTAAAAAGTTGAAGTGATGCAGTTTTAAGGAGATGAATTTCACTTGCTAAAATCAATAATTTGTTCTTGCAAAAAGTAATACTTTGTAATAGAAAAAATTTAGTGAAGTCACTTAAAAATTGTACAGCGAAAACTGATGCATCAATTTTACGTACACATAAAATAATTTTGTTGCTTACACTTCAATGGCTTATCAATAAAAAAGTTTTATTTCTATAAAGCAAGCGGTTCAGTAGATATACGCGAATCAAAATGGTTTCATAAAACGCATCACTTGAAGTTTTTGCAACGGCTAGATTCGTCTTATTGCCATACAAAACTGTTAAATTAAAGTCAATTTTCTCAATTTAAGTGAACAAATCCAACGACTTTTACTGATCGCTACACAAAGTTGTAAATTTTCAGAAAAAAAACAAAGAAAATTTAAATGCCAATTAGCAATTATATATGTTGCAATCTTATAGGATTCTAGTTTTTACTGATAAGTACCAATCAATCACTATTAATGATTGACAGTAAAACAACGAAAATGCATATAGAAATTATACAAACGAACTCAAATGAATTGATAAACAAAACCATTTCAGTTGGGAAATGACGGAGTGGAACGATATTATCAAACGTACTTGAAAGAGTGAGTTCGTTTATTGTTTCTTTTAGTAAAATGATCACATATATATATATCTATATATCTAGATTTTTTCTAAAAATTGCAAAAGAACTTTAACTGATTCTAATGCTGTACATCGCTTGTCTACATTTCCTGATCCTTTCATAAGTAGAATAAGACGTCAATATATTTTGGAACGAGATGGTGTGGTTAAAGAAATGATAGTTCATGAGTAGTGTGTATTCTTAATCCTGCGTGACGGAGATGTGACCGGAACACCACAGATAGTCTACGCAATACAAGTACGAAATGTTAAGCAGATTTTATTTAATTTGAAATTTTTAAAGAAAAGACATATGCGACGAACATGAATTTTGTGCTCGGTTAACTCATATATGCGATCCAAATGTTTAAAAATCTTAATTTTTGTAAACTAGTTGTGGCAATTTTTTAAAGAACTTTTTTGCAAATCGTTTCAATGTACAATTATGAACCAAATTTGTTAAAAAAAACACTTAGCTTATGTTGCAGATTAATTATGCTGGTGAGTAATTAAGACGAAAAAAATAAAATCTGTCAGCTAAAATAATGTTCCTTGGAAACACCTCATGTTTGGCACCAGGGTCCACTTTAATAATGAGACAAAACTGGCGTCCTAAACCCCAATTTAAATTCTTAAGAATCTAATTTAACAGTTTAGTTCATGAAATAATATTACGCAGATTAACGTATATTTTGTGTTATAAGATTTAAGCTAAATTCGCTTTTTAAAAAGACCAGAAAAAGCTAAATCACCCAAAAATAGAACCTAGAAAAAAGCTACAAAGTTTTTGAAAACAATTCACTCCAAGTACTTAAACAAAAAAAAACAAATAGAAGTCTACATATTTTTTAATTCATATAAGTCGTTATGTATTGTATATCAGGTATTTCTATTGACTTCAATACAGTATTGGATCAAAAAAATAACAGGATATCTGCATTTAGGCATGATATAATGATTATTACATCATTATTTAAATATATCCAAATAGTATATCTGTCTTAAGGAAACCAATAAAATATATACTATATATATATACACTTATATATTTAATATATTATATACTTTTATGTGCATTTATTACTTATGCACATAAGTGGCATTACAATTTCCTCACCGCCAGTAGAATAGAAATCATTATTAGCATAAATATCACGAGTCTACTAATTTTATTAAATCACCGGAAATTACTAAATCATGGCAACATATGTATCTGTAACCTTTTAAAAGAACACTTTAGTTATAGTACGATTTCTTTCTAGAGTTTTAATTATTTCCATGGTACTAAAAAGTTTTTCAACGTCAGCGTTACTGAAAGGTAATACTACGGGGTTGTCCAATAAGACGTTTCATTCTCAATACCCCGCCTTTTTAACGGTTGTCATGACTCAACTTGTACCTACATTGAAATTAATAAAATGCACGGTTACAGTTCGCAAAACTAAAGCATTTTTGCGTCGTCGTGGAAAACCTTCTGAGCAATTGTAAAACTGGTGGAAAAAATTGAGAACTTGAGACAAATCACTGAGGAGAAAACTCGTGTACGTCGCTCAACTGAGACTATTGCTGTTGTAAGCCATAGTGTTGGCAAATTCCACATTTCTTCATATCTCGTCGATTTTTGGAATCGGGCATTCCGCCAACTACACGTGAAAAGTATCCTCATCGCGTGAGTTCATTATGAATGCGATATTCTCCTCTTTACAATTAAACAAACATCCCATGATTTCACTTAAAAATACTATTTTTTACAAATCAAAATGAGACCTCTTACTGAAAGATCCTGGATAGATAGCCTAGATACTAGATTAACTAAATCAAGAAATGATTTGTTTTACAGCGCATTATTAAATTGTCACACCTCCACCCAGAACTCAACTGTTGACTCAACATTTGTCCATTTCTAAATTACAAGCTTTCGCATTGGATTTTATTTAATTAATTCAGTGTACTTACGTTTGTATATTTGATTAATTTTTTAATGTTTTAAGATGATTTCATGGGTTCAGCAGAAAAAAAAATTCGCCTATTTGAGGCTAAATTTAAAATAAAAAAGGGATAAAAAAGCCACGAAGCTAAAGCGTAAATTTCGAGACAAAAGACAAGAAAAAAGACTAACTGCCTGTTATTGGAAAATGAGAATAAAATTATGAGTGAGAATTTATGTTGAAAACAAAAACAAATTTTTGTATTTTATTATTGTTTTCAATATTAAGTCTCACTCACAATTTTGTTTAAATGTTATAAAAACAGGCAGTAAATCTTGCCTCGAAAAAGCTAAACTGGCATCACATGTAATTATGCTTCATATCATGTTGAAATTTTTAATTCTTAGTTATCGGCATGCTATATTGTAAAAAGGATTAAAGTACCCTATAGCCTAATCTATGTTTATACAGCTGAAGGGTGCCAGCTTATTTGTAGGCGTTCAAAAGAATTATGTATTCAATATAAAGTCTGGTTTATTTAATATTTTCTACGGCTTATATACAACTTATGAAAATCTATTTTATTATCTATTATTGAGTGATTTTCATATCACTCAATATTTTACAGCACTTAAATTTAAATATAACAATATAAAACTACATGTGTCAACAACATGCATGAGGCTCATATTCTTTTGACACATTTACAAGTGCAACCTAATCGTTTGCCTCTACTTCATGTTGTATGACGACATATGTACACTACAATATTATATAACGTTTAGGATCACACGATAATAAAACTTTTGTATATTATTGTACTATATATATTTTACTAATTTTTGAATTACAGCATACCAGGTGATTTGAGTTCATTTAGAAGGCGTACGAACCAGTTGTTGGGATATAATTTTCAAGGTGTTTGAACAGTGAGTCAAAATAATATACAAAATCATTATTAATATATACATGCATTCGATGTCTATATGAGCTTGTAAGAGCAAATAATTAATTTGAGAATGAATTCAAAATTTAATAAAACTATTGTTGTAACTATAAAATTAGAATAAAATTTGGTTTATTATTCTAAACACTCTATTCATATTTGAATAATTCCATGATAAATATTAGAGCCACCGTAATGACAATTGAAGATCAAAGTACACACTTACTTTAAATAAAAAAAATATATTAAAAAAATCTGATAATTTTGGTAGTCAAATAATTTGTATAATTTTTAATCAAGCAAAATAAGCTCCAGTACAATATTGTGTCAAAATCGCAGACCTATCTCTTAAAACAATATAATTTTTTGTATACTTCACCTTGTTTTTTCATTCCTCTTATTTAATAGTTATTCCTTACAGTTTTTCGATTTTAAAAATTAAATTTCTCATTAACTTTTCTTACTACAAAAGTACACAAGAAAAAACTCATCTGATATTTTTTTTTGGTCTTGTATTCACCTATATTAACATTCCACTGCTTATAAAACAATGCCAGTCTTCTGATAAGTCCTTTAGGTTTTTTTTGATACTCTTGTTAGTTAGTCCCGATGGCGATATTGCAAATTGCAAACAAAAAAAGTGAATATAGGACAATGCTTGTACTCAGTATGGCGCTAAAGTGGCTCTCACTACAGGAGGTTGACAACAATCATCTGCAACCAAAGCCATCTGCAAGTACACAGTGCATGTTGAATACTTAATAAAACAAGCTTTGCACTGCAGTAACGACAGCTCAAGCACAAGCCTACTGAGCAATTTTTTTAGGGTTGATTTTCCATCCAAAGGTGTTGTATTTTCATAAAATTCAAAAAAGTCTCGACTATTGTTCTTTTTTACTGAGTTACGAGACTTTAGTACTTTTTATTTTATTTTTTTTACCTTGCAAAATTTGTTCTCCCTCTTGTTGCTAAATTACAATGTGAACTTGCTTGTGCAAATGAAGTTCAGTTCATTCGAATTGTATTTTCAACTTTGTTTATTTTATGGCATGTGGGTACGTGCTCTGCCGGTTGCTGGCTTATCTGAAAGACTGGGAGTCTAGCTGACTTACAGGTTTGTTGGACATTTGGTCTTTTACCAAAGGAACATTTGCATTGGGGTTTGGTATTGTTATTTTTGTTTTTAGCAAAACTGTACAACAAGAGGTGTTCGAGATTTTATAAGAGTGTACTTGTTTCTGGCTATTACTCTTATTTTCTTTGTGCCATCTTCTTTAGTTTTAGATGTTAGGGAAGATTTGGTTTAACAAAAAATTAATAAAATGTCGGTTATTAAAACAAGTCTCAAGTTGTCGCAAGTAAAATTCAATATAGAGTGCGCAGCCATAGCGATGCCTGGAATGATTATTTAAGAATTTAATTTAAACATGAGCTACTCTAACTTGATTCTGCACCATTATATAAAAAACCCTTTAAAGATTAATATAGATTAATATACACTTTTTTACCCTACTTAGCTTTACTCTACTCTACTCTACTCTACTCTACTCTACTCTACTCTACTCTACTCTACTCTACTCTACTCTACTCTACTCTACTCTACTCTACTCTACTCTACTCTACTCTACTCTACTCTACTCTACTCTACTCTACTCTACTCTACTCTACTCTACTCTACTCTACTCTACTCTACTCTACTCTACTCTACTCTACTCTACTCTACTCTACTCTACTCTACTCTACTCTACTCTACTCTACTCTACTCTACTCTACTCTACTCTACTCTACTCTACTCTACTCTACTCTACTCTACTCTACTCTACTCTACTCTACTCTACTCTACTCTACTCTACTCTACTCTACTCTACTCTACTCTACTCTACTCTACTCTACTCTACTCTACTCTACTCTACTCTACTCTACTCTACTCTACTCTACTCTACTCTACTCTACTCTACTCTACTCTACTCTACTCTACTCTACTCTACTCTACTCTACTCTACTCTACTCTACTCTACTCTACTCTACTCTACTCTACTCTACTCTACTCTACTCTACTCTACTCTACTCTACTCTACTCTACTCTACTCTACTCTACTCTACTCTACTCTACTCTACTCTACTCTACTCTACTCTACTCTACTCTACTCTACTCTACTCTACTCTACTCTACTCTACTCTACTCTACTCTACTCTACTCTACTCTACTCTACTCTACTCTACTCTACTCTACTCTACTCTACTCTACTCTACTCTACTCTACTCTACTCTACTCTACTCTACTCTACTCTACTCTACTCTACTCTACTCTACTCTACTCTACTCTACTCTACTCTACTCTACTCTACTCTACTCTACTCTACTCTACTCTACTCTACTCTACTCTACTCTACTCTACTCTACTCTACTCTACTCTACTCTACTCTACTCTACTCTACTCTACTCTACTCTACTCTACTCTACTCTACTCTACTCTACTCTACTCTACTCTACTCTACTCTACTCTACTCTACTCTGCTCGTTCACTATAACGCACTCAATTTATGTTTTTAATTAAAACAAAAAACAAAAATAAAGCTTTAATTTTAAGTTCCTACTTCCTGCTTTTATGCTTATATGGAGCTGATATTCTTTTTACTAAATACATTCAATTTTCATTATGCCAAATGCTTGGCTAATTTGCTGATAAGAATTTCAAAAATACTCGTACTATTCTACCTTTAATGTACTTGCAATGTATACAATGCGTCCTAAGTTTAATTTGAATAGGAAAATAAATTCAATCAAATTCTTCTTTTGTGTTCACTTCCACAGGAGTATGAGTGCGTATTGTTTTTAATGAAATGTGGTGGAGGAAAATGAATAAAATCCTATAAGGATTTAGTTGTCAAGGTAATATGTAAGGCTATTGTATTAATTATTAGCAGATTATATATTCTATGAAATTTAAAATTAATTTGTTTTACAATGAAAAGGTAAACGAAATTATATATTTGGCTGGTAAATATTTTGAATGAGGAATTTTTTTCATTAGAAGTAATAGAGTTTATCGTTACCTCAATTTAGGAAAGGTGTATTTAAGATTAAAAAAATATATACAATTAGTAGACATTTCAATAGAAAAACTTCAGAGGAGTGTTAGGTTCAACTATAAAAACTGTAGATTATTTTTTTCTGCATTTTTTTTACTTCTAAAACTATATAGGCTTAGAAAACTAAAAAAATTATAAGTTGACGTAGAAACGAAATTCTGTTCTACCTCTTAAGAATATAGTCTTATTTTTTATCTCAATACATTTAATAGCCGAAGTTTTTAGATAGGAACTTGGTCTTATTTTTCACATTTATGTTTTTATATTGACAATGATTTACCATTACTTGACAAAACTATATAAAAAAGAAAAATTGAAACTGGGGAATGAATTACACATAAATATAATATTGACAAAAAAAGTATAGTATGACAAAGAAAAGCTCTCTGTAATAATATTGGTTTTTTTGTTTATCATCCAGTCCTCATTTTGTTATAAACTATTTGCGACCAATCTGAAGCCTTAATCCTTTTGTCGTATCCTTTATAAAAATTTCCCAGTTTAAAAAACTCTCCATGTTTAAGAATTAAGAATATAGCAAAGACATATTATCAGGAACATTTAGATAATTATAGCAAAAAACACATTATTTTATTAAAACTTATTTATAACCAAAAAATGTATACATTTGGGTTAATATGGGACTGCAGAAATTATATTAACATGTAGATAAAAAGCAAAATAAGTGTATTGTCATAATTTTTAACCAAGTTTTTACCCGCTATATTTTAACAAATATTCGTATTTAGAGAACATATTACATTATATAAAAAATAAAAAAATTATTTAAATTGTAGCTAGACGTAAACACATAGGAACATAACAGTACACATTCTCTGTGTATGTGTGTAGTAAAACACTTAAAAATAGTAAACATTAGCTTTTTTCTATATTAGTTTTTTTTAATTTTTTCGCATTTCGTGGGCGTGAATTTTCGCGATTCTGACTACTTTCGTCACATAAGTTTCGTCACAGCCGAATATATCTCTCTTACTTGTTTTTTTATTTGAAAATTCATAAAACATTTTTATTTAATATATCGTTGCAATTTCTTTAATACTATGTTTTTAATAATATGTTTTTAAAAAAATTAAGTATAAATAAAAATTAAATAATAAAATTTAGTACACTTTTCATGCAGGTATCTTAAATGCTTCTAAAAATTTGAAAATTTCTCCTCTGTTCGCCACATTTTTGACCGATTGTGTAACAATTAAAAATCAGATTCTTTGTATTAAATATATCTAAGGTAATTTATAACAAAATTAAGAACTCTATGGGCGTTATTTTTTCATAAGAAATTAATTTAGAATTTCGTTAAAAAAGTCTCTATATTTGTTCAATGCTGGATATAGCGTACATGAAGTCTGATCTTTCGATATAATGAAATAGAAAAATTTTTGTTTTGAAAAGATGTTGCGAAAAACGTCGAACAATCAAGCACTATTTTTGTCAAAATTAAGGCATTTTTCACTCTCATATCAAAAAGTTGACTTTGATTTTTTCACGACTACACGAATTGAGATCATTAAAATTTCTTTGTGCATATTATTAGAGATTGTGTTAAAAATCATATAATATTTTCTGTTTAATTTTATCTTTGCTATTACCGGAGATATTGACAAAATTACGAGCAGTCACAATTTAAAAATTGGAAGCCAAAAAAAAAATATTAAAGAAATTTTTGCAAAACAAAATGTGTTTTTATCTATACCTTTATAAAAAGCATAAATTTGTTAAAATCAAATAAGAGATGTAAAAGCTATGATGCCAACCAAGCACGACATGCCTGAGGTAGTCATATTTGACACCTTTTACGAAAAAGAAGCATACACAAAACGGTAGTATTTTAATGCCAAGAGTTCGAAATTGCGGGTAGGTCTTACAGGAAGATTGAAGTTTAGTTGACTAAGTAGGAACTCTGAATCAATATTACCAAGAATCAGACCCAGAACAAATAAAGCACTCAACATCAGTCGTCGACTTTTTAGAGAAGGCAATTTTATCAGAGCAAGTCTGCTATGATACGGCGGCAAGACATAAGAATTCCAACCAAGACCACGGAGACAGAAAATTAAAAATTGTTTTTGTACCGATTCAATACTATTAATATGAATAGAATAACAAGGATCCCAAACAATTAATCCATACTCAAGAATTGGTCGAACAAGAGAAGTATATAAAAATCTTGTAATATGGGGATCTAGAAATTCCTTTGACCAGCGTTTCATGAATCCAAGGACCGCATAGGCTTTATTTACCATTATAGAAATATGATCACGAAAGATGAGCCTATGATCCAACAGTATGCCAAGATCCAATATGGTTAGAACTTTATTTAAGCTAGCAGTATCAATATAATAAGAAGTCTCGATCGGATTGTGTCTGAAAAATGACATGTGCTTGGATTTCAAGATATTTAACTCCAATAAATTAAATCTGCACTATTGATGAAAATTCCGAAAGTCGGCACTTAATAAAGTATGTCCATTAATATCGTTAAAAGAGTTAAAAATTTTAACATCATCGGCGTACATCAGTACCTTAGAATGCAAAACAACAGTAGGAAGATCATTGATGAATAAAGTGAACAAAATTGGACCCAGGTGACTGCCTTGAGGGACACCAGAATGTACTTGAATGATTTTTGATGTAACATTCCCGAAATTTGACCTGTTGAGTTCATGGTGATAGATAAGAGTTTAACCAATTTAAAGCAGAGTGACTAAAGCCCATAAGTGATAATTTGTGCAATAAAAGATTGTGGTTAACATTATCGAATGCCTTACTAAAATCTGTGTATCTCATCAGTTTGCATTTTATTTGAAAAACCTTCATTGACAATAGTAAATTTGTTTTTATATTATATACGCCTTTTTAAAGTTATAAGGAAATAATACAAATTCAATATATATATGTAAATAAAAGTTGAAGGTTTTGCAAACAGACGGTTATTCTTGATATTATGTTTATGAAAGTGTTTAATTTCTCTTCTACCATAGAAATTGTGCTAGTTTCGACAAAATGTTCATGCCTTTAAACATAAGTATTTAGAAGAAAATTGCTGAATCAGCAGCTATTTGTAAAAAATAATTCATATTTCAAATAGAATAACCTTAGATCATATTTTCAGATTTTAGTAAGATCTGTAATGTTGCAAGGTTTTACTTTTCGGTTTGATCACCATAACAGTTCCATTTCGTTTGTTCTTACCCTTCAGGTACGTTGTGCGAAAATTCTAATATACCTTGACGGTCATAGATGATCGGTAAAATGAGAAGAATATTTGAAATGAGCAGATAAGTCGAATAAATACTTTAAGTTTCTCTTATATCAAAAATAATTTATTATATTTGTGAATAGCACGGTTGTAATGTGTACTTAAAAGATTGTTGCACACATACATTCTGTAATTCCAACAACAGTTGATAGTTTCCAAAGTAAAACAAATAGGGCAAGACAAAATGGAGAATGAACATTTTTTTATACTCATCTCGTTAGCAGTTCGAGGTGAATGTTTAACATGACCATTATAATCAATGTGACATTAGTTTTGTATCTAAAGAAGGACAACTGTTTTTTTCTTGTGTCCTAGTTTTATTTACCACCTCAGTTGCACTGACAATATTCCATCTTGTTTTATGTTGCATAAAAAAAACAGTTTGCTTGCTTGTGCATATTTTTTCTACAAGTTTTCTTGATCAAAACGAAACATTTATTATGCACTTGCTACCGGTGTGTTTGTTTACAATTCATGTAGTTTTAAGTTTTTCTATAACGTCCTCTTTTATTTTTTTGCTCTGAGGTCCAATTTCTGTGTCATCTGTGCCAGTTTCTTGTTGAGTATAATTTTCATTTTTCGTTTTATTCGTGCTCGTTGTTCACGTCAGCTGCCATTGAAAATGTTATCGAGTGTGAAATGGTTTTCCTGATAAACTTGATTTTGTTTCTTCTTCTCCATCACGACTTTTTCCCCTTTTGCCCCGTAGTGTTAACAATTTTTCTCGGCCATTTTATAAATTTTTTGCAAAATCTGCTGCTGGTGTCGTGTACTGTAGTTCACTTTAATGTAAAATTGTTCTCGGTATAAGTGAATGTTGTTTTTGCATTTGTGACATGCTATAACTGCTTTGACCTCGATGAACGTTTAAATATTCAGGTGCTGGGGTGCTGTCATTGTTTTGCTGACAATAAATGTATTTTATACGTTATCATTTATTTAAAGATTTAAGTTTATCGTATGTAGTTAGCATAATATAAAGCGAGTTTTAAACAAGATTCATTATAATTATATATAAAAAAACTGACATCAGACTCGCAAAGCAATCAAAAATAAGCATAGACGGAGAGTGATGCTGCCATTATGTTTTTTGATTGAATCAGCAAAATACTAAAAAAAATCTTTATAGAAGTAAAACAAATGTTTCAAAACTATTTTTGTGTAATAATTCTTCATTCTATAACAAAAAATTATTGATAATGTTACCCCTCAAATCTGATTTTCAACCTACAACTGGAAAAATGTAGTTTTCATTGATTTAAGAAAAGAACATTAGCGAATACAAAAAATTCACTTAAAATAGAAAGACCCTTGAAAAGTCGAAATTTTACCAATAATCTAAGCTTCACTTAAAACCCCAAAAATGTTTACAAATTTCAAATTTATATAACCTACGAATTCCATTTCGGAGGCAAGCTCGAGAAAATTCAAGTATCTTTAATTTCAGTCGATTCTGTTCTACGTTATGAAACCACAGAGGGCATATATGCACATACATATATACCGGGCAATGATCTAAGGAAAAGGAATTAATGATATTTCTCCTCCCAAACCGAATATTAACTTTCATTTCTATTACACTCTTTGAAGAAAAGCTTAAAAGCTTTCTAGAAATGAATGATCAACATATTTTCCGATATCTTTATAGAAATTTTTTTTTTTTAATTTTAGTACTTATAAAATATAAATCTCAAAACACATTTATATGGCCTTTAGACCAGACCAAAATCCAGAAGATTTCAATTGAAATCTCTATCAAAATCACCAGCAAGAACAGTGAAAGTCAAATGACCGGCCATTTGACCGGCAGTGGTGATGGATATCTCTATCTAAGTTTCTATCTGTTTGTTAAGGGTAGGTAATGTGGAACAAGTGATGTAAGCTTTTGCGGACGTGTGATTTTGCATCTTTGTCTAACCAATTAAAAATATCAACTATGGAACATATATATCTGACCTGCTTACTCTGCCGTATTTTTACTTGTCATTGATGATGCGTGTGGTAATCACGTTTTAATGATCACACTTGATGTATAAACCCGTCTTTAAAGAAAGCGGGTTTAAAATAGGTGTATTAGGAAAGATGATTAGGTTATTTGAAAGAGTAGGTTATTTTATGAGCAAATAGAAGAATTTACAGTCTTTTAAAATAATTTAGTTTTTGGAACAACAAATAATAAGTTAAAATAATTAATGTATCATGACTAAATGAGTATCCTTTGATATTTGCTTTAGAAATGCCCGAAATATTTTCATGTTGTTATATGCACAATATTTGTTTCAGTCTAACATTTATGTTGGAGTGGAACAACTAATGAATTTTTTGCGTGTAACAATCAGTGTTACCATTAACAAAATTTTTTTTTCTTCATGCACATTTTTGCAAAAACTTCTCAATAGCAATTTGTATATTATATAATATTTTCATTAGAGTCAATATGCCATCAAAGGCTCTTTCTGCCTTTCAAAATATGTTCTACTTAAACAGACATTATTTGTAAAACTTCCTGTAACTTAAATATTATATATATTATTGATAAGAGTATACAAAAATTTTTAAAATTAAAAAAATATATTGAAATGAAAATTTATGGCTTGAGTTCAAATCTGAGTTTACCCATTTCTTCTTAATTTAAGAAATTATTTTTTGGATGAATTCATTATTTTATAAGAGAGTAATTTTTATTTGAAACAATTTATTCATCTGACTGATAATAAAATAACAAATTTATCCAAAAAATATTTTTTTTCATGGAGAAATTACCAACGACATGGTTACAACTTGCAACTCCTACAATACATTGCGAAATATTTGTTCGAGTCACAAGCCCATATTAACGTTGTATGTGTTGTGTAATCGTCCAATTATACAGTATTTTATTTTTGTTGTTGGTAATTTTCATACAAAAGTGTGTTATAATTATACTTTTGAATTTTATATATTTTATAAATGGTTGTATTGAGGCCAGGTATCGAAAAATTCTATTTGTTAGATTAATTTGTAAAAATCTTTTAAATATGTGATAAATAAACCCAGAAAATACATTCTTCTTAATGATAAACATATACTTGATTCATTTCAATTTAATTTGCAAACCATTTTAATCATAACTGTTGTCACGTAAAATTACAGTTCCCATATCTGGTTTAATTCCACGGTATCAAGTAAAATTATTTACTCACAATGAATTGACTACATTCAATTGGAATTTAAAATACGGCAAAACGGCGATACAAAAAATTTGACTGTTCATAAGCACATAAACAAATATAGTTTTTTTTAACGATAAGCCATACGACTGAGCTTGTGAATTGAACAATTGTTAAAATTTAAAATGTCAGATAAGAAATGTTATCACTTTGCTTTACATGGAATTCATCACAAACCGAATCGTATAGAAAATCACCTCTTATAAGAGAGTTGGAAACCAATTACCGCAAACTCGTTATTACTCTGAATTTAGTCGGTCGCTTAATTTATTCGATCGATGGTCATCCGTTGACAACACGTATCTCTGGTTTTACAACGTCTTAGATGATCAAATCATGTTATAATTAAGCTGAAAACTTTACTAACTACGACATAAAATACTTTTTACTAATATCGCTTTTTATAATTTCGAGGATAGAAATATTTCTTTAGAAATTTATAATAAAACTTCTTTTAATTGTTGTCGACACAGAACCTTCGAAATTTCTTATATATATTAAAAAATATGATACTCTTTTCGTTAAAATCTATGACAAAGTGACAGGGCAACTTATACCTAATATTGAAATAAAGTTTTTACAGGTAATCTCTTTTGGACTTATTAATTTTTCCTTTTTTTTGTACAACATCTAATTATTTTATTAACCTGCTTTCTGTAACACGTAAATGATACCATTTAAATTATTGTTTTGTTTAATTGAAGGTGTTATAGTTCATTTATTTTGTAATGACCTAAAATTATATGACTAAATGACTGAACGATTGAGTGCACGGTTGAGTGTCATAGAAAAAAGGGTTGTTTTAATATTAAAAAGTTTTTTGCTGTTATTATGTTGATGGTCATTCAATATATACGTATATGTTTCTCATTTCTTCCTTTCAGCTGCGAACAATAAATATGAGGGATATTTTTTTTCCATTTCTTCCATTATGTACATGGTGGCACAATTAGGGGAACAAAAGTCTTAAAATTAAAATAAAATAATTTTAATAGTTGTATTTTTAATAATTTACGTATGAGTTCCATGGAAAATGGCTTGGTTTTTCCTATATCTTGGGTGATTTTTATTTAACTTTACTGTTTGATAATATTTTTCATTTTACTAAAAATATTAAATATGTTCCCGAAATGGGTATAATTAAAAATAAAACCCCGAATATTTTCTGCTCAAAACAACAACATTGTGGCTCAACTGAAAATGGCACCAACAAAAGGAAAATTTAAATTATAACAATAATAATAAATAAAATCAGCCTCAAAAAACTTTTTTTTATTTAGAAAATTATGTACCAGCCTTGCAACCAAACGCCATACAGTAGAAAGTCCTTGAGCATGTTTAAGTGACCAAAAGTTTGCTGAGCTAAAAATCCATATTAAGTGAAGATTGCTAGACGCAAGGAATTTGTTCTTCATCGCATATCGAACAGTGGCGTCAGCCAAAAACAATTTTCTTTACAGACGGGTTTCGGCATGGCACAAAGATATTTTCTTTTTGGTATTTTGGAAACTAATTTCGCCTTCACATATTTAAAAAAAACAGTATTTTGTGTGCTAATCTTTTAGAAAATACCTTTTTTGACTCGTATATATTTTAAAGAACTTTTCGCAGAAGGTACTCTTTCTAAAAAGTATAATTGTTTCTGAAAAAATAGAATGAATTTATTAAAAAATTTCTTAAAATTAAAAAAACAAATAAGTAAACTCAGATTTGAAATTGTGCCAAAAGATTCCTTTCAATATAAAATTGTCAGCATTGTTCATACTTTTGACAGTTTTACCAAATAAAGCATCTACAACTGCGACAAACTGTGATATAACATGAGAAAGAATGTAAGTAGAATATACAAACTAAATTGTCAAAACTACTCCTCATGTCGTACAGCAGGAACGCTTTCTTCCTTCTATTATGATATTTCATTTTAAGAAATTTTTTATTGAGTGAACATTTCTCCAAAATTAGCAAACTTGCTTAACAGATTTTCTCAATAAATAACTTCCAAGTTATTTAAATGCATAAAAACTCATAAACTTTATGAAAAAATAAACCTAATGACTGAATTTCATTTAAGTTTTTTAGATTTCATTTCATAAAATTGGTAATAGCCAAACACGTTTTTATATATCCATTTTACTGCTGTACTACTGAACCGATTTTGGAAAGATTTCTATGTTTTTAAAGAAGTTTTTACATAAATGTGCACAATCTTTATTTTATTAAAATCGGTTCGATATTTAGTTAGCTATAAGCGTTTAAAGTTGTTACTAACACATGCACATTTATTAAACATGCATGTATCAGCCTCAGGTTGAAAAATAAACAAAGTGCACATGTGTGTTTGTCCAATTTGCTTTTGCATAGAAATGATACAGAGTTTTAAGTTGTTTATTTAGAATTTTTTTTTTGTTTTTGTATTTTATTATATGTATGTATTTAAGTAAATGTTTAATAATTATTATTTAATTTTACTAAGATATAATTTTATGTCAGTTGTAGACTTTGAAAGTTTATGTTTGTTATAAAATTACTTCAAATTTTGATATGCTTTTTGATATAAAGTATGTTAACCTTAGATACCCTAACTGTGCCAGCCTGTGTATTATAGTGTTTAATTTTTTATTTCATTTAAATTGAGTTTGTGTTTGAGTACATAATCGTTGATTTTGTATAAAAAAAAAAACAATATAATAAATAATTTATTATGTTCGTGTTGAGTTGAATATAACTATGTTGGTAAGCGATAGCACATATAAAATAATTTATGTATAAATATTAATTAAAATATATCATATGTTTTTGTATTAAGTTAAACATACATTCTTTTTAATATGAATTTAAATGATAAAGTAGAGTTAATAAATTAAGTTTGTTAAAGTGCGGAAAAAGTTGGGAACAGTTTTTAATTACTGTTTGTTCCATTTCATATTCAGAATTGATTTATTAGCGAAAATATTTTAAGTTTTTGAAACCTTTTATATAATAATACAAAAACAAATAAGGAATTTTTTACCACTTTTAGGAAAAAATTAAATTTTCAAGAGTCTACATAATTTATTGGATTAGTTTTTCTGCAAAACAGTAAAGTTTGCAGATTGATTCTGCACATAATGTAAAGTGCTTTGAATAGATGTAAAAGTTGGTATCGGTTGAACAAAAGTATTTCTCCTAAGACTGTTATATAAACTAATCATGTTTTTTTTATCTACACAAAAAATTACACCTTTGTGAAAGGTGCATGAATAAAATATCTTGCAAATCTTGTAATAATAAAATTTGTTATTTCACTAGAGCAAAACACAATTTATGAAAAAGTCTAACGCCCTGTTTTTAACAGCTGACAGCTAAGCTACGATTTAATAACTTTAACTTACCTTCCTCGTTAAATCAAGAGGATGATTCCAATAATTGACTCATTGTTATTTCTGCCCAATTAATGAATGCGGCAATATCCATATCTTCCAATTTTATCTTTAAAGTGGTTTGAAATGATTAACAATTTGTTTATATTTATTTTCGTTAAGTATGGAAAATACAGCTGTCAGATTATCGATTTATCGACCCAAAGTTTTAGAAATTTTTTAATTGAAAGTCCTTTTTTGAGTAATTTTATAACATTGAATCCAGTACGATTCAATATCACTCTAGCATTAATAATATAATGTTTTCTAATAGTTGATCTGTAAAACAGAAGAACATAATTCGAGGAGATTTTTCGATTTATATGGAGCGTAAAGTGCAACGCCTTCCACTATTTGTCAGGCTGTTTTTTTAGAATAAGACGCACCACCCTTTTTCAGAGTAAATCATTTTTAAGAAACGAACACCGAATCACACTTTCTACATGGAAATGTTGCATTTTTTTTGTAGAAAAGAAAACACCATACAATTTTTTTATTATATTATGGAAACCAAAATCAATTTTAAATCAAAAGCAACTGAGAGCTCCCATTGCATTACATTTATTATCCAACACTTATCAAAAGAATTAAAAAAATGTTTTTTACAAAAGCGAAATACAAAATAAAAAAAGTTTCTAAGCATATTTTCTTTTTTTTAAAGTGGCATTTTGATACAAATATTTAAAAAAGCGTGCCTACTCCCCATAACGCATCACCCTTTACAATCTGATTAAGTACAAGTTTGGCAGTTTTTATAAGAACTAAACAGGAAACTTTCCTAAGGAAAGTTAATAACAAATACATCCAAGAATTTCATAATCCGCTTTTATAGGTAATTTATCAAGATGTTCTACCGATTTAAGAAAATCAAGTTTTATTTATACTTTATTGTTTTCCTAGTATCTGCTGCGTTTTTTTAGTGATAAATTTGGCACTTTCTCAAAGCATTTTATATTATTGACAAAACATAATTTACATTAATAAATAAACCAAAAAATAAACAAATATTTACTTTTCGCATTGTGTTTAGCCACGAATACCAAACACATTAATAAAAAGAAATATACAAACACATGTCTATAGTTATATGTACAAATCAATACATACAAACATATGTATGTATGCATATGAAAACCGAAAATGTATTGACATTTTTGTCTGAACTGTCACTGTCATTGACATGCTAATAAATAAACCAACAGGCGTGCTGAACAAAATTGAGGTAAATTTGTGGTGAATAGAAAAAATTTAACTATTTTTTTCTTTGCACATTCTGTATAAAAGTTGAAGAAGACTTGAAGAACAGAATTGTTAAAACGTTAATAAATATAAAGATTTTTCTTTGTTTGTGCCATTTTACATGATATTTGTAAAAAGCCATAAACAATGCAATACTTTTCTTTTTAATTTTGCTCGTCAATTCTTGTACTTGTACACGTGTACTTGTGCTTTATTGTATTTGATTGCAAGTTGAAATGCGGCACCTGTGAAGACACCATACACAAGTTATAGAATTCATATCCGAAATCGGTCAGAAAACCTACCGCAAATCGAATGAGTGGTTGACAAAAAAGTGTATCACATTTTCTGAGGAAATTCATAAAATTTTCATGATATGTATGAATGTCTGAAAGAATTTTGCACGAAATTTTCAGAGAAATTTTAAGGGAAATTCCGGCCTGGCTGAGCAATGTCGAAAAATGTCTGACAAAAATCACAAAATGTATTAAAGGCGGAGTAAAGTCTGGCACAATGTGAATAATAATTGAGTTTTTTTTACGAAAAATCGTATTAATGTTGTATAAAAATCACAAATAGTATCAAAAAATTATCAGGCTTGTGGCACGCACTTGCTGGTAGTTTTGTCACCTTATCAATAGAAAATTTTCCATTTTTTATAAAATTTCCAAGCATTATTATGTAGGATTTTTCAAGAAGTAAATCAGAATTATTGCAATAACTAATATCGTAGAACGGGCTGATGGTTTTCGAAGCGGTACAGAAGCTGTGTAGACTATTCTGTTAAATGACTGAGCAATACTTTAAAATGGTATTCCAAGAAAATGTAGACAAGCAGCAAAAATGTAAAATTTTATTCAAGAAAATTCGCTAAAACGGTTGTGAATTACACAGATAATAAATAGTACGTACCCCTTAAAAATTCGTTAATTTGTCAAATATTGGTGACATTTAAAAAAAGCAAGAAAACCAAAAATTTCATCATTTAAATATAAAATTAAAAACTTTAATTGAATAAAAAAAAAGATAACAGCCTGTTTCATTACATTAATGAATTAATGTACAAAAACAATTTCAAGTATATATTATTTTCTTAGTATTTTGTTGGACCTCCTTTTGCCTCAATTATTGCCCTCAAACGGTTACTGATTGAAAATACTAGTTTCTTTGTTGTCTCAGGCGTTATTTGATTCCATTTATACTCCAAGCCATTCTTATGTTCTTTTTTGTTTTTGTAAGTTTTTTTTCGAATGCGACGTTCCAATTCATCCCATAAATGCTCTATGGAGTTCAGTTCTGATTATTGGGGTGGCGAATAGTTGTTATAGAGCAGCCATTCTTTGACAACATGCTTTTGGTCGTTGTCCTGCTGGAAATACGAGGCGCCATAAAGACCCAAAACACTTTCGGTATCTTTCAAACTGCTTTGTAAAATGTCTAAATAAAGAAATTAGTCCATATTACTTTCCACAAATCGCAGTTTTCCAACTCCATTCGCCGACATGCCACCCCAACCCATGACTAAACCACCGCCATGCTTAACTGTCGGAATGAGGTTCTTCGGTTGCAGCTATTCATTAAGTTTGCGCCGAATTTTTTGTTTGCCATCATAACCGAACAAATTGTGCTTGCTTTCATCATTAAAAAGCACATTCGCCCAGAAAAATCTGTTGTTTTGTCCGCATAGTTAACTGCGCAGTCGAGTCGCTTTTTTCTGTTTATTTCGCTTATCAATGGTTTTTTCTTAGTAAGCGGCTATAGAAACCGCTTTTTAGCAAAATACTCCGAACTATTTCGGAATGAACGTTAATATTGTGGGATTTTCCAAAGCTGTTGTTTTAGGATTTTTACTAACAACACTTTTTATAAATCGCTCAAGTCGTGGGGAAATTTTGGGTGGACGTCTAGTTTTTCTCTTGCTTGCCAGTGATTGAGACTGAGGACTTCGCACGTCCAACAATTTCAGCTATTGAACTGAAGGAATTTCCATCTTTCCTCAATTTTAAACTATGTTATCGCATTTCTATAGAAATGTCCTTCGTTTTCTTACCCATTTTAACACAAAAGTAAATTTTTTTTAATTACTGCAGTCTCTATGAATTTTCTTATAAATTAAGCTTTTAACACTTTCCGCGTATTATTTTTTCTTTAAATCTACTTAATTTTAAAAAGTATAATTTTCCATTTGGCATCGTACGTATAATATGTGCTGCCAGATTAAGCTTTAACCGGACCGGATGCCTTTCAAATGCAAGCGAAAATATCGAACAGATATCCAATTTGAGAGGGAGTACGTACTATTATCTGTGCGACTGTATATAAGAAAACGATGAAAATTTTCTAATTCATATCTGAAAGAAGCTAAATTTCCTTCCTTAATGTTCAGACTAGTTCAATTTTAATAAAATATTATTAAAGAATATGTGCGGAAACCACATACTAGATAATGGCCGAATATTCTGCTCAATGTCTAAGGAAGTTTTAAGCAACTGGGTTGATTTTCTGCAAGTTCGGTTCATTCTGAAAGTGATGAAAGAAGTTCTTTATCAAAACATATAAATCTAAACTGTTTCTTATTTTGTGTAAAATAAATGTTGTATGTTAGCTATATGTCTCTATCTTGTGGTATAATACTTATGATTTACTTCAGAAAGGAAAGATAACTACAATATTTCAGAATTTAAATGACTCACATGATTTTTTTTCCGAATGGACTTGTCCCACTCTCAAAATGTACGGCTCATGTATATGTTTTTAAGGGTATGTTTGGCTGGTTGGTATTGACAACTTTTTTTACGATTCTAACGAGTACAATCAAGTGCTTTCACAACTGTAAAATTTTACGAATATATTTGCAGTCAAATACTAACTGTTGTAAATGCATGAATTAAGAGATTTTATGGGTGTTTCCATAATATGAATAAATACAAAAATCAGAAAAATATTGCCACAATATTAATCATACATGAAAATATCACCGCATTTTTATATTTGTTCCTCCAAAACTATACACTTAATAAACCAATATTTCCTATATTATTCTTCCAGATAGACTCTGGCACTTAGTGGGTGTCTTAGGTATCTTTTTTATAGAGTTGGAATTTTTTGAATAATTGTTTTATGAAACAATAATCCCATTCCTGACTTAAATTCTCATAAGTATTTTTTTTTAATATTCGCTTCTGCTGTATTTAATAATCATATCATATCATAAATTGGACAAGTTTTCTATAAGTGATTTGATTGGTTTTGAATTAAAAACTACAGATTCTAACTCGTACAAGAGTAATAATTAAGGAAGCTTCCATTACCGATGAATCGGCGATAATTCAGGCTATGAATTTATCAGAAACAGTAATTTTTTTTATTGTAGCTACAGCGATATTTTCAAATTTTGTAATTCATATATTTTAAGTTCTTTTATGAATAATCGTTAACAGCAATCAGTTTTTTGAATTGGTATTGGATTAGTCATAATGAAACAAAACGTTTATCCGCAATAGCAAAAATATTTCAGTTAAAGTCCAGAAAAATAGCGTCTGATTGAGTTTTTCCAACACTTTGCAGAAGGTCTGACAAGTCTAAGGCTCTGAACCGTTTGTGTAAAAATTAAAACAGAAATTGTGGAAGTTGTGCCCTTTAATTGTCTTAAAGAATAAGGCGAGGGATATTCAATAAAATATTTAGAGACTTGAATTTTTATGCAACTTGAGAGACATTGCGCAACAGTACTTTAAGGTTCTGCAGCATCTGATAGATTATTTTTCGATATATATTTTGTTCACACCGACTAGAAAAATCATCCTTATCCGCAAATTCGTCTTTATCCGAAAGATTTGTGAAAAACTTTGGTTTTTCAACAAAAATCTGATTTATATTGATCTTAACCTTTATGTGGGCGGTCGACTTATTACATTTGTAGTAATATTATTTTTGTATTACTTTGTTCTTATAAACAATAAAAGAATGGTTATACAAATTTATTTTGATTTTATTTATATGAAAATTTAAACAAAACTACCCAAAAGCTGAAGTTTCTTTTGTTGAGTAGCATTCCCAGAATACGTAAGTGGTGGAATGTGCATCACACATCGATTTCTTACCTCAACTGCAGATCCTGCGCGTGTTTTTGCACTTTCGCATATCACATGCTTGCGTCGCACAGGATGAATTGGCAGCTTATCGCCAGATATTTTATGAATAAGTTGAATTTTTCAGGTGCCGTTTCGATAGCTAAACGTTTTGGAATGAAGCCTATTACCCTTGGAATTTCTGACCACTTTTCAATTGCTGGCTATTTTATTATTATTTTTTTGTTTTTAATATTTTGTTTCAGTGTTTCTTTTTTTAAATAATTTTTCCAAAAATTGTATAATTTTTGTTTTCTTACTTTTGATTGTTTACGTTTTGAATCGTATTTTTTTTTTTTTTTGGTTTTAAAATATTTCTGCAGAAAAAATTTGTAAATTACTTGTCACTTTTCCCCCTCAGTTAGTGTTTTCATTTACTGTATTTTGGGTGAATTAACGCAATTTAATAAATTGCGATAAAGTTCAGTAAAAAATTTTATGAACTTTTTGGTACTCGAAAGCACTTAATGATATTTTCAGAAGTTGCTTCATTTTAGTCCATTCTATTCCTATCAGATTTTCTATTTAACCTTAAATTTTTATATAATTTTCAACTATGCTGAGAATATTAGATGTTCTTCAGCATGGACGTCTGGTAGACGTATTTACTATAAATAATATCAGTGCTTTAGATAAATTACCTTGTTGTACTCAAAAATTATGATATTCTGTTTTGATCCAATTGTTTCAAATATGTGAAATATTGCTTATCGAGTAAAACTTTAAAAAAAGTTTTTAATTATATTTTTTTTTATAATATTCTCTTATTTTTTCGACCTTTTTTTAATAATTACAAAAGATTTTTCCAAGCTTTAGGTCAATTTATATAAAAAATGTGTATTATCGATATTTTTAAAAATTAAAAAATAAATAATACGCATTTTTTATATAAATTGACCTAAAGCTTGGAAAAATCTATCATATTTTTTTTGTTACAAAAATGCATGGAAATCACTTGATATTATGCTTCCTTGTTTTCCACCACTTTAAAAATGCAATTCTTTTTTTATACATGCTTTTGACAATGCAATAAACATAGTTGTAACTACCGAACTACATGTGTATACGATTTTTTTTTCGTAATACCACTCAAACCGTAAGAAGCCTTCCATGTGCCTTTAAAATATGCATCATTTTTACACTCATATGAATTCTTCCCCATTCTTCTCTTTAGTTTATGCATACGAAATATTACAAAAATATCATTGCTGCAAACGAAAACTAACAAATAAAAACTGAAATAGCATTGGCGACATCGTGCATATATATCATTCCTGCATAAACTGAAATTCTTTTTTATTTTCGATGACGAAAATGAGAGAAATGAAAAAAGAAAAAATTATATAATAACTTTGTATGCATTCTGTTACTTTCAAAATGTATTACTTGCCCTCGCGAAACTGTGCATATTTTCAAACTAAAATTTGACGATACATTTGTTTGTTACAACAATAATATAGTTTCACAAGTTTTCTCGTTTGTTGCATTTCATATGAAATCGCGCAAGGCAAAACTCAATAAAATTTATATATAAATGAGCGCGAAAGTACTCACTTCCGTTCGTAATTTTTTTTACTCCAAAACTCTCTGCGTGAATTTTCAAACTATTTGAATGTATGAATGTTTATTTTTTTGCATGGAACAATTGTGAGGCAATAATTTAGGTAAAGTGGCGTAACAGACAACCAGAGGTGGAAAGTTATGTAGTGTTTTTAATATACTATGTATATATATTAAAGATTCTTTAAGGTTTTAAAATTTTTTTATAAAATATTTGAGCAGACGGAAAACAATCAAGTGTCAGATGTCAGTCCAATGGGAAAAAAGCGTTAAAAACCTTGATGTAATTCTAGATACTAGGTTGAAATTTAAAGATCACATACCTTATATCATAAATAAAATAAATCTATTGACACGTATCTTGTACCCGTTCTTAAATCGAAACTCAAAACTTAATATTACGAGCAAGAAACTTATCCTAAAAACAATTTTCCATGCGGTAATGTTTTATGCTGCGCGTGCATGGGCTTATGTCCCTAAATGTTACATAAAGAAACTAGAGATGGGCATCGCTCATGTGATTAGCGTGAATCATGCATGATCGTAAGCAGTTTTTTGTTTCAATCACGTAAGCGTGCATGAGCGAGAGTATAATAAAACGTGAGTGAGCGTGTATGAGTGGATTTTTTGCGTGATTGTTTCGAGATTTTGGAATTTTTTACATATTTTTAATAATAATATTTTCAATTTTGTCATGAAGACATAAAACGTTGTACCGGTATTAATGTACTGCTGTGAGTGAACGAGTCAAAGAAGCAGTATAAGTCCGAGTTTCGACTGGCGAACATTCGGAAGAAAAACATCTGCAATTCTTTTTCGTTTTTTCATTGGCGTTCACACAGACGCACAAGACCTAGAAATTTTGAGTATTTGGAAAAAACCTTAAGATCCTCCTGTTCTGCAAAAATTGGCTAAACAAATACTGTTCCAGCTCAACTACAAGCGTAGGAGTTTTTTCAACGCCAGGAAGAATACTTGAAGAGATGTGAAACAGACTTCACGGGTAAAATGTTTAAAAAATTTTATTTCTGCATATATCTATTTATCCATTATCTATTAACGCTAAAGTACAAGATCCTACTTTATCTTAATATTTTACACAGATTGCTTATGAGCTAGAAAATTAATGATTTTAATCAAAATATTTTCAATATGTACATTAGAGGTATAAGCAAATTTTGACCCTAGCAGTACGCGATAGCTAATATTGTGTTATTTACGAAAACAGTTTTCTTGGATTCTTAGTTATTAAAGGACACGAATAATTTCATAAATAACTGTGAGTTTTTGGCTAAATATATAAGTACAAGTTCCAAATTTACCGCGTTTTGTGGGTGACCTTTTCTGAAAACCGCAAAAAATTAATATAATTTTTTTTAATCGTTTTCAATGGACTATTTGACTATGCTAGGGCCATTTTGATATTTGCAAAAAATCGGAATAAGTTATCCCCTAATATACATACATACATAATTTTAAATTTCACTTAAAAACTTTAAAATAAAAGAAAATTTATAGTTTCTTTAAGAATTTTCAATTGTATTCAATTGTAAAATTTAATTATAACTATAATCTTCTAGTCTTTAGATCATGATGCATCCCTATAAATAACTTTTCTTTAATAAAGGTTTTTGCAATAACTGAAATAAATTCAAAGTTGGAAACAGAAATTTAGAAATTTTAACAAAAATATTTTTTGAATTGAAAAAATTTATCAAGATATTTTGTTTCTCTTTTTGTTATTTTTATATAAAAAAATATAGCCCATAAAAAAACTGATTGACTTTGATGAGTAGAATGCGTTCCCATGGCCAATGATTAAATGTTCCATAAGCGTATGAATTTTCAAATTTATTACCATTAAATATTAAAATATATTTTGTACAAATGTTCTAACAGTTATCAGTTTGCCAAAATTTTCAAAGTTGAATCAATTCTTTTAAACTTAGAGTGCTGAAGTTGTCATCCTAGTGCTACACTTGCCTGGGTTACTGCTGGACAAGAAAAATAGGTACTTAGCGGAGAAAATTTAAGAGTCATTCATCCACTGTCTGAAAATTATACATTCACAAACGTACAGAGCATTTGTATTTATTTATTGAAGAGTAAAATTATAACACTCTTTCTTCTCCGTTTCAAAAATTTGCTGTGAACTTTAACTGGAGCAAAACTGCAAAAACAGACAAAAAAAGAAATGAAGGTTGAATGAATGTTTTTTTTTTTTATTAATCTGGCATAAACGAATTTTCAATCCTCAACTGAATTTTGTCTTGTTTGTAATAAAATTTCGCCTTCTTCATATTTTCACTGCGATATATATATTCTTAACAATGGCAGCAGCCATATCTCTGAAGCGGGTTTAAAATTAATATGTGACTAAAATGAGCAGCCTTGTGATATGGCAGATACACGGTATGAGGATATTGGAATGATGCTGCTGATTGCATGCATAGTCAGCTTTTTCGTTCATATGAGGGGCGCTTTTTATAACTTGTCTGTGATTATTGTAAATTTCACTTTGTAAATTCACAATTTTTCAAATATTTCCTTAAGAAAATTTTGTAGCGCATGTAATAATATACATGTGCGTTTTCTTTTTTTTATTCTTTAAAAGTAGGAGTGTGTTGAAGTTATTTCGCTAAATTTCACTTTTTCACTTTTGCTACTCCATAATCATTTTCCCTCGCTTAACAAAAAAGTTTTAATGGCAGTGAATTTTATACATATTTTATATTTGAAATTCGCTGTTGCTACTCCCACTTACAATGCTCCTTCATACATTCATTTAAATATGTTGTGTTTGCAGTTGTGTTGGGTATTTTTATTTATTTTTTTGTTGTGCAATTTTTGGCAAATGAAAACTCATTTGTCACTTGTCACATTGTAGTTGATGATGCAATTGTGCTACGAATGCGTCTCGGTCTGTCTCTTGCTGGCTTTTGCTCCATTTTTTTTTGTAAATTCGCTGTACTTTCCTGTTAATTTTTTACATGATTTTTTTATTTTCATTCTGTTAAAAATTCATTTTATTTTATATTTTTTATTTCTTTTGCTTTCACAACATTGTTTGCATGCTGATTTATTGCGGTTAAAGTAACTTTAACTTTTGTTTTGTAGTTGTTGTTCAATTGCTTTGGAGTGTTAAGTCGGAAATTGCTGATATTTTTATTTAATTTTGTTAACAGGAGATTTATTGTTAATTTCGTTCAACAGATTAGAGCAGTTGAAATTAAAAGTTGCTTAAAAGTTAGAAGTGTATTTGTAATTTACAAATATTTACATAGATAATAAATAATTTATTTCAAGGTTGCACAAGTTTTAATAAACTATTTATTGCAGACGTCACAAAAACAACTTTTAGAACCATGTACATTTTTTGTTGTCTTACGAGAAAATACAATATTAAGTAAAACATTCAAAAGTTAAAACTGCAGGAACGTTTCCGCTTAAAGACGGCAACCGCTCGACCCACGAAATATTTGGGGAGATTAGAACACAAACTAATCTACGATTTTCGGGGGGAGAGAAAACAAGACCACTTCTTTCTGTGAATTTGTTTTATTTATATATAAGGAATATTTTATAGATAGCAAATGGTAAGTGTTTTATCCTTTTCAAATATAATTACATAAATACATGTAATAATTTGATCAATGATCCTTAACTCTTTTTTTTGTTGCACTCATAAGACATCACAGTGCTCCGAAGAAGTTTTTTGTCGCCAATTTGCAATCAGCACGTACTTCACAGAACTTTCCGGCTGCACTTTCCCCTTAACTAATGATATAATATTTTATTTTATATAACTTAAGAGCTACAAGCTAAGAAACTTTCCACCAATGAGTAAAAATTTACAAAATGAAATTCATGTCATTTACAAAATTATATTTCTTTAAAGTCCAATGAATTTAACACATTTTTAACAACCAAATAAAAAATTTATTTGAAAAATCATAAACTTGTGAGAAACATAACTATCCTGTTATTTTTGAATGGCTGAAAAAAACTTTTAAATTTTCAATTACTTGTTGTAGTAAAAGCTCATGAATATAAAGATTTACAACTTCCGAGCAGTCAGTTTATCAGTCATAGTCGTCCTTTATACATTCAAACCAATACAAACTTGAATACATAAATGACCCAACAATACAATGATGGCTAAATGTCTGTGAAAACAACAAAACGCTTTTAAGGTTGTCATCATTTATTTAGGATAATAGTACCGTTGCTGCATATACGCACCAACTAGTTTGCAAGTACTTACGAAATATTTCTAAAAAGTAATTCACCCTGCCCCCAATTGCTGTGTGTGTTGCCTGTATTACCGACAAAAAGTTTTGCACAAAAGTGCTCTATCAATTTTATACTTCCGTCTTCCTTTACCAGTTTCTAAGAGAGTATGTGTGTGATTTTTATGCTAAAAAAAATGAATCCGTACATGAGCAACGTATTTAAAACATTTATTTTCCAAACTTTTCAATGTAAAAATGAATCTATGAATTTTCAATTGAATAATAAAATAAGGAAACAACAAGACGCTGATGTTGGTAATGGAAACGAGACTGCCGAAGCAAATGTACAAGAATAAACAAAAACAACAAAATTACTTAAACAAAATACAAAATCACCTAAAAGAAGAAGTTTGAAAAAGCTTTTGAACAATACTCGCGGGTCGTATTATCTTAAAAGAACGTTAGTACCGAAGTGTATATTTTTGGAAAGAATGAGTGAAAATTTTAAATGTGATCTCCGGAATTATGTAACTGTATAAAAGGTAACTTTGTGCAAAAAATACACGTACAGCAAGATTAGTAATTTGCAGTGATTTATTTATACATCTTTAAATTTATATTCAATTTAAGATTTCTCAATAAATACGTGTATATTTTTATTTGTTAATATTTTAACGGAACTGTATTGATAAATCAAAAGAATATATGAGGGGCCTATTTGCAATAATTTTTAAAACTAAATTATAAAATTATATAAAGATGCAGAAATTTTTTACATTACATGTTATGGTATTCAGTAGAAAAGATTTGGAAGAAAATCGAAGTCAAGTTTGAACAAAATTCGTATAAAGTTATCTCATCAAAAAGGATACGAAATTTTACGAGACATTCGTGAGAAAAATGGTGAGTGATTGCAGCCTTTGCAACTATACCTCTCACATATTTAGTGGGCTTTTATCTTTACGTCAGTTTTAAAAATCTATAAATAACATTCTTTAAATGTTTAAAGAATATTGAGTTTTAAAGGGTTCTAATCTTATTTCAATACCTTGAATAACAGATAGAAATATTATAAATACATTTGTTATTTCGAATTTCTGGCACATTTATTGCTGCAAAATTAATTTTTGCACCTTGCAAAATTAATTTTTGCACCTTACAAAAAAATAAATAGTAAAATTATGAAAATTTTACTGAAATCAGGAAACGCTCAAGGATTGGGAGTACTACCTCCGTAAGTTGTAAATTTGAAATATCTTAAATACGAGAGCGGATCAACAAGTCCGTGTGAAACTGCATGAAACACAGTTTTTTTTCTGCAAAAAAAAATTTACTTTTCAACGTAATCTCCTTTTAACTCAATACACTTGGTCCAACGTTTCTCCAGTTTTTGTATCCCTTCTAAAAAATTTTTCGAGGACCTTAAAATAGGCAGTTTGGTCAATATTTTCATCATTGGAGCTAAATCTCCTTCCACGGAGCCATTTCTTTAGGTTTGGAAATAGGAAGTAGTCACTAGGGTCTAAATCCATAGAAGATGGCCTAAATCCTTTGAAGTTATCACACATTTACGTTTATGGTCAATTGAGAGCGAACGCCGCACCCATCTTGCAGACAACTTTCTTAAACCCAGCTGAACACTTAAAGTCGAAAACACAAGGCCTTATAAAATGCATATGGCATCAACAATCTTATACACTTTTACTCTCGTGGATTTTTTCGACATTTTCGGCTGTACTGACCTCAGTTGGCCGTCCAGAACTTTCAGCGTCATTTGTACTTGTGCGACCACAACGATAGTCTGTAAACCACTTGCTTACCATTGAAATCGATGATGCAGAGTCCCCATAGTTTTAACCGAGCATTTCCTTGGTTTGACTGACGGTTTTTTCGCAAAAAAAATGTTTAGTGAGCACTCGAAATTCACTTTTTTCCATTTTTAGCAAAATACACGAGATTGTATGTTTTGAAAAGCTGTTAAACGCAAAGTAAATGACGATAATTGCACAAAATTTGACAGTAGTCTATTAA
Source organism: Gymnocheta viridis (assembly GCA_956483585.1). Taxonomy (NCBI): domain Eukaryota; kingdom Metazoa; phylum Arthropoda; class Insecta; order Diptera; family Tachinidae; genus Gymnocheta; species Gymnocheta viridis. The sequence goes on from OY101440.1 coordinate 7,768,972, forward strand.
CAGGTGATAATTGCCGGGACCAGTGTCGCATTTTATATAACTACGAAGTTTGAAAAGTCACGGACTTATTGAACCGCCCTTGTACACAAAATACTTTTTGGTCTTTCAGATGAGGTACCTTCAACTTTTGCACTTTGTTTAGTGGGATATAAGTGCACTTTCGAATGGCATAAAAAATATTTTTTAGCAGGTAATTGTTGCGAAATAATTGATCACAAAATTTTGTAATGCAAGCTACAGGAAAACGGAAGTAACTTTAAAAGTTACTTCCGTGTTTCCCTGATTTTTAGCGAACTTTGCATAACAAACACACAAAATCTAGCATCTAAAAGAAAGATTAATATAAGAGAATTCTAAAATAATTAATTTGCAGCTAACAAATTTTGTCGTTTATTAAAAAAAGACGTGAACCCTTGAACGTACGTCAACGTTGCAAATTTCCCATTCTATTTTCTATCCTGAAATTTCATACCTAAGTTCAATGTTTCCAAGATAGTAAAGACAACATTGATTGATATAAAAATATGGCTTTCGTTCGGGCCATCTAATTTAACCCTAAATATTTTTAATTTCTGGTGTGAAATTTGAAGATCTGAGGTAGGTTAGGACTTGTTGATAATTTGTAAATTAAGGATCATCGTAATACATTTATTTTGTTTATAAAATTATATATTTAGTCTCTAATATTCCTTAAAAAAACATTAAAAGAAGAAAAGTTTTCGCTGTACGAATATTTTATTCTATCACTGTAACATGCTTAAGATGTACATATCTGTTACTTAGTAAAAATCTATTAAATCTGTCAGCAGCATCATGCTTTGGTGACTTGCTATGACGGAAAAATATTTTAAAATTATTCTTTTCTTGCAGTAAACAACAAATAACCAAAGAGACCATTTTTATTGAAACATATTTAATTCAATGATAATTTATTAAAATTCAAATAAGCTGCAATCTGTAATTGCAATTGTTGACTCTCTTTGGTGGTTCGCAGGCAGAGTTTGTAGATTGCTGCGTAATGGCTAATTATTTATATTCCACAGAACATTTTATCAGCAGTAAGGCAGTCTTGGGTCTCGTTGAAACATAAACAAAATTATTGTTAAAAAATTTCATGTTTTACTGTTCTGTACATATTTTTTCATTTTCTTTTAAAAAATAAAGATTCGGTGATAATTACCCGCAAAGGTATAATATTTTCCATGTGAGATATGATATTTTTTTAATGCATAGATATTATTACACCTTGAATTAACAACAATAATTTAACTTATAAAAGCCTAAAGCGAAATGAATTTGCGTTAGGCGACTTGGTTAGATTATTCGTCTTGTCATTAGTTTGTTAAACATCTCTTTTTAAACCATTCCTGCCTGATAGGTCTTTAAATAGCAAACAATTGAAAGAAAAAATATCTACCGCGGGTCAGTTAAAAGAATATTGCGGGAACCTGCTCTTCTATTTAGAGCAAGGATTCATTAGAATAGAATAAATTGAAACTGTAAACTTTTGTGCTTTTTACATTATTTTCCATATAAATAATTTTAAGGTTTCTCTTTTGTCGGATAATGCTCGGAAAAAGTTTAACCAAACAAAGAACAATGTAAAAAACGAAAGACAATCGATCATTCTAAGAAATTTTAAACATCCCCTCAGCAATGTAAAAATTAATGAATCGAATTATCCTGCCCGACATACACGGTATTTAAATACCCAACTGTCCACAACGAGTTTCAAATATAACTATTTTTTCCATAGCAAAAAAAATATTTTGGCGTAAATAAAATATTTATTTATTTTTTAATATTTGAAGAAAATTACAGATTATTTAGTTTTTAGAATTTTAAATTCATCTGGTATTTATCTGCAATTTCAAACAGCGCACTTTGGACGGTGGTGTCGTGTGTGTAGTTTTCCGAATAAATAATCAATCGATTAACTAATTAGAAATCTCTACTTGTAAATTCTTTTTGTTACTTTGGGAGGCCGCAAATGATGTGTTTCCTTAAAAATGATTTCAATCTTAATGTTGGACATAATTTAAACGGTGGTATTGAATTTACTAAAAATATAAAAAAAATTTATTAAGCGTTGGGCTAAAGAGTTTTCTGACCCTTACAATACGAAGCAGCTGTACGTGTCTCTAGTTAGACCTATTTTAGAATACGGATTAAACATATGGGATCCATACTACAACATTTATAATATTCGAACTAAATCTGTGCAAAAACAATTCTTGTTATTCTGTTACGTGTTGATTTTTCTACGAACTTAAATATTTTATGCTTTATAAAATTGTTGTTTTCTTTAATTCAGAACTTATTAATTTTTGTTATAATTCTAGTTATTTAATACAATTTGATAGTTTTATTATAAGTCTATAAGGATTATATCCTTTGACTAATTTTTAAATAAATAAATAAAAAAGTATGTGTGAACGTTTTGTCCTTTGCTTTATGCCAGTCACGGAATTAACTTTATTATTTCTTGGATTTCGGCTTTCGCTAAGAATTACAGTCATCCATGCAATTAAGTTGAGTTTTTTTGCATATTGGATCTTTTAAATAAAATTAACTTTTCGATACGCCCGCTGTGACCTATTAATAAGTATATGGCAGAAAAATCAACTATAATAATATCAACATGATACATTTTTCATGTCTTCATGTAAATTTTAGACAAGCAAACCTAAAGCCCAACTTTCACGCCAGTCGTGAAATTAAATTATAAATCAAAAATTTGTTTGCCCAATAAAATATATATTGCCTTCCAAGCCGTATCCATGTCTGTTGTTGAGATAGTTATTTTTATATATTTGTGCTTCGATCTGAATCCTCGGTATTCTTGAATTAGAGATTTAAACTTTCACATATTTTTGTGGATATAAAATTTCGTGTTGGGCTTTACAATTTTTTTTAAGACAAGCTGCTTCAGATTTTTCGGCTTGTATGTATAAAACTACAGGGTATTGGCTGGAATCGAATTTGCGACCTATAGCACAATAGTCTAGGACACTATATACTGATGAATGGATCAGTTATAAAATTAATTTTATTAATTTTTATTAATTTGGTTCTTTATCATATTTTTGACTTTCGCTGACTGATGAGTTTATTCTTATTTCAATCGCAATTTACCTCATTTCTCTTGATTTTCTGCTTCTGACCTCTTCCTTAGTTGAGTTTTATGGATGTTTGCAATACACTTGACCCTATAGATTCGGTTCGAAGGACCATGAATACAACACGCCTGGTTGTATTTAAGTTCACCCTGGTAGATGACCAAAAGGGACAGTAAGCGAGGTGGTAGCCAATCTACAGACGGGAATTTAATTATAGTCACCCGTTCTCGGATGATTATAATTAGGGTTTAGAAAAGAGGGGGGGAAATTCTGACAACTGATATGAGTTGTTCGTGATGCTGAACAATTCTTACCTTTCGGGATATCGTAGTCACGAAAATAAATTTGTGAATTTAAATTTGGGTATAATTCACTTTAAATTTTATTAAATTAAATTTTATAATTAATATTACTTTAGAATTCTTGAGGTAAGTATTTTATTACAAGTTAAGGTGTTGATCGGATGATCGGTAAAATGCAAGTGAGTATTTAAAAAACGAAATTTTTCATCGTATCGCATGATCTGACAAAAAGAGATTTAACGGACAGCCAAGTTTGCATAGTATACTTAGAAAAATAATTATTATTAGTTAACTTCAGTGCAAATAATTCTTTTTTTTTAATTAATGTTCAAACTGAGTTTGGACAAGTATATTTTTATTTAATTCTCCGAATTGCATTTACATCGACAGTTGCCAGTCAAAGCATTAAATTCTTTGATCTGTATAAAAACACTTTATTTTCTAAAAATATTTTTGTATTATGTTAAGGTTTTAGTTTCTTCAACTGGATTCTAATAAAATGGAAATCTAATTATCCATCGTCTTTTTTCATTATGGCCGTAGCGCAAGTTCACGTAACTCCAAAACTAAATAAAAATAATTTTTTGTTGGTATTCTAAATACCATTAAATATATTTAAAATTAGTAACAAGGTTTGTGAAAATTTCTATAAAATTTATGAGAGTCTTTAAGAAGTATTATTATTATTATTATTATGAGACAAATTCCATGCGTTTATTATATTGCCTTAAAACTCGACGTAAATATTATGTATATGCGAAATTACAGCACAATGTTTTTTGCAATGTTTTACTAAACATCGGCTTGCATACACCGGAACTAGTGAAACTAAACAACAACTTGCAAAATAGTTTTAGTTAAAATAAAAAAATCCACTATTTTATTTAAATTTGATGAGTTACGTTTAATGCTTACAGCCACATCTAAAGCATTGTAAAAAATATGTTTCCCTTTTCAAACTTAAAACCATCATTATCAATTGACGCCAAATACAAATGAATCAAATCTTTGTAATACACTTTATTTTGCAATTGCAAAGCAGCAGTTAATGGCGCTGAAAGTAAATGAAATCTAACACTATGATACTGATATTTGTTGTATTTGGTTAGGACGCACCAAAACAACAACTACAGTTAAAACACAGTCAAACCGAAATCTTAAACCTAAGAACGAAAAACACATACGAGTACACAAGTAACAAACCGTTTTTCTTCTCCTGCACGTCATCATGGAAACCAGCCCAGACTTATGAACATTCTCTTAATATTTCGTACATACATACACACTATATTCATTAATTCATTCATTTATGAATTTTTTCCAAAACACAACAATATTCGATTACCAATTTCAATTTTCTGCTCCAAATACTTTAATGTTGCTGTCAATGCAAACGCAAAAAAAAGATGCTGGTGCTTATAGTATATTTTGTTGCCAGTTTCTCTGCATGAATTTTGTCTGACAATAACGTAAATAAGGATAAGCGAATATTGCTGCTGTTGTGAGCCCACGAAATGCATTCACTCGTTCTTAACACTATTCGTTCGGTGCCATTAAAAATTAGAAAGTTTCTAGGGTAAATTTTGTTATGTATATGTGTGTATCTGGAACGATGTGCAGTTCATGTACAGCAGTAAAAATAACGGATGTTGTTGTGATTATTGCAAAATTCAGCATCACATATTCTGTAATTTTGTTGGTAACCATAAATGCAGTTAACAAATAGCTTTATAGCTTTTTTTGCAGTTAGTAACTGCCACATTCGTACATTAAGAATTTTATTGGAAACACATTTTTAAAGGGTGTTGACATAAAAGCCTTTTTTATGATCAAATGTGATTAAGTCTTAAAAATTTAATCCAGATCTAAAATGATAAAATACCTCCAGTTTGAACTAATTTAAATATACTACCAGTTTTTACAAAGATAGTTCGACGAATTCCACTTTATATCGAGGAGATTATTATTTATTTAAATTTTGTCAAAACAAGTAAGAGAGATATATTCGGCTGTGGTGAATCTCATATACACTTCTCCATAGTATGGAGTGACGAAAGAAGTCACAATCACGAAAATTCACGCTCACGAAATACGAAAAAAAAAATTAAAAACCAAGAACTTAAATGGAAAAAATTACATAAAGGAAAGAAAATTGCCAGTCACCGTCTCACGAGCGCACCCTCACGTGATGGAAACAAAAAATTAATCACGATCATGCATGATTAGTTCTTATCTGTTTTCCATAGTATATGCTGACTTCATAAACACAGCTTGCAAAGCAACACTGGAAGCATGAGTTTACAAGGCATTCTCGTGTTGCTTTGCAAACTGCGTTTATGAAGTCAGCCATAAATTATGTATTTCGTAACAAATTTGTAACACTTTCTCGCCTGGGGTGCATTATAAAAATATTAATATCCCCTTATTAGCACTTATATAATTTTTCACACAACCAAGAAGTGTTTCAACGTCTTTGTCAAAAAGAAAATGGTCTTCGACTAAACAAAGAAATGTTTCGAAACGTAAGAAAAGGTTCAATAATAAAGAAATTCTCCCAAAATTGATTAAAAAATATTACCAACTATTAATGTCTAATGCTTTAAATGTTCCAATATCATCTTCATATTGAAAATTTTAATTTAAAGCCATCAAAAATTCTTAAAAAAAACAACAAACTTTTTCAAGTAAAAAGTAAAAGTAATAAAAATAACTAAAATGTATTAAAAATTCAAAAAAATAGCATATTGTTGTTCAGGATTTGAAACCGTTCCTCCCCGGTGGCACGGTTATCGGGAGATAATCGTTAGTCTTCCATCGAACCTCATGTTAATAAATATAATTAACATGTGCCAATAGAACGCCCTGTACTGTACGTTTGGTAGAAGAATTTCAATGCATGTTTGTAGTTGAGTGTGAATATAAAGTTTACTGCAATTACATTCCTCAAATCAAAGAGAAAGCATTGTGCTCGAAAAAAACGTGGTTAAATTTTGTGCATCCATAGAAATTTAATTCGATTTGTGTTTTGTTTAACACATAGCTCTTAATAACATCTGCTTGCTATATGAAATGATATTGCTTACCAATTGGAATTTTTCTAAAGTTTAATAAATCTTGATTTTCAAATATGCAATCGAGTAGTACAAATGAGCAAGCGCTCAAACTGTAGATACTTTAAGCCTAAAATACTTGTACGTCCACGTGTTGACAATCGGAAGCAGCGTCTTAATTGCTTTACAGCTGGCCAAGAGTGATGATTATCAGGGCGTACGTTATGTAACTGAAGCCAAGAAGAAGGGATTAGTGACGATGTGGTGAAGACGATAATCCTCGAGTTCACCCCAGGTATAAGGCGAACTTTTTCACGACGCCGTCAGAAATGTCAAAATGTTCTAATTCGGTAGATCTGAAAGTGAAAAACTGAAACCAAAAAGGAACTGGAGTAGTAGTTTTTCGCTAACAGGAGAGAAATTAAGAACGTCGTTTAGTACAGGGAGTTATGATTGTCAGTGGCAGGACATGAGACCTTCAAATACCGTCAAAAACAGCAGCGTAAGTTGCATATCCAGCCTCAGCTAGAAGTAGATGTGGGTGGAATGGATAAACTCGGATAGCAATTACTCAGTGATGAGAATAGAAGTCAATAACTACCAACCAGCTGCCAAAATGCGAACTGGTTGACTTAATAATCACCTACTGGGGCGTGTACAGTTGCTGTTGGTTAAAGTAGATAGAGCGCGAGTTATAGTCTAACTCTAACAATTACTTAAAAGAACACAACTTTAATTTTCCGTCACTGAATTATTACTGATTTTATTTCTCTTTTAACTTTATAATGAAACATATTTACTACTCTATTGTTTTAGTTTATTAAGTAAACTTCCAAATAATTTTTGTTAATTTTGTACATTTTGCAGTTTAATAAATTTTGACATGCTTTCTATTGAGTTCTTATAAATTTTATGTATTTTTGCAATAACTTTCCAAATAATTTTTTATTATAATATTTTGACTTCCTGCATTTAATTTATTTGCGTTGTAATCAAAAGTATTTAATTCAGAGTGTTAACATATATATATTGTTGTTGTTATAGTTGATGTGTTGTTATTGGTAAATCCACAACTCGCGCACTACAAGGCAAATGATGACCGTGAACGTTGGTGGGTTCGAGCCCGGGCTGCCAGTAATATTTTCCGAAAATTCCTCATTTTGGAAATAAAATCGTCAAACAAAAATCTTCTGTTTTATACAACAACCAATAGTATTATATATAAATAAAACAATCTTTCTTTTGAAAATTAACAATTCAACGGATTTATTAAAAACACAAAATAATAGAAAGTACAACAATATTTAGTCAATTCAAAGTATATATATAGATACAGATTTTGTGTCAAAACAGTTAATACATTTTCCAAAAAAACGTTAACTTTTTATTTGATAAGTTTTATATTTTAGTTCGATATTTATTTCAATATAAACCTAAACGGCTCAACAAATTAAGTAGTATATACATTAATTATTAAAACTCCATGTTTACATTGTCACAGGTGTCTGAATACTAAGAAAGTTAACTACAAAAGACAAAAACAAGGTAAACCAATAATGGAAAATAGCTTAATATCAGTAGCCAATGGCTCTGGAAAAAGCGGGAGAGTATGGGTATATGATAGAAATTGTGTACTAACCAAAATTGATTTAAGTTGTAAAAATGAATAAATTGCACTTTTCGTATTCTAATTCGTTTAATAGGTGATATTTTAATCACTAGTATCCACCGTCAAAAGTGGAAAAATCGTACAAAGAACGCTGATAAGACGGAGTAGCGATCTTGAGATCAGTACTGATCCGTTCTGCTAGTCTGTTGAACAATACATTCTTCCAAATAGTACCTCTTTTAATAAAATAATGAATTTATCCAAAAACAAAAGTTCTTAAATATTAAGAAGAAATGGGTAAACACAGATTCGAACTCAAGCCAAACAATTCATTTCAATATAAATATTTTTTTCTATCGAGATGGCAATTTTGCCACACGTAGAGGTTATGTTGAGCAAAAAGTAGTGAAGTTAAAAAATCGTCAATGTATGTATAAGGGATACTAAACAAAAATCGTAAATCGTCATTTTATGAAACTCGCAACTAATTCGGAAAATCCAGCATTTTTCCCAATTGTATTAGCGTGCCATTGCTTTTGTTTCAATTGATACTGATATATACTGCTAATTTACAGCATATATCATTATTTTCTATGTCTCACCACAGACTTAGTAAAAAATGGATAATAAGAAATAAGAAATGAATTACAAAATGCTCATAGTTAGCTCCCCATCATCTATTTATCTATCTACGAGTAATATCTAAAAAAATTTACCCAAATTCTAAATTTCCTAAGGGCACTTTCTTGCAGTAATAGTATATATATATAGACAACATAACACAGATTTTTTTACTTTATTTATTGCAAATTTGTTTATATTGTCAATTTGTAAAATTTATTTTTATTTTATTTAATTTGTGTTGACAAATTTACCACTTAATTGGACATTGATGTTAAAATGTCAACTGATAATATTTATATGTGACTCTATTTTTGCTTTCTGTTTGGCTAAAGGCATGAACGCTGTGATGAAATATGCTGAATATATATTTTTTTAGCATGAATTAAAGTTGCAAAAAGGCAAATTTAAATTAATATTTACACATTTAGATGTAAGTATATTCATACGTTTGTTGTAAAAATTTTACTTTAATTTGTAAAACGTACTACCACTACCGTACTACCGTGACTACCACTTCAATAATTAACGTGACATGTCGTCGTGCCAAAGTTATCTTCACGTATCTCCAAAAAAGTTTTATTTGTGAAATTGAGTTTAAATTTTCAACAATATATACCAAAAATTTAAATTTAAAAGTGGTCCAATATTTTTGTCAGATATTATGTTTGAAGTTTTTTATTGATTTTGTAAAAACGTTCAAATTCATAGAAATAATTTTTCAAGTTATAGCCATTTTGAACTCCAAATTTTTTTTTGCATTTTATTGTATATGTGCTGCCAGCAGCTGAAAAAATTAAGCTTAATTGGCTTTGAAAAACAGAAATGGATGAAATGCTCAAAAAAATTAAGAAATAGTACAGAAAAATTTATGTTTTTTTAACACCATTCTTTTACAATACGATACTTCTTGCAGAACCTCTCTTCGTAATACAATTTTTCTAACAAAGGTTTTTAATTCCGGATATTGATTTCGGTCTTTAAAACTTCATATTTAGAGCTTTTGCACCCATAAATTTGATAAGTTTCAACAATATTTCCATTTTAACTTGTTTATCAGCCACATATTCAATTCAAAAAAATATATATACAAATATATTCAATTGAATAAAATTTACAATAGCACTAAAATACCGACAGCACGCAACAAAATAATTTTGTTAAAAAAATTTTTAATTTTTTTGAACTGCGGAGAAATTAAAAACTTTTTGCAAACTAAAAAAAAAATAAACACATAATATATTAATCCTTTTGATATTACACGAAAAACGCTATAAAATAGCAAAAAGGCAAACAATATTCCAAGGCTAAATAAAGAAAAAATTATAAATTTGGGTCGAAAATGCTTAAATGCGAATGACTATAATTATTTTAAAAAATACATATAAATATTATTCATGTGCACTGATGCGAAACTTTTTGTCACTATCCCGAATCAAATTTGAAAACAAGGAGAATAATGGCAGCACTGATTAAGATTCCCGCGTGGAGTGCAGACGTGTAAGAAATATTGACTTAGGACTTATTTTGGTAACTGGCCAAATATAGTTGGGGAAATGTAAAATAAAGAAAAAGTTTTAAGATTAATTCAAAATAAGTAAATATTTAACTAAATAACTTAACATTACAAAAAACCCACTGCCTTGTTTCCTTTTTCTTTCATTAAATATGTATATTGTTGTCTCAAATAGATGTAAATAATTGAAGTCATTAAATTTGTAACAATACAAATGCTTACACATACGATTTACATTTAAAATGCAGAAACGTATTATTTCTTATTTTTCTATCACTTACAATTTGCTTACATAGATATGCAAGTCATTTTTAGTTGAAATAGCATCATCTATCATTTGTCAACAATTTAGTCATACTGTCACAATTTAACAATAAATATCTCATACTTACACAAGTGTATGTATGCAAAAATAATGTTATTATTATTTACATTCATGCAAAGAAAAAAATCTGACTTATAGTCTTAGAGTTTGTTTTCCATATATAAGAACACTCATCGAATTACAATGTCTTCACAAATTTTACTGACAACAAAGAGTTTGTATTTGCTTTTTTATAATCTTAAGAGTTTTTACGGCTTTCTAGTTAAACTACAACACAAAATTGGGAAAAATTATCCAGGTCCCAAAAACGTAAATGTTTTAGACTCTGCTTCGTCGAATCTGAAGTAGCAGAGCTCACTTACCGAAAACTTTGGTGTTGCGATATGATGACCGATGGAGTTCAATCGACTTTCTTAAAAAATTTAAAAGATTTGCTTTGTCCCATCTATTCTCGTAGCCATCAGTAAGGGTCTCTTAAGGCGTCAATATTAATTAAGGGGATGTACCAAGCAATATTTATTACTTTTATAAAAATTATTTCTGTGTAGCTTTGCTTACAAAATAAATAACATTGTAGAAGAATATTATTAAAAAACTAAAATTTTTAAATACATAAATTTTGCTGGACTTTTTTTTAATATATTTTTTGAAGAATTTTAGGATTTTCTATTTATAGTGAAATTTGTTCGATACAAAGCTCGGTTTGCCCGAAGTCGCTTAAGAAAATTTATAGTTTTTACTTTTCAGTTTTTATTACAGTAGCTTTGATTTAGCTGTCTTTTAGTTAAGAACACTTTTGAGTTAACTGCATAAATTTAATCATTTCCTGCAAATTCAAGATAACTGACAAAAATTTTTGGCATTTTAAGATTATTTTCATATAAAAATAGGTGCGTTTCGACTTAACTGCCCAAACCACATATTTTCTCTAATTATTCTTCCTAAACCTTGTTTAAGTGCATTTCGTTTACCTTCATATATACAATATTTTTGAGCACTTTTAATATATTTTCATATAAAAAGTCTAAATTAGCTGCACATATTAAAAAAATATGGTGGCTAATTTTTCACATAAACAACCAAACTTATGTCATTTGTAATTAAATAATCGCATATACATAAGTCATAGAAATCGCAAGTTATCATCATTAAAATTCATCTATTTTGTTTGCATCTTCATTCATACATACATTTAAGATAACAGCATTTTTGAGTTATCTGCACAAAAAAATCGTGCGAAGTTGATTGTGCAGCTAATTTAAAATTACTGTATATTCATTTTTATTTCAAAATAATGTTTATTTTAGTTTTCAGGTTAAATTTATTAAAACAGTTCCCAATCCTGGGAAGTGAAAAATTCCAAGAAATCGCAAGTCGTACTAGAAAGTCTTATTTCTTATGCTTGTGTAGCCTTCCAATATACACTTAAAGTGATAGATTCAGAACACTTCAGTGTGATTTTCTTCAGTACCCATTTTTTTACCTAATTCAATAACTAAAGCGATGCATTTTGAATACCTGTGTTACAGTCTATCATACATAAGGCCATTTCTCCTCTTGCCCAGGCCTATTTAGGAGCTGATATAAGATCTAATATGATTTAAGCATAAATAGTAGCAAATAGCAACTGTAAAATTCGAAAATATTTTAAATAAAATCGTGCTTTAATCCAAAACTACTAGCAATCAATATTAGATTCCGTTTATTGATATCTATACATTCGAAAAGGTTCTCAAAAATATATAATGTTGGTCCGGATGAAATTCTAAAAAGTATTTTAATAAGTTCTGCTGTAAGTTAAGCCATCCTTTTAACTCTCACATTCTTTATATCAATAATAAATTCAGACCTTAAAGCATGATTTTTAAAAGTGTTAAACCTCTTAACTTATACGACAAATTTCAAATTAAAAGTTTTGGGTAAGTACTCTGATTTTAAAAGCTATTGGGATTATGACAAAAGGATTTGTTGTAAGCAAAGTATTTGAAAAATTCCATGAAGATTATTTTTGATATTTAATGTTAATTTTATATATTCTTACTATCGTGGATTTTTAATGGAATACTCCGCTAATGCAAATATATTTTCAGTTAATTTTAGCATTCGTCTGCCTACTATTATATGTTACTGTTTATATATAAATATATTTCGTTAGTTTTGAAAAATGTCGTCATATACCACTGTTTATGAATTTCAGTTGTAAAACTAGCAATAATAATGTTCATAAGATTTGAAAGCATCATTAACGTGAGTTTTTTAAGAAAAATTCATTCTTTATATAAGCAAAAAATTCTTTTTAAACCAAACTTTTTTAAATAGTTTATTTATCCTGTAAAAGGAGTTAAAAGTGTTTTCTCTTAAGAAAAAAGTAACAAACTATTCTACGGATGAATGTTTATGATGAATATGATATACATATTTGTATTTGTGAATAAGTGAATGAATAACAAAAACAAACTGTTAAATATACATGTGTGCATCCTTATGCGCTCACATGAACTATCAGTGCATACTTTATGGATGCTTACAATAAAATGCTTTGAGGTTTTCATTGATATTTGTTTGGCAAATGTTGTTGTTGTCTGCAACTAAAATGATTTCACAAAAAATGAGTTGAAAGAAAAAAAGTTTGGTTTGACTTACTGGCAGCATTTAAATGTTTGTTTTTTATGAAGATAAATTGTTGATTTCGAAATGTTGTCATATAAATAATAACAAAAGTTTTGTTATCGAGATGGCTTACAGTTCATGAAATGATTAACTTGGAAACTACTTTCAAATCATACACGATTTTATATATTATTTATGTACAAGTAGAGCAAACAAACATTGTTTTGTCAAAATTTCCTTGTATTTGTTTTTAATCTCTTGGTGAAATTGTAAATTACTATTAGATAACATTTCTAAACATTTTTGAGTTAGCTCTCAAGTTTTATAAATTAAACTTATTATATATTACTGTACGTTAGCTACTATGGCTCAGTTCACCACTTGTGTTTCATCTAGTATTGTCAAACTTTATATAAAAAAGAAATTAACAAGCATTCTTATGTATGGAATTTGTTTGACAATCCCAGATGTTGACGTTTTTGTAGCAGAGATGCATGTGTCTGATTAATTGTGTCATATTATCTATTATTATCATATCTACTGAGCTCCAGTGTTGCCAGGAGTTAGAGTATAAAGAAGGTAAATTGGATTTCTTCAAAATGCCAAAAACAGCTAAATTGCTCAAAAAAAAGCTAAAAAAAATTGCTTAAAATTGTTATTCATAATTCATAGTTTTATTTATTACTAACAAAAAAATTATGAAATATGTTAAAGCTCTTGAACACAAATGCATTTTAAGTATATAAACAAACAAAAAACGAATTAAAGGCCTAATCATTTTTAAATTCAATCAGGGAATCAAAAATAATATTTTATTAATATTTCTATAGTATATAAACATGCATATACAGTACAAGTTCGATAAGCGCAACCGAAAAGAAATCTGCGTGAATGCTTTCAACAAAAATTTGCAATAACCGACCATTACATCTTAATATAAAATGCATCACAATATGATTTAAATTATTGTTATTTTATACCAAAAAAAACTCACTTATTAAACAAAACTTAAAAAATAATGCCTTCTGAATAAAAGCTATGCTGAAATTTTGGACTTTTTAATTTATTGGTAAACTGCAGCTTCAAAAATTGTTTCAATAACAAGTAATTTTTTATAACAAATTTTATTTCTTGTTGGCCGTTCTATGGAAATTAGGGCTTGATTGGTTTCATCTACTTTAAGTTTTTGTGCTTTTTCAATTTGTACATTCTCTGAAATTTCTAAAATTTTGAGATTTTAACATCAATAGTCAATATATCGGGCATTAGTAATTTATATTAATATATAGAACCAAATATTGCTATTTTGAAAATTAGTTAACAAACGAGTTATGCGTTTAAAACATAAAAATATATATACGAATAGTTAACCTCAACCTTTTTTAAGACGGTTAAAAATTGTGAACTATAACGTTTGGAAAAATTTTTAAAGATGGCTTTTTGGTGCAACTTTAAGTAAATGTTAAAACATACATAAGTTTAAAAAGAAAACTGTCTAAGATTCAATAAAGCAGAAAAGGTTAAATTTACTATTTTTTCTAAAAACAAGATACACTTATAAAGACTGCAATGTAAAAACAATTACAATTAGCGCTGAGCGGGGTGTTGCAATAATTGGCAGTTGCGCAAATCGAGCCCGCACTTCATTTATATTTTGAATATTATGTATTTTAAACTAATTATCGCTTGCATAATCGAAATTATCATTTTTATAAATATCACTAGAGTCTAATAATTTTATTAAACCATCGGTAATTGCGAAATCATGACAATATAATTTTTTTTAAGGAGCATCGAATGAACAATAAAGAATCAAACATTTTAGTTCTAATGCGATTTCTTTATTTAGTGAATTATTTGAATGAGAAGTAATACTGGATATGGATTTTCTTGCAGCACATTCTTAAATTGCCGCACCTCCACCCAAAAGTCAACTGTTGACCCAACATTTGTCCAGCTTTAACTTGAAAAAAGATTTCGCCATTATGTCTTCAGTGTATTAATTAATTTTTATTGGATTAATTTTCAGATATGTTTTAAAATGAGGTTCTGGGTTCAGCAGAAAATAATCATTTAAAACAAATAAAAATATAATAATGCTACGAAAATAAAAAGGCGAATTTCGAGGTTACAAACTGGAACCACTTCTAAGCGCTAGCGAATTTTTCGAACTTACACATCACATATTTCTACTATTTGATAATTACATATAATGAAGAAGCTCTACAAATGTTTGGTTACGGAAAGTTACATAAAATTCAAAAAACCATATTATTTTGCTTCCGAGACGAGTTCCACCTTTAAAATAATTTAATTATGCTATTAGCCTAGATAAGGAAGTTTGCTTAATTTTTGTAATAGTTTAAGAGAATAAATTTTTTTTGTCGATATTCTTTAGTTAAATTGAATAACACCTATTGCAGCAGCAATAAGTCCTTGGACCCGAACAGTAAGATTGTAAGGCCTTCGAATCAAAAAAATTCTCACTGTAGACTATAGCACAAGTAAGTTTCATCATCATCATTCAAATTGTCCTTTTTTATTAATTTTAAAACAATAAAAGAATTAGAAGAGACAATAAATTACGTACAGCTTAAAAACTTGTATCCTTGCATAATAATTTATAAAAAAAATATAAAATTGGCAATGTTTTTTTTAATGAAAAAAAAATATGAAATGAATTTTTTTTTTAAATATTTCACTACTCTTTTGTGTAGTTTCTTCACGATAACAAATTTTATTTACAAATAGTTAAAAGCGATTAAACAATTTTGCTTTGTCAATATAAAATGTTTACAATTATTTACATATACAATTTTGTTCAGGTTGTAATTAAATGTGGCCTTTTGCTAGTTCTTTAAGAAGATGTATGTGTATTCAAGAAAATGTCGAAATAAATGAATTTATAGAAAATATGTAAAACCAAACCTCGGCATAATTTGTCTTAATTATGGTTCATCCTTTAGTTCTTCTAATTATGTTTTCCTCTATTAAAAAAAGTATTGATTATCTCATCCAATAATTTGAAGAATAGAATTTTGTGCTGAACAAGGATAAAACTGTATCTTAACAATTGCTAACAATTAAGCTTAAATAACTATTCAATTAGTTAACAAATTATAACAACACACCCCCGGGAGCATGACAACGCAATATAAATACCGACAATAAAACTACACCAAGAGAAGCCAACAAGCAAGTAGCCATGCATAGAGCAAGTACAACAAATAAAGGCTATAAAAAATAAAGATATACAGTTTATACGAAAAATTGTAAAGGAGTCGAATGTGGCAGGACATAGGAAACTGAAAAAGTGGGAGGTAGTCATTATAAAATGCCAAAGTAAACAAAAACTAATATCAAGTATTATATGTTGTGTAAAGTAATCTATAGAAAAATAAACGAATTCGTAAACATGTAATAAGCAAATATGTTTGCAAGAGACAACAAAACAAGTAGTGAAATAATTACAATCTTCATTAAAATGTACATCCGGTTTGTCAGAAGCCAATGTTTGAATGTAAGTCTGTTTGTGTGCATTTTAAATCTTCCCAAGTTTGTGTGCTTTTGTATCTGTTCCATAGAAAATAAATAGTCACAAAATTTAACCGCAATTTAACTGCAGTTAACTTCATTTTACCAAAAATATCTCCACCCTCGCTCACATTACAATTTATGCCTCATCCTACACAACAGTCTATGCATCAAATAACAAACTGTCTGTCTGGTCTTTCTAGTTTGCAGCAATGAAAAAAAAAGTACCAAAAAGTTCTAGTATAAATATTGCAATTTAGTGCTTTTGTTGTTGCCTATTATGTTGTTGTTGGTTATTTTCTTTTTTACTTTTTTTGTAGTAGTTTACTCTGTGCATAATAATTATCATAATTACGATAACAATAATGATGATAATAACTAGGCAGACAATGTTGTTAAATGAGAAAAACCACAAACGGACATGTCGATGACCATTATATGAGAAAACGAGTGACATAAATCAGGACACAGTTAAGTTGTTGTTTAGTTTCCATAATATTATTTTTTTGTATTCTGCTCGTCCCATTTTTCTTGCCGTAATTACTAAGCTTTTCATAGAGTTTTATTAGTATCTTAGAATGACCACAGACATTCATTAATGACTGGTTTTTTCTTTCTGTTAAAAGATTATATATAAAAATTAACGGGTGTTTCCTTAAATATAAAACTTACTATAAACAGTAATATTGGCTAAAAGTCTTATTAATAAGAAACTTAAGAGGTATCTTATGAAGAATATACAAAAAAAATTTTAATTTTGTCTTTGAAAGTATATTTAATAAACATAAAAACCAACAAC
Source organism: Gymnocheta viridis (assembly GCA_956483585.1). NCBI lineage: Eukaryota > Metazoa > Arthropoda > Insecta > Diptera > Tachinidae > Gymnocheta > Gymnocheta viridis. The sequence continues at coordinate 7,786,457 of OY101440.1, forward strand.
AAAATAAAAAGATATTTCATATGAAGAAAAGCAAACAAAATTCAACTTTTGACCCAAAAAGTAAAACTGTGAAGATTTACAACATTAAAAACACTGGAAAACTCGATATATTTCAAATCGAAACTTCATTCGAAGCAATTTTGCCTTTAGTTTAGTCTTTAATGTTCTCGTATCCTTGTGATATTACTGCAGTGTTTGCAAATTTATTGAAGTCTCTAAATGGAGGTAATCTATACATGGGCATTTCTTTTTCACGGAAATGTCCACTTTTTCACGTGCACTACCATTTTTTATTAGATAAAAACATAGAAGTATCTACGTTCTTTTATTTGGTATTGAGAGCGAAATTTCATTCGCACAATTATATCTGAAAAAAACAATTTGGAATTTTGTTTTTGTTGTAACTCAAATTTTATAAAAAAAAATGATCTTTCAATATCAAGGAACAGGCAGTTAAATTTTTCACCTTCATGTGGTTATTTGTGTAGAACGTAAGTAGGTATCCATTTGGTAAAAAAAGGAAAAAAATATGAAATTTTTAAAAAATTTAACATTTTGTGTACCAATTAGCGCATTCCAGAATATTTCGGTTTCATGTATTCTACTCATATGATTATGTACTTAAATCTTAATACGAAAAATGAAATAAAATATCTAATCAAGAAATAAATCAATTTATAGTTTAGTAAGGAAAAACAAAATTACCTTGAATTTGTTCACCACTAATTCGTACATACTTTTGTAAGTATGAATGTATCTTTACTATTTGTCAATTTGAGTAGACTTTATGGTATTAAATTTTTATAAAAATTGTACTGGTATAGCGAAATTTTCTTCAGATTAAATAAAAACCACCACCAAGCTAACCAAAAATATATATTGCATTATATATATCAATACAAATTCCTTACAGCAAAAAAAAAAACATGTGTTCTTTGGCATACTCCCCATCTCCTTCTTGTTAATAAATTATCCAACTAATATGATATTACAAATATCTACGGTTTTTTGAGCATTTATTTTCAGTTGTATTTTTCTTAATATTAGAAACATTTACTTAACGATAATTTGGTAATTGTAAAAGCAACAAAACATTAAAATACTGATTGAGAAAACAAAATGAGTTTTATTTAAGATTATTATTGCTTTATCTTCCCTTATTTGTTCATGGGGCTTTCTTATATGTAGAGTATGTACTCTACATATATGTTTATATGAATATTTGTGTATTTCAAAACAAAAATATGTGGTTGTCCGCCTATTTCAAGTTTTCCGTTTAAAATTAGTTACACCCACTCGATTTATTTGCCAATTTAGAACAGCTTTGAGAAAATACTATAAAAAAAGAACAATAAAAATAGAAGACACATAAAAAATGTGTTAAACAGGATATATAGAAACGACATGTTACGCTTTTGTAGAAACTAAAGATGGGCAAGTGAAAAATGTTGGGGGTTTTTATTTTAGGGGAATACACTACTTCAAGCATTTTAGTTGCTTTAATTTTGCACAGAAAAGAAATATTAAATTGGAGCAGCCTCAAAAGAAAAATATAAAAATATAAGACACGTAATTTTTTTAATAACAAACTGGGCGTAAAAAGCTATATAAATTGAAATTGTCTTAATGATATCTCTAGTCTAACATAAATAAATTAGAGAATACCATCTCTTTTGTTAAACAGCCTGACATAAGTTGATTTAAAATAAATGCTGAAGGGGTAAAAGTTTTAGCTGATTATTTAAAAAATATTTTTTACATCAGAAACAAATATCGCAAAGAACCTAAAATAGTTCACTAAAGTGTAATGGTTCCTTATTGGCATTATTTGTATTCCAATTTTGATATAATGGTACAAAAACCGTGACCCATAACTCCACGGTGCTGGTCTGACTAAAGTTCAAACCTCAGACATAATGTGCAGGTTTGATATTATTTTCAAAAATCATTTTATTTTTTGATAAATTTTAAAGTTATTTTTTATTTAAAGAAAAATAACAAGTTAATTGTCAAATTAGCGGATTGGAACAGCGTTTAGTTGTTCATTTTTACCGCTGTGAGAATACTAACTATTTAGACAAATCCTCTTGGAAGAAGGAATACCAGAATTATGTACATAATAATTATGGAATATAATATCGCTCGTAGAATGTAATTTTGGAATCTAATAGAATGCTCAATCGGTAACACTGTTTTGTTGGACAATTGTTTTGTGGGTTTCGGTTTGCCATTTTATAATGAATAGATTCACTCTAGACCAAAGAAAGGAAATTTCAAGTAGTTGTTTTTTTCATGACCATCAAGAAAGTGCAATTTAAGTCCATTAGATAATTTTCTCTGCCCATATGTAGATTATTAAACACTTGGAATACAACATTCGGCCAATTGGTGACAAAATACCACTAAAATTATTGCGAACAAAAATTGTGTGAAAATTGGACCTCCAGATAGTGCTATTTGCACGCTAACCGCGACAGCCAGATGGCCGAAGCCATATTTCACCGGTAATGGCAAATAACTATTCTTTTTCGATTAAAGACAGCTTCATGCCAGTAAACACAATTTGTTTGTGTTTCATCGGCATCTGTTTATTTCAAAGTTCTTCACTAGAAAAGTTGAAGTGGGTTCAAATCACATGATTTATTACTTAAATTAAATATATTTATATAACTATATTCTTGAACTAGTTATGCGGAATGACAACTTGGGCGCTCGCTGTACGTTACTTAGAGCCCTGGTGTTGGTAAAGTCTTTCTCGTCTATTTTCAGCAATTAATTTTTCTAGCAGATGTCAAACTAGCTATTCAAGATCCCAAACTCAACTTCCTTATTTTTAATATTTTAAAGTACGCTAAAAATCATCGGATATCATGGTCGAATATATTTTTAATTTAGACAAAACTTCCATCATAATTTAAACAATACAAGGTATATTTTCTGCTTCATTTGATATCAATTCCTTTTCAGTAAATTTAGCACCACTCCCAACGTCAATCCGGTAGGGGGTTTTCTTTAAATAATATTTTAACAAATAACTCTCGTATCCTTTTTCGAGTCATAATATAAATGCAAATTTTAAATCACATTCAACCGAGGCACCTAAATAGTGGCGGATACATGAAAACACACATGAACAATGAAGATAGGACTTTACCAGGTCCCAAAAAACAATGTTGTCTCTGTTCTGCAAATTAAGTTAAAATTATTTAATGCTAAATTGTCCCTTGTTCCTTTGGATTATTGTCTCATGTCCAATTCTTTCTGACTAAAAAATGCTACGAATGCCAAAATACTAATCAGTTTGGCTTAAAAACCACTAATAACAAATTTGTTTGAAAAATAGTCACATTAAAATTTTAAAATTCTTAATAATAATGACTTTTTATTGATTATTAAAGAAGCTAATAAGACAACTGAGTATATCTAGTAATTTAATATTAATTACCATTTTTTAAATTACAAGTCAATTCTCTAATTATCTCTTATCTCTATTTTAAGCAAATAATTAACTTGAGCGTTAAAAATTGTGTTGTTACGAGTACTAATCAAATTATTCACTTATCAAATAGCAATTGTGACTTACGACTTAACGTACTTATTCAAATTACTATTTACTCAATATAATTTTTTGCTAATGTAAAATAGAGAAAATGAATTAAAATTTTTGAAACATCCTTTTTAGTGTTTTATTTCGCTTTTTTTACTCTGTACTAGTTTTTATTTATCACTGTAAATATATTTTTTTTATTTCTTCTTTGCTGACGTATGACAATTGCATTTTCTTTTAAATTAACATGGTTGTTAGCATTTTGCTATTGCTGCTGCTGCTGTTGCTGTTTTCAACTTCATCAACTACATGTTGTTCCGTGTTTACAAGAGAGTTATGGGACAGGTATGAACAATCAAGGTTCACTTAAAAAAGTTTTTTCAAAGAATCATTTAATTTTTAAACGTTTTTTTAATGTTAATATTTTCTAACATTTTTTAGTTTCATAAAAGAACAGTCTTTAGATTGAATTTTTTCAAAAATATATAAGAATTACTTGCAACATTAAGAAAAATTATACAAACATAAAATAAAAGTAAAAAAGAGAATATCCAATAAAAGCTTTGCAAAGCTTGTACTACTAAGATTGATAATTTATTACAAGTAAATAAAGAATATGTGTATATAAATTAAAATATTTTAAAAATATATTTTTAATACAAATTAAAAAATTTAGCTACCAAATAATTTTACTTATTCAAAGATGGTAAATAAATTGATAATAAATTTGATTTTCACAAAGGACAACAATAAACTTGATATAACTTTATTAATCATTTATGAATAAGACCAAAATTTACAGTTGAACATGAACCTTTATTATTTGAGTGACTATCAAATACACAGAAGTCTTTATTTCTTATGCGGATCTACATATATATTAAGGGCACTATATTTATATATTTCTAAAGTAATTTAACAACACTAATTAAAAAAAATTCAATATTAAACTAAAAAACTTAATTTTATCAAGAATTTTATCTCTTATTATCAATTTTTTAACCAATTCCACCACAACGTAATATTTAAAACAAAAAAAAAACAACATTAACTAGCCTAGATGTTGTTTAGTATATCATACTGGTTTTTTTTAATTTTTGTTGAAAGTAAATTACAAATTCAAAACAATAACAAAGAAAATACTAAAAACAGTGTGAAATATTTAAAGAGCAATTGCACAAAATATGTACTTTTCGAGCATGATTTCATAACCTATTCCAAATTAAAACATTTAAGTTTACGAATATATGAAGCTTTTGGACCACTAATTTATGCCTTTCTTAATTTGTCAAAATAAACCTGTTAAAAATTCATGGATCTTTTAAAACGGTGGGCCTTAATGTACTTGTCAAGCTTTCAACTTCGAATTCGATAAGTTGTGCTGAATTAAAAACGCATACAAGATAATCATTTGATTTCTTACACGCTGTCGGAGATGAAAATTATGCAGAATATATAGAATTTAACAGGAATTAATAAATAAAACTAGCTTTAAATGTATGTAAATAGTTATAATAATTTTTAATCTTTATTAAAGTTTTTGTTTAAAAATTGTTTAAATTTAACACTGAGCTAGTAAAAGAATTTTTTTAAAATTTTATTTATTTATATATTTTTCTTTTATATTTGATATCATGCTTATTAAGACTAATGTCTTAAAACGTATGATGAACAAATTTAACTGCTCCGATTTTGTACCCATTCGCTGTTAATACTATTATCTAAGGTTTCCCAGCTCTTTAGGAAGCTAAATTAATACTACTGCTGTATACTTTGCCATCACTAGAGTTTTGTTTTTAACTTGTCTACGAGTCTTTAACAATCTGGAAAATACATTGATATTTACTCATTTGACAAACAACAGCAACGAGAGACAATAAACTTTAGTTCATTGCAAAATATACTAAACCAGACGCATACCACACAAAACAGGTTGATAAAACTTTAATAAGCAAAAAGGTATCTCTGAGTACAGATTGCAACTTACTTCTACACAAAAATAAATTTACCTTAAGTGTCCTTGTGGCAATAAAACAACAGCTAAATCGAAAACGGCACATATATCGATAGATAAAGTAACATAGAAAATTTTTATCTTTGCAACGAAAATTTCAACATGAAAAAACGCATGTTTTCATTCATCTCTCTCTCTCTCTATCGCTCTTTTCCATTTCCCCGGAAAATCTGGAACTCTAACACGTTTGGGGCATGTATGTTGTTGAATATGTTCTGTTGTCGTAAGCCATACATATTTTTGCATACTTACCAAGTGATGTAGCAAGTCGCTCAAATGTCGATGTCATAGTTGAGCGATCGCACATGACATGGCACGACCTTTATATGTTAAATGCATAAAATTCAAAAGTAAATATATAAAAATGAAAGACACCAAAGAAATCAAAGCAAACCTCATTATACGACGAACGTCTTAAAAGTTATTTCGTATTAACAAAAGGAAAATATTTGGAAAAAGTTTTTTTAAATTTATATATAAATTGATGCTTTAAAAAGAAAATAATAGAGTACGACGATCATGTGCCGACACAACTTCAACTTATGCGAAGGGAAGATTTAAATGAAACATCCAAATTTTAAAACTTTTTATTGGCAATGCAATTGAAATCATGTATGTATATTTTATTCTTTTTCGGAAAATATCTTTTTTTCGTTTCTTTGGAACCACTCCTGAACACGACATGGAACAGTGTTATTCACATGCCGATAATCTTCTAAGATCCCTTTCGTAAGTACATTGAATAATTTAAACATGTTTTGTATACAGAAGAGGAAAAAAATGCTGAAGCAACTATTGAGACTATTTGAAAGGACGCATACAAAAGATGTCTTTACATTTACAACCATTCATTTTACAAACCCGTACTTGTCTGCTCATCCAAATGAGCTAACAAATAATTCGATGTCATTTTCCGTATTGTCTCAGGTTTTGTTTTTTCATTTACTATACAATATTGATATGCAGGCGAATAAAAGTTTTACGCCAATTTTAACTCAGTGACATTTGCATGTCACGCAAAAAGTAACCAAACACAAAAACATGAAAAAGGAGCAAAATATCCTCAAGGGAATACAAGTTAAATGTTAAAAATGTAAGGACAGCTGAATAAAATTAAATAGAATTTCGGGAAATGATATGAAAGACGAAAACTGAAAATAAATACAGTTTTTTTTCTTCTATTCGTGGAGTGTGCAAACGAACAGCCACAAGCTGCACAATTACATGGTAAATTTATTCTTAAAGCATTTAAAATGTAAAAAGAAATTAAAATCAAATAACGTTTGCAATATTACAATATTTGAAATAAGAAATTTGGTGAAACCTTTAAGAAAAGTTTTTAAAAACTTTAAGCTTTAATTTAGCCATCATTATGAATTTTGGAGCATTATCAATCATTGTACATTTGAAAAGTATTTTTTAACCTCAATTTATTAATTTATTAATTATAAGTTATTTAGTTAGTAGTTAGTTATGCTTTAGTTAGTAGATAAGCGACCGGATGTAAACAGGGCGTTATTTTTTGATCTCATTTATGCGAGCTAAAGCGCATTAAGGAACAAAATCAGTTGTGATCAATAAAATTTACTCAAATGAAATTTGCAGGAAAAGTAAAGACACAGAAATAATCCAGCATTTCCAATTGTATTAATTATTGTTTTTCAGAAAAATTTAATTTTCAAATTTCATCTCAAATTTTATAACAGTGCGAGAACTAGAAATTTTATTTACGAATTTCCATTAAGCCTTAAACATTAAATTGTATAATCAGGCAAGGAAGAAACCAACAATATTATGTTTGTAAGAAATAATGTATGATTGCCAATCATTGATTCTAGTATATAAGAGATATAAAATTAGATGTAGTTATGATGCTCAAATTTATATTTAAAACAGAACATTCAACTAATGTCATTCGTAATAATGCGATCCGGTTGGTGTACTCGTACGTTACAAGTTTTATTACTAAATAGAAATATATTATTATGTGTGCCTTTTTTTGTAGAGCAAAATATTATTACTAAGCTCACAAATAGGTATTGAATTTTTGTAATCACATGATATGAATACAATCATATAACTAAATCATAATATGTTTCCCTTAGATTAGACTAACAGTTTCGTGCTTGTTTTCAAGTGAAATAAAAAGAAAATGCTTTTCAAATTTAAATCAATAACTTTTCTTTCTTTATTATATTTATATTTTATGTGACAACTTACAAAGCTAAACCATAACTGCCTTTTATACTTTTAAGTCATGGGTTTTTACTTAAGAATAATAAATAGCAATGATCATGATTGTGCATGTCTTTATATAGTATAATAAAGAGAACTGGGCATGCAGAATCATGATTTTTGCTTAGCAACACAAACACAAACAATCAACATCAAAACAGGTTTGCGCATGCAGAATCGTGACCACTTTTTTTATATAGTACATATTATATGTATGTAAGTAAGTAGACACGATTGTGTATGCTTGATCATGATGGTTGTATATGTGATCTTCGCCGAGAAAAGGGACCTACCTAGTGTGTGAAAATGGAGTTTTGAGAAAAACTCATTTCATCTTATTCTACACCCTTTTAGATACCAGAATCCACTCTTAAGTCCAAACCCGTTTTTTGACACACGAGGTCCCTTTTCTCGGAGAAAGTCACATATTATGAAAAATATGACGTAGCAACAAAGTTACAATTTTGACGTAAGCAAAGCGCGACCGGAAGTTCATGATCAAAAGTGTTATGTAGGCGGATATATTTTATTATATTTTAATATGGAGCCATAACCGGCAAAAGAGCTGTAGCGACATGATGGACGATTTTCGTTTTATTATTAAAATTTATTATTCTGATCATCATCATGATAAGTACAATTCACTGTTTGTTTATAAATTTTGTCGCTCGCGTCTTTATGCGTTTTTATAAATTAATTCGTATTTGTGGCACAATAGAAAAATATTAAATTTTATATTAGCGCTTTTTCAAAATGGAATTATGGAAACAAGTGGTAAGTGTTTTATTTAAAAAAAAATAGATGAATTTTTATAAATTATATATAATTTTCTGGTAATGAAAATTTTACTTCAGAGTTCGACCAAAACTGGTCTTGTTCCGTGTGGTGATACTGATTCTTCTAGGCAAAACCATTGTTTACAAACACGTTCCAGTTCGGAATTTTCAGAGACATTAGCCAGAGATGAGGAAAAGCAAAGCAAAATACCAAAGAGAACACAAAATACGAAACAGCGTGATACCAATGCTCAACTAAATCCATTTGCAAATAAAAAGTGTGGAAATTTTTCAATCAAGATCTCGATCAAGACATAACGCTGTTTTGATAGAAAATGGACCCATCTGTTTATATGATCACGTTTTAAAAATTTCTTCAAAAAAATTCAAAGATTTAAAAACACTTTGTGATAAAAACATAATTCCTGCAAAATCTCCCAACAAATTTTTAAATTTGAAATACGATTAAACTATTAAAGAAACTGATCAAGAAGACATATAATATTTACTTTAAAGTTATTTCGTTTAAAACTTTTTTTATCTATATACTTTTATTTCGAATTCTGAAGTCATTTTCTATTAATTTTGAAAACAAAAACCATTAAATTTTTTATAAAAACCACCGGATTTAAGGATAATTTAAAGTTATTTTTAATTTTATACACAAATATAATTTGAAAAAATAAAAAAAATTAAAACTGAAAGCTGCGTTTTAATAATATAAATCATAAGGGCTTAACAGCCTTAACATTGGTAAACACCTATCCCGCGTGACAGCAAAAAATACTTTAGCGCCATAAATAGCCGTTATCCTGGAGATATAGAAAATCAATCAAATGCAATATATTGCTCAGAAATAGCAATGTTTACAAACTAAATTTCACCGTAATCCTTAGACATGGTCCAAAGATATTTAAAAAAAATGCTTCTACTGTAAATTTTAGTTTTTGGTGTTTAGTCTTTTCGGCGATTACGGCACGATATAATGAAAAAAGTTACATTAGTGGTATTCATGTATTAGTTATATAAGTACACATAACTACTAACCTCAATCTTGTTTTTCATGTACTCGTGCTCGTGAAAACCATACACCCTGATATATATATTATATTTTAAAACCTAATTTCACATGTGTGCAAATCCGTTTTAGTGGTGCAAAGAGAGCCTGATTTGATCCTAAATAGTTCCAAGTAGTGCAGGTAACACTACTGCGCTAAATAAGCGAAATATATATAGCATTATCACATTGTTTCAGTTGTTTGCCTGTCGTGTACTTAAAATCAATTAAACTTAAATAACCCAAGGATACGAATATATTATTGCTTTCATCATAAAAACTTTTTTGATATTTTAAAAGTTTTTAAAAATAACTTTAAAAAAACTTTAACCCCCTTTAATATGTCGGATTATTTAAATTACTAAGACCCCTTTTAATATAATTTTTATTTATTTATTCAACAAGCTATTTAAATAAAAAACATACAAATAATTAAAAAAAAACAATTTAAAAATTTTTTGGTATCGTTATCAGTAGTTATTTATAATTCGATAGCTTGTTTAATTTAAAACACTCCAATTAAAAAAACACAAATGTACGCACCAACAAAATCTAAACTCAGCGATTATGTAAATAAATATGACCATTAAACGGCAATTACCTCAAGTACTCATACATCTGTACATTAAAAAAAAACTACAACAAAAAAATATATAAACCACACAGAAACCAGTTCTCATATCACATTTGCGGCAACAGAATGAACTAAAATGTCATTTTAGTATTAAAATACATATTTACCACAGCAACTACCGGCAGCATCAGAACTGGCAAAGGCATTGAAAATGACCTGATTAAAATTTCTATAACAAAATCACAAAATTTTAAGCTGCTTATTTTTAAAACACCCTCCCAGAAATAAAACCGACAAAAGGTTCTCTGCTCATTCGATTTCCTCTTAATAACAGACGAATGAAAAAATACAAATCACCACTTTTATGCTGATTTTCTACTTTCAGATATTTATTCATTACAAACAGTCTGATATTCAAACATTCATTGACAATACGATTTTCTATTCCCTTGCTTAACTAAAAGCCGACTAACACAATTTTTCAATATGCTTTTAAAGCATGATTTCTCCAAGGAATGGAAGGGGCATATATTCACCGTGTTTTTTTTTTAAATTAATGCAGAAAATACTGTCAATGTCTACTTAAGAACGTTATTTTTGGAAAAGTTGAGTAAGCCTTGACAGAAACAGACACAATGGAACCAAACAAAAAGGAAAACCTTATCACTATCAGCACCAGAACAGAACTAGAGTTAATGAAAAGTGAATTCATTCAATTCGCTCAATTATGAATAAATACACTGTTTCCAGGATGAGAACAATTATGTAGAGATGCGTAAAACATTCATTAATTACAAAATTTATTGAAAAACATTTTGAAATCATTCGATCATCAATGTAATATCATGCCGCATATTATAGTAGTTTTATCGTTATCACAATGAAATGTTCACCAATGAATGAGGAACTTTTAATGACCGCTTGATTTTACCTACATATTCGAGTCAATATTGAGTTAAGGCACTTGCGGCCTAACTCCACTGTGGTATCACAACCACCCACATTTGGATCGTAAACGGCACTTTTGTACACACAGATCGAAATTTGAGTACATAGATCAACCTCCGTACACAAACACTAATCGATTAGTGTGGGACAGCTTTCCACAAGATAGATTGGTAAATAGCTTATCCGGGCTTTCCCACCACTTGACAGTTTTGTGCCTTATCCCAGCATTAGGCATTTAACCACCGAGACTTCCACCGAATATGTTTTAACCAACAACCACCGCGAGCTCTCCCCATGTATATCTCAACAGTACTTGGCCTTATTATCATAACTTTATGGTGGGTAAGAACAAAGTCCGCCAGATAATCACATTGTAAGAATCCGTAAGACCGAAGACGACAATCATAAATTAAGCACCGTGGGGTCTGATCGAGTTCCGCCAACGCGGTAGGATCTTTATAGAGGAAGTCGACAAGCATAATTTTTTTAACTTCCCTGACGGCCTGACGACTTCGTGGCTGCCAAATGTGGTGGTACTAGCGTAAGGTTACAGGTAAGTCTACGAAAAATATTTCTTAAGGACTATCCCATAAAGGCATTACGAAAAGATAATCATTTATATATACAGCTTTGAATTGGTTGGTATTCTAAGAGTAGGTACTACTGAACCTGCTCTGTATCCTGGCTAACACAGACCGAAATTTAGTTCTTTAGAGGACATATATGGACTTGGCCGTTGCTCTAAAACTCAGAGATAGGCTAGTAACCATTAAGCTTATAGGTAATGCCAAGAAAGATCGTATATTTATTCACAGACGAACATACGCATAAACTGACATCTTTACATACAGGCACAGAGACTAAAAGTTTTGCCCTTTACCCCAAAGGGTATAATGTACGTCCGGGGAAAACCTTGTCTTTGAGCAATTCGCTGCCAGTACACATTTTCCGAATAAACTGTCTACCGTTTCCTTCCCTGTTACTTTCAAACACTACTACCGCTTTCCACTATCCCATAATCATCCAGCAAAAACGTTAATGGCAAAGTAATCAGTTGTAATACTAACAAAACTATATGAAGTAAAAGCTTTTCATAATTTCTGCCTTGTTTTAATATGACAATGACATTGAGATACCTACATACTTAAGCTTACAAATGACTACTTAAAAATTTTAATACATACATATGTATATATCATTTATTGCACGAAACATATTAAAAATTAGAAGCCTGTTCTAAATGTTGTGCTCGTACTTTTGAAGAAACTGTTTAAGTCAAATGTTTTACTCACTGGTCTATGGCACAACTATTTCTTAGGATGTGTGGCAATCAGTAGCCAATTATTATGGTAAAAAAACATTTGTTTGTGGGGAAAATTTTTCATGTTTCTGCTGTGCCCAATGATATCTTTTTGGAAAACGTAAAATGTTGACGTCTGTGAAAACAAGCTGATGAAAAAATTGCTGCGGCGGCGGTGAGGCAAAACACTTGACTACATGCTGTCGGCTATCAAAAAATTTTTAAAAGAACTTTTTTATACACATGGGGAAGTAAAATTTTCATCACCTCACATACACAATTTAGAAAATATATTCATTTGCCAGGGGTAATAAAAAGTGTGCTGTAGTTGATGGAAGTCATTACCAAGTTATAGCTGGATGGTTGGTTGGTTTACGTGGCTGCCCTGAACACGTAGGCATTCAAGTAGAATCTAGTTGATTCCATTTTAAAAAAAGGACCACTACATTCGTCGGTGTCAACCTATGTGGAACCGTATCTAAGTACTCGGATACGGCGATTGGTACTAGATCCCATCCGTCGCATTGAGATATCTGAAAAGATCCCTTAGCCATATCTCTGATAAATCTGAAAGGTCCTCTAGTACATGACTGCCTAAAAACTTGTGTCTCGATAGATGCAAAGCTGGACATTCGAAAAAAAAGTGGAAGATTGTCTCTTCTTTGCTTTCTTCTCGACAACTACGGCAGAACTCATTATAGGACAGGGCATATCCTACTAACATGTCTGTTAACCGTCCAGTGCCCCGTTACGACTGCGACAAGCCTCGAGATGTCCTAGCGGCTTCTACATGTTAGTTGTTTTGAGCGCTTATAATTATAGCAAGGCCACATTTTCTTTGCAATCTTGCATCATCTGCATTCAGCCATATAGAGTTAATGCTTGAAGATGCAGTCTATAATAGCGACAAACGGCGTGGCTACCGTTTCGGCGTTGGAGTCAATGAGAGCAGAGGCTGGGACTGCAGCCAGCTCGTCTGCCTGTTCGATACCTGCAAAATTGCTGTGTGCTGGAACCCAGATGAGGGTGAGATCAGCCCGATCACCCAGGGTAGATAGCACACTCTTACACTGACCAACTAGAATAGAGGAAGTGTAATGCGATCTTAGGGATATCTGTTCTACCTTTGTCACAATGCACTTAAGGTATGGGAATCATCAGCTAAAAGTTAATCCAACTAAAATAAATTAAAAGAATATCGAAAGTATCCTATCTTACAAAAATATTCCTTCAAGTATTTTTAATTTGAATACAGTGAAATATTTAAAAAAAAAATACATTCTTAAATCATCGGTAAGCTTTGCAACAGTGTAGCTTGCACTGAAGCATAGTAAATACCACCCAGCCAAAGCTAAAAACCAGTAGAAACAACTATATACTCCTCAATGGCACACACACACACATGGATACAAGCGATTTCTGCTGGGGGTGGCAGGAATGGGGTTTAAATACCATACAATTCTGTTTTTTGTTCTATAATTCTCCAAATTGTTCATTTAGAATGTCTAATGTTTTTGTCATTTATGTGGGTTGCATTATGCATAAAGAGCTCGTAAGCCGAAAACAAAACGAAAACTGAGAAAGGGAGGAAGAAGCGCGTTGGTAAGTTTTATATAAAAGATTTTTTCAGCTCGTAGCCTCTACAATGTTTCCGTTTAACATCGTTTTAAATAATGTTGTTACTGTTTTTATTATTTTTCTAAGTAAAATTATTCACTACAATTTGGAAATTTCCTGCCGAATATTGAGTTTCGAGTGTAGTTGACACCGTTCTCTGTTGGCCAAAAGTACCCCCTTAAGTGAGTGCGAAGCCAGAGATGGAATGCTTTGTTTTCAATACTTTTATATTTCTTTTTAATAACTTAAGAATCATATAGAATGAACCAAACCTGCATTTAAATTTGTTTAAATGTTCTTTTTATCAGTAACAAAACAGCATCTGCTTTTGTATTGTCATTTAAAACGATTAAAATATTAAGAAGCCAATGAGATGTTTTGGTACTTTCTTCTTTTACTTACGGACATTTGAAGTTTTCTTGTTTTAAAGTTAAAAGGAATATTTCATGATTATTATTATTATTATTGCACCAATTTTCTGTTTATCTGTTTTTCTTGTGATGGGTATAGTTAAATTGCATTTCAAATATACAGCAGCGTAGCAAAATGTTTATAAGGCGGACAAAACAGACTTGGTTCCACTTCCCGAAGAATTATTTGATGCATATGTTAACCAGTGGCTTTTAGAGCAACAGATACACCAAGGATATGTTCAAAATCTCTTCTAGCCACTAGAACTGCAACTCTATCTTACTTGAAAAACTTAAGGGAATAGCTTACTATGCCAATGCAAGACCAAATTGGGTGGATCCTTAGAAATGGAATCTTCGATATTTTTCGCCATTTTACTCCTATTGATTGCCCGAGTTCGGTAAAAAGTGGATGTAGATACAGATATGTTTAAACATTGTGGCCAAGGATCTTTGCAGTTGCTATAAACGAAGTACTTGCTTGTCGAATAGAAGTTAGTGTTTGATCAAGAGATTTCAATCTACGACTTGAATGAGACTCATTTGTTGTCAGAGGCAGAAACTCCACTTCTTCGTCACTAGGTTCTGATGATGATTCAGACGAGTTTTCATAGGTTTTTGCAGTAGATGCCATCACATTAGTCTTCTTTTGTGCAGTTGCTTTTTATTTTCGAAACGAAAACTTTGTCGACCCCATTCATTGATATAATCATACGATATTCTCTTTGTGATCTAAAAAAGTCTTTGTCTTTTTGTAAAACGCTACTCATTTCCAAGATAATTTTTCCAGATTTTTCGTTTAATACTGCTACATCTCTGCTTCTGGATTTATCTTTTTCCAAATTTTGGTATTCTATATATATGTATATTTGCCCATATATTCTCTTCTGTCTTAACAGCAATATTTGATTTCCTCCGTACATCGTGTACTTTAGTACTTGTGGCCTTAGCAGTAAGCGAAATTGTTTCTTTCAATCCCTTGTGGTAGTACATAACAACCAAAAGTACTTGTTCTTTTGAGGGCATGTGAGCTCCTAAAATCTCACCACCAGGCACCATTCCCAACAGCCAAATTCCTCTCCTTGTTCCCATTTCAAAGTTCAGTTAAGATAAAACGTGTTTGATTTTCACAGTCATACTGAAAGTAAGTGTAAATCGTGCATTTGTTTTGCTTCTACTTAGTAAAAGTGCTTTAATATTATAAAATTGTTTATTTTGAGATGAAAAGTCTTCATTAAGTGCAACCTCTAAATATTATCCAATCTCCTTAAAATTCGGTATATATAACTTTAATATTACCAAGACCCGGGACGTAAGAAAAGTCATATGAAAAAATATCTCTAGAAAAATTGAAACACCCTATTGTTCATCTGTTAGATGTAATGTTACTAACAAGGTATTCAAAGTTATCGACTTGTTCAAGTTGGTTGTTGTTTAAAGAACATCTTGTTGGCTGACTACTCTTTACTACCATTGATTTGGTTTTTTCTGTTTTGCTTTTTCAGCCAAATACTTTTGCTTTTAGAGATAAGTAATCGTTTTCATATTTACAAATATTATATAAATATGTTATAAAGTCAAATATAGAATTCGAATTTACCTCACTACCTATTTTAGGCTTGTTAAAGGTGTATATATTATTTGTATTTTATTAAAATGTTTTTCAACTAACAATGCAGCTAAAGCATTATTTAGCCAATATTCGTATTATATAAGGAAAACTTCTTAACAAATTGTATAGATTATTTTAATTATATATTTGTTTACATAAATAAAATTTGTTTCGCCTCGTGGATTTTATTAAAATATTTATACTTTCTAAGAAAAATCCTAAATTTGTGACAAAATAACGACCAACAATCTTAACAGCTTTTAGATATTAAAGAACAGAAAAGCACAAAATATATGTTATTTAGGCTGTCAATCATTTATGTTTTTTTCAACTTATATTACTTAGCTCAAGTTTGTATAACCACTAAAATGTTGACAGGCATTAAGAGCTCAGCAAAACAGGGGATAAATAGGATACACGTATGCACATATGTATACAGTTCAATTGAGTACAGTTGAGGGAATTAGCTTCAAGTCCAAAATCAATTAATATTAATCAAATTTATTTATGATACTTGGCACTTAACCTAGTTTATTAAACCACATTGCGTTCCGAACGAATGAATAAATTCTCTTGACCACATATTATAAGTGTTTGTAAATATCTATGTTTCGTTAAGTGTGTATCTTTAAGTAAATATGTTTGTTTAAATGTATGGATTTGCAATGAACGTATGTTGTAAATTGTTGAACGACCCCCACCAAAGCCACACTTGAATACTTATTCAAGCAGGATATATGTATACAAGGATTCTTTAACAAAATGTGATTATAAATGTTGTATATTTTTGTGCAGTCGATATCACGACAGGCCTGCAACTGGAGTTTTTCATATATCTGCAACCATCGTCATATTGTACGATGCTGTCATTGTATTGAGATTTAATAAAATCAGTAAACCACATTTAGTTGTTGAGGTATAGTTTTCTTCACCGTTCATCAGCGATGGGTGGTACACTTACTTTAAAAAATATTCACAATTAATGGTATGTGTTAACTTTCATACATAAGAGGAACTACTTATTAATTAATATGTCAAATAAATATTAAAGAATATTTTAAAAACGTCTAAAGGACATACAAACAAAAAAAAAATTACACAGCAAATTTTGTTGTTTTAAATGGAAATAATTTAGTAAGCAGCAAAAATTGCAAAATGGAAAATAATACAAAAATTTTGTTCTTTTAAAAACCAAAAAAAATTTTGGACCAGTTTTTCAAGATTTTTGGGACCATTTTATATTTTAATTTCGGATGAGTTTTCCTATATGACAACTTAAACAGGCGCAAAAAAAACCTTAAAATTTATATTAAAAAAAGGCCTATAAATCTTTATTTACCGATGCCGCTGTTCCAAATACGACAAAGAAAAATTTCTTGCGACCTGCCAAAGGGCGGCTATGCAAAAAAAAATTATTACAAGCCGGTAATTAAAATATCGTAGAGGTATTTCCTATACCGACCACTTTTAATAAAGAAGGACAGCCGGCCTTTTACTTTTCTCCATTTATTCCGAACACCAGCTTTGCTTCGTAATTATTTTTCATTTGAAGAGAAATAACCGTAAGGAAAACGCCCACAAACTGAAAGATTAAAAATTGCACCAAATTCGTTCCATTGAAATGAACAACAGACCTTTTTGTTTATGAAGATATTTTTTCGTTTTCAACTTCGGTGTCATTTTTCATAAAATACATTTATTCTAAATTAAAAAAAAAACATTAAAAAATAAACAAAAACTCGTGCAGTCGTTTTCAACAGAAAAATGTTGCAGACATATTTAAAATTCGGTTTGGTCACATTTTTCTTTGTGTGAAATTTTTAAATGTTTAAAAACTCTTATGTCTCTACACAAAATTCAACAAAATTGTGTAGCATTTCTACGATGTTGGCGTCAACTTACCGTCGAAATCATTGTAAAAATGATTGAAGTTTACCTTTTTTTGTTTCGTTTATAATAAAAGTATATATGAATGTTATAAACGTCCCTGCTCGAATAAAAAAGAAAATAATGTTCAGCTTACGTATTTGTTGACCCATGTTATTCACCTGTACGGTAATTTTGTTTCGGCTTAAGGTCATATAAAATTACTTAAAACACAAGTATGTATTTTATTAACTTTTTTTGGTATTTTATTTATTTTTTCATTTCGATATTTAGGTCAACTTTGCTGACCATCATCAGGGATTTAATAAAAACAATAATTACTTTACCATATTGGCTAAAGTTCGTAACATTTTGAGTCAGAAAGAATTGGACATGAGACAATATTCCAAAGAAACAAGGAAAAGTTTAACATTAATTAATTTCAACTTACACGGCAGAACAGAAACAACGTTGGTTTTGGGGAGCCGCTACGCTCCCACCCTCAGTGTTCATGTGCTCCGAAAGGCCTGGTTTATACATTTTTTTGATTTTTAACTTTTTTCTGGAATACTTTCTCTTACTTCAATATATATCAGGCCTATCGGAGAGACTTAAAATTCTAATATATACAACCACGTCAAATGTGAAGCAGCCCTTGAAGTAAGAAACTATTCAGTAAAACAAAATCTAAGCAGGACTGGGAAGAAAAATCTAACTTAATTTATGAGATTAAGTGCAACAGAGATGGATTTAATAATTGTAACAAAACTAACATTGGATCAACTAAAGCAAAATTAAGAACACAACTTGTCTCACATAAATCTTACCAAAACGTTAGAAATGCGCCTATAGATCAAAAAACAGCATTAGCAGCCTACTGCACAAGAACGAGGCATACACTTTCGTTTGTTAAGGCAAAAATATTACAAGAAGAGAGGAAATATAAAAAAATAAATTTTCTTGGAGATGCTCCATATAATTAACGTACCGCCAAACAAACGGCTAAATTATAAAAACGATACAGAGAAATGTGCTCAATTATTTAGACACACAGTAGACAAATTCAGTAAACAAAACAGAAGAAGAATTTGTAGAGGACAGACCAACGAGAAGTTTGTTAAAAATAAAGTGTGATATGACAATAAAATAATTTATAAAATGTAAAGTAATTATATTAAATTATATTTAGTTGTTACATTGTTAATTGGTAATTATTTGTTATTGTTTTTAATAGATCCCTGATGATGGTTAGCAAAGTTGACCGAAATAGCGGAACGGAAAAACAAATAAAGTTTAAAAAAAATTTAATACAATAAATACGTGTGTTTTAATTAATTTTATATGACTTTTACAAACCCTAAAAATAAGAAAAATAATTTTATTTTAAAGTGATTATTTTTCGAACAAATTAGTTGTTAGTAGTTTTTAATCGAAAGTGATTATTATTACGGCTAAAGTTCGTAACATTTTTAGTCAGTCATATCAATCGAGCCTCCTAAACAGTGGCGGATACATGGAAACACACATGAACCCTGATGATGGGAGTGTAGCGGCTCCCGAAAAACAACGTTGTTTCTGTTCTGCCGTGTAAGTTGAAATTAATTGATGTTAAAATTTTCCCTTGTTTCTTTGGAATATTGTCCCGTGTCCAATTCTTTCTGGCTAAAAAATGTTGCGAGCTTTACCCAAAATAATAATCACTTTGAATTAAAAGCCACTAACAAGGAAAAATTTTTTGAATAAATTTATTGTGTAATACACAAAGATTAGCGAAAAAGTTTTAACATTTTCGGACAAAATATTTTCTATTTCACCTTTTAGTTTCCGGATATACGTGAAGTGTTAGAATTTGGCTCTCATATTTTTCAAAATTCTAAATATTTTTGTAATTAAGCCAATCTTAAACAAAGTACTTAATCTCATCACTCTACGATATCTCCTCCAATATTGCTTATAAAAATTATATTTTAAACAATCGCACATCTGAATGATTTCTTTAGGCTATTATTAATTTATTCGCTGCTATAAAGTCTGCTTTAATTTATTTAAAAAAAATCTAATAATTTACTTTTTTTCTTTTTTGATGTAGTATTTGGTTTTGTTATTTTGTCATGGGACCTCTAATATTTTAGAAAACATAATTGAATTCATTAACAAAATCAAATTTAAGGATTTATTTCATAGAACAGAAACAGAACCAGAAGAAAGCTATCGTCTTTTGATTTTTTTAATTAATATTTTGTTTGACTCTACAACTGTATACTATTTTTGTAGTATTAAATTTTTCTCGGTGAACATTTTTCTCCTTATTTTCAGTTTTATCTACGAAAGGATTTTATATTTTTTTCTTGGGACTAAATGAAAGTATTATAAGTCTCAAAAGTGTATTCAAATGTATATGTGTATTTGTGAATATCTGCCTGTATTTGTTCTATGGGAAATGAAAAGAGAACGTTTGGTTTTATTTTCTCAAGTACTCCAACACATACACATTTAAAAATATACACAAACAATTTTATATCTTTGCACATTTATTCCCATAATATGTGGCCATAATAACCACTTTAAATGCACTGAACCGTACATTATTGAATTGATTTCAATTTAATTGGAAAACCACTGAAACCCTTTTTATAGTCACAAGTACAAGTGAGAGTATTTACCTGGATGCAGTTTCGAGTATGAGGTTGATGATAATGGTGGTAAAGTTGGTAAAGTTGGCATTATGAGAATTTTGTTAAAGTGCTGAACGTAGATGTCGTTGAATATTGAGGCGTATGGCAAAAAATATAAATTTTAGCCGGCAGCGAAACTCATTTTCACATTGTGTCATACAGGTGTATTTGAAATATTTTACTATTTTTGAAGTGGCAAGTGTAAGAATATTAAATGTGTTTTGTTAGTTTGCATTTTTTATAAGAGTTGCCAAGCTTACGAGTTTTATGCTGAAAGTAAAGTTTTAAAGTAATTTCGCTATAATCTACATTATTAACAGGCAAACAGGTTTTTTTAGATTCCATTTACAGCCGTAGTACTGAACCGATTTAAGAAAGATATATATGCTTTTAAATGGGCTCCTACATAGATGTGCACAAAATTAATTTGATTAAATCTCTTCGATATTTGGAGAGCTATAAGCGCTTAAAATTGCTACTAACACATTCACGCTTATTACACATACATGTATCAGCTTCAACTAGAACAAGTAAGAGTGATAAATTCGGCTGTGCCAAATCTTTATATACCCTTCACCATAGTATAACGGCGTGAAAAATTACATTTCTTTAATATAAAAAATAATTATTGGTTACGTAAACCAAATATAAGCGATAAATACTGTAATATGCATGCATAATATTATACTAATAAACGTACAATAATATGTTTAAAGAAACAAACAAAAAAAAAACAACAACATGCACGCATTTCAGTATTAATGTATGTGTGTCCAAAAAAGGACAAAATTACATCAACCACACCAATTTCCATCAAGAATTTGATGTTTTTGTATTTTATAATAAATAAGATATATTATGTACTTAAACGCGGAAAATACTGCTCTGTGGTGTAGGAGAAGCGATTGTGGCTACCAACCAGTAGGTTGTAGGTATGAGTCCTAACGCAACTTTTTCCAAAAATTTTTAAAATTTTTAAAAGTAAAATTATTTTGAATACCCTTTTTTTGCCCATATTTTAGTCGTTAATGGATCGATTTCAATTATTTTCAATAGAAACCATCCTAGAACTCTACAAAAGAACTGTTTCATAAAATTGACCGTAGGACAGCTGGGGCCATAAAAACACAACAGAATAAAACATATAACAAAAAAATCTTTTGGCTATATCTCATTAATTATTAGACCGGGTTTTGTAATTTCCAAACGATTGGTCTAAAATTTATGTCTCTATGTTGTGTGAGGCCTTGGTTCTAGTTAAACCAAAATACAGCAGACGGACAGACGGAAAGACGGACATCGCTCGTTCGACTTCTCTATCTAAAACGATCCAGAATATATATAACTTATGGGGTCTTAAATGAATAGTGAAGAAATTACATATAGAATGACACACCTTTTCGAATTTTTTTGGTGAAGGGTATAAAAATAAACAAAGTTTGCATGTGTGTTTGTCCAATTCGCTTTTGCTTTTAAGTTGTTTATTTAGAATGTTTTTTGTTTTTGTATTTCATCGTATGTATTTATGCAAATGTTTAATATTAATTTCTGGAATGCGGTCGATTGACTCGGAGTATACACTAGTACAGGCTCAAAACGATAACATAATTTTTGGATTTATAACTTAATTAGTCAAATTTGTTTGTCATTATCAGTTAGTTATTAATTATTTGCAAGAATGATTGGTGTCATTTCCAGGGGAGGAACGTCAAGTTTGCTTTAGTTTTATAGCGATTGAAAAGTCTACAATAAGAAGTTTATATTTAAATTTTTCTGCTGGGTTCAAATCAACCCAACCGAATAGGGCAATTAAAACGCATTTTTTAACAAGAATACATAATTAAAAGACCGATTTTTTAAGCAAACACTATCTCCGCAGCCTATTCGTTCTATGGTGAGAAAAAACCCCAGGACTCAAAGCAAAATCTTGTCGATATATATTAAGGGTGTATAATATAGCTACCTAAAACTAAAGATATTTATTGCGATTTTTTATATTTTTAAGGACCAGTACTCAGAGGATGACCTTGCATATGCAGTGCGTTATGCTGGAAGTGGAAGCAATATTTATGTAAATTTGATTTGATTTTTTCGACGTTAAATATAACAAGAAAGAGAGAACTCATTCCACATATAAACCATGCGACTAAGAAATGATTTATATATGTAACGCGCAGTAGGATTCCTAGAACAATTGATCACAAGTAGATAACATCATAATGAAAAACGTGTATCGTGCAAAAATGTTTGTGTATCATGATCAAATGCCATGACAGTGAAACACACCTCATATTGCATCGACGAATTGGTTACCATAATGAACTTTTTCGCTTTCTCCTACAAACGGTTGAATAACTTCAAAACAGGCTTTGAAGCAGCGGCCAGAATATTATAACTGGAATCCATTTCGGTCTGAAGCATGTGGCATAAACATCAAGAAGATCAGATGTTGAAGAGTAACTCATAAACCATTTTAAAACCCCAATGCCCTTGAATGCTTCTTTTGAGATTTGAAAAATATGATCAGTCCATCGAACATCACATTGAATTTTTATGTTAAGAGCAGAAGAGTTTCTGATTCCTTAATATCTTTACCATCCACTAGAGATGTAGCATTAGGTCATACGTCTGTGTGTAAGAACACAAAACTGAGTCTTACGACTATTGAAATTACTCCATTCAGAGATTTTGAAAATATCCTAATTAAGTATATCGTTCATGTTTCCCTTCTTTACCACTTGGTCTATTAATAAATGAATACGTATGGCAACTGCTTCTATATTCTGCAAAAGGATAGAAGTTCGGAAGTTTGATACAGAAATAAAATAAAAACGGTAGAGTTCAGCATTTCATCGCAAACTATTGAAAACATCAGAGCAGCGTTACCAAACCTCGTGAAAAAATGACCAAATTTATACTATTATGGTCAAAGCGGAAGGTTAAGAAAATCCTAGCAATTATACTACATCATAGACCGATAGGATGGCATATGGAAAGCAATGTGAAAAATCTTAAGATACTTGCTTTTAAAGAAAAGTAACAACTCAGGCAATTAATGTATACCACTTTATTTTTGGAAAGGATCGTGTAGAAAGAACAGATGGTGAAAAAGAGAAAGCTTAATTATTCCTTTTACAACTCTTCTACTGTTATTTATGTTCATTTTTCATTACACTGTTGCAGCGCCTTTGATGTTTTAAACTGTGTAGCAATTTTTATAATTATTTTGCTTTGCTGACGATTTCACTTCAATACCACATTATCGATTGCTGGCGGTACTGTTCAGAGATCACTGCCTTAAACAGTCCCACAACAAAAAATACAATCGCACACTAGTGATGGGCACCGCTCACATGATTAGCGTGAATCAGTGGGCACCGCTCACATGATTAGCGTGATCAGTTTTTGGTTTCAATCACGTGAACGTGCATGAACGTGAGTACAAAAAATTAGCGTGAGTGAGCGTCCATGTGAAGATTTTTTGCGTGATTGTTTCGTGATTTTTGCCATTTTTTTCATATTTTTAATATGTGGTATTCAATTTTGTCATGAAGACGTAAAACAAGTGGAAATACCACGTTGTCCCGGTATGCATTAATGTACTAATATGAATGAACAGAGTCAAAGTAGCAGTATAAGTCCGAGTTTAGACTGGCGAACATTTGAAAAAAAACATCTGGAATTCTCTATCGTTTTTTCATTCGCGTCCACACAGACGAACAAGAGTTAGTAATTCAAAGATTTTAGAAAAATCTAAAGATCTTGAACTTCTGCAAAAATTGGCTTATCAAATACTGTGTAAACCATCCTCCTCAGCTATAAGTGAAAGAGTTTTTTCAACATCAGGAAGCATACTTGGAGAGAGGCGAAACAGATATATAGGGAAAAATGTTGAAAAAATTTTATTTCTGCATAAAAATTGTAACTCAAATTAAATTTATATTTATCTATTAAGGCTAAAGTACAAGGTCCTACTTAACTTAATGTTAATATATTACACAGGTTGTTTTTAAGCTAGAAAATATTTCAGAATTTCACTTCAAAACTTTAAAATAAAAGATAATTTATATTTTCTTTAAGAATTTTGAATTATATTTGCTGCGAAATAATTGCCCACAAAGTTTTGTGAAGCACGCTACAAAAAACGGAACTAGCACACACTTTTAAGTGTTTTCGTAATTTTTACCAAATTTTGCATAACAAAGCACACAATATATAGTTCTTAAAAGAAAGGTGCATATAAGAGAATTCTAAAATAACTTATTTGCAGCCAAAAAATGTTGTCGTTTTTTATCAAAAGACTTGAACCCATTATGACGCACGCTACGCGATGTACGATAAATTTTTTCTATTCTCTTGTCTATTCTGAAATTTCATACCTGATTTCAATGTTTCCAAATAGTAAACAAAATTTTTTTTAATAAAATTGAAGTGAATTCAATGTATACAAATTTGGCTTTCGATTGGGCCACCTTCATTAACAATAATTTAATGATATGAATACAAAAAATTTCTAATTTCTGGCATAAAATTAGAAGATCTAAGTTAGGGTTCGATTTATTAATAATTTGTGAATTAATGATCATCGAAATAAATTTATTTTGGTTATTAAATTATACATCTATTCTAATGTTCCTTAAAAAGGATATAAAATAAGTTGGATCAATTTCAAAAAATTTTGGTTGATTGACTGTTTCTGGTACTTGCCCATATATCAAAATTGTAAAATTTTAATCTTAAACTAACGATTTGTTTCAGAAATATACATATCTCAGCTAATCATAATTTTCCTCTTTTATTTCAGAATTTTTTAATTGTATATTCGATTTTTCTATTTGCATTCAGAAATTTTAATGTATAAATACCTATAAGTTGTGTTTTTTTCGTGAGTATTTCGTGAGCGTAAGTTTTCGTGATTGTAACTAAAACTATTTTCTACTCACGTGAACGTGATTGTACTCACGTACTGTACTGATTGTGGAAATCAGGACTTCAACTTCAAACTCGGCAATCATATGAACCACAAGAAAATGTAGCAATAATGTAATATTTTCACACATCATTCGTTCGTTCGCTGTTACTTACACTTCACCATTATTATGTGTAAATATGTTTTCTTTCTCACATTACAGTTAGTTGCAACACCTTTACTAACACCTTTCATTTATAGAAAAATCACATGAAACCTACAGTCATGTCATTGCAGGCGGAAATGCGTTTTGTGTTTTAATTAACAACAAACTTTTATAATTTACCGAACATTCAATAATTGGAAAATTACCTTTTGCCAGTCGTGCTAACAATGACATCAACTTATAGCAGGCATGTGGGTGTCCAACATGCAGCATATGTTTCTACCCAGTTGACCTGAGATTCGAATATAACGAATCTTCGCTAAAACAGAAAATTTTCACAACAAAAGTATTCGATAAATGTTCGTGAAGTAAAAACATTCGCTATACGCTAACGAACTGCTCGCGATAAATAATCGACAAGAACATTCAGAAAATCTTTGCTAATCTAAAATATGTGATTTATTGATAAAGCTATTCACGATAATTCGTAAGAATATTTCGTAAATTTATATTTCATACATAATTACTGAAGCGAACGCAAATACTGTGCTGGTCTATCAGTGAGGAGAACACAGGTTCAATTCTCGTTATAGGTCATGTTTTTATTGTAGTTAGAATATACATTTGGATTAAGTTTATAATATAAAATATTACATTAGAAAATAAATTAAAAATAAATTGTAAGTATCATATTCCATTTGCATTAAAAATATGAATAAATAAAATAAAGATAAAAGCATATACTCGTAAAACTTAGTCTAGACGGTATGTTGAATCAGCATATGTATGCTAATAATCATATGCTTGAAAGTAATAACAAATGGCTTTGTCAAACTATTCAATATATTTGGCGTCTACATGATATGTTGAAAGAACTATTTTTAAACATATTTTTACAATATTCAGTAACTTATAGGAAGGATGGTTCTCTTTTAATATTGCCAAAGGATTGCAATTGATATCTCCAGCGAATCTTTATGTCAGATGATCGAAGAGTTTGTTTTCGTTCCACTGGCAGTAAGTAGTCTTTTTCGAATATTTTATATTTTATGCTTTTCTATCAAATATAGTGGCCAACAGGGAAATGCAAACGCGTGTGTATGGATTTTGTGTTTGGCTACAAAATTGTTTGTTTATTGTTTGATAACACTTATTTTAACGGTTGCAAAAAACTTTTTTTAATTGAATTTTTAATTTATATTTATTCGTTTTGGGTTTCTTTTCCACTGCATTGTATGGCGTTTCTATGGATTAACGCTTTGGACTGCTTATTGTATATAACGTTCAATTATTATTACATTTTTGATCTTCTTATTTTCAATCTATTAAATTTTTACTTCCCAGTAAAATGAAATAAAAAGAAATGTGATTTATATTGTTTGCCGTTGGTATTATGATAAATATTTTTCAAATCTTTCTTAAGATTTATTGTTATTAAATCACAAATGATGATGATGATGATGATGATATAAGAACTTGGGGTTGAAACAATAAAGAAATAATGATTTCTTAAACTTATATTTTTTCCACCAATCTCTCTGGCATATAAACAGACAATCACTCGTTTAATAAATGATGTCCGTTTTAAATTTTTCTGTAATTAATTAATATGAAATGACTAATGAGGTGATTTCGTGGAAATAAATGATTATTTTAGGAAAGATTGTGGGAAAACAACATCTTTTGTTCGTTTAATGAAACGTGTAACAGCTGAGAAATTTATGCAGGGACGAAAATCCTAGAAAATAGATTTTTTTTCTCTGCAAACTTTAGCACAATTTTTTGCTTCGTTAAAGGAGTTAGCTTGGTTAAATGCCTTTCGGTAGCCGGCATATATTGTAAGAAAGTTTAATAAGAAAACTTTTGCTACCTAAATATGGATGTTCCACAAGCGGAGGCAAATAATATATTTTATTTAATAATACACCAGTCTGGCTTGCATTTTCTATCGAAAGAAATATTAAAAGCGAAATTCCTAAAATATTCAACTATCCTGTTGTAGTAATTCTGTTTAACTTACGTTATTCATGACTTATGAATATATAGAGCATTGAGCATTGAAAAGAAGACATATATGATGTTAAAATTTTAAAAATACTAATAAATAAACATTTTCGTTAGGACTAGAGACATTGTCTTAGTAAACAGCGTTGATTGATGTGAAATCTAATGTAATAGATATAATAATGCATAGCTAATAAGGCCTAAAGAACTCTATATAAATAATAACATTCATTCCAAATTAACAAAAATAAATTAGCACGTATGAATTGCAGGTATATAGACAAGTTCAACTTTCAACAAGCAAAACTCTTTGAAATGAAAAAAAAAAAATAATTCTAAAGAAAATAATTTTTTAAAAAGAAAAAAATCATCTTAATCAATATTAATCGCAATACTTCAACCATAAAATATAAATAAATAAAGAACCAGCAAAAAACTTTATTTCTCTACGTCTTCCTGAATAGTGAAACAAAACTTTTTATTCAAACTTCGAAATAGAGATGACTTTAATAACAAATAGGGGGAAGAAAATACTGAATATAATCATATAGAATATCAATGAAAAATTAAACTACATCTTTGTTTTATTTATTCGTTTAATACTAAATTAAGTAAACAGCATATTACAAGACCTTCGGGAATTTATTGTTTTAATTTTAAAGCAAGTAGTTTGATTTACATTAATTAGACAACAATTAATTTAGGGAATGTTACAATACAATTTATAAAATTTCTAGGTTTGATGAAAACTCTGACCTTTTGCAGCAAACCATATTTCATTTATTTATTTCATTACATTCGATGTTCCATAAACAAGTCTTAATTAAGTCTTATATTGCTGTATAGAACTGAGCATATTCAAATAAAATCAATCAGAAAACAGAACCATAACAAATTGTGTTAGATATATATAAATTAAGTAATTTTAATATATAAAATAAAATTTAAAATTTAATAACATTTAGTTACACAAAGTTAACATTGTCGTCATTTACTTTGCGTTTGACAGCTATTCAAAACATACAACCTCGTGTATTTTTCTGAAAATGGAAAAAAGTGAATTTCGAGTTCTCATTAAACATTATTTTTTGCGAAAAAAAAACCGTCAATCAAATCAAAGAAAAGCTCGATAAATAGTATGGAGACTCTGCACCATCGATTTCAAAGTTAAAAAAGTGGTTTACTAACTTTCGTTGTGGCCACACAAGTACAAATTACGCTGAACGTTCTGGACGGCCAATTGAGATCAGTACAGTCGAACATGTTGAAAAAATCAACGATATGGTGTTGGCCGATCGAAGAGTAAAAGTGCGTATGATTGTTGATGCCATAGGCATTTCATATGGCAGCGTGGTTGCGATTTTAAGTGATCAGCTGGGTTTAAGAAAGTTGTCTGCAAGATGGGTGCGGCGTTCGCTCTTAATTGAACATAAACTTAAACGTTTGACAACTTCAAAGGATTGCTTGGAGTTGTTTAATCGCAATCCGAATTGGTACCACAACCGCCATCTTCTCTGGACTTAGACCCTAGTGGCTACTTCCTATTTCCAAACCTAAAGAAATGGCTCGGTGGAAAGAGATTTAGCTCCAACGATGTAATTATTGACCAAACGAGTACCTATTTTAAGGACTTCGGAAAATCCAATTTTTTTGGAAGGGATACAAAGGCTGGAGAAACGTTGGACTAAGTGTATTGAGTTAAAAAGAGATTATGTTGAAAAGTAAATTTTTTTTTCACATGGACTTATTAATCCACCCTGGTATCATTCACCGCATCCCGTTATTCAAAGCTAATAAAGATAAACAATAAGCAACAACAACTATGTTTTAAATACTACCATCACCACGCACCACCACCTTCAACCAATTGCTTCCATTTAACACGAAGGCCCTTTTATTGAACATCTGTGCGACCTTGGCAAAAACTTCATCAGCTGATGAGCTGGCAGCGATTTGTATCATATTACCTAATTTTTCAAAATGTCCTCGATACAACCAACGATTTACACACACATCCGCGGAACAGTTAAAAAATAAAATAAATTGGAAATCTACTTTATCCGCCAGTCGGCGATAAAATAAAATAAAATAAAATTTTTGGCTTTTCGATCGTTTCCGCTTCTTTGTTGAGGAATTGATGTACGAATATGGGTGAATATATAGTTGTATATAACACAAAAAATTACCATCATTATCTATATATTACACGAATAAAACAAATAAAATAATTGGTCTGTGGATTGTGGAATCTAATTAACTTGTTATACATTTATTAGTATTAGACTGAGTATTTAAAAAAAATTAATTTAAACAAAATAAATTACAGTGTTTTATAACGAAAGCAGATTTGGGCATTCGTAAATACAGTAACTGTAAAATAATGATAGTTTAGCTTTCGAAAAGCAACATTTGGCCACTGTACAGTAGTGATTTCCCAAAATTTTCTTTAAGGCTACAATTGACAATTCGCACACTACACTCAGATTTCACAAATAATAAAGACTAAAAATACAATAATAATATTAAAAAAAATTTTATTTCAGATTCAACACATTAAGTTAACCCAAAAGTCCGAATCCACCAGTGTTGCTATTTCTTGTGGGCTTATTACCCCCAATAAGGGATGAGCCACCTAATAAACCTCCGTTACTGAAACTACCACCTGCACGGCCTCCTCCGGTTAAAACATTACCTATGCCAGAGCCTCCTAAAGCATTAGTCACATCACCAACTGATCCCTGTAGAGACGAAAGAACGCTACCGAACCCTTCGCACGAAGTAGAAGTAACTGGACTTAATGAAGCACCAAACAAAGATAACTCACAGAAACGGAAATCGGAATCTGAAGTCAGTTTAGTATCTACTTTTATAAAAGGTGTGCCTTTCCCAGTCACACTTTTAAATAGATTATCGCTGAACTGGCCAATCTTTGATTCTTCTTTAAATGTTTTGGCAAACTTAACAATCATGCCAACTAGATTGTTTCGTGCCTTAAAGTCTTCTTCAGTTTTCAGATGAGTTTCGGGCAGCGGATTGCCAAAGACGTCATTGCAATCGAACATGTAACCTAATTCATCACCATGAGCTACTACTTCGGAATTTGAGTTTTCGTTATCGCCAACTATTGGCAAGCCACGTAAGAAATTTATGCCTTTGGAAGTGGTGCCGTTGTACTCAAAGCTATACATAAAGGCAGGAGCTACTTGAGACCATACTTGAGTGGTCAGAACAGCAGGTAAATTAAATAAAACATCTGTGGAGGATTCAACTATCTAAAATACAAAAATAGATTTATTTAATTATTAAATTAAAAAATGTTATTTAATTAAAAGCTTTGTTTGATCTTTACCTTAGAAAGTATTTGGTTTAAATTTAATGTATCTGGCACTTTCAGGACATCATTTAAAGTGGGTGTTAAAGCACTCGATAGGCCCGGCAGCTTAGCTTTAGCTATTTCACCTGTAATTTTGTCCACTCTTAGAAAATCGGTAAGATTTTTCAAAGTATCTGTTAGAGAACCCAAGAACTTTTCTGCTGAACCAAATACTTTATTTACATTGTCCAATGTAAAAGCATTGGCTGTTTCGTGCTTTGTTACTCCTGTAAGCAAAGGTATGCCCGTAAAGTTCCCACTTTTTAATTGTGAATCTGGTTCGGCCACTATCAAACTTGGCAGAGCGCGGCCATCTTCTTCATTCTCGATATGAGGCTGAAATCCTATGCTGCCAGAAAGACCTTTAATCATGGCCCTGCCAGCTAACCTTTCGGTTTGAATTTTTGAATCATTCTCAATTATTTTTTTGGCATCTTTCTGTTATATAAAGTTTTATATTTTTTAAGATTTTCCCTTAAGGTCGAATACGTTTTTCTTACCTTTCTCAAACATTTAACAATTTCTATTTCATTTGTGGAGGGACATCCGTTTATCTCCGCCACTTCCTGTACACTTTGAACCGGCTCTTTATCAGTCGCATATTGTGACAGGGCCGTTCCAGACATAGCAACTACTCCCGTTATATCACCTGCACTACGAGCTGATCTTGACATTGATAAATACATAGCACTTGCTGCTCCTGAACCATGGCCCACTACTTTAATTTGCTTTGGATCTCCCCCAAAGTGTGAAATGTAGTCAGTGACCCACCGCAAAGCAGCTGCCATATCGAAAATGGCCAAGTTGCCATCAAACTCTTTAGTACCATCTCCAATGATACCTAATGAACCCAGACGATATTGTGGGGTCACCACAATAACTCCCTGCTGTGCCATTGGTGTGGCATCATATTGATTTGCTGACCCGTAACGAAAACCACCCGGATGTAACCATACTATAACCGGTAAGCCTGTTGTTTCATCAGGCATTCGCGGTGTATAAATATTCAGCAATAAACAATTCTCTTCGCCTATAATACGATTTTGATTGCGAGGATCCGGTTGTATACAAGGTGGACCAAAAAGTGTAGCATTCAGATCACCCATTAACCTCTTGTACACAGGACGAGCATAACGATTGGATCCTGTCGGCGATTCAGCATAAAACAAACCTAGAAATGAATAAATGTTCGTAACGGGATTGCGAAAGCCTTCAACTCGTGCATCACGATTAAAAATACGCGTAAACACCACCGGATCATCTGGTGGGGGAGCTTTCGAATGATGACCCCCCACTATGCGTTTAACACGCTTCGTTTCGCTCAAGTTTAACAAAAAACACAACAAAAGTATACTAATTTTTAGCTTAAACATTTTAATATCTCAGTTGTGTTAACACACACTTAAGTCCAAGCACGATAACAGTTGTCACAATACTGAATCCGGCATAAGTTTCCTTAAAATTTAATCAGCTAAAAAAACTATAATTGAATTTTATAAAACTTTAAGTGGTTTTTACATTCAATCTCATCTTTTTATTATTCGTACAGAATTTTGCTAAAGCTTCTAAATTTATTTTATATTTATTAAGTTTTAATTTCATTTCATTGTTTTATTTATTTTCTGTTTTGATATCACGCTACCTAAAATTGTACACTGGAAATTTGTTTGACATTACATTTGCTACGAAATACTATTTTTAGTTTTAATTATACCAGTCATAAAATCTCACGTACGTAAATCAGCAATAAAAATATTAATATTAAGAGAAAAAATGTATATAAAATAATTTTTAATCAGGTAATATTAGCTGCTGAAAACAACGATAAAACTATTTAAGATTAAAGTGCCGTGATTGCATCGTCTAGAGTTTCAGCTGGTCCTAAAGATTTACGGTCTAATTCATAAAATTTTCTTATTTCAGTGTTAACCAATGTTATAGTTATTAAACAAATTTTGAGTTATAAGCGTGTAATAAAAATGAATGTTCATAAACGTTTACTAACGGTAGATTAGGTTGACAGGTTGCTAGTGAATTAAATTTTGAGTACTAGCCCACTTGGGTCCAAAAGTAATTGTGATCCCTTGTTGTAAGTAGCTTGCCATATTATGTTTGGTGATGTACCCAATATGATTCTATTAAATAAGAAATGGGTTTAAATTAAAAACAATCATAAAAAAAATTCATCAAACTGCTAAGTAAAGAAGTAAAACAAAGCTTTTGTACTAATTATTAAAAATAAATTAATAATGAGCGTAAAAGTATACTTAAAACCTACGTTTATTGTTCTTGAAATTCGACAAGTATTTGAATACTCAACTTTTAACATTTGTTTGTACATCGCTAAATAACATCAACTCATTAAAGTTTTTCTGTTAAATTTTTAACTGTAAAATCAAAATATTTGTGCATTAATGAAAATAAAATATGGTTTTATGTGCAGCATTATATTTAAACTATATCTCCTAGCAAACAGCATTTGAATTGTCCGTTTTCGAATCGTTGTTTGATTGCTCATTCGTTGAAAATACGGCAGTCGTAAGCTCCCTCTCCACCTTGCGACTATATCCCGTAATTTCAACTTTGCATCGCATATAACCTGAAACACATGCGTGAATGTATATAAAATCTTGTATGAGATAACCCTTAAAGATCGGCAGTATCATATTGAACCTTAAACTGTAAATTGTACATAATGATAAGTTGGAAACAACGAATATTACACATATGCCTCTCTTCGACCCCACCATCGTACTGACACCAAAGCCTGCAGATAAACCACTTGAGTCAAATTGAATTTCAATAATTTTTTTAACGGTGGATTTATTTAACGTGTATTTAGATTTGAAGTTATCTTCCGAAATTTGGAACGGATTAATCCTCTTTTTGAAGGTTTTTCGAGTGCGGGCAGATGGTATCCATAATTTTCAATTAAACACAAATTGCTTTGCACTAGTAAATTTTACTTTCGTATTCGGGAAACCAAATTTATTACATCCATTTTTATTTAAACGCTTTTATTAATTCAAATTTTTAATTTAATTCGCAAAACTTTTTACAAAGACGAAAAAAGGAAAATAATAGCAAAATATCACTTTATAAATCGCTACAATAAAATTGTTATATATCTCAGAGACTTAAATATTTATGAATACACATTTAGCGATTATTGACTATTGATCTGTTATTAAACTGCTAATAATCCTTTATGTATTAGAGCGTTAGGTGACAAGCACTCATTTTTTTAGTTATAATTTATATTATTTTATAACAGTTTTCTCGACACTTAAGTGTGTAGAGATGGTTGAAAGGCAAAAACAACTGTTAAAAACTTTACGATCGCTAAACCATTTTTTCTATTCTGAATCTCTTGTAAACTTTTAATTTTTATTACTTATATTACTATTATTATCATATATCTTGATTTTGCTTTTTAAACATTCCGAGTTTAGCAACGTTCCTATGACTATTTAATTTAAATGTTCAGCGTTTTTTCGTATAGCACTTAAAAAAAATATTATATTTCCGAAGCTTGTTTAAATAACCAAACTAAGTGGAGATATTTAACAAAGTAAAAACCAATGTTTTTTGAAAAACTTAAAAGTATAGATCAACATGTTCCTTCCAGTCTTCTTGATCTTCTTCACGATGTTTAATTTTCTCCCATTTTAAGTTCAACTTGTACGTCTCAATTGCTATTTGCTGTTCCCAGGTATGCGATGGTCGTCCTGTACGACGGCTGCCCTGTGGGTTTATAGGAGATTAATTGTACAAATATATATTGAAACGTAGTCATATTTCAAAAGACGTAAATGCAGAAATATTCATCGAATATTTTTTTATTCTTCCATTGAGCTGTGAGTAAATAAAAAACCTTAAACTCGTTTTCTGAAGAAGGCGTTTTTCTGCGATATGACTACGTTGCAGTAAAGGAGCAATATATGATAAAGCTTTGAATGTAATCGGAATTTTTTAACCAAATTATATTGTTAAAGTTGATATGTGGTAGTTTTTATGTTTGATAGTAATATAATGATTAAAAATGCGCCTGACTTTGTTTATTGTAATCTAATTAATTTTTACGGTACCATAAAATAATAATATACTGTTCGTCACAACTGTGAATTGTTGCAGGAAACACAATATTGCTTCGTAGCCATTCCACATTTAACTGTTTTCCAAAAATTAATCTAATTCTTTTCCATCAAAATCTGACGGTGTTTGACTGATTTCACTCGTATTGAAAAAAATATATAATAATGGTTCGCATCCTACCCTGTTATTACCAGCATAAAAAAACTTGTGCTATGTAGATTTCTATTATATTTGTTATGCCGCTCCACATTCTGAATCGTTATAACAGTTTACCACGTGAATGATCACTTCGTCCAAACACTTAAAAACTAAAGGTTTATTTACCAACGTAAGAAAGAGAAAATCAAATTTTATTACAACAACTCGCTGTTTAGAAGCAGAGTTTATCTCGTATTAAAACAAAAAATTATTTAATCAACCTAAAGAGTATAGCGAACGCTTACAAATCGTTCAAGCCGAACTTAAAACTTTATAAAACTGATAACCAATTTCCTTGTCGTTGTTGTTTTATGAGTAATTTTTATCATATGTTTTAAATTTAAAACACAAAACCTTCATTTGTTATTCATAAGCTGTTACTTGTATTGAAGCTTTTGAAGCTTCACAGTAAAAGTAACTTGTGTAAATGTGTTTTGTTATAAATATGTATACGTATTTCAAGTTTGATAATTTTTGCTAATACACTAAATATTTTGATGGGTAACCGGTATTTTTTGTATTTCAATAAACATCATAATTACTGACATCGTCATCGTAGTCTTGATTTACAACGTCATGAGAGCAATACGACAATGTTGTAATTATAATAATTGTTTGAATGTAATAAACTTTATTATTTTACTGTAGTTTTTTTCATATGCAGTCAGTCAAGCAAGCTTATACGTGATATAATTTTTAATTACCTAAAATTAAAAGTATTTTATAAAATTCCAACAATGAGAAGTTTTAATCACAAACGCAAACTTTGCTGAAAGAGTTATGTCAGTTTTATTTATAAACTCAAAAAATTTTATTGACTGATGTCAACTAAATTTTACTGTTTAAGATTTTCAATGTTTTTGGAGAAGATTTCGAAGTGGTTTTTTAAGCACGAACATTATTGTTGATTAAAGTGAAAATGGTACCGATATAAAAAACATGTTTTTTAGTGTTACTTTGTTTACCAACCAAATTTCATTGACGA
Organism: Gymnocheta viridis; assembly: GCA_956483585.1. NCBI lineage: Eukaryota > Metazoa > Arthropoda > Insecta > Diptera > Tachinidae > Gymnocheta > Gymnocheta viridis. The sequence continues at coordinate 7,822,818 of OY101440.1, forward strand.
AAAATAAATAAATAAATAAATAAGCTGATACTTACATACTTTTAACATAATGACAACATGAAGAGTACAACTCTGCAGTTAATATTGGACTACGTGGTCCATTATAGCTGAAGCGGACTAGTTACAAGGGGGTCCTATGTAGTGCAGTCATGGAGTATGTCATTCTCAAACAAAAACTTATTGGCATATGACAATTGTTCTTGCTTTCACGAACTTACTCGTGCCTAACAAACTTCTTTTGAGTGGTCCATTTTTAATGACATGGAGTAGTTTTTTGGTTAGTCTGATGTAATGCAAACTTGGACCATATTGTCCAGCCCTAGGACATGGCAATGTTAAATAGACCATGCTGTCTACATACATTTAGGTTACTTTTGGACTACTCCTAGTCCTTTATGGAGTATACTTTACATGCGTTTTTGGACTAGTCGCGTTATCTGCAGTGTACTGGAGATTGTTTAAAACTGTCATGAATGATTACTTTTATCGTTGAAGGCAGTTCTTACTCTGCTTATTTAAAAAAAGGCTTCAAAGAAATATTGAATGAACATGATTCGCTTCAATAGTAATATAAATTTCTAAAATATTCGTTTTATTAAATTTTTCTTTGTAATTCTTTTTTACTAAATGTTGAGTTTTGTTCAAATATTCCATAAATTTTCATTAATTTTTTAGTTCGAAATCAAATCTTGACATTTTGGTATAGTGAGTTTTTAATTTTTTTCGATCTCGAGTTTTAGGGAATCTTAAATTTTTTTAATCAATGAACTTTATTCAAAATTTAAATATTATTTTATTCGAAAAATTAACTCTTTTCACTGATTACATAATGTTTCCGTGAATTCTAATATATTTTGTAGTTTTTTTTTAATAAATCAAACTTAAGTGGATTTTCAAATTTCTTACAAATTTTTAAGTTTTTTACCAAAAAATTAAAAACTTCGCGAGTTTGCTGTTTTTAGTGAATTTTTTTTTTAAAGTCTCGAAATCAAATGCGTTTTGAAATTTATTTACGAGTTCTCGAGTTATGTGTAAATTGCAATCAAAGAAAACTTTTACAGTACAAAATTTTTTAGCTCATTGATTTGGGACTTAATTCTGAGAATTTCACTTGAAAGTAGCCAAAAAAAAGAACTTCTGCATCATTCGTGTTGTCAAGTTGGCTACATTAATAATTACATTTTAAAATCAGAAGAACAATGAATATATCAGTGTGGAAAATAACGACTATAGGTATGGTATACTGAGATATAACCGTTTTAAAACATAGAAAAAGTGTTAAAAATCAACCTTCAACAAAAAAAAATTACAAAACGAATGATGCAGAAGATCTTCTCTTGGGGCTACTTGCACGTGCAATTCTCAGAATTGTGCCCCAATATCATGCGTTTTACTGTGTTTTTCAACATTTCATTTTGTAAGAAAAATTTTTTATGATTTTTTGATTAGTTTTTAATTTTCCGTTTATTATTTTATTTCAATACAGACAGCAACAATGTTTGAAAACATGCTCATATTTTTTTATATTTTGAAAATTTGTGGTCTTTGCTGACTTTGCTGATTTCCAATAGAAAACTTTTCTAAACTATATTTTATATATTTTTTATTATATCGTCGTCCCGAAGTTATCTTCACGTATCTCCAAAGTATTTTTCTTTGGGAAATTATGTCTAAAGCTTGAGCAATATATACTAATAAATTTACGTGGAAAAAGTGGTCCAATATCTTAGACATATATTATGTTTGAAATTTTTTTATCGATTTATGTAAAAATATTCATAGAAACGATTTTTTAAGAAAGAGCCATTTTGAACTCTGGCAATTTTTAAGCATTTTATTGTATATGTTAGTTTTTTGAAAATATTTTTTACTTTATGGTACATACGTGAAAATAAACTGATAAAAACCGCACTAATGTTTTATCATCAGAATTATCTTCACGTATATTACAAATAGTCTATAGTGCTGACTGATTGGTTTGTGAACTACTTTTTACTCACGTATATGCTCGTTAAAGATACCAAAAAACCAAACTTTTTACACTCACGTTACGTGCATTTGCATAAGCACGGAAATCACGTGAGAAGTTTCTTTCTTTAATCACTCAAAGAATCCCGCTTTATTCAGTCTTCTTTATTCATATTTCTTCGTATTATCGTTTTTTGATTTCAAACCTTATTCCTCTTGAGCAAGCCAATTACATTTCCAAAATATATCGTTCACCAAAATAAAAGATATATTATACAATAAATTCAGTCTCTCATATCTACAGTATAAATGATCTGCAAGTAGACGAATTTCAGTCACAAAAAAAATTAAATGAAATGAACGCAAAAGAATTAAATTAAATAAAATGAAATACGAGCATTGAACAATGAACTAATTTAAAGAAGTAAATAAATAACTAAATATAAACACTGAACTAGTTTAAAATTGAGCAAGCAAATGAAAACCGAATTTTTAGTAATAAGATAGTTTTTAAGTATTTTATTAAAAATTGTATAAATAGTGAATGTGATGGCAAATAAAATCAGAATCAATCTGGCAATCAAAGACTGCTTTTGACTCTCATGTTTAGCTTCCTGAGAATTCATCAGTAGAAGCCTACCAAGTAGCTCAGAGCACACTTGAGCTATAACTAAAATAAAGTGAAGGAATAACATTAAACACCCTACACCAACTCTTACATGGCGATCCTGCCACTTTAAAGAAAATTCTGATCCTAAGGAAATTCTGATCCCTTCATTCTGATTTCTTTTGTCTAATGGAAAAGGACGTTGAGGATAGTTTTGAAGAGGATAAACAGAAAATTTACCAGATCTTTAGGAAGTGCGAAGAATATTTGAATCCATACATCCCAGAGCCGGTGGTGCAAAACCACCAAAATCCTCCCCTGTATAAACCAACAACCAAGAGAATTACGATCGAAGTGTATCGCCAGCGCCAACAGAAGTCGCGAAATAGAACTGCAGTTGACTTACCAAAACAGAAGAAGAAAAAAACTAGACGTTCCGGCAAAGCATTTAAAAGGAGAAAGGAATTGGCAATCGTATATCGTAATCTAAACTTTGCTGTGAACAAAAAAGATAAGCTAAAATTTAAGGCTCAAATAAGGAATATCAGGAAGCGTACAGCGGTCTAATGGGTGGATGGTTCTCTAAAGAAGCCATTATCACTATTAATAATAATGGTTCTGTAGAGTTGACGGCTACATCCAATCACTTGCAACAAACACCTTCAATTGTAGTAATAATTTTATTTCTTTTTAAATTAAATGAGTATTATAAATATTTTATGAAAAGAAGCTCTTAAACTTACTAAGAAGATAACTTATTATTTATTTTCTCAAATATACGTGAAGATAACCCATGTACTTTTTACTAAAACATTCCATGTACTTTTTGTCGTATGTCCATAATAATGTTACATATGTTTGTTAGTATTAATATGCCGAGCACTTGGTTAAAAATAAAAAATTAATTAACAAGTAAATTACATACTGACAGACAGATGTACATTTTATCTTCGTAAGACAACTAGACCAATCTGGAAGTGTGTCCTTCCAAGTATAGCAAAAAAAATTTTAAATATGTATATAACAAATAATTACTTTGTAAATTCAATTATTGAATTCTAGCATGCAGTTCAACGACGAAATTGCATAAGTACATCAACAAACAAGCGGTCAATGCTATTTTTTATTACTAGTTAATAAATGATGAACTTTTTTCTTCTTTATTGTTTTGCAGGCATTGAAAGCTGACTTTCAGCTCCTGAAGTATTAGAGATAGATTACAATAATTACATTTGTACATTTGTATTATATTGAACTTTTCACTGTTTATTTTTCTATTGAAGCTAAAGCTCGATATAATTTGTCTTAATTTCATCATTATATTTGTTATTTTTATATTTTTATTTATTCAAATCTATTCTTACAATCGTTGAACAAACAATGCTTCAAATTGAAAATGCCATGCTTTAATAACCAAATTATTGTAGAATAAACACTGAATATGACCTTAAACTAAACTAACACCCATTTTAACCCCTCAATTAAAGTATTAACAACGCCATCATATTAAGCTTATCGTCAACAGCCAAACGAAGCCCTAAACCCAAACACCAAATTAAAGAGACGAGCGTCCGTCCATAGCGTAAGAGGAAGACTCAAATAGATAGACGGATAAACTGATACGCGTTTATTCTATACAAAAATCAAACAAAAGGAAATTTTAAACTCAAAGTAAAGTTTGTAAGCTACATCAACAGCAGCCAAAAAATAAAATAAAATTCACAGCAGCTATAAAAACATATCGTACAGAAAATGTATTGAAGTGAAATTTTAAGGACAACAATGCCCGTTTTAAATTGTGTTAATAGAATAGAGTTTCCGGCAGACTTCAACTATAGATACGCTACACAAGATAACCAATAGAGAATGTGGAAGTCCATACATTTTTTTTAATCAAACAACCAATGAAATTCTAACCATCTGTAAAAAATATACTCTTTAGCAAATCAAAGATTATGTATTGAAAATTGGATGCAAATGGCACCAGGGCCAAAATTTAAAATCTTGAAATAATTTCTAAAAGATGCCTTAGAAGAGTAAAGGCCTCATTATTTATTACATATCGTTGTCGTTATGTGCCGTTCTTTTCTGTAGAAAACAGTTTTTAATTATTTGTTCCGTAAAATAATTCAGCTAATAATCAAGAGAAATACATCGAAATTGTAAACAAAAAGTTTTCTTAAAAATGCTTTTGTTTGAATAAAATAAAAGGTACAAATTAATAATTGAAAAGTTAATATTTAGTATTCTGACTGAACTTTCAGATGTGGACGATATAATTGTAGGAATGAACTTTCTAAATGTGTGCAAAATGTACCAAACAATAAAGTTTCAGAAACTTTTCATCGTTCATTGTTTTTTATTTGACAAAAATATATAAATCTCTAAAAAATCTTTAATTAACATAAGATTGTTTGACTTCGTAAAAAATGTGTAATCTATTACACCACAACAAACTAGATTAGGTTAGATTGAAAAGGCTACCAATTGCAAGCAACCGGCCAACCGGCAACCGGTCCTGAAAATAAATCTCTTCGGGATACCTAATGTGGACAGTGAAAATAAATTCTCCTCTATCCTTTATTGTGGTCGGTGTTGCAACAACCTGTTTTACGAATAAACTGGTTTATACTTTTCAGTTTGCATTCCTTAAGGTCTGGGAGTTCTGGTAATATAGAGTTACCTTTGTACATGGTTATGTGATAGGGCAGAGCTGGACATTGACAGATGAGGTGCTTTACAGTTTCTTCTTCCTCGAGGATCCCCAGTATGATGCAGATTTAGCTCCTTCATACTGGGGTCAGGTTAATCTATAGACTGCACATGTGGATTAATTGAACCATCTAGATTGCGCTTTTCCTATTAGTTTCTGCTGTATGAGAATTTTAAAAGTCTTTAGCGGGACTACTACTAGCCGATCGGTGTCCCGTTCGTGCAAACGGGAGCCTTCCTTGCGGGGCACGTCTGCATGCTCTTGGCTGTCACTTAACGTTGCATTCTATTTTCTGCAGATTAGTTCGCAAAAGAACAGAATGAAAAAGTAACATCAAACCTCACATACAGTTTTTCAATTGAACAGAAACAAAACATCTGATCCGTAACAGAACAGATCGTACAAACGTATTCTGCATTAATTCTTCAAACTTATTTTAACGTGTTACAAACGATATGATGAAACCAATAATGAGAATTTGTTGCAGGATATGTATTAAAACAACAATATTGATTCTGTATGTAAACGAATTTCCTAAAAGAAAACAAACACAATCAACTAACAACCCAAACGAGAAAGAATAAAGATGAAGCTGAAGACGAAGTTAAAGAAGAAGCCAATTTTTGTAAGCCCACAAAATCCATAATGCAAACAATGGTTGTTGGTAATGTATACAAATAGAAACCAATGCTACCAGAATAAACGGATGGCAGGATGTTGATTGTTGTATAAAATTTAGCAAAAAAAAAAATATTAAATAATAAAATAACAGAAAAGAGTCTGGAAGCTCACAAAAAAACTTAAACCCAAACTCAAACAACCACTTGTATACGAATGAGCAACATGTCAGTATTTAAAATTTTATGCTGCTGCTGATGCTGTATTTTACCGAATTTGACTAAATGACTGACTGGCGGTATGTTTGGCTGGTTGTTGGGTTAGCAGACATTGATACTTACCATGACATTGCCTAGACAAGAAAGTTTCATTTTCAACATTTGAAACCCTCTAAATAAATTTTATAACAAATGTAATCAATACACACTCACTAAAGCTACTAACACCACAGAAAAATACAGAAACACAAACAAATCAACACACATATACACATTTATGTAAGAGATGAATAAATATGTACGTATTTATCAGTTTATCTATTCAAGCAACAATTGAGACTATTGCTACAATTTCTATTTTATCTGCATACTTTCAGTATTGTATTATTAAGGATGACTTTTTAAATTAGTGTATTGAAATTAAATAGACTGTTAAATTTGCAAGGTATTTTATATTTTCCTATTAAGTACTCTGTGAAAATTTACACTCGAAAAATGTTAGAACTATTTCAATTGAGACAAATTTTAACAAGTTTTCATTAAGTATCAATTAGGTAATAACGAAGTACTTAAACATTAATAAACTTTTTCAGTGTTTATTACAAATAATTGATATACAAATAGTAATTTTGCTCGATAGCATAATATTGGATTAGATCTTATATTTAAGGTTAAATTTGTAGACGCATCTTGTCATACAGCGATATCTTGTAAAACGAATTTTTGATTGCAGAATCCATTGTCGAAGTTGTACGTCAATAAATTTAACAAAAGTTGTGAAACGTTGTTGATAATTTTCAAGGCGAATTCATTATATCATGTAGAAGATTGGCGGCAACAAATGCAATTGCACAAAAGTAAGTGGAGGCTCAAGCTCGAGCAACTTTTGACATTCGAGACTACAAAGTAGCTCAGGTGTGTTATCAACACCCCCTGTAAAATACTATCACGTCAATACCATCCATAAATAATATTTGTAGAATATGTACAACTTGTTTTCTTATTGTTCAATTCACAATCGAGTAGAAGTATATATAAATCATAAGAAGCATAAATAACTTTAGGCATTAAATTAATTAAATTAATTTTACATAAAAAAATTTATAAACAACATTGTTTTTTTCTTTTACAATGTCTATCAAGCGTTTTGAGTTAATTCTTTGTGACATGTTAGTAAAATCATAAAATTATCTGAAAAAATTTGATTTTAAATCTTTCGTATAGACATTTTTGAGATATTGCTCAATAATGAAAACACATTGTTCTGTTGCGTAACGTACCACTTTTACTAAGCCGAAACTATCAGCTGTCGAATTTTTTTTACAAGGCTGCAAACGTTTTACCGCACTAATGACGGTAAATTAAAATTATGTCTTAATTTTGTTACCCCCATTATGTATTTCGAGGATCAATAACTTTTGCTAATGTTATTCAGCCGAATATCACAACTACATTAAGGGTTTACTCAAACCGCTGCAGTTTAAATATTTCTCCGTAATTGTTATGAAAAAAATTTTTGATTGATTAAATAAAAGCCTCAAATAAACAAAAACAGTTTTCCCAATTGTGTGTACAAGGATGCTGATGCGTTGTTTGCGTGATTTATGGGAATTAAATAATTTGAGCTTCACACCTCGTGCTTAGAGCTTCTACAAACAAGTGAATTTTCATGCAAATAAGTGAATTTTTTTTTATTAATTTAACTAAAAGCATAAATATAAAAATGGATTATGAAAGAATGGTTTTCGATTAATTAGTGTTTTTCACATCAAAATATAATTATCTTTATTTTCTAAAAAAAACCAAAATGAGTTTGTTGTAGTAAGAAGCAAACACCTAAACTTAACACGCACACCCTTCAATGACAATGAAATATCAATTAAGACTTCTGTTGATAATATACCGGTATATACGAGCACACTAGTGATGTAACGAATATAATTTTAAGCATTTGAGAATACTAATGCAAATACGAAAGCTACGCCAATAATAAGAATACAAATATTCAATATAAATAAATATATATATAAAATATACGAAATACGAAAGCTACGCCAATAATAAGAATACAAATATTCAATATAAATAAATATATATATAAAATATAAATATTCAAAATTTAAATGAAAAAATGTCTGTCTCATCAATACCAAAAAGAATTTAATAAATTATCTCCCTACTATCGGTATTTATATTACGACAGTAGTTAATTACATTTTTAATTTCATAATCGACACCAATTTCAATTATTTTTTGGAGATTGCATTTGAATCTATTAATTTTTCACTTGGTTTACTCAACAGGTAATATTTATTTTTCGATGTCACCATATTTTCAGAATTGGTTTTTCTCAATTTCTGTTTACAGCTTTACTTAGCAATTAAAAATGTTTTCATATAAAACATTTTCACAACTGTCTATAATGAACTCAGTTCAGCTTAAATTGTGTTTTGTTTCAGTTAATTTGTAGCAATTCCCTCGAAATTTAGCATTCTTTTACTTCAGCGATATTAAAGGAAATTAATAATCTTGAACCATTGTACAATTATTACAAGTCTTAATGATTCTACAACCAATTACAACGTCAAAAATCATACAACTTTTCCCTGAAGAAAGTCAAACACATTTTTAAATAACTTGAAACAGGTTTTTTAATAACCACAATTGTGGATTAAGTGACATAGGCAGTAGTCAATGGCCATCACTGCATGACCTTTTATTTGTTTACTAATTAATTATTTTTAAACCAATTTAAAGTTGGTTTATACCAAAACGTATTTAACCAGATAACAGCATTACAGCAGCTGACTATTCGTTGCGAATGTCAAAATACATATAAAATACTTTTGTCTTTTTTTCATAAATGTTTTTGACATACGCAATGAAACTACACAAACAAAAATGCCTGTTGTTCTTGTATTGTTGTAATTGTTTTACTAATACTGCCATCTAGTTAAATACACCATGATTTATACTAAATTATTTAAAACCACTTTTTTAAAATTCATTTTAATACAGTTTAATTTTAATATATTTTTATATAGGAATATTTATTACAATTTTAAATATTATAAGAATGAGGCATGTTTTTAAACGTGGTGAAAATTCATGACTTAAAATAAAACCTGTTATTAAAATTGGAATAAATGGGTGAATGGCACATAAATTATTAGGAGTCTTTTTGGAAAAGATATATTGTTTCGTTGTACGACTAACTATTTCATCACGTTTTACTTCCTTTTCTTTAATAATCATACTTTCAAATTTCAAATTTTTTAACATATTTCTTTAAAGTTTGAAGGTAGTTTTCAAACGGATATCCTGAGAAGTTTATAAGTGGACCAAATTTTTTAACACATTCACTCAGCTGCAACAGACCATGTATATTGTAAGTCACACTATTCTCACCGATATTAGGAAAATTTCCAACAAAACTGACCTTTTTTTTATAATATAACAATAAATATCACTTGCTTATAAACTTTAAATATTTAATTGTTTTTTTGTCTCTTTATTTATATTTTTCTTGAAATTGAGCACCGTTTAGATCAATGACCTTGTTTACTTTGCCTGACATTTGACATCATGACATGCTTATATTGTTTTCTTATTTTCTTTTCATTGACTTATTTTGCTTTTATTTATTTCTTATATATGTTTGTTTGATATCTGCATGAGATATAAACCAATTTATAGTCATTTGCTTTCTTTCAACCGATTATTTTATTTACTACACGGTTATGTCAAAATCTTTATTCTGTGTGACGCGCCCATTCTCAAATTTACGAAGCCAGCTTTGCTATTAGCATTTCCTGTATTATTGTACGATGTCTTGAACTTAATTGCACACAATAAGTTTTTGCCTCGCCCACAAAGTGTTCTTAATGCTTTAAATCGTTTAATTTAATATATGCAACTTTTCAGTTTCAGAAATTATTTAAAAATACTAAAGAATGTAGCAGTTCTCGTAGTCAAATATCGAAATGTAACAGATTAGATACACTCAAAAGACACACTTTAACTTTTATCATGAAAATGAGTGAACGTGACATGACAACGACAACATATCTCAGCTTGGTTTCCAAAATCCAGCTCGCCCTTTAGTCTGAAAAACAAATTTGAAATATTTAGCGAAAAAAAACAACCAAGTGTATCCAGGGAGCAACTTTTTCGTGGAGCTGCACACCATAACGCAATAGTTTTGCAAGATAAAGTGCATAAAATATTTTATTTGATTTTTAATTTAACTTGATAAGAGGAAAAACAAATAGCCCAGCAATAATGTATTTTGTTTATGGAATCAGTAACAAATTTAAACGCTTTCCTAATGTGTTGATTTAAAGATCCATCTAGGATGCATAAATGGCAGGCAGAGATTTCTTATTTTATTTTTAGGCCTGAAATATTACAATCTCTCACTTGTTAGATGGAACGGATAGAGAGAGAGGTATTCGAAGTATTGCACGCGATTTGAATTTTCGTGTCTTAAAGGTTTTATTGAAGCTTGGAAATGATACAACTGGATGACGCATTTAGAAAAAGACAACATGATTTTAGCACATATTTTATGTTTTAAGCAAAGAACAGTTTCATGTCAAAAAAGAAGGATTTCTTATTTGGACATCGCTTCAGGCAAAGCTGCAGTTCTGCTTAGATGTTTTTCATTTTATTATTTATTTTAACTTAGTAACAATTATTATAAATTAATTTAAATATATATATTTGTCATTTACATAATTGGTATTTACACTTCATGTATTTTTTGAAACGTTTATATAGATCCATAATTAACGAATTCGCATGATTTTTAAGAATACGAATATCAAAATGAGGCAAACATTCGTAACTACAACAACTAGTATATATATTATTATATATACATATCTTTAAATGTATATATGTATGTATTATGCATGAAATTGAATCTAAAGTTTGGGCCATATGTTAAAAATCCCATAAACGCAGGCAAAGGAAAGAAAGTATTTTAAAATATAATGGTATATATGTATTTCGTCAAGTAAATATCCCAGCAGAGTTTTGGCTAACTAATTTTTTTTTACCTCATAAAAATAATGTGCAAAATACTAATTTTAGATGGTATTAAAAAAAGGGGAAACTGCAATCATGCAATTGCTTATTTTTATTTTTTTATTAATTTATTTATTTAAGTCTATGGATTAAGAAAATCCTTAGAGACAGCATATTAAAAAAAGAAAAGTTACATGAAATCATATAGAACTAAACTAGTTATTTAAGTATACAATTGAATTACGTTTCATCACATTTATATGAAAAGTCATATCAATAGCAATGTACAATTCGTTAAAGTTATAGCAAATTTTACGGAATCGATCAGCATTAGCATAGTTTTCACAAAAATATTGCAGTGCCAGAGGATGAAATTGACATAGTGGATGTTGCGGTACATTAAATGTCAGCTCATTTACCAGAAACTCGGAACAGATGTCACCATTTATAAGTTTAATAACATATATTGCATTTAAAACTTTTCTCCGGCTCTTCAGTTTAGGCAAGTTAATTTGTCGTAATCTGAATTCGTATGATGGCAAGTTTGACACCCGGAGAAAAGGAGAAACTGATTCTGTACACACTCTAAACGATCACTGTGGATGTTATAATAAGGGTCCCAGGTGACGGAACAATATTCCAGAATAGGTCTGACCAAGGAAGTATAAAGTTGCCTCGTTACTGCTGAATCATTAAATTCTTTGGCCCACCGTTTAATAAATACAAATACAGCACGGACCTCATTTATGCACATATTTATATTGTTAATAAACAGAAACTTTCGATCAAACAGAACTCCAAGATCAAGAAACTCACCCACGCACTCCTTCTATCTTCTTCTGGAAAAATGCACATGTTTGCATTTTTTAGATTTAAGGTCAATAGGTTCTCTTTACACCAAATAAAAAATGAATCCAAATCTCGCTATAGATATGATCATCCGAATTCAAAAATATCTTGACGTTATCGGCATAGACTAGTATATCAGAAAACTGTACTGAGGATGGTAAATCGTTGATATAAAGCAAGAAAAAATGGGTCCCGGATTACTACTCTGTGGAACACCAGATTTAACATAAATTTTTCTATAAAGAGTGTTAGCGAAGCGAACACGTTGATGTCTATCTTCCAGATACGATTTTATCCAGTTCAAAGTTCTGTTAGAGAACCCCATTAAATACAATTTATGCAACAAGAGGCAGTGATTTACTCCATCATTTGTGAATCCATGATTAATGATTGTAGTTAAATGCAGCAGATTAGTTAAAGTAGAACGTGTTAAAAAAGATGAAATTTAGTCACAAAGAGGCTCACAAACACAATAGAAGCGGATGTAAAAAATTTATTCATTAAATTTTTTTTATAAATGTTGGGACATATTTATTGTTGCATATTTTAGCCTTTATAGAATTTTTTGCATACTTCAGTCTTAAGGTCTTAAGGGCATATATGCAAACATTTTAAAATTTACAATTAATATGCTATTCGATATATTGATATTTTATTGATTTTTTTATATATATGTATTTACAAATGATTTCGAAACGGGAACAAAAAATCTGTTTTCAATTCTCGGCGACAGATTGCTATTTACTTTTGCGTATCCTAGTATTAAAACGCGTTGCTACATTTTAGCCATATACATATCATTTCTAGTCTACATTTGCTTAAGCCACAGTAGTTTTAAAATATGATTTTAAGGTAGTGTTATCATTTAACTATGCCCATATTACACGAAAAAACGTTGAAAGAACAGTTTAAAACAGCGATGGCAGTTTAGCCCTTTCGAGGCTAGATTTAGCCTTTTTCTAGTCTTTCAGCTTCGAAATTTACGTTTTAGATTTCTGTCTTTTTTAGCCTTTTTTATTTTAATTTTAACCTAAAGGCTTTATTTTTATTTTCTACTGCACCCATAAAATCATCTTGAAACCTAAAAATTAATCTAATGTATAAAACGAAAGTACACTGGAGACAAAAATACATTGATTGAAATCCAACGGCAAAAGCTTTTAAGTTGGAAATGGACAAATGTTGAGTCAACAGTTGAGTTCTGGGCGGAAGTGTGACAATTTAAGAGTGCGCTGCAAGAAAATTAATTTCTTGATTTGGTCAATCTATTGTTTCGCTATCTCTAGGGTCTTCTAATAAAGAGGTTTCATTTTGGAATGTAAAATAAGAAATCTTTAAAAAAGCGAAATCTTTGGATGTTTATTTAATATTAAAGAGGATGGTATACCATTCATAATTTTAAAAAATGACCGCCATGGCTACGCTTGCAGGACAATATTATTTTCACTAAATTTTCCATCGCCAATTTCCACATTTGCTGCTGAATGTCCTTGTTAACTTCAGGAATCCATCTTAAAGGTCTCGAATCGATTGCGGGCCATTGGCGTAGCTATATATTGTACGTAGGCCCAAATAAAAAAAGGTTTAAATCGCCTTTTTGAGATATCTCACAGTCAGGAAATTTAATAATTTCTATGTAGTAACAGGTTGAGTGGTGCATGACTACTTTTAAAATAGCGGGCTATTGAAAATGAAACGTCTTATTGGGCCACCCCGTAGTATTACCTTTCAGTAACGCTGTTTTTTGTTTTAAGAAATATATACTACTTGAATATATTTAAAGAATGCTACTGAATTGAAGTCAAAAGAAATACCTGATATTTATGTTATATATTGACTTATATTATTTGAAAATATGTAGACTTATATACTTTTTATATATTTTTTTTTATTTTATGTACTTGAAGTGCATTTTTTTAAATACTTTCAACTTGTTTTATGCATTTTATATTAATAATAAATAAAAAGGTTTGAATAAGATTTATTTAGTATTTTTTTAGCTTTTATTTTTGAGCGATTTAGCTTTTTCTGGCCTTTTTAAAAAGCTGATTTAGTTTCTTTTTCCTCCACCTCCTGACAACACTGATTTCAATGTATACAAATTTATTTAGATTTTAGATGAAACTGAAAATACTTTTTGTTAGAATAGCTAAGTCAATATTTAATAGTTTATTGTAATAGCAATTACGAATAAAAATCATGTCTTACGTGGGCGTCACTGCACAAATTCCTTAAATCTTATCACAAATTTTTAATAAATTAATTTGTTATTGCTTAACTTGAAATGTCAAATTGAATTTTCGGACTAAACACGACTTGCATGTTCACTAGCGCCATTTTTATATTCATTTAGCATGGTGATCAATTTTCTCCTGAAGATCTTCATTTGAATTTATTTAAGCTTAACTCTAGTGGTTTCAATACCAAAAAGTTAGTGAAGTTTAGTACGAAATTTAATATAAATATTTCTAACTTGAAATGTTTTGTAGGAATTTTAATATATACGAGTATAAAGAACACCAATTTTAAACTAAAAATTTAATAAATTAAATTTACTGAATTAAATTTTTGTTTAAAATTGGTGTTCTTTATTCAAAATCCACGTAGAAGTCACTAGCGAGACGGATTTCCCATCTTGTTTGATCCAAAATTATCAATTATTATATCGACATATCCTTAGAAATTGAAATACAATTTTTTATTCAATATGTTTGTTTCTTGTACTGTTTTTTTATTTCTATCTTATCTCAATAAAAAGTGTTATTGAATTGTTGAATAAGAAATGCACATTAAATTAAAAAAAAGTTTTAAATTCTTAGAGCATATTTTTTACTGCATATTTGAAGCACACAGTACCCATTTTTTGCACACTTCCGGTTTTTCTGATAAAAAATAAAAGCTGTAAATTTTAAAAATTTTTAAGTTTGCCAAAATGTAATACATTCTTATGTGCACCAAATAAACACTTTACTGGGTTTTCTGGGTTTCATTTAACCCTTCGCCTTAGAAAATGTTAATGAAACAGTATTGTTTATGCTCACCTATATAAACAAACATGCTTGCATATCTAATGACTTGGTTGTTAAACTTTATGTTTAGAAACTTTACTATTATGTTTAATTATGTTTTTTTTATAAAAAAGTTTATGACTTTTAACAGTCACTGGCTACAACCAGGCAGTGTAACCCAACCATCATAACAAGTCAAAAGAGAAGTGAAAGGTCACTTACACATGTTCTCAAAAACTTAAACTTAACACACGTGTTCATATGTTAAACATAATTCACTCATACATATTTTATTTATAAGTTTTTAATAATAACCCAAAGCTGACACCGACTACCAAACTTTATTCTTGAAAATTTTAACAATCGTTTTGAATAGCAAATTTGAAAGAAAGAAAACAAAAAGGGAGAGATTAATTTTAGAATTTAAAGGACTATTAAATATTTACTAAAATCAAATGGTATCAACAACTTTTATTAGCATAAACTTCGAGTATTTAAGATAATATTTTGTTTATTAGTTCTATTTCATTTGTTTTTTCTGTTAGAAATAAATAAACGTAATTTATTTGCTTTGAAAAAGGCTGCAGTTAGTCAGCAAAGATATAATTTACCTACGAACACATATTCGCAGGGTCTGAAAAAAACAAACTAACAACTAAAGCAGTAAAAAACCAGAGAACTTTCAAATTTTTCTGAAGACTTTTAGTGAAGAAATACATTTTTCTTTGCATATTTGGTTAATGTATGTCAAGAAAACTTATGTATCAATTTTCTTAAAACAAATTTGATTTACAAGCAAATCTAAATTTTTTTGAGATATTTAAATATTAATTTTAAAGCTGTTTACATGCGGTTCCGTTGGCTGATTTGTGGCAATGTGACCATTTAATTATAATTATATTAATAACAACAACAATTAAAGAATATGCATAATTTTTAATCCTTTTATACCATGCTTTTTATATATATTTTTAACTATTTATATTCCTTCACACGAAATTAAATCCATATGTAAGTTTGTATTAAAACTGAAAAGAGAGGTTAAATGCAGTAGTAGTTGTATATTGATATTTAAACTATTAACAAATGGTTAATGAGTGCATTTTTTAGCATGGCAAATTCAAATTTTTGTATTTTCTTACATACATATATGTATCTTTTGTAAAATTGTTATTCTTTAATCTTCGATAGAAGCCAAGCAATATGCAACATCAGATTTCAAGCAACTGTGGGCAGACAAAACGGAAAAACCACAACAAATATTTCAACAATACGTTTGGCATTTTAGTTTTTTATCTCGTCATCTTCTCTGTCACTAAAATATTTATATTATTCTTATATGTTCTTCTTTTTAGAGTAGAAAGATAAACAAAGAAATAAAAATATTTATCTTGACTTGTAACAAAAAAGGCAAAAGATATGAAAATAAACTTAAAAACAGAAAAAAAATTCATCTATTGTTGCATTCAAATGCTGCCATAACATCTCATATGTAGAAAATGAAAATGACATATAATTTATTAGAAAAAAATCTTAACTCAGATATAAACACAGTCATATTTAGGGCAATAAATGAAAAGGAAACAAAACAAAGTATAGCTATAAACACATTCATGACAGCAGGCTACACGGCTACATGACTAAACATGTCGCCAGCTACTTAATTATTTTCAAATCGACAGCTACATAGTAAACAGCTGATTTATTTATATTTCAATGGTGCCAGCTTAGATTTTTTTTTTGCTCTTTTAAAGTTACGTTTTTTCAAAAACTTTAACTCAAAACTGAGCAAATTTTTGGAAACATTATTAAGAAAAGGAAAAGCTTAAAAACGGATGAAGATCCCTTTAAAATTTAACTGCTCGCGAATATTTTAAAAAGCAGCAATAATTTCTACAATAAAAAAAAATTCGTAAAATCTTAACAAAAATAAACTAAAAGAATTTTACGACTTTTTCAAAACTTTAAAACTTTTTGCGGAATTTCGCGTTTTTTGCAATGAGGGAGGCTTTGTTTATTTTTTATTGATTCGTCGACTTTTAAATCATATTAAACATTATAATTTTCCTAATGATTGGTAGTTATTGCAAATTTTCGTAGCTTTTGCAGATTTCTGCGATTTTTTCACATTCCTCCTGAATGTACTTTTTTTTTAATTTTGGAAAATGTCTCACATTTTCTCGATTATCGACATATGATTGACTTAGTGGCCTTTTTATTGGTTCATACAATTTTAAAGATTTTATAAAAAGATGAACACAGAATATTAATAAATTCCAAATTATATATACCAATCCTTTTTCGCGAATATTGGGCCAGCTATTTGTATTCGCACACACAGAAAAATACACAATATAAAACCAGCGAAAACAAGGCTGATTTTAAATTTTTCGTTAATGATTTTGCTTCATAATCGTTTCGTGTTAAATCAACATGACTTTACGATAACTTCCAAACAACAGCAGCACATATCAATATAACATTAGAGTCTTATTGAATTAAACTGTATCGACATTTAAATAATATGACGAATCTTGTTGAATCAAAATTATTTTAGTTTGAAACAACATAAATTACATATTGAAATTCATTAAAAATGCACGTAATTTTAACGTTGAGTTAATACCATTCAATGATTGACCTAACACGAAATTCTTTTAAAACCGATACTTAATTAAATTAGCCATAAATAATTTTAATTTAATAAAAAC
The DNA here is from genome assembly GCA_956483585.1 of Gymnocheta viridis. Classification (NCBI taxonomy): domain Eukaryota; kingdom Metazoa; phylum Arthropoda; class Insecta; order Diptera; family Tachinidae; genus Gymnocheta; species Gymnocheta viridis. The sequence goes on from OY101440.1 coordinate 7,840,538, forward strand.
GATTTCTATTATGTATGTACTTTTTTAATATTTATTTTATTTACATACATTTGGTGCTAACGCCAAATTATCAGTAGACCTTAATCACATTTTTAAAAGTTTCGAACCTCTTACCTTTTACAAAAACTTTTAAAAGACCAATGAGAATTTCCTATACTTTTGTAGTTTTTAAATTTCTCATTAAAATTCTTGCAACACTTATTAGCAATGTTGATTTAAAATGCAGAAATTTTGTCTTTACACAACTCAATATTGAATTTATCAAATCCAAAGTTAATTTAACGTAATAGTATTCTATTTGATTACGAAGCTGAGTTGTGTAAATTCAACATTGGACAATGTTATTTTAACTACGAAAAATGTAAAATCTATTATTTGTTAGTTCAAATTTAAAGTTTTAAACATTGAATTCCTATGCATATATGTTAGTTTTCAAGAATGTCAATATTTTTGCCAAAAATTACATGATATGGAATCAATATTGTTTAATTTTGGTTTTACATTAATGTTTTTTTCTGTGTGCAAATAGTTGAAAATTGGTATTCGTTTTTAGTATATATTGACTGTATATATGTAATTTTAATAAGATTAAAGTTTGCTTATATTCTTGAATTTCCTATTTAACTTGATTTAGTGCAGAATATTTCATTTTATCTAATAAACTAATTAACTGATTCGCTTCCAGTTGCTTAATGTATTTGCTCCATTTTTAATGTTGCCGCACAAAAGACAAACTTTGTTCAGAGTTTTTGTTTTGTATTCATTCAATGTAATTATTGCTCGCACAAATCACTGTTAGTAAATGCCATAATGTAGTTTTTTTTTTCATTACAAATACTAAGTAATTACATTGGTCTCGTAATATTCACCAGGTATTATTTGAACTTCTTAAACAGCTATTGTTACAAATAAACTAAATAGCGGGTCTACTGAGCTATAAAATACTCTACGTTCTTGTGTTTAGATACAATTGTTGTCAATTTAATAATACTTTTTAAGACCCAAAAAGCAATGCTTTTTGTGTGTTTAATCTCTGTTTAATTTCAATTTGAAAAAAGTGCTTTAAAACGTTCTAATCTATCTATCATTATCCTTCGCCTAGGATAGTTCTCAGTTAAGCACTTTCAGTATTCTATATTCCTTATTTTTTATAACATCCAATTTGATGTTAATTGTTTAATTGACTTGAATGAAAATTGTAAATATTTTTGCCAATAGTATGCTAAGATGACATATCCAAAATATTATAATCTTTTTCCACTGGTTTAATTTGAGTATGTTTGTGGTATTCAGCATTGAGATCCATTTCTAAAGATTTAACAACCATATTTATTTCACATACATTTAACTTTTAATACACCAAAAGATGCGATTGACTTTTAGATTGTCTCTTACGATTTTTTGGGTTTTCATACACGGAAGAAAATAAATATTTTGCATCAGATACAAATCAAAATCAATTTGTATGTTGTTTGAAATTTCTATGCAAGTTGGTGTTCAAATAAGTAGTTTTATTTCCATTAGCGTGCCGTTTTAATATTTTTCATGACTCAACGTGCAACAGAGGACAAGCAAAAAATACGCTGTAAATAAAAATGAAACGATATACGCTTCAACAATGCATTTGATATTATTTAAATTCACAACGAAAATTGTGAAAATTTCGCGGTCACAGTTCGCAAAACTATAGCATTTTTGGGTCGTCGTGAAGAAACTTCTCGGCCAACAATTGTGAAACTTGTAGAAGAATTTGATCTTTTGAGACAAACCAGTGATGTGAAAAATCGAATTCATGCAACTCTCTCAAGAACAACTGAGAATATTGCTGTTGTATCCCAAAGTGTTGAGAAAAATATATGTTTGTTCATTTCTCGTCTATCCCCAAACGACATTTTACTGTATTTTGCATAAAAAGTTAAGGTATAGTTCAGACGAAAACATACGCCTACAGATGATCGACGACATCGCGTCTTTGCTGGTTGGCTTCCTGAAATGCATCAAACTGATCGGGGATCACAAGTGTCCACCGAGAAGAACCTATAGTCATGTTTCCATTAAGATTTATAAAAAATATAACTAATGCAATGTCTTATAAATCCGATAAATTTACCACAAACTCGTAAAAAAAATCATACACCATCAGTTTATTACTAAATAAAGCTTGAGTATAAGTAAACTTTTAACATTTCTATCACAAAAATATTTCTCTATCTGTTCTTTGCAAATGTCTGCTCTAGTTAATACTTCATCAGTGAGTTGTAAAAGTATTACGAGTTCGTAGAAGTAGTAGCAATAACAATATCAGTTGCGAAGTAATATTCTACTTTTAACTGTTGGCTTATTTATAACGCGTGATTGAGTTTTGCCAAAGAACATTATACTGCGACTTTACCCAAAGCAAAATAACTTTCATATCATTGTTGTATCTCTTGTTCAATAAAAGTTTTTTTATTCGGTTTTATCTACAATTCTGCTTTTTTATCTTTCATAGTTACTCATTAACTTTTCCTTCGAAATCGTACAACCATTATAAGTGCGATGGATTTGATTTTTTTATATTTTTTTTTTGTTTTGTTCTTGCTTTGTATGTTCAGTAATAGACATTCAATGGAAAAAGTTTTTCTTAAGTTTACCTGGTCATATTCTCAATGGTAAAAGTCGCATCTAAAAATACATGTTAAGAAGGCATACTGGAAAGTTTTTTTTTTATTTTCAAAATATTGTAAGTTTTTATTTTTAGGTCCCGCAAAGGCTTGCAGATATGATTCAAAATGTATATTTCATTGGAATTTAATTTTGGCAAGCAATAATAACATAGTCCTATTAAAAATATATTTTATTAGTTTCCTTAAAAATTAATTTTTGTAACTTATTGCATTTTGAATTTAAGAAGTCGATTATACGATTATTTGACGCAATGAAGCGGTTCAGTATTTTTTAACTTTTAAACTTTAAAAATGTTTAGATTTATTAAGGGCCGGAGCACATAGAATCCGTTGTACGTTATACGTTGCTTTTTTCAACTGAAATTAAAGTATCGTTTTTCGATTTTTTTTATCAAGGATTTAAAAGTTACTTTGTGTCAATATGTAAGATATCAATACAAATGAAATCATGTTAAAGTTTAATAAATTTTTATTTTTATTATAGCAAACAGTGTTCCTTTATGTGCTTTGTTCGCAGTTTTGCTTTCGCAAGTGAAATTTTATGGTGGTTTGATTTTTGTTTATACATATTTTTGTACAAATAAATTCACTGTTAAATTTTTTAGAAGAATAAAAGGATTAAAACCTAAATGGTTCTATTGCTGTTTTGTGTATGTATAAATTTAGCATTGATACTCTGACAAGTTCGTATTTTTTACCCGATTTTCTTTTGTTGCAAGTTTTGTAAAAATAATCTAAGAATGAGTTACCCATAATTTTTTTTTGGAAATTTTTGCTTCCAAATTTGAAAAACAAAAATAAAATACCACGCGCCACAATAAGAGGATGCACCAAATAAATTAATGGAAAAAAAATAATCGATAATCAATCTCAATTTGTTTTTAATGAAAACTATAAAATTTTTTTTTTTTTTTTTTTAATTTTTTTTTTTTTTTATTTTAACTATGGGAAATAGAGCTGGTAAAAATTTAAAAATATTTTATTTGAAATGCTCTTGCAATCGGACACTATACAGGCAAGTTGTAATAATGGGCCTTAGTGTCATATGGGCTTTAATAGCGTTGCATTAATACGACAACAAATTCAGAAGGGTACCTGGTTGGCTTTAAAATGTAAAACCAGATATGAGAGAATGTGTTAGTAGTGATTTCCAATCGGAGGCAAGTGACGTTAAGACTGCCGGTCCAATTGCTTGGAGAAAAAAGGGATTTTTGTTATATGTTCACGAAAATAAACAAAATTGAAACTTAAGTCTCCGCAGAGTTAATTTTTCCAATTTTAGTATATTGAAATATTCTATTTTAAATAAAAAATAAAACGAACAACGTTAGCTCTCATAATTAAATAATATTCGTCTTGAAATTCAAGTATTGAGTTTGAAACAGTTAAAAAAACGATCACTCAGATCAAAGTAATTCTTTTTGATTTGATTGTATCATTTAGTTCAAAAGTTTAAAATACTACTGCATATTGCATGAAGAATATGTTGACAATTTGACTTTTTCTGCGAAATCCCCACAGTGCGCCCTCGCAAAATTCTTACATATTGCTTTTTCCGTTGTTCGAAATAGTCCAATAAAACAATTAATTTTTACATTAAAATACAGCACCTATTTATTCTTACAATTTGAGCTGCACAAATTTCAATATAAAAACTATTTACTTAAGTTACCGCTTGGATTATTGATTTTTTGTTTGTTTTTACTTGAAAATAAATTTTGAATCTGACATCGTTTTCGATGGAATTTTTCTTTCAAAAATTTATGTTGAAACTATCTTCGAAAATTCTAACGTATTTTCCATCGTGGCTGTTCTTCATATTTACTTGCCAGTATTTGCTGCTCTATAAGTCTCCTGTTATTGAACTTGACTTTTTCTTTCCAGCTTTCCTGAATTGGTTATTTTTCTATAAAGTTTTTTATTGTCTAGTTTTAAAGTTGTGTTATTGTTTTCCACTTTTCTTTTTCCAGTTTTATTTCGTATGAGTGAAAAACTTGTAGTTGGTTTTGTTTCCTAGTGATGGCTTACAACAAGTTTTTTCTTGCTTTTTATTCTCAAGTAGTTTATGTTTTCTCTTATTGTTGTATGTGTCTATTCCATTTTGCTAACTTTGTCTGCTTATTTATTTCGATCCGCTGTGTTTTTTCTATTGTTTTGATTGCTTTCCAAAGCAATATTTAGGCCTTCACCTGCACGTCTTCGTTGTATGAGTGAAAAAGAGTGGGTAAACAAAAGATTGATACCTGCACTTTTTAACAGTTTCTTATAACTTTTGTTATGGTTTGAGTTCTTATTTGTGTTTATATTACTCGTGATTTCTTCAAAATGAACTTTTGAAATTAAATTTTATTTTACTGCCAAGATTTGTTTGGGCAAGATGGATCACGGTTTATTATCAAAAATAGCGGATTAAATTATCCAGGTAATTATATATTTGCAATAGGAATTCTAACCTTAACAAGTTCACGAAATAACATTTTATTTGTTGTTACTTTTATTTTTTAACTTTCTTTTAGTTTTATCTATGGCTTATTTATGTTTCTTAAGACATTATCTAACATTTTCGTGAAAATATAAAAAGAATTTTGAGTAAGAGTTTTTTGGCAAATCTTTGTGTGTTTGTATTTTGGATGAAAATGGACTCCGTGTTCTACCAGATCTTTTATATTACATCAAGTCGTACATATGTATATTATACAAGAATACTATTTACTGATATTACACTACCTTGAAAGACATTTGGGGTATCCAAATGTCTACTGTTTGGATATAACAAAACAATAAAAATACCTCAAACAGTATTATTATTTTATGACCTTTTTGTTTGGAGAACAACACTAATTTTTTTTAAATATTAAGATATTATGATAATATGGCTTAATAGGATACCAGTTGAATTCCCCAACTGTATTTTTACTTTCTTAACCTAACGGTATAAGACGAGCGTGCAGTATGCTTGACTAACTATTAGTCTGGGGACTGTACATTTGAATAGAACATATCGAAGAGATAGGCACTGTTCGGATTAACGAATGAATTTATTTACTATTGTATTCAATAATTGAATTAACAATATTGTATTGTAATTGTACTCGTATTTGTAACATGTAATCAAACCAAATAATTCAGACATCTTCTGCTTTGGAAAAATCATATTAATGTTAAGGAAACCGAACAGCTCACGGTATTTAACTATGTCACACCGATAAATTGCATTTAAAACAAAATCTAAATTTTAGAATTCGTTTTTGTTTTAAATGTAATTGTACGAAAGAACGAATACGTGTGACATCGTGGGTCAGGCAGTAAGTATCAAAGTAAAAAAGTCGATAACTTGAAAGTGTGTTCTACCAAGAACTACTTACTTTTCCATACAAACTATACACCGTACTGTATTACTTTACATTTGTCATATTAAAAAAGCAAGTAAATTATTCTCTAAGTGGCTGTTCTACCCCTACCGAATTCATGTGTTTTATTTTAATTGCATCTGTGTGTTTAGTGAAACAAGTTTTTAGTGCGTAACAAAGTAACTACGCAATAGACCACTGAGTAAAACACTTGACATCATAAACAAACAATCTTTAAAAATCGCGAATTCAATATTGATAGTATAAATTTAATTTTGATTGTTTTTATGTATTCAATGGCTTCTAATTATTAACATTTCAAACTCATTATATGTAATCGGAGGTGCTAAATACTTGTCTCCAATGACATCGTCATGTAAAGGCAATGAGTTAAAATATCAGTAGCAGAAGTAGTGGAAAGTATTTAAGTTAGGCGATTGAAGTGTTACCTATTCACATGCTCAAATTTCTTTTTGTGCGAAGTAATTTTGTCTATACAAATTGCAAAATGTGTGGAAAGGAACAAAATTTCAGATTACATTCCATTCCCGCCTTGACCAATGTTGCCAGGAGCTGGAGGAAAAAGAGGCTAATCGGCTTTTTGAACAGGTCAGAAAAAGCTAAATCACCCAAAAATAAAAACTAAAATTAGACTAAAAAGTTCTTAAAAGCAATGCACTTTAAGTACTTAAACAAGAAAAAAAATAAACGAATAAAAGTCTACATATTTTTTAATTCATATACATAACTCAATACATATCATAAATATCAGGCATTTCTATTGACTTCAATTCAGTATTGGACCAAAAAGATAACAGGATATTTATTTTTAGGCATGATATAATAATTATTACATCATTATTTAAATATATTCAAGTAGTATCATTTGCATAAATATGACGAGTCTACTTATTTTATTATATCACTGGAGTTTACTAAATCACGGCAATATTTCTGTAACCTTTTGAAATAACATTTTAATTGTAGTACGATTTCTTTCTACAGTTTTAATTATTTCCATGGTACTTAAAAAATTTTCAACTTCAGCTTTACTGAAATGTATTACTACGGGGTTGTCCAATTAGACGTTTCATTCTGAATACCCCGCCATTTTAACTGTTATTATGACTCAACCTGTAACTACTTTGAAGTTATTAAAATTCACTAAAAATATTATGAAAATTTCGCGGTTACAATTCGTAAAACTAAAGCATTTTTGCGTCGTCGTGGAGCACCTTCTGAGCAAAAGGGAGACAGGTAGAAGAATTTAAACATTTGAGATAAATCATTGATGAGCAAAATTAAACTCGTGTACGTCGCTCAACTGATAATATTGCTGTTGTAGACCATAGTTTTGGGAAATCGCACATTTGTTCATTTCTCGTCGATCTTTAGAATCGGGCATTCCACAAACGACATTTGAAAAGTGTCCTGACCGTGTGAGTTCTCGAAGGAGCACCTATTATGACTGCGGTATTCTCCTACTTAAAACTAAACAAACATCCCATGATTTCGCATAAAAATGCTTACACTGTCTTCAGTGTAATTACGTTAGCAGATTGGGTTAATTTTTTTATGTTACAAGATTTTTTCATGGGTTCGGAAAAAAATTTTTTTTGAAGCTAAATTTAAAATAAAAAAAGCTACAAAAAACAACAAAGCCAAAACGTAAATTCTGAGGCTAAAAAACAATAAAAAAGGATAAATCTAGCCTCGAAAATGCTAAACATGCATCACTGGTCTTAACTATGGCCTTCGAACGGTTAAAAAATGTATGCCATGCTGCACGAATATGATCTAGCGGTATTTTGGCACATTCCCATACAATAGCTTTCTTCAGCACATCCATACTGGGGTATTTTATAATACCAACCTTGCTTTCAAATTGCCGCAAGTTTCCCGATAATAAGTCGCTTCGACTCAGCATTCATCGGTGGTCACAGCTCCAAATACTATTACTTTAGATGGAAAATTACTTCGGGTGGCTGTTCGTAGCTTCAAATTCTCATGAGTGCTTTTGGTTAAGTAAACACGATCATTTCGAGAGTTTATGAACTGCTCAGTAGAGAAATCATCAGAAAAGACAATGTGTAGAAATTTGTAAAGTTTGTGCAAGCGTAAAAACACCTTTCTCTTTAGAGACTAACTATTTTTGCTTTGGTGTAAGATGGTATGCCTTATGGAAGTTGTAAGGCCTTAACTTGAGCTTATTTTGTAATATGCGTCGGATGATTCACTAGAATATTTTAAATTCTCTGTCCTTTTGACCACCATTACGGCATAGATTTTGATGAAATCGAACCTTTACTTTCCGAATGAATTCATGTGAGTTTGCTATTTTTTTCGTATACCACCATAGCGTCTAGCAATGCTGCCTATAGCATTATAACGATTCATAGTGCGAAACACAAAAGTTTTATTCACCTTGAGTTGGATCAGCTCACGAATAATAGTTTGCTTGGGATTTTCAACTATTACGTTTGAATTCAATTTAGAATAACTTTTGTTCTATAAATTTTAGATGCAAATGATTGCGGTAGCATATAAACAACATAAACAGCGGTCCCTGGTAGGAATTTGACATGGCCAGCCTCATCGGTTTGACAGTATTGTGAACCTAAAATCGATAAAGTTTCAATCGCCTAACCACTAAATCTTATACTGTGTACGTAAAACAATAAGAAAATGTTCAATAAACAAAATTTACCTTAAAGTCAACTTACCTTTGAAAATATTCTAATTTCATATTCAGTCCACATCATTATGATCTTAACAGTTTGTTACAAAATAAAAAATTACAATCAAGAAATCGTTGTATACATTTAGGGTGCCTGAATGATGGTGCAGTTATATGCGTATTTAATGACTATTCGTGCGTACGTAACACACACGAACGTACATATTTGCAAACACAATTTTAAAGAAAATAAACTAACTAACACATGCTGATAAAGATTTTCACATACGCAATGCGTATTACGCGTATTGCTATTTTTAGAACATACATTTCAAGTATACGCGTGTACACACAGATTCCTATAATAAAAAGAAATTTTAGTGTAAATGTGCTAAGTTTTCAATTTAAATTTAAAGAAATAAACTGTGCACGTGTAGTAGAGCAAATAAAATTAAAGATAAACAGGAGAAAGAACAGCAACGTTTATAAAATTCGTTATTGTATTTTTAAGCATGAGTATATGAAGTTAAAGTAAAATTCAATGAAATAAAACAAACGTGGGGAGTTGTATAATGATATAGCAGTTTAATACAAAAGTACGAAAAAAATCTAAATAAAATTTACATGAAGCTTTAAATTACATTAAGGCTACTTAGACACTTTAAAGCAGCTATTTACTTTCGAATTAATATATACTGCTCTAAAATCATGTGCGTACTATTAGAAATATACAATATTTTTACACAATTTTGAGAAGGGGGAAAATATTTTACCAAATTTTTCGCAACTATAAACCTTTAACCTTTTATATTTATACAGTAATCCACGGATAATTTCCACATGCTTAAATGCCTTTCACGTTTTTTTTGCCTGTAATCTAAAGTCCCCGTAGTTTTTTCATGATTTTTTTATAAAACTCCACGCTTAAATACCTAATTCGGGTGATTTCCTGAAATTTTATGGAGAAACAATGTGCCAACAAAACGCTCTATTTATCGTGTAGTGAATGATATCGAAGAAAGAGGGTCTGTAGGTGATAGACCCAAGAATTGACCACAACGTACTGCAAGATCGGCTGAAAACATTACTGCTACTCAAGAAATTGTTCAAGGCAATCCATGAACCTCAATTTGACGCCGAGCTCAGGAGCTTGGTCTTCAAAGAACAACTTTGGCCACAATTTTGCACAAGGATTTGCATTTTTTTTCCATTTTAAATTCAGTTGACACAGGAGCTCCATTTACCATTTACGCCGCCATACATATGCCAATAGGATGTTACAGCTCGCCCATGACATCCCCGATTTTCGTGCAAAAATTTTAATGAATGACGTGGCACATTTTCATTTGAATGGATATATGAATAAACAGAATAGTCAGTGCTGAGCAATGGGAAACCCTCAAATTATTCATCAGTTACCTTTGCATCCATTAAAAGTGACAGTCTGGTGTTCAATTTGATCAAGAGGAATCATTGGACTTTACTTCTTTGAAAATAAAAACGGCGTAACGGTAACTGTGAATGGGGAGCGATATCGTGATATGATTGAAAACTTTTTTACAACACAAGTGCATGATTTGTTGATTAACATGTGGTATCAACATCACGGTGCCACACCGTATACAGCCAAGATTAGAATGGAATTACTGCGAGACCTCTTTCCACAATAAGTTATTTCAACAAATGGTGTTGTTGATTGGCCTCCACGGTCGCCTGATTCGACTGCTCCGGACATATTTTTGTGGGGATATCTGAAAAGCGAGGTTTATGCAAACAAACCAGAAACGCTTGAGCAGCTCAAACAAAATATTCGTGATGAAATTAAGGAAACACCGCATGAAATGTGTGAGCATGTAATGAAAAATGTACTCAAAAGAGCTCGTAGTTGTGAGGCTAACAGAGGCGGACATTTGTCTGATATTATATTCCATAAATAATTGCCGACATTAAATAAAACATTTATCAATATAAGATCCATTATCTTTTATTTTAATCAAAAATTATAGCTAAACAAAGTAGTATATCTTCCCGGTGGACACCCTGCATTTCTGTAGTTTTTGAAATTCGAATTTATTTCTTAAAAGTTTTTGTATAAGATATGAGGTTTGAAACTTTTCAAGAATATGATTTAAAGTCCATCTTAAACCCTCAGTAAACAAAACTTTTTTATTTGATTAATTAATAAATTATAATTTTTAAAAAATTACACCAATAATTTAAAAAATTATTATTATTATTCAATTATTACAGCCAGGTTAAAAAGTGTTGTTTTCCGCTAAAGTGTAAACAACTAACTTTTGATTGACTTGAATATAACTATCTTACAGTTAATTAAAGTAAAACGTACTTGTAGCCACATGAAAAGCAAATGGGTTACAGTAAGTTTAGGCATTCTGGATAACATTTGAATCGAAGTGTTATTTTTGTTTACGCATTTAAAGCTCTTTTCCAATATTTTAGACACGAGAGTATTAAACACGATGGGCAACAGTATTTCGAAAAAATTTATTTTTAGTTAAAAATATGTTTTTCGATAATGAAAAAAAAAACTATTTGGTTTATGCCCAAATATAGAAGGAAAAGAGAAACGAAGAGCGCACTTGCCCAAGGATACGTAGGATCACCTCAGCTGATTGGTGATCGTGGCCACGTTCTGGAAACAAAGGGTTTCTATGAGAAATGACGAAGTAGCATGATACCTGATAGATAGCTTAGGCTAATGCATTCACGTCATCGCCTGCTAGAGGCTTAGGAAAAAAATACTACTGCTTGCAATTAGAAGATGATTAGATACATACAGCAACTGAGCATGTGCTCTGAAAATCAGATGTTATGGATTGTTTAGCCAAGATATTGAATGAAATGTTTGGCAGCCGCCAAACAGTTAAGTATACATAACTTGATTAACATACAGGACATAAAAACTTCTATTATAACCTGTCCATGATAATAACAATTCAGTGGAGTATTAAATATGAATCCAGTTATTACCAAGGACTCAGTAGTAAATAAAATAGTATCAGTTGACTGCAAGAAACGCCTGTTATATAAAGCACGCGTTGCTATTGTCGTGGTCATCAACAACTAAGGGGCTAATAACATGCTTTCGTATGAGCAAAAGAGGAAAAAATGGATGGTATATTAATTTCAAGCCTTTTTTCTCCATAATAATACTGCAGAAAACATTTAAAAGCATTAACCTTCATATCGTCATTCATATTGTGTATAAATGTAATACAAATATCTTGTGTATCTGTCGACAGGAGAATGTTGTTTTGAATGTGGTTTCTACAATACAGACGATTAAGTTGATTATATAATCTGTGGAACAAACAATCGCTTTTGAGTAACTTCAGCAGAAATTGTCTCTTTAAACTAATATCTCAGAATGTAAAAACCGCATTTAATTTTTCCCATTAAGATGTGAGTAAATTAAATACTTTAAACTTCTTTCCTGTAAAGCTACAGTTTTTTGAGTTATGACTCTATTGCTGCAAAGACTTGATATGAACAAATATAGCTTCAATATTCGAATCCCTCATTCTGCTATAGAAAAAAAACCTTAAGCTTGTTTTAAAATATTTTAAGTTCGCTGTGAGTGTAAAAATCAGCTAACTCATCAATCATCCTACGATTATTAAAACAGACACTCTCATCAAATTAGAACATAACAGCAAGAAAATGAAATGAAAATATTAACATTTTGTGAAGAAATCTATAAAATAAAGTACAACATTTTTTGCAAGAAAATAATGAAAAAACAAACTAAATAAAATATGCAGTATTAAACGAGCAAAATGAAATTACACACGAAGAAGGCAATCTATAGGAAGCGGAAATACATGTTAAGATTTTTAACAAACATTTGTGCAAAAGAAGTGTGTAACATATGAAAAAAAAAAACATTTAACAACTACACAGGCATATGTTGTGATTTTAAACGTTTGCCTATGTGTGTGTTTGTGTATGGAATTGTATAATAATGTTCGTGTCTGTTTACTTAAGGTTTCTTAAGGAAACTTGACGATGTTTTTTCTGCCCCAACATTTTGCAGCAGCAACAACATCTGCTGCTCTGTCTGTCCTGATAAAATGACGAAGAAGAAATGCACATTGTGAAAATAAAAGCAAAAATATTAAGATGATTTACTGAAAGTGTGCTTGTTTATGTTTTTTATGTAGCAAGTGTATGAGTAAATTAGTTTTGTGTTTGTGTGAAAAAGTATGTGTCTGTTTGTACGTTTCGTATGTTTGATATTGAAAATTGCATTTGTAATAAATGTTATTTCATTTTAACAAATACACAGATGGGTATTGTTAAGACACATTATTATTGCGTGCTTTAAAGCAATAATCGTTTCAAGCAACAACACATGATTATGACAATATAATTAACAACAAAGCAAAAATGTAAGACACACAGCCTTTTTAGAAAGCAACTGTTTGTCATAGAGTTTTTCTTATTATTAGTAGTAAAATATAAAGTTATGGAATGTTTCTTTGTGTTTATACAAGAAGATTCTTTTTGATAAAATAATTAATTAAACAGATAGTTTTAAAACATATTTGTTATATTTAGAAATTTTTGGAAAATGGGAGCGTTAAGAAAAGAAGAAGGTCAAGAAAATTTTTCTTGCACAAGTTGAACCTTAATTTTTCGCTTTTCGAAAATGGAGTTTTTATCAGATTATGGAAATTTTAACGTCCTAGAAGTATGTATGCATGTAATCCTCTCATAAATTTTCAACAGCTAAGCAGATTGGAGCAAAAGTTTTAGCCTTCTAAAAAATTTACTTTCTTTAGATTTCGGATTTGTAGATATTTAGAAGTTGCGAATCTAAAACCTAATCAGCTGTTAACGCTGAAAACAACATTGACTGACATACATTTTGTTTAAATCGATTGTTCTTGTCAAATCTTTATCAAGATTCGGTTACATTTTAAGATCGTTGTTGTGAAGGTAGATTTTGGGCATTTGCCGGAGGTAATATTGCCGACTAAGGAGAGCTGGTCAGGAAAGGCCAGATTGTATTTGCTATATTCACTCTTGGCTAGAGTTGGGTCCAACTCGTACAGCCGCTCGTTTTAGAAAAAAGAGTTTGATCAACCCTATATAAATTAAATGGGTTTGATCAAAGGTTTTTGCCTAAAACGAGTAGCTAAACGAGTTGCACCCAACTGATGGTTTAAATATGAGGGACACAGCCGTGGGTGTCTGCATTGAGGATCTGGACATCAGGAGATGAAATAGGTTTCCTGACGAATGTACTGTCTTTCAGGCTTATCTAGGGATCTTAAGGGCCGGAAAATTGGTAAGGGACAATATTGCTAGGGGCTCGGAGATCACTATTTATGTTGATAGCCAGGCGGCTTTTAAGGCCTTATTGAGCTGTCACGTAAACTTCAACCTAGTATATATTTGTACGAGACTCTGCGAGAAATCCTAGAGGGTTATGTGTTGAGCTTGTGCTGGGAACTGGGTCACTGCAACATCACCGGCATTGAAATAGCAGATGAGTAGAAAAGACTGGATTTAGAAATGGAGGATCAGAACTGTCAAGAGGCGATTAGACCTCCGATAGGCTTATTTTTTCTTAAGGATCAGAGACTGAGTTCTGAACAGAACTAACAAAGCTTGAGGATCCTAACGGACTGCCGGGCATCGGATTCGGATTCGCTCCTCGGCAGAAGTAAAGTCTGCGTTAGAGCCCCGATAGATGTTATCACGGGCCAGTGTCTGATTGGCAGGATGGCGGTTAGGATATGATCCAGGTTGTCGGATATTTGCATGCTATCTGAGGACTCTAAGGAGCTGCATGGATAGGTGGTGGATAGGTAGTAGATTCTTAGGCGAACTAGGGGATGTTTCGGGCTATGGGTTCGAGAGTCTGACGGGATTCGTAATGGGTGCTGGGCGCATGTAGGACAGATTTGTGTTTAGTAGGGTTGTTCCCTCTTTTTTGGTCCTATTTTTATTTTACACTATCTTCTCCATTCTTGGGCTTCCGCTCTGTATTTTTCATATTCTTTTCTTAATAGTATTTTATTACTAATTAAGGCGTCACAATTGACCATATGGGTCTCCGGATGAGGTTTTGGGGTTAACCTTACACCACTCTTCTACCTAAGATCTTTGTTGAAAATTTTTGAAATAAGTCTTTTTAATAGCTCTTAACCAATATATCGCGCCTTTATTGCAACGTTGTTATATCCCAAAAAAATTACTCGTTCGTCAGAAAACGAGTTCAAAGTTTTTATTTTATTCACACATCAGTAGAAAAATAAAAATGTATTCTCTTTTCAAACGGTAAATAAGATATTTGTATGAATTTTCACACAAGGTGAAATGACTACATTGCAATAAAGGAGCGATATGTGAATGGAATATCCCAGGAACCGTTCGTTACTGTTCGCTTTATTTCTGAATGAAAATACTCAATAAGCGTCTCTCTTGCGATCCAATTTATTCCTTAATTTATTCGTTTATTTACTAACTAAATAAATGAATATCTTATTGGTGGGACGCAAATTAGTGATTCTTCTTTTAGAATTTGAGCAAACTTTTGCCATTGTGGGACATTCTGCGCTTTTAGTTTGATATAAGTGCGAAGTATCAGCGGGTGCCCTGCAAGTCTTTTTTAGTTTATACTGCTTGTGATTTGATTGAAAAGCTTTTTTGATGATTAACTATATATTTTTCATTTATGAAACAGATTTTAGGTGAGACCAGCCAAACAGATGAAAAGAGCTCATAAAAGTTATCGCATATTTTTCCAAAATCTTAAATAAACATAACTTATGGAAACTTAAGCCAATATTGTGATAAATTGTATTTGTTATATTAAATCAGTTATTTCACAAAATGTTCGAAAAACTTCATTTAAATTTTCAAAAGTTTTACTTAAACTCATGTATTCGAATGATAAAACTTCTATCACCTTGGGCTATAATGTTCATACGTTAACTTCTTCTGCTCTAATATACGATACTCAGATGCAAATACTGAAAACATCTTGCATAGTCTGTGGCATGTATTTGCTAACTACTTGATATGTACTCAGCTTATTGCTACACATGCTGTAGTCGCTTTTTTTAATAAACTTAAGTATTAAGAACATATTTATTCACTTATACTCGTTATTTTCTGTTCTATTTCCATTTTCCTATGGTTTTATTAAATTTTCTTTTAATGAAATTCCCATAAAGCTCATCTGAACTATGCTGAAAGTAATAATTATACAGAAGATTGAACTTTAATTCAATTTTACTTCGGCATGAAAGGGTTTTTTCCAAGAAACAGCTTAAAATATATAAAAATGGAAAAAATTATAAGTTGCATTTATATTCAGTTAGAAATCATAAATATTAACAGTGATTAGAAATTATATTTTACGTTTTAGGGTTAAATTGTAGGTTATTGCTTGGGTCAGGTACAAATATGACTTTACAAAAAACTATTAAATATTTTATAATTTCAGATAAATTTTATTAAGAGAATAGTTTATGTAAAAGTTAATATAAAAAATTTTCATAGTTTATTTTGTAAAATAAAATGGTTTCCTTCATAATAAATGTTAAAATCGAACAAGGACCGCTGTTAAAACGGTGTGCCACCTTGGAATCAATGTGATCAAACATTTTTTTAATTAAGAAGCATCCGATAAAATCATAATTGAACTTGAGCCAAACAATACCATTGAACTTTAAAAATATCCGGAATGAATAAATGAAAGAATAAAACGATTTCAATGAATATTTTTTTATTATTGAGCATAATTTTTGAAAATCTCTTTTTCAATACGAGATAAATTTTAACCACATAAATTAGTTAGTGTTTTTAGCAACTATCTAGCAAAATTAAAATTAATAGGATTGTTAGCCTGAAAAATCTACTTCAATTTAGACCTTGAGCGTAATGCTCTAAATCGAGCCAACTAAATTCTAACAACGATTTTTACCCAAAAATTTAAATTATTGCTAATTTTTATATGAGTTTATAGTTTAAAGCCTCTATACATTAAACTCTAACTTAATTTCAATAGACTAACAACAAAACATTCGACACATATTGATAAACAAACATTTTATTTAACAAAAGGAAAACTTGAAAAATTATGCTTTCATACGCAATTACAAACAAAGCATGATCGATATAAAATTAAATGTGATAATCATACGCTTTCTTTCCTTATGCATACATCTCGCGCAATAAAAAATGTTAGTCACAATATATAAAATAACTTTTAATGTCCCTTTTACCACAATCTACTTAAACTTACTCAATTAATTGATATTTATAGCATTTGTTTTGCAACAAAAAATTTAAAACATGAAATAAAAAGCAAATTAACACTTGCAAACATTTGAAATACGTAAACATAAAAAAAGTTTCCATACACAAATTGTAGCCTGTTTAACTTTGCATGTTAAACAAATTGTATTACGAGCTTAAACAGTAATACACAGTACTCGCTATGGAAGCAATTGTAGCAACTGATGTCTGACAACATTTAGCAACATGATGTTGTAACAATTTAACAACATACACACATACACACATTTATGCACATACGGTCACTTGCCAGATGTTGTACCATGTCTGACAAAAATGTGCGTTTGGCTACGCGCAAAAATTAAATAGTCAAGTTGACGATGCAGCACTTGAGTGAATTTTACAAATGTCACTTCGTATGACTTTTACTTTGTTGCACTTACACAATTACGTGGAAAGTAATGGCTCAAAGTAATCATTGGAAAGGGAAGATGAAGGGGTAGTACAAAATCAAATGAACTCTACATGAACATCAAGAATGTTTGTAAAAGGCACAGAGTGCTACAAAACGTTTGTAATTGTTTGGTAAAAGTTCGTCATGAAGTGTGCATGCATTCATATCTGAAAATTGTTGTTATTGTTACTTGTATTGTTCAAGTTGAATGCCACTTTCTGTGGTATCACAATCTCTTATTGAATGTATTTTTCTTACATATTATTAAAGACACGTGTACTTACATATTTAGTTTTTTTATACCAATTTGTTTGTGTATTTTAAATCTTTACTGCCCCGAAACGCTCCACCACTTATAAGGTGTTTTATTTGTCAAGATTGGTCTCCCTTGCCTTAATTTAACTTTTCGGTTTTATGTTGTGTTACATATTTATTTATATTTTGCAAGAATTACAAGTTGTTTGATTTAATCAAACAATTTTCTTAAGGTACGGTCACACTTGCCAAATATTTGCCGAAAAAAACGTAACCAAGAGGCAAGCTATATTTGCATTTTCTTTAATTCCAATATTTTTTTTTAAATATGGGTTCGCATTTACTAAAAATAATATAAAAATAGCATTTTGCGGCATAATTTACTTTATTTTGTGATATAAAAACCAAGTTAAGTCACACTAACCCTAATCAAATGTTGGCAAATGTTTGCCAAGTGTGACAGTACCTTTAGCTTTTGATTTTAATTCAGTTTGAACTATTTTCTACTTTTTTACAAAATTTTTATTAACAATAATAAAGTTACAAAAGTTTCTCATTTCATGGACACTTTGAAATTTTTTCTCAATATTCTTACTAAAAGAAAAATAAACATTATATACATATATCTAAGCCACAATCTTCTGACTTATTGACTAACTTACTGCCAACTAGACAACTATTACAGCACAAAATTGAGCTAATATTAAATTAAAAAGTATTTTTGAAAGCAACGAGACCGGGAACGTCCTCTAAAAGAGTGTTTATGCTCATTAAATATGCAGTAAAAAAATGAAATTAAGCTCAAGAATTTAAAAAAGTATGCTTTTGAAATGAAACAAAATGTGCTTGTTTAAAATTGATATCCAGTCGAACTCTTCTACACTAAACTCCTTTCTATGACGAAATATTTTTGACCACCCACTACATCATTCTTATAAGAATCTTCTTACATATTTTATAACAGGTACCTCTATAACGTAGTTTTCCCCGTAAAGAGCCTTTCATTTCGACTCGAATGTCTCTTAATATGATAATATTCCTATAAAGAATTTATCTCTCAGTCGAAATAAAATTATGCGCCAGATATTGTCTTTCTTTAGTAGCTTTGAAGAATTTTTAGATGCAGTGAAATGTTTGGCTTAGACTAGCGGACTAAATACCAGCTAAGCTAAGTTTCTTAACTGCCAATTAAATTCTTTCTATTGAAGACGGTCAAATCAATAGACTGTAAGCCGCCGCCTTATATATTTTGTTCGGTCGCTGTCGTAGATAAATTATAGTCGTCTTCTTTCAAGGATAGTACAATATTTAAAAAATAACACTTTCTTAACATCCTCCGCCATAGAAATCAGATGAAAATGAAAAAATGTAGCAAGACATTTCCACTGACACGAGTAGATATACAAAATAAAAGAGCCATCGTCTGCTGAACAGAATTTTCAAAAAATGATCCTTACTTTGGCTCAGTTGCAAAAAAATGTTTAAGAATAACAGAAAAATGTAAATAAAGTTTCAAAATACTCTGTAGAAGGAACGAAAATCATCTATTAGTTCGAATTATGCTGCAAATATGTGTTTAAGACTTAAATATGAGACAATATTATGTGAAGACCAAAATATGCAGTATCAAGTCGATCCCCAATTTCCAAAAAATTTGCAAATTTAATAAATATTTTATCTACTCCGCTATTTTATTTTCAACAGTAATTTCATTTCACAATATAAACACATTAGATTAACAAAAAATTTTGTTTGTTGAAGTTTTTTAGCTAGTCTATATACATGCATTTCATTGGTGCTAATGCCAAATCATCAGTAGACCTTACACCATATTTTTAAAAATCTTTGAAAGAAGATATCGAGGCAATCTCGATTAATAAATTAAAAAAAAACATATTAGATTAATTTATTTCATATTATAATTTTTTGCTTAGAATCTTGCTGCTAACCATTTGTAAAATTCGACCTCGTCCTCCATCGTTTCCTGGTTCGATATAAAAGTCTTTTTGGATAAAATTGTAGTTTTTTACATCTTCTTTTTCAACTATTGTAATACCATTAACAAGTGAAGAGAGCAATAAAAAAATAAGTAAAAAAAACTTTAGTATGTTGTTTACAATTACAGTTGCCTTGACATTCAACTCATGACAGCAACAGTAAAAATAACAGCAAAAACAGTATTAAAAACACATCAACAGGACACTCACTCATCTGTAGTGGTTGTATGGTTATTGCGTGCCATTGCGTTTTGCTGGTCACTTTTGTACCGTGGGGTCTTTTGTCATTTTATTTTTAAATGACATTTTTACTGTTGCTGTTTTTTAACCACACAAACATAAAGCTTCAGAGTTTTTATTTAAGAGTCTTTACTCTTTATTTGTATTTATTTTTTCCTACTTTTGACTTTTCACCATTTTTGCCATTTTTGTCCACTTGATTCAATTGTTTCAAACACAATCATACTCTGTGCATTTATAAGAATGTGGATGTGAGTGAGTGTATGTATATGTGAATGCGTGTATATTCATGTGTGTGCCAGATTTTTTTCGTCTCTTGTTTATTTTTTAGTTGTTTCTTGATTATTTTACTTTACACTTCAACAATTTTTCGTGCGGAATTTTTTTTAATTCTTGACATGTTGGTATAGTTTGATATATGATAAGCAATAAATATGTCTGATGTTTTGAGTAGGCAGGAAATGTTATTGCTATTGTTGTTTTTATTACTTAATGCGAATATCGTTAGTACAACAAATAAACAAGTACTTCGTTTGGTTGTTGGGTGTGTAATTTGACAATAATTAAGAGTCGTTACATATAATTTAGTTTTAACACTTCCATTTTTTTGCTATACAAATTTAAAGAATATTATTACATTTTATAAAGTAATTGGAAAATTAAGTGGCTCATATTCATCATATTTATAAAATTTTTATTTTTAAATTTATAGAAAATGAACAGCTTCTTACTTCAAATGAATAATTAATTCATTTATAAATTTATAGGTAAGTGCAGGGAGCAAGCACTGTTTCTGGCAACACTTAATTTAATTAATTTCTAAATATAATAATGTACATAATTAAAAAATACTCTATAGTTTTAAGTTCTCTTTAAAAATACATGTTGGCAAATCCTGTAATATTTAAATATTGAAGTCTCAATAATTTTAACTAACTACTGATCATTTATAAATTATTTATAAATTATATAAAAACTGTTGCATAGTTTCCAGCATATTTTTAAACTGATACATGATGCGGCGTATGAGTATTACGAAATTATCATACGACTTCAACAATTACAAAATCAAACGTTTTATATGACAATTTTATCACTTGATATCACTCACAAGTTACATTCAAACCTTTTTCAAATCGCATTGAAATCGAAACTGATATTCCCAAATTACTGTAAAACTTGAAAGCGTTACTGCACTCAACTTATATTTTTGCCTTTTATAAGGTCTCAATAGAAAACTTTTTGTATAAGAAAAATAATTTTAAAATACTTAAGTTCTAAATGTGATAGAAAATTTCATTCGAGCATTGATTTTTTAAACAAACACAAATTTAAGTTTTTAGTTTTTAATATAAATGTTCTAGCTAAATTTTCTTTCGCATTGAAATAAACAGACTTTTCAGTATTCTTAAAATCGAAAATGAATTGTATGTACAAATTTTTAACACAAATCGCAAACGCTTTTTGAAAATGTGAACGTTGTTTATTTAAAATAAAAACAGAAATTAAGTTAATTACGATTTTTAGCAGTTAAATATACATAAAAGAATTATAAACTACAATAAAAAATAGATTGCAATTATGTTTTACGTTTCCATATTTAAAAAACTTCTGAAAGCAAAATGTGACAATAAGTTAGAAAATACGATCATTTCTCGATTTGAGAATATAGTCTCATTATTGTTAAAAATTCTGCGTTTTAAATTATATTCACAAAGTTAGTGATTGAGTATGATTTAAAACTATTTTCAATTTAAGGTCAAAATTACTTATTTTTGGGGACATACATCGCTTGCTTGAGGACTGTAGCTTATATCATAAATCAAAAAAATTCCGTCACTAACCACCTAAATGATATTTTTGGCTCATTATATGAGTAGATTCGACCGAGTTATTCTTAAAGAAATTAATTAGTTGTTACGGTGATCAAAAAATGAAGTACAGTGTGCTCTATCCTAAAGGACACCTCCCTTAAGAGGACATTTCCCATAAACGGACAATTTTTGTAGTCTGTTAGGTATTTAATAAATTTTTCTCTCTTGAGCCGGCAACCCTCCCATAACCATGCGCGGACTCTTTTTTCCCACGCGTTCGGCGTTTTAGATCCCCATAACTGGACAGTGACACTGTTTTTCCTTCTATTCTTTTTTCTTATTCGTTCAGCTTTTTCTTATATAATAATGCGTGTTTGTATAAAGGGGAATCCCCACAAACAAACAGTAATGACTATTAAAGACAAAGTAAATGTTATTGAAATTCATAAAAATGTAAAACTTAAAGTTCGCGAGTTAGCAAAGAAATTTAAGATCAGTAAAGCTCAGGCTGCTTTAGATAATGAAGTCTGCATTAATGATGAAGATGTGAAAAATATTAGTACTGAAATATCAATTGCTTTCCAAGAAAAGCTTGACAACTCGGCTGAAGATGAACCATAAAGTGAAATGGACGACAAGTTATTAATAACTTCTTACCAACAAGCTTATTTATCTGTAAGGAAACTAAAATATTTTTCTTTATATCACAGTAACCTCAAAGGCGTTGAATTGCTTAATGATCTTCAATTACATCTCCAAGATATTGAAATTAAAGGAAAAACTCGCCAAGCTAAAATTTCTGACTTTTTAAATCCATTTGAATATGTACTTTACATAACAATTTTTTTCCACCTCACATAAAAATGTTAATGAAAACTCTGTTTAGTTTGTGAAATATTTATAGATATGTTCTTATTTTGAAATAAAACTACTCAAAGACAAATTAGTATGTATGTCTTAACTCTTTTTGTAATTCTCTCAGAAGCGGAAACCTCTCATAAGCGGACAAATTTGCCAGTCCCTTGGGTGTCCGCTTGAGAGAGAACACATTATACTAAACAATCAATTTTATCATAAATTTAAGTGGTAGTTGAAATGACCAGTTACGTAGAAAAAAAGTTTTTCATTATGCAATATAAAATAATGTTCAAAATTTTTAGATGCAGACATAAAAAATCAAGTTTAAAGTTTATTTTTAACATCCAAGACTCTTCAAGGTCCTTAAGCACATTGAAATCCCCATCTTAGTTTAAAGAGACGAATAAAGTAATCAAAATTTGTACCCACAGATCTAAAAACTTTTTTATTTTCTTTTGAATTACAATTTTAAATATTTTCAGTTTAAAAATGGTACAAAAAATTCTTGGTACTCACATAAAAAATGTACAAAAAAGTATTAAATTTGCAATCTTTTAGGTGAGATACAATGATTTAGTTCTTCTTTTATAAATTGTGACTTCTATATTTCTGGGGACAAATTAAGAAGCTAAAATTAGCTTTCCCAAGCAAAGTTTGCATAAGTTCAAAAACATTTTTCCACAACATTACAAATGTTTAAAATTAAAAAAGTTTTGTTAAGGCTAATATTTTCTATTTTTTCCAAGAAATAAGCATATTTTTTACATTAGTTTTGGTCTACACTCGTAAACGCAGCTATTACACGCCTGAGTTGTAGTAGTAAAAGTTGTTATGAAAAGAAACTGAAATTAAAAATATAAAAACCAAATTCAAATACATAAACTTGAGCACTAAATAAATAGAAAAAAAAATAAAATAAATTAATTTTTACGAGATGAACAGGCAGATAAAATTTAAACATAAACTTTAAATAAGGGTAACCCAAATAAAATATCAAATACAACAATGCCAGCACAGCAACATTTTAGCTTAGTTGCTGAAGTAATATTAATTTGAAAATGTTCCGAAACAAGCATAAGTTTTAATTAAAAGTTAACATACTTTTAGGCTCTTCAAACACATAACAAACATAAGGACTTGCTTTGCTGCTTGAGTACTATAAGAAGCTAAAAACAGCACGTTAAATAAATACAAACTTGAATAAACCAACAAAGAAAGTTAAAGCCAAAACCAAACGAAGAAAGAAAAGCATCCCAACAAAGTGTATGGAAGTACTTAATTTTTATGAACTAAAAGTTTATCTTAAAGACAACATCTTAAATACCATTTAATAATGTATCTAGATTTTCTTTTTTCGTTCCCCCATACGAGTTCATTCGAACTTACAAAATGCGAAACTTAGCAAACATATAATAAATATTTACAGACAGACATACATATACAACAGTCATACATACCTATAGTATGAGGATGACCTAATGACTAGAAGTAGTCTAGAAAAAGGCAGTCAAGTATATAAAAAGAACTCATTGCAGGCATTTATATCACCAGCAGCTCCACAAAAATTTATTAATATTGTTTATCTTAGATCTATTTATTGGCAATTTTGTGTGTAACCAATATTCTTAATGCCTCTAAGCTACATACATATAGTCCACTAAGTAATTATTTCAAAATTATTTCGCCAAAACTTACAAGTCGAGTTTTGAAATATGCGCGTATAAGATGTTACAGCAACATTTATGTTACTAATAATATCGATAAAATTAAATAAATTTAACAAAACTTTTTCATTCTAAAGATTTTGTCGAAATAGATTAATCGCGATTGATTAACGTTCAAAGTTTAAGTAAACCAAAAGAAAACGACAAACAGTGAAGTTTTATATAACAAAAGATAAAAAAATAGTAATGAATTGAAAAAAATATGTTGACAAAGGAAACTTAACAAATAGCAGTTATTAAAAGCGTCTTATGAAATCCGATAATATAAAGAATTTCATCGAATTTATGGAAACTTTCTGAAATTTAAAAAGTGGAGAAAAGCTTGAAATCTGATCGTATTGTAATACTCTGACACCGATTCTTTGAACATAAGGAATAACTCCATAGAAGAAGGTCACAATAAGAATCAATAAGAAAATTTATAGTTTCTGATTCAATATACAAAGATTGTGCTTGGGTCCGCTATATACTAGTGGATAGTATGCTAAACTATTATTCTGGAAGTCCCAGATTCGCCGATGTAAAAATTTCACTCCCTACTGGTTGCAATATTCTCGACAAAAATGTGTTTTTAAAAGTTTTTGGACAAAAATAAATATTGTTTATGTAATTGCGTTGCTTGTATTGCATAAATGTCACTAAAGTTTAAGTAAAAAATAATTTAGAATCTTTTTATGTATGCCTTTTTCCATAGTAAATCCCAAAAGCCTAACTCGATTTTCTGAAATATAGTTAAAATTAAAAATATCTCAAATCGCTCTTACCGTCTCAAAGCTTGCATCAAGAAAAATATCATATCATCTACAAAAAATTCTAAGACGAATAGATAAACAGCACGCAAGCATTTAGCATAACTCTATCGTTATTTTGGAAAACAAAACATGTTAGTCAGGCATATCCTGCCTGAAGGAACTAAATGCACTTTAATTAAGCCAAATATTAACAGCGTTGTCAACTCAGAGCTTTTAGCTCTGCTTTTTTAAATTTTCGACGCGAAAAATTTTGGAGTCAGTGCTCGCTCGGTGACTTTAATTTTTGTGTTTGGTATTTTTTATTATTATTTTTAATGGTACTAAAAATTTTAAAATTTGCAAAAAAAACAAAACTTTTGCAAATCAGATATTTTGATATTATCACTAATTCTTTCTTTTTGAAGAGGAGTTAACAACTCAAGCAATGAATGCAAACTAATCAGTAGGTACGTTACTTGCTTAAAAGTGTTTATTAATAAACTTAGAAATGCATATTATTCATAATATGTTATAAAGGATATTAAAAAATTCCTAAAAAATTGTGTAAATTCGTGTCGGTTAAAATTATATTGTTCTAAAACAATATTAACTAAAAATTAGTTTTACATGTTTTTCGCAACGTTTTCATAGGTTTTTTTTGTTGTTTTCAGGAACCGATATAAATATCGAATTTGTAAAATGGTTGGTTTTTGGCTTACTGGTATTCCTATTTAAATTATTTTACATTTAAGGTTTTTAAGATGTTTGTAATAAACCCGGATTTTCGAAATAAAAACACAAATTTTCAAACATAATGGTCATTACCTTAATCGGTTTGTTATAGAGATCATGCCATTACCTTAATTCAGAAAAGCAGCATCGAACTTTTAAAAAAATACAGAGCTTTCAACTAAAAAATAACTGTTAAGTCCTTTTCCTATATGTGTTATAGTTTTAAAACTATTTCTACAATTTTTTATACTTCTCTTATAATTTTTCTATTTATTTTCTTTTTCTGTAGAATATCTTAAGACATTTTATTTTGTAAGTAAGATAAGACCATTATCTAATAATATAGGTCTGTTTAGTACTACAACAATATAACAATAAAAAACAGGCATTTTGTTTTTGTTTAAAATCGCAAGGAAGTCAGAAACAGTAGAAGAAAATTGTATTTTATGATAGTGATGGAAAATTTAATTTTTCTTCGGTACAAATAAATATTTTAAATAATACTTTTTTGGCCTACACCGAACTAAAGTGAAATCTTTGTGATTTTTTCTTTATTAAAAAACATACAATGAATTGTATTTGTTCTTGCTTTTATGTCATGTTATTGAAAAAAGTACAATGGTTTTACCTGACAACATTATTCATTATTTATTCTTTATTATTATTCTTAATACCTTTTGAGTTTAAAATTTGAAATCAAATTGACGTTCAGTTGAAGTAAAAGTTTGGCGCCGAGTCGTAGATTTGAGAGTAAAATGTCGACCTTAATGTTAAACTTCATTGACCTTCTTGAAGACTGCAAATATTTAAAAACGTGTATTTTCCTAAACTGTAGTGTTTCTCAAACTAAAAATACATTTCAGTATAAACTTTTTTTTTGAGCGCTAATAAGTTTACAAAATTTCAAAATGTTGTTCATGCGTAAAGCGACAAGATTTGGTCCTCGTTTTTTTGATACTGACCGATAGTCAATATTTCGGAAAGAAAAAACCTATAAGTGTTAAAGTAACATATCAAATAAAAATAGACTTGTGCTTGAACCATCCGTTAAATTAGGTCGTCCTAAGGGTATCATAATCAATTAATCCAAAGTCATATTATTTAAAAGTATGAAAAATTTAACTATTATGGAATAATTTAATTTCAATTATATATTAAAAACTAATAAATTTTCCAAGTTGAGAAAAACCCAAACTTTTATGCAAAATCCTATTTTTCAAAAGTTACGTTCAAATGATTTTCAAATGATATAACACACGAAGAAATACATTTGGGAGTTATCACATTTTGAAGTTTCTTGTGGTGTTTTTAAAATTGGGGAAATATTGTAATTGGCATTTAATGAATTTTCGCTTGAAATGAAATTTTATTGAGACTTATTTAATTTCTTTATTTGTCCTAAAATTGCGGTTCATATAGTTTTTTTGTTCTTATTTTAGTTGTGTTGGGCCTTCCTGTATAAGAAACTCTTTCACTCTTGTTAGGACTTCTTTCATTGGGAGATATTTAATTTCTTTTAGAATTATTGTATTAGAAACTATTCAATTTACAAATTAGTTAATTTTGCACTTTAGTTATTCTATTTTTTTCCGTTGGCCCTTTTTTCATTTTGCATGGAAATTATTTCATTTGGGAGCTGTTATTTTAAATCGTTCTTAATTTGAGATCGAAATTGTTTACTACCTGGATATGTAGCGAGACCTGTAAAAGCATTTTTAAAGACAAGCTTAAGACGTTTTACTCTTTTAAAATACTTTCACTATGTTATATCTTGAGATATACTGGAAAGCGATTGTTGAACACGTAGAAGTCAAATTAGTTTGAAAGTACTAAATGAACCGGAGGAGAAAGACAGGTCAAAAAAGAACTATTTAAAATACCGAAGAAAAATTTAATTTTCAATCACGGGTTTCAACACAAAACTTTTGACAATTTCACAACTTTCGACCATTAAAAACACAACGATTAAAAAAATCAGCTGGACTATTAAAAAGCCCTATGTTATTGGATCATTGACACGACCATTTTATAAACTTATAATACTTACAAGCAAACAGTTTAATTTTATTTAAAATACACAATCAAGTCATATTGTCACTTCTTCGTTAAATTTACTTGATTTTAAAAATAAATATTGTTTTAATTATTTTTCTACTATTTGTGCTTTTTGCCTCCTAATACTCGCAAAATGTTGTTAAATACCGATTTTTAAAAAGCGGCATTTACAGTGATTTTCACACTTTCTCACAGTGCCTTTTGTGCTTTTTTGTACAACTCATAAATGTTTTTAGTTACAAAAATTGGCTACTTTTTTTAAGCGCAAATAGTACTTCATAAGCAACCACGAATTTTTTCCGTTAAGGTTGAAAGAACATCCTGTATCTAACATCTTTTACTACTGCTTTTGTTTTGTTTCGTTTTTTTTACTTTTATTAAGTGAATTGTAAATTTATTTTAATTAATATGTTAACAAATTCTGCTATTCGATCTTATTTTGAAGCAAAAACTTTAAATTGTATTTTGGGTATTTCAATTTTTTTTATAAATTGCTTAATTTTTTTGACATAGCTAAAATGTTTAAATATATTTTTATAGTCCTTTATTACCCATTTCTTGTAATATTTTTACGCTTTTTAACCCCTTTGTAACAGCTTAAGTTACTTTTAATCTTTCTAGAGATATCAACACTGGTTGTTGTATGTCTGTATTTTGTTTTTATATAGGGACTTCCAATAAGGGATGTCATTTTGATATAAAAAAGCAAGTATTTTTATGCGAAATCTTTAATGTTTATTTCATTGTAAAGAGGACGGCTTTCCAGTAATAATGGAAAACAATATCAGCCAAATCACGCCACTGTTGCGCCTGCGGGACCAAATTCTTTACATGAAATTTTCCATCACCAATTCGCATATTCATGAATTCTAATTAAGAGGTATTAAATCGTATGTGTGAAATTGACATAGACCTCTTTTTTTACTTAATTTCTAATCAAAATGCTTAAAGATTTTAAAACACAAGATCTTGGTGGTCTATTGCGATCGTGACTTCCATAAATCATACGGTCAGGAAATTGTTACCCCAAAGAGCGATAGTATCCTTACTTGTATGGAACGTAGCACCATCTTGTTAAAATTAAGTGTGGTAAACATTAATATCTTCCAAATCCCGATATGTAAACTGTCCAATTCTAATGATTGACGGAAAATGGACAAATCTGGTTTTTCTTTAACACTTTGGGTTTCAACAGCATTATCTCAGTTGTTCTTGAGCGACGTGCACGAGTTAGATTCTTCACATCACTAACTTGTCCCAACAGCTCAAAATTGTTCGGCAGTTTCGCTATTGCTGATAGAGAGGATGATTCAAGGCGACCTTATAATAATTTAAATATTTTAATAATTTCAAGTTGTTACAGGTTGTGTCATGACAACTGTTGAAATGACGCGCTACTGAAAATGAAATGTCTTATTGGAACAATCATTGTAAATTATTTATCTAAGTTTATTATAAGTCGGCTGTGTTCTTAAACGTACATACTGAAATGTGAGACTTAAAGCCATCGACAAAATAATATAAAATATTATAAATAAACAAATAAAATTCATTACTTACTTGTCTTCTACACAAAAAAATTCTTGCGAATTCCAATTCAAACTTCTCCCACAAGATATGGGCTAGAAGCTTAATGCCGATAAAAAATATGCCATGACATGCCTATCACAAAAATTGAATCAAATTACCTTATTATCTAAGACTTAAGGTTATTTCCAATTTTAATAAGCCGTTTTAAGTCGCCAAATAACGTTTTTCTAATATTCTTCCCATTCAACTTGTTTATCAGCGTCGGCATTGCTCAGGGATTGTAATATTTAGTTCTTTTGCTCCTGTTTTCTTCTTGCAATGTATTCATGCATGTTATCTCTATCTCTATCTTTATTCTTGTTTTCTTATTGTCTTGCGGGAAATAAAATGGAAATCTTATAGTATTTCCGCTTATCGCGATTGCATAAGATGAAGTTACTTTCTTGAGCTATTTTTTCAAGTTTTCGTTGTAGAAACTTGTAATCTTGTACACTTAATGTTTTCAAATAAAAGTTTATCTTTATATGTAATACTCGTACATGCATACTTTTATTGTTTTCCCAATAAAAAGCAAAACTTAATTTTGAAAGCTAGTAGGAAAACTGTTTTAAACTCAAATATATTCGAAAAAGATTTGTCATCAGAAATACGTGTAAAAAGAGGGGACGAATTCAAAACTGTACATTTTTTGTAGTTATGCAAATAACAATTTCAAAGTACATACATGAACCCTTAAACAGATTATATTCAATAAATGTTTAAACGAACAGTATGAATCTAACATGATTTTATTCAAACATTTCTCAAAGCTCTTACCTCTGTTCCAAATTTACTGTAATACATAAATTTTATGTTTACTTCATATGAATTAAAAAAAAAATAAAATGATTTGTTAAAATATTGTAATTTTTACTGATGATGCGATCACAGTAGAGAACGGCCCAGTATTGAAAATAATAATAAAAATCTAATCTAACTAATATTAAAAATGTTTTTATTACTCAGTCACGCCAGAACAGTTGAAGGGATCTGGATGAAAAATGTCAAATAGATAGATTATAATCTGGAATAGCACATAGGCTACTTTTTATCCTGATAAAATATATGGTTCCCGTAGCATAGATTTTAATTTTTAATGGAGCGAAAGATCGATATGATTTTTTTCATAGTAAAACACACAGACTAATTTCTGTCAAGGAAAAATGCAGGGTTTCTAGGGGATGGCCTACAGGAACCGTGCTTTTAAGGAGTTTTGTAAAAGTTCGTAAAATAGATTTTTAGCGCATTTTTCTCAAGAAGGCTTGATTAATTTATATAATAACGTTAAAAACTCTCTAAAAATTTAAAATAAAAACAACTAAAATTAAAACCTCTTACTAAAAATGGCACTTTTTACAGAATTCGGATAACGTTTTTTCGTTCTGGTTATACATTGAGAAAATTGTTCTAACGTTTTAATACTAGTTGGCAAGTTACAGCGAGCAATAAGTTTTCTCAATCACGCTATTAAGATTTTCTTGTGAAGAATATGATGTCACATGCAATTTTTGTTCGTATTGTATTATAATTATAATAAATACGGACTTGATTTTGAATTATTTGTTTGCTGTTGGTTAGTTTAGTTGTTTGCTTTTCTAAGTAATTTATTTTAAGGCTACTTAAATTCTCTGTGCCTAAAATTTGTGTGATTTGTTTTTATATGGTAGTTTTTCGAAATAACCTTCGATCGGCTTCTGTATCTTTAAAAGTATCGGTCAATATTTAATTATAAAACTCCTCCAAACTTCAGGTCAGCAATAAAAATATAAACTATTTATTTTTTTCCAATATTTCGCTTTCTCTATGAAAGCTTCTTAAGGGATATAAATAAAATTAATAATAATTTTTTTGATTTTTTAAAAACAATAAAAAAATTATTTTAAAATTATTTGGAGAGGACGCCAATGGAAAATAATTCTCGAGAAATAATTATCAACCGGAGTTTCAAATGAAATTAAGAAGTAATAAGTTTAAGAAGAATAGAAGAGTGAAATTATGCATTAAAATTATTTTGTAATGAATTAAAATGATTTTGTGTAATCATGAAATTTTACATACAAGGGATAAAGAAAAGGACACAGAGGCGCCAGTTATAGCTACTAAGTTATAAAACTTTTAAAATTACAAAGGATACGGAAAAGGCCATAAAGGAAAACGACATACTTTTTAAACTTTTTAAAGTTTAATCATATATCACAAAATATTCACCTTACTTACGCCCAATAAATTAAGTATCAATTAATATCCGAGAAGGTCGATGAATTTTTATATGATGACTGAGTCAGTTTAATTGTCAAAAATAGTTAACCGAAAGATATAACGATTCTCTTTTTAGCACCACCCAATTTTTATATAGAAGCAATAATTGAAATTAGTTCATATCACGCACATAACCGGCATAATTATTTTCTAAGAGCTGTCCGTCCCTATTAATATATCCTTTATTATGTGTAAAATCTTGGCGTGAACTAAGAGTTCACATGGTCAACGTACACAAGCACCCAATTAAAAAAAGAAAATAGAAAATAAAAGATGCATATATAAAACATATTTTATTATAAAATTTATTTTTTATATTCTCTCAAATAGCGACAATTTGTTTCTCTTTAATTTATTCCTATCAGGCAGTACAAATATGTTTAACCTTATGAACGTCTCTTGGTATAGCAGCTTAAGAACAGTTTGTAAATGCGTAAATGTTTCCTCATATTGAATATTTTTTTTTTATTAAACTATGTAAATAAATATTTATATGTACATTCGGTGTTGGCAGATCTTATTTAGTAGTATCATTTTACCAATTAAATAGTCAATTTAGACCATAAAGGAAAACCGACTTTTTAACTTTAATAAACTTCACAGAACTCTTAAATTGTATAAAGAATTAACGGAACATTTTGTTTAATAAGTTTTATGTTCATTGGCAACTATTATACTTTAGTAATACAAAATTTATGTATTAATATTTGCTAGGATCGCCCGGTGGTCGAAATGCGCCTATTTGATATGTAATTCTTTATATTTTATGGAGGTGAATGCAATTCTTTCTTAACTTTCTTGTTAGTATTTTTAAACTAATGAAAAGTATAACACAAAAGTTATGTACATGTGTGTGTAGATGTATATAAATATATTGCAAATCAAGCAAATTTAAAAAGCCTTTTACCAATTTTATGGCAAGAATTTTGAAACATTTCATATCTAGAGAAAATAACCTTTTAAACCATTTATGTTCCATCAATATTGGTAAACAATAACATACTTAAAAGACTTGTTGCAATTACTAATATAAGATTTTATTCTTTTAGGGTACATCCTGATGACAAAAAAATAGAATTAATAAAATAAATACTCGACAATACAAAAAATCTCAAATACTAGTATTAAAAATACTTGAATTTTTTGTAGTTGTTGTTGTTATTGTTGTGATTTTATATTGTTTTTATTGAATTGATAAAATCACAAAAGACCCCAGAAGCAAATAAACCATCAAACAAATGTGAGATAAAAATCCTTTAGCATTCAACAAAACAAACGAAGAACGAAATTGTAGATTTCTATGTCGTCTGCATACTCGACTGAGGGTATATGGAAATACCACACTCGAATATCAATCGAACAAAGTTAAATAAAATGCGGTTGCACAACAAACAAAAAAAATAATACATATAAAGAAAAACATTTTATTTCTACTCAACAAAACGACGACAATTTATTCAACATGCAGACACTTACAACACGAAAGTACTTCCAACCTATAACATTTAAACCCTCCCTGCTATTTATTGATGAAATATTTGCAAATACAAGTAGCAGTATTTTTATTTCATGTTCTTTCCTTCCCCCTCTTCGCTTGTTATCATTCAGCCCTTGCTTGGCAATACAAACCTTAATCGAATTGTTTTACATCAATATGTTAAATATTGTATTGAATTTGTGTATTATGCTTTTATACCCTTCGACATGCAGCGGTAGAGCAATATGTACAAAATCCTGTACATTAAATAAAAATAAAATTATAAATCTTAAATTTTTTTATATAATAAAATAATTTCCGTTTTGGCTTAAATATTAACTTTAGAGCACAGTATTACGATTCTACTCTTCTCTGCTCTACTCTACTCTACTCTACTCTACTCTACTCTACTCTACTCTACTCTACTCTACTCTACTCTACTCTACTCTACTCTACTCTACTCTACTCTACTCTACTCTACTCTACTCTACTCTACTCTACTCTACTCTACTCTACTCTACTCTACTCTACTCTACTCTACTCTACTCTACTCTACTCTACTCTACTCTACTCTACTCTACTCTACTCTACTCTACTCTACTCTACTCTACTCTACTCTAATCTAATCTGCTCTACTCTACTCTACTCTACTCTACTCTACTCTACTCTACTCTACTCTACTCTACTCTACTCTACTCTACTCTACTCTACTCTACTCTAATCTACTCTACTCTACTCTACTCTACTCTACTCTACTCTACTCTACTCTACTCTACTCTACTCTATGCTAATTGTATGCATATACAACATGGGCCAAAAGTCATCACTCTCATGTAAGAGGCTATACTTTTTCCAAGGAACGTCCCTTCTTCTTTCTCGTTTGTGAAATAAACAGAAATAAAATAGATGTCAACATGACATTAATTGCGGAATAATTATTTTTATTTTGTAAGGAATAATTCCCATTTCCTGCTGACCTTTATTTTTCTACTTGGGGGGTTGCATTGGCTAGCAATATCGTCGGATATAACCGATTCAAGCTTTCTTTTGTTGAATTTTTCGTAGTCGCTAGTCCAAATCAACAAACTTCTGAGTCTGGAAGATCTAAAATAAAATATCTAACAAAATTACGCGTACATACATGTTGATTTCTGAAAATTCATGAAAAATTTAAAGACGTCAAATAAACATAATCCAAAAGCAGAATCACTGATTTTTATTCATAGAAGAGACATCGGGTGACAAATTTTACGTCACTTTGCACATGCCAACTTTATAACGTTGTGTTTTAACATGGTGATGTGGATTCAGTGTATATTTTTAAACAGCCGTACTCAAACAAATAGTACATAATATTATATATTGTTGGCTGAAGTAGTTAGCGCGTTGACTGCAAAGCAAATAATGTCTAAGAACGTGGGTTCGAGCCCAGCTTCAGACAAGTCATAACATCCAGCATTTTTCAGATGTGCATTAGTATGCCACTGTATTTGTTGTAGTTGGACGGACAGCTTAAGTGACGAAGGCATAGCACTGGTCACAGAAGAGTAACTACAGCAATTGATACTGGCGTGTGCTAGCGGACATCACAGCGCCTTTCTCCATCGGTATTGTAGCAAAATCGCCGGCAAAGTAAAATAATTAATAAAATTGCTACTCAGCTTAAAAACACATTTAATGCGCCTACTTGACATCAGAAGCGCTGCAACACTGATCTAAAAACTAACACAATGCGCAATATCAGAGGTGTAAAAATTAAGCTTTCTCTCTTTCACCATCTGTCCTCTCTCACTATCCCTTTCCCAAAGAAGGTAACACACCTACGGGTTGGTAGGCATACTAATTGCCTGAGTGTTACTTCCCTTTAAAAAAAAAAAAAATTAGGCATTAATAAAAAAAACTCCTGCCAATGACAATCAAATATATTTATCATTGCAAATGATACGAAATTGCACCACTGCCAGATAATAATTCAGCATCTCATGGACTACTTTAAAAGTTTATTTTTTACTAGGACTCTACTTTACTCTTCTATACCCTACTATTTATTTAAAAAATGTGTGATACTGAGAACTCTAAATTTATATTAAACAAATATTTGTTATATTAAATAAAGTAAAAACACAATAACGGGTATTCGAACATTTCTTAGTTTAAAAGTCCTTGAGCTTTTTGAACATTTACATTAATCATATAGTTTTCTACATATAAATAGGTCGAAACGAGTCCTTTGTGTATTGTCGTGTTTTTTCATTTTTATTTTAAATTAACAGTAGTATGAAAAACTCAATAATTATGTACATAAATAAAAACTATAACATTCATTAATATAATTACAAAGGCATAAATATTAGGGTGGGCCGATTTGTAAGGACGAAAATTTATCGATATTATGCCATCGATTTTTCGATAGTTTTTGGCATGAGGAAAAATATTTAACTACGACATATCAAAAAAAAATTAATTTCCGAGGCGCCCAAATTTATATTCAAATTTAAAATTTTCATTAATAAATAATGTACTTTCATTAAAAATAATTTAATAACAATAAAAAAACCTTAAAAATAGAATTGAAATTTGGGCGTCTCGAAAATGATTTTTTTGATATGTCGTTGTGGATTTTTTTCATGCCAAAAGCTATCGGAAAATCAATGGCAGAATATCGATTTCTATATCGTGCCATCCTAATAAATATTTACATAGTCGAAATCCTCACAATTGAACATTGAACAAGCTCTACTATTTCATGTGCCAACAACAATGTGACAGAGTGGGCATATGAGTCGTATTTCTAAAAAAATATTATTGTATTGCAACCATTGCAATTCGATTTAAATTCATGTCATCGCAAATGTTGTTGTTTATTAAAGATTCTTGGTGACGGGTAGTTTTGTTAGTGGCATGTTTCATTGGAAAACCAAACGTGTGTTGTGCAACCGTATAGTTTATATTGAATAAAATGTAAATGCATTTGTGGTTTTAATTTAATGAGAACTTGCGTTTAAAACTTTATATTTATCCAATTTTAGCAATAGTTGATATGCGAAACACAGTGATAAAAAATAAAATAAACTAATGTGTGACATCCTGTTAAACATTTTCATACACTCGCTCGCTTTTGTACGCAGAAATAGACATCGCTGTTTGGCATATTCTTATATGGGTACATACACATGACTTTTTTACATGCATACATACATATACAGCCAAACAAATACACACGTTTAGCCAGAGGAGCGCACTTTTAGGCTTGATTTTTATTACTCTCACTGTTACAAAACCTGCTACGTTTTTTTTTCGTTTTATTGCACGAGAATAATTAATGAACCTTATTTGCTACATCATTATAGTTTTCACTCCATTCTATGCACTTATGTGTGTATGTACTTGTCTGTCAGTTTTCAAATGCATCCTTCCACATCCTTTCTGTTTGCACATACTATAATGATTTTTTGTTTATTAAGAGCTCAGTATTGATTTGTTTATTTTTTCTTGCTACACATTCGAATGTATCTGTTTAAAAGTTAATGATAATTTTAACTTTTATGCGTCAGCAGTTGTTGTTATGTGAAATTATTTGCAAACTTATCTCACAATATTTACACAATGTTTAACTTTCAAATACAAATGTTGTTTTGTGTAAGTATTTACCTAAAAGCAATTGATGAAGTTTACCAAGGAATCGACTTTTTTGACAAGATAATAAGATTTGGATGTAAGAAACCACAACATGTACCGTTTTACAGAAAAACTTTGACATAAAGTACATGTTGTAATTGAAGATTTGAATTAGTAGAAGAAAAAAATAATAATACTAGAAAGAACATAAGTAAATAACATTTTGTACAGTTAAACACTAAAACTAAGATTGATTACTAAGCCACCAATTTCCTGGAAAGTATTAATTAAAATTCTGCTGTTAATAGTTGAATTGAATTTATAAATTATAGAGGCGTTTGAAACTTATTTTATTATCGCCACAATAACAAAGAAACGTTAAAGATAAATGAAATTACAATTTTCTCTGCAGTAGGTTTATTTTATTATACCCAAAAGTTATAATACGAAGATATTTTAATTATAATTTTTAATTTAATCGAATAATTTTTGTCTGAGCGGTAATCTTCTATATGAAGCCAAGTATTTTTCATGTCGAATTCTCAAAATGTATCGAACAACTGTACGGCGGCTCTGTATAGAGCTTCGAGTTGGAATTTTATTTTAAAAATGCAGAAAATTGCTCGGTTTTCAAATAGAATAAAAAAGAACTTCCTTAGTTTCTTGCAGTCGATGCTTCTTGCTTCCCGACATATTAAGGTGTAAAACGTGCATGTTTTAGTACATATTCAGGGTTGGCACAGAAACCAATGTAGTCGGAATTGGATTTAAAAAGACGACAAAAATACTTTTCTATGATGAATTTTAATGTTATCGGTTTTATGTTCAAAACAGATTGTAACTTTAGATTGAACATAAAACCAATAACATTAAAATTCATCATAGAAAAGTATTTTTGGTTGTCTTTTCAAATACAATTCCGACTACATTGGTTTCTGTGACAACCCGGATTTACTAACTGACTCACTCACTCACTGACTCATCAATATTATCGGGCACTTCCCCTATAGCTAGAGAGCTGAAATTTGGTATGCAGGTAGGTCTTATAAGCTTGACAACATTTTTCCCATAATTCTTTCCCATATTAGAAAGGCAAAAAATATTTCCAAGCTTACAGGTTGCCTAGAAATGAGATGATATTGTGCCTATCAAGAACTTGGCCTTTTTTTTTAATCTCAGTACTTTTTACGACCGAAATATTTGAATGGGAACTTGGCCTTATATTCACATTTTTTTGCGTGTTTTTGTGCGAATTGTTTTTACTAAAAAAATCTCAAATTATAAATAACACAGAAAATGTTCCACACTTTTTTTTCGTAGATTTCTTTTGATTGGTATTGATTCCAAAGGATTCATTACTTTTTTAAGTTTCGAAAATAAGGTTTTATTTTATAATTGCACAATTTACATAATTTTTCGTATTATTCGCTCAATATTTTAAAAACGGTCTTCAGAACCTTTAAATACTTGATCGAATTCTCTTGATTCACGATTTCTTACTGATATTGCAAGGATTTTAAAAACTGTGTGCTTTTAGAATTGATCTTAGATCTGTAAAAACTCAATAAAAAATTATTTAACGTACTTTTTTATATTTATTAATCGAGATTGCCTCGATATCTTTTTTCAAAGATTTTCAAGAACCTTTGCTTGTTTAGAGGTTTTTTTAGCTAGTCTTATATACTGTTGATTTTGCATTTGCACAATGAAATGCATGTTTATTAGACTAGCTAGAAAACCCCTCAACAAACAACAGCTTTCGAAAATTCAACGTACTATTTCTTGTAAAAAACATTCGAAATCTATTAAAAGGATACTTAAATATTTAGAGAAGTTCAAATTTTATAAAATAGTACCAAAAATGTTTCTGTTCACATAAATAGAATCATTCCAAATGAGAACGTCAATAATGAACTGTAGGATGGCGCAAAGGTCACGTCAGTGAACTTTTATATTTATGATGTAGAAATATAGAAAATTAGTTGTCAACAATCTACGCGCCTCAAGAGCGTGTTACTGCTTATTTGAAAATGTTTCTATGAATTTTTTAAGAAGATTATTATCAATGTTAACAAAGAAAATTTGGGTTTTTGAGAGCAAAAGTGAATTTTTTCCAATTGATGTCAACAATTTCAAATTTCAAAGCATTTTTTCATTTTTAGCAATAGTTCACAATATGACATTATTTTAGCGCTACTTTGCATAAAGGTTGGGTTACGTAAAAGGTGTCGTTAGAAAAAAAAATTGTTTTTAAATAATCTACAAATTACGGAATTCGATATCGAACGAAATCCCATACAAGTTTTTTTGAATTTGTATGGAAATTTTAGAAAAATAACAAACAA
Organism: Gymnocheta viridis; assembly: GCA_956483585.1. Taxonomy (NCBI): domain Eukaryota; kingdom Metazoa; phylum Arthropoda; class Insecta; order Diptera; family Tachinidae; genus Gymnocheta; species Gymnocheta viridis. The sequence continues at coordinate 7,879,630 of OY101440.1, forward strand.
AAATTAATTAATTAGTCAAATACAAAAAATTTTTAAAATGCTTGTAATAACGGCAAGAAATCCTGATAAACACATCAAAGTGGTCCTACAAAATGTTTTATGATTTGGAAGAATGTTCCTGAAACATCAAACGAAGTATACAAAAATGATGTAAATTATGCAAATATTAAATGCTGTCGTAGTCAGCAGATATTTCAGAAAATATGAAATACTTTGTAGCGTTGAGAGTTTTTATTTATTGATATTCATTAATTGGTTAAAAAATGTACTTAGTGGTTAACAAATTTGTTCAAAAATAACCGATTATTAACTGATTAAAAACCAATAAACCGATTAACACTGAAACACGATAAATAGAATATTCTTATATATCCTTTACCTTCTCCACAATTACTTTTGTCTGCTAGTCGCGTTTGCTGGTGATGCGCTTGTAAGCTTAAGTGTCCTGTTAGGATTGTTCGATCTAAACAGACTTTTGCTCTTTGTGTTGTTCGCTCCTAAGGACTTAGGTTTCCCACTGTTTCCTTATTTCCCAGTTACCAAGAACATATTGTCACCCAAGTCATTAGCTCTCTTCTATGAACACCACTTGTAGAAATTATTTTCTCGCATGGCTAAAAAATAAAATAAGATGTTGCTCATTATCCATTAATTGCTCAAAAGATTTCTTTAAAAATAAGAAAAATGTACCTCTTAGTTTAGAGAAGGCACACTTAAATTCTTAACAAATTGTCAAGCATTTGTTAAACGACAAATTAGTATGAAAATCATCCCTTTCATTTATCTATATTATCGTACAATAAAGACAAAAACATAGGTTTGTAATAAATAAAATGTCTTTCAACTCACACAATATAAAAAAAAGCATCCGGTACTAAATTTTTCCGCCATTGATGTTTGTAGGGCTTTGTAAATATATGACAATTGTGTCTGTAGCTGTGTTTCTTTGCGTAATTTAATTTAATCAAAACACAAAACAGTTAAGCTTTAGGTCAAGCCTACAAATCAATCTGCAGCATAAACGGATTGTCTGTATATCTGTCCGTCTGTCGGACTTATATTGTGCTCTTCAGTTGTTTGTAATTTAAGCACCCCTAAGGATGCATACACTAGCAATACAATTACAATCGCACCAGTACATTTCCTGCTATTTTCCTTTATATTTTTTTATATCTCTATATTTTTCAAGAAATCTTTTGTAGTTTTTATATTTCTTTGTATGTTTTTTTTTAGTTTCCCTTCATTAATATATGGAAAGCTGCTGGCAATTGCATTTGATTAATGCGAAATTACGCACCATAAAAAGGGCCTTTTCCGTTTGAATTTCTTTTTATTTATTTTCGTTTTTTGCTCCTTTGGCCGTAAGTTTTTTTTGCATTTTATTTAATTTTTTTTTCCAAATATCTTTGCAAAAAATGTCTTTTGCTTTATTCTAGTTGGCTGACAACTTTTATTCCATTTTTTTGCTTTCTTAAACAACCTTAAAAATTCTTCAATGTCGTTTCACTTTTTTGCCTATAATTGTTGTTGTTCTAAGCAGTGGGGGTTTAATTTAACAAGATTTGACAGGATTTCGAAATGCTATACATATATTAGATTTAATTTTTGTTTATACTGTATTTAGTAAGGCACACGGACATTGTTTGGTAGTTTTTGAATGTTTTTACCATATTTCATGATGCTTTGTGTACATGTTCTAAAAGAGGAAATTTTATATGCTTCAGTTGTTATTGAAACAGTAAGGAAGCATTTCTGGAACTAAAAATTAAAGTAGTAAGAAGAATAACATTTTAGAAAACGGCTTTTGCAATGGAAATTTGTTGAAATAAATAACAATCTTTGATTCCACAAATTTCAATGCGAACTCACAAATTATATTGTATGTCTCATCCACTTGTGTCAAAAAGTGAAATTATTTTTTTAATTTACTTAGATACACGTTGATAGATTTTCACTAAAACTATATGTGCTCTAAATATGGGTCATATATTCAGTGTTTGCAGTGCCAATCCTTCCAAAAAAACCTAACAGATTAGTCACACATCTGCGCACTTAACGATTTTTAGAGAAAAGTTGTTATAAATTTTCGAAATTTCGAACATATCTACACTTCGTGAATAAATTGATTGTTGCGGTAAGCCAACTAGTTCTCTTCAAGTATGATTTATACTTCCTCTTCAGCCAGATATAACAAACAATAATTTGTAATAAAAGTTATTTTAAAACAGACATTTAGAAGTGAAAACATTTTCTCAAAATTGCTCAAATAGTATTCACTTAATACGTTTCGCAATAAGCCTCCGATATTTTTTAATTCATAATACGAGTACTATTTGTTTTGATAACTTTGTGATTAATTTTTAATATACGTTTATATGGACACTGTTAATTCTAAGCAATATGTACAAAAAAATTTGGATTAAGTAGGAAAATGAGATTAATCGATTAATCAATGTTCTGATTAATCTATTGTTCTAACATTTATACTGTTCATATTCATAATTAATCAATTTACATTGATATTGATTAATCAAAATTATGATTAAATGATTAATGTATAAGGATTTTGATTAATAAACATTTTTAATAATGTAATAATTTTTTTTGTTTTTCATTTACCGATGCTTTAAAAATTCTACAAAAGAAAAGTCTGTCAGATTTGTTGGCAATAAAAATGCTACTAAGTAAATTCATTCAACAGGTAAAAGGCTAAATAATATAGTGAAATATTACCTGATCAAAAAATAGCATACAATAATTTTCTTAAAAAAGACGACTTTCGTCTCAGGCCATTGGAGATACTCCCTCCAAAGATACTATCGAGGCAAGGATAGTTAAGTAAATACCATTATCCTATTTTACTTGAATATCGATAATGGCTGACATTATCTCTTCAATAATTCAATTGAGGCATAGAGCACTCCGCTTCCTTCAAACAAGACTGAAATTCTACAAAACGACTGATATATTTGGCACCAACAAAAAAAGGGAAAGGTGCTTGATTTTGTTGTGCAGTACACTCTATAAATTGAGTTATTTTATTAATGGCAATAATAATGTTATATACATTTTCAAACAGTAAATGTCTGTATCACGGGCTGCCGTTAAATTAAAATTTATTACAGATACATGTTTCCATATCTTAGTTTATGTCTCCTAAAAATGTCTGTTAATAAAGCGAGCATTGGTATATTAATTGATTGAAATTTATCTTCAATTCTTTGCAGCCTTCGCTATCGGAACTCAAATTTTGTATGAAAAAAGTTGTCGAATTATGAGTTAAAGGCGAAATCTGTTGATAATTAGTGTACGAGCAGACCGCTCTCAAATTTGAACACAGCCACCGAACTAGAAATCGACAATTTTAATTTTGGTGATTTCTTTTTATTTAATAAAAATCAATTGAACACACTTAAAAACTTGAATATTTTACAAGGTTTAATTTTATCGTAAGTTTAATGATATACAGGGTGTCCGCCGGGAATTTATAATACTTTGTTTGTTTATAATTTTTGACTACTTGAAAGAGAATGGATCTTATATTGATAAATGTTTTATTTAATGTCGGCAATTATTTATGGAATATAATATCAGATAAATGTTCACCTCTGTTAGTCTTACAAATGCGAGCCCTTTTGAGCACATTTTTCATTACATTCTCACACATTTCACGCGGTATTTGTTAATATCATGACGAATATTTTGTTTGAGTTGCTCAAGCGTTTCTGGTTAGTTTGCATAAGCCTTGCTTTTCAGATATCCCCACAAAAAGATGTCTGAAGCAGTCAAATCAGGTGACCAAGGAGGCCAATCAACATCACCATTTCTTGAAATAACTTGTTGTGGAAAGAGGTCTCGCAGTAATTCCATTACCATCCTGGCTGTTTGCGATGTGGCGCCGTCTTGTTGATACCAGATGTTAATCAAACCCAAAGAATGCAGTTGTGGCGTTAAAAAGTTTTCAATCATATCACGATATCGCTCCCCATTCACAGTTGCCATTACGCCGTTTTTTTCCAAAAAGTAACGTCCAATGATTCCTCCTGACCAAATTTTACACCAGACTGTCACTTTTAATGGTTGCAAATGTGCATTCAAATAAAAATGTGCCTCGCCACCTCATTATGATTTTTTCATGAAATTTAGGGGTGTCATGGGCGAGTTGTAACATCCTATTGGCATATGTACGGCGACGTAAATGGTCTTGTGGAAGAAGCTCTTGTGTCAACTGAATCTTAAATGAAAACAAATGCAAATCCTGGTGCAAAATTGTGGCCAAAGTAGTTCTTTGAAGACCAAGCTCCTGAGCACGGCTTCGAATTAAGGTTGATGGACTGTTTTAAACATTTTCTTCAGCAGCAGTAATGTTTTCAGCCGATCTTGCAGTACGTTATGGTCCATGCTTGGGCCTATCATCTATAGACCCTCTTTCTTCGAAATCATTCCCTACACGATAAATAGAGCGTTTTGTTGGCACGTTGTTTCTCCCAAAAATTTCACGTAACTTTATCATCGTCACAGTAATCGATGATTGATTTTGATAAAATGTTTTAACGATTAAGCCACGTTGGTTTAACTAATGTGTTTTCATAATAAATTTGCCTTCTGTCTACTTCACGACTGCCGAACATGATTTGTCAAAACGAATGTTTGCCAAAATGGCGGCAAAACAAAGTAGTATACCTTCCCGGCGGCCACCCAGTATAAATATGTATAGAAAAATGTATCCAAAGTTCGGTGTTTAGCGTAAATTTTACCGAACGCACAGATGAGTATTTGAGCCAAAACGCTGGTCAAAATTATTAAACGTATTTTTATAATTGAAAGATTGAGTTTTTTGATAGTTTTAGATGTAATTTGATATAAAAAATCTATTGGCAGATTTTTCGTTGTTTTTATAACAACCATCCTTCCCCACAATGGCTATAGCAATAGATTTCTTTACTGTTTGATATTTTCGTTTGGACAATTTTTGTTTTTAGTTTTTTTATTGATTGCTTCGGAGTTACAAAACTGTTCTGATAAAAATTATACGCAATAGCCCATATATAGTTATGTGTTTTTATACGATAGTTAGTGAGTAGTCTAGTACCTGGGTGACCCATGTATTTTTTATGTCCCGATGTTTACTTTTTTTAATCAAATTTTTTAGATTAATGCTTTTTTATAGACAGATAATTACATTTTGAAGCGTTAGTAGTGATCTGAATAACATTGCATATTATTAATTCAAAATAAACAAAATTTTATAGCGACAAAAAAATATACGAAAAAATGCCTGATGTGCAAAAAAAATTTATTGAAAAATTCACAAAAATCGTTAAAAATAATTGCGCAAACTTGAGCAAACTTTTTTTTGGTCTAAAATTATAGATTCTAAATTTTATTGTGTTATAAAACATAATTTTACATTTGCTACCTTCACTTTTAAAAAACTTGTTTTTTTAATTTTTAAACGAATTGTTTCAACACTAATATTCAAGATAATTTTTTTTGAATACCAGAAATTGCTTTTGAGCAAATCTTTCCGCGAAAAGAAATATCTATGTAATACCTTTATTCGTTTAGCCACAAAAAATATCATATCAGCCCAATTATAAATAAAAAATTCCCCGGGAGATTTCTACCTTTTACCAAAAAGGGCCTGTTCAGATATAATAAGCGAACAATTAATAAGTGAACATATATGTGAACAGAACCTTTTTGGGAAAATGGAGAAATCTCCCGGGGAATTTTAATTTATAATTGGGCTGATAAACATCTTGAAACCGCAAAAAACATTAAAAACGCACGTAATTTTCTTCACTTTTCCGAATTCAGCAGGGTCTCAGAGCTACAAAATGCAAAATAAAGTCTTAAAAACTAACAATATGATGCAAAATTTTGATGTTTTGAGCTGCGTACTTAGTTTTTAAGATTTCTTTAAATTCATTTTTGCCTTTGGCTCAAATGCTCTTTTGTGGAACGTAGGGTTTTGCCTGAGGGCTTGGGCTAAATTTTTCTAATAAAGATAATTTTTATAATATTATGATTTATGATTTAGACGCCTGGAAAACTGCGCATATTGCACGGTTTTGCACAATAAGTCTTTTTAGCACTTTGTATATGATGTTCAATCGTGTTTGGCAAAACTGTTTTATTTTATGTTTATGTAATTTTATTTATTTCATTTGATAAGAGCAGCAATCTCCAGAGTTGGTGCTGCGATTTTTAAAATTCTAAGGGTATGGGTGAAACACAGAAGACTGTCCTAAAATGTTTGAGTTCCTAGCTGCAGATGTTAAGATACGTCTACTATAATACAATGCATTGTCAATAATATGTAACTATTACTGCTCAAAAGATTCCAAATCAATCAATTTTATATCCCGCTCATTGTTAATACGGTACACAATAACGTGAACTGTTATGATAATGTATGGCTTAATTGATATTCTCGCGATAGAATTATTGATTCCTTGTACTAATGCTTTTATTGGTAGATATTGCATTCATGTCTTTATATATGTGAAAGCCACAGAATTTTCGATATCTCCATACTTTTCTTCTATAGATGTCAAAATTGCTGTTAAATTTTCATTTTCAGTTTCTCGTCATTCTCGTCAGATGATACAAAAGGCAAGAAGTTGGTCCCTTAAAAGTTAATCACTTACCACAAATTTTACCCTTTGCACAGTCTTTCAAAAATAACAAATTTTCCATAACTATCTTTCTTGGCATTGTTTTTTATTGTTTTATAGTTAAAAAAAATGTCAAGCTGTTAAATAAAATTATTTAAGCTAGATTAATAAGAATTAAAATTATGTGATGAATCCTCTTTCCGGTTAATCAGATTGATCGACAATTTAATTGTTCCTTAAATTGATTGATAAAACTTGCTTAATTACTTGAAATAACATTCGGATTATGCTCTTGGAATAAAGCCCAAACAAAATAATGGTTTCTTAAGCGTTTTAAAGATGTTGGTTATCCCTTCCTGAGCATATTGTTCTAAGACAATTTCAAATATTATTAATAACTAATATTGCTAAGATATGCCTAAGATATCGAGAAAATAATTTGATTTAGTAACCCTCTATGTGCTACTTTTGTAGTCATAGTTGCGGTGCTGTAAAAATATTCACTTCTAGATACTCACATACAATTTATTTTAAAATATATTTAGCATTTTATTTCTATCTTTTATTTAATTTGTTTCTTTTCCATTCATTAAATCAGTTTCCTTAGCCTTACTCTTCCTTGAAATTGACCAAACGCCCAGCCCCCACCCCACCCCATCACTGTTACACAAACTCAGCCCACAATTTTCGCCCGTCCTTCTTGCTGAAAAGATGTTTGCGTATGTGCGACATAGAAATTTAAATAAGGAGAAGAGAAATAACAAGAATTTTCGTGTTCATTTTTGACCTTAAAGTTTTGTGCTCTGCGTAGGAAGTAAGAAAATCCTCTGTTCTGCATACTTTTTCTAGTAATTTAAATTCATTTCCTTTCATTTTTTACTCTTAAACCAAATAATGTTTATATCTTTCTGAAGTCTTTGTACTTTTTTAGGGGTTTTTTTAACATCGTTTGTCTCCAAATTAAAATTGATTTGATTTTCGTCTTGATTTTTCCTTAAAGATATTTTAATACAAGTAAATCTTCTTTGTCTGCTACTTTTTTTTATATTTCTTGCTTAATTTTTTATTAGCCGTTTGATTGCATGTGCTTTAGTTTAATTTCATGGTAATGTGATTTTCCACATATGTGCACATCTGCTAAGCATTTCCGGTATTTTGTCAATAAACAGGAAATGGCATTTTAATATCATAATGATATGTGTTGGGACGCTATCGAAAACCATCAATAGAATTTGTTTTTTAAGCAGGTGCAGTTTATGTCATATTATTTAGCAGTTATGCAAAAAGAAAATAAATAAAAGTAACTGAAATATTATTATGAAGTACAAACTTTTTAAGAATTAAAAAAATAAATAGTCCAGTTACAGATTTTTATCATAATAATGAAATAAGAACAGAAAAATTAATTTTTAATTTACGAAAATTCCGAAAGTACCGCAGAGTAGTTCCAAAATGGCTTATGAACTTTTTAGAATCCAAGCATGCCACCACTACACCGCTGAAGAAATAAAGAAACTAGATCAAAAACGGTTCCCAAACTAATAACACCCCTCCGCTTCGGCTGATGTTAAAGTTATAGTCTATTAAAAGAAAATGTTAATCAAAAAGACAAAACTAGAAACTAGACGATGAAAATTAAAGCTGCAATAAAGTTTAAGTTGGAACAACAAAAACAATCCTAGCTACAAGATTAGCGGAACATGAGGCAAATATCAAGAAGGAAAACAAGTCCACAGCATATTAAACAAAGCCAACACAGAATAGATTTTAAGAGCGTAAAAATTTTAGGCAACGAAAAAATCCGCTAATAAGAGCTACACATTAGAGATCTTAAGGATACAACAACGTTTATCGAAAGCTCTAAGCACAAGAGAAGACAAAGATCAGACAAATCTTCAGTATTCAGTGGCATGCAGCCAAAAATAAAAGTTCGTTAAGTAATTTAGTTTTAGTTCAATTCTGTGATTTAATTTAATTATTTTATGTGTACAAATATTTTTAATAACAAATAAATATATAGTGATGTATAATTACAATCGTAAGTTGAACTAAGAGATACATTACAAACATTTTCTTTTTTTTAATTTTTACATACATATATGAATATATGTACATTAAAGAAAAAAATTATTCAACAGAGTTTAATAAAAATCATCTCCTTATGAAGTCAAAACGACAAAACGTTGAGATAAAGATTAAATAATTAGTTTTATTTACATGGCCGAAAAAGTTAAAAGTTATCAAAAATAGTTATCCTAGGAACCTATTTCCTGGACCAAAGTGGATCGGGTACTTGCAATCGGCAGCCTGTGCAACCTAACCAAGCCAAAAGATATATATGTATGGAATCAAAAATAAAAAAATAAAATAAAAAATAAAATTGAACAAATTTTTTTTGGTATTTTTTTACATAAAAATGAACCATATTTGGGGGAGAGAATATAAGAAATCAAAAAAATTCTACATATAACTAACGGCAAAATTAAGATATACATACTTATATATGTAATTAATATATTATATACTTTTATCGTCAGACCATTAATTCGATTTTGTTCAATTTATATGGGTTTTCATTAAATGTAATTGTAAAACTATTGGAAAACTTTTAGCAGGTGGTACAAGTCAATGAAAAACTAAACTAATGCACGTCGCTCCTCAGCTAAGAATATTGCTGCTGTAGCCCATAGTGTTGGGCATTCCACAAACTGTACTTCAAAAGTTTCCTGAACATGTGAGTTCTCGAAGAGGCGATCACAATTGTCCACCGAAATCTTGTGATTTTATACTTTTTTCATTTGATGCTACTTAAATGATAAGGATATACCATTGGGCCATAGTCGATTAAAAGTTATCGAAGACACTCACTGCCAAATGTGCGAATGGGAGGTGAAAACTTTAATGAAAAGAACATGGCCCTACATGCGTAGCCATGGCGGTCATTTCGCTAATATTGTTATCCATTATGAATGGATGCAATTAAATAAACATCCGATGATTCCGCTTAAAAATACTTTTTTTACATATCAAAACGAAACCTATTATTAGAATACCCTATAGATAGTTAAATACTAGATTAACGAAGTCAAGTAATACATTTTTTTCAGCGCATTGTTAAATTTTCACACCTCCACCCAGAACTCAACATTTGTCCATTTCTAAAGCTCTCGCCGTTGGATTTCAATCAATGTAATTTTGCCTCCAGTATACCTACGTATGTACATCGGATTATTTTTTTATGTTTCAAGATTATTTTATTTGTTCAGAAGAAAATTAAAACTTTGACTTTTTGAGGCAAAATTTAAAACTAAAAAATTTCGAGGCTAAAAGACAAGAAAAAAGGCTAAACTGTAGAATGAAAAACTGTCAAAAATTTTTAGTGTTTACTCAGTATGCAAAACCACCCAAAATCTCATAAGGTATCTTTGGTAATTCAACATTTTCCGGAAATTCGCCGACTTCAGTGAGTAATGAATTTTTACATAGTCGGCGTTTGACCGCGATTCAGCATTGAAAAACGGTGTCTCAGAGTAATGATTTTTTACACAGGCGTCCTACAGTTAAGGTAAATGGTTTTCTTCTTTTGAAGGTGGAACAATCTGTAAAAATATATTGTTACGTTCTGCTTTACGTCAGGCTGACACGAACGCATGAGGTTTTCGAATGCTAAATACAATTTATGGGAATTTTCAGAAAAGCAACAATTAGGAATGTGAATATAATGCTCTGAATTATTTAGTATAAAATGGTACAGAATAGCTAATTATGTTCAACCGCAGACACATTCGTTTTATAACCCTAGCGTGGCAATAACATTAGTGTTATCAGAACTAATTAATTTTTGCTGCATTCCTTTCTTAATAAATTTAGTTTGGAATAAAAAACTCAAGCCAGATTTAATGACTTTTAATTAGTAAAACTTAGCTTTCTATTATTTTTTTATTTTATTTTCAAAAACATTACTTCTTATTATGACTATATAACTGATCAAATATATTATTTGCTAATAAATGTCTTTAATATTGAAAACTTTTGCCAGCCATAAACTTAATTTCTGCTAATTGCTCTAAAAAGTTTAAACGATTTGTACACTTGCTAATACCAATCGCTTAAAGGTTTCTATGGCTTAATTCTAAGCACGTTCTTCATCACCGCGACTCACTTTAGTCGTTACAAATATTCTCGGGTAATTTTGTATAATCTTCCAATAAAAGTATCAAATTTATTTCATTTTATATTGTTTTGTTTCTTAATTTGATAACAATAACCAGACATCTGTTACCTATAATTAAGTTTCTACTAATTGTTCTTTACAGACGCTCAGCTAAGGAGCAAACAACAATAATAATAATACAATGTTAAAACCAAATCAACCAGCAGCCAAACCAAGTAACCCAATCTAGACGCAAGGCAGAGGCAAAACGTGAACGAAGCAAAGGTATCATGTAGTGTATCTGTATATGTGCGGACGTGTGTTATTGTGTGTACCAGTCCACGAAAACGGAAGTGTAAGAGAGCATTGTTAAAGTAGTGTTGGTGTACTTAGACATCAAGTTCCATTTTAATGCCATTCGTGTGGCTTTTTAAGGTTTTTTTGTTTTCTTTTCTTTACTAATGACTAAACACGACTACAAATAGTCTCTCATACCCAGACACATACTGTTACGCACAAGTGCAAGCAGTTTAAGAAACGCCCGTAAAACGTACTTTCAATTTGAATTATATGCGTACATCAAGTATGTCGTGATGTTGCAGCGGTAGATGATTTTCAAGAAGGAGTGTGTATGTAACATTAACCACTGCGACCGCAGTCAATTAAGCTACGAAAATGGAAACCATTGGCAACTTGCGGAAAAAAACATTAGGTACTTTAGCAGAGATGGAAAATTGTATGCACTTATAACTTTTATACTTTTATGGTGAGAATGGTAAAAAAAATTGGGAAAGAACTGTTAAAGTTTCAATTCAAATGCAAAATCAGACTAATTATGGCTTTGAATATAGGTGTGCAGCTATCGAGTAACATTACGACAGAAAGTAAAAAATGCGTTCCTAAATTATATAAAAACGCTTTTCACTAAAACATGAATACCAACTTCATATGCCAGATACAAACCGCACGTTAAAGGAACAGACTCCCACTGATGGAATTATTTAGCCAATAGGAACCTGAATTTAAAACAAAAGGTGCTAAGACGAAACAACGCAACAAAACCAAAATGAAAAAATGTAAATTATTAATATTACAGCTTAGCCTTCTGTGTGTGAAATGTCAGTTTGTAATGCTTTCTGTAACCATGTTATAAAAAAAATTATATACCACTTCTAGAGCACTAACGATTTTTGGTACCAATGACGGTGATGTGGAGGAAGATGTTGGCGCAATTATTTAAAGTAAAACAAGATAGCAGACTTTTTGGCTTCTAACGAGTGAGTACAGTGTTTTAAGTTGTAGAGTAAAGCGTTTGCACAGTGGCTAAATCAACTATTTAAAAATATATAAGCAAATATTTTTTTTACTTTCAAGAAGACTTGTGCAATTGCCCTAATTAAAAATTAAGTAATAATTTACTATCAGATATCATAAGCTAATTTTTTAATAAGTGCTATCAACATTTAGATCAATTATTATAACTACTGTCGAAATTCGACCGACAGTTCAAACCTTTTTTAGTTGCATTCATTTAAAGGGAAAAATTACCTAATTTCCCATTCCCTTCCCCATGGAAAAAACAATAAAGAAAATAAAATTGCATACAAACACGAACATTTATTTTGTTAAATTTTTGCTTAAAGCATACGTAATGAACATGTACTCGTATGTACATCCATATTTCATTATCATCTTTTTCAATTCTGATCTCTTTTTATTTTCAACTTCACTTATTTGAAGTGAAAAAATCTTATTACTCATATACATACATATGTATGTATGTAGGTACTCCTAAACAATCTCATTGCCCAGCATAAAACCCGACTAGTCTATACACGCGTGTTTGGACTAGTCCCCTAGTGATCCAAGCTTGTGAGTGGTCCAAAAGTATTGCAAATGCATATACAAAACATGGTCTTTTACCACTCATATGTAGTTTGTTCGGCACGAGTACGAGCGTGACAGCACGAACAGTTCTCGTATAGTAATAAGTTCTGGTTTGAAAATGATAGAATCCATGACTGCATCATATAGGACGACCATTTTGTAACTAGCCCGTTTCAGCTTTAATGGACCACGTTGTTCAATATTATCTGCAGGGTGCTTTGCGTATGTTTTAACTTCAACCAACCCAGCTAGCATTTTCAATGGTAAAAGAGCCTATTGGGAATCTCGTGAAGAACGTTTTTGATCGTCGACGAGGGCTTTTTTTAATCGAAGAAGATTCCTTTCCACGGGAGAAACTGTTACAAGAGCTCATTCTTCAGTGAGATTCTTCCATAACACAGCGAAAGATGCTTATAATAATCGTAGATGGAATCGTTTGAGATTTGTGTAGGATTTATTTAACGAGTCCTTCATAAAGCATGTCAAGAGTCGTACGTGACTCATATAGGGATTATCTTACAACTCGTGAAATGCTCATGATTCTTGTGTGATTCATACAGAGATTCTCAAAAGGCTCATTCGATGATGGTTTGACGAATCGTGTAATGCTCAGTAGGTTTCCATTTTAAGATTAACAGGCATAAAAATATTTGGCCGATTCACAAAAAGTTGCATTATGACTCTTAGTGCCTATTAGCCTATATTCCTCGCATTTTTTGCGTTTTTCTTTTTGGGTATGGTAACGAATTTTGATTTAAGCCACTCTAGTGGATATTTTCCAGTGTCAAATACATAATTAAAAAATTTTACCAACATTTCCACCATCAATTAGATTCAGTACTTCGGATAGAATTCTGTCGAGTCCTTTTTTTTTGTCTTTTAGAGTATTACTTGCATATTTCACCTCGTACTTAATTATTTGGGATTCAGTGAGATTGTCTTATCTTGATGAGTGGCGAATTGCATACTTTAAATGCATTTTTAACAGTGATTCAAGCGCTTGGCTTAATTTTTGATAACTCCACACAATATGTGTACCATTATTTCGGCAATTAGGTCTGCAATGGAGACATTAAACTCGTCTAAATTGGTTGGCTTGTTTTTTAGAGAGAGAGAAAATAATCGAGGAGTGCATTATTAAAACGGCCGATTCACCAGTGTTCGTCATGAGATGATTCGAACGTTGCATCTCTAGTATTCTATGTAGTGCCGTCTTGTTAGAATCAGAGCCCGAATATGATGATGTTCTCTGCATGTCAAAAGGAACAAGGTCAAATGATACCGCGATGCCATAAACTGAATTAAATAGTTAAATTTAGTTTAAATTTTGCTTGTTGACATACCAGCTGCGCCAAAAATTTGCCTAGTTTAAGACAACATTTTGTTGGGAAAAATTTCGATCTCTAGCCAACATTTCCAGTACCTACTTACTAATCTCACGATATTGTTTGTCGTTTGCAAAATAAGCCTAGTTAACACTCTTGTGACGCCAAAATCTTATGAAGAGCTTTGAATCAACATTTCTAGATCTTCTTGGAGACTGGCAGTTATGGCACCAACCTCTGACTAGTTGATGTCTTAAGGTTGAGCCTTTGTATTCATTCAATCCATGATGATGAAAAAATTCTTATTACATATTTACAACTGAGCCAGAGCTTCGTTATTTTTTAGTTTCTGTTGAAAATTTCCACACATTCCTTAGGCGTGAAACGATCCATGATGAAATGAGATCATTATTGTATAATTTGACAGCTGGAGTTTTTAACCAAAAAAGCTGGCCAAAAAGGCAAAAATTAATTTAAAGAAATCTTAAATACTGAGTACGCAGCTCGATATACAACAAAATTTTACATCATATTGTAAATTTTTAGAACTTTATGTCGCGATTTGTAGCTCTGAGACATTGCTGAAGTCAAGAAAATGAAGAAAATTACATGCGTTTTTAATGCTTTTTTCGGTCTCAAGATGTTTATCAGCCCAATTATGAATTAAAATACCGCAGAAGATTTCTGCCTTTTCCCAAAAAAGGCTGTTCACATATATATTCACAAATCTTTTTTTTTGAAACTGTAATGTAAGTAGCGATGAAAACATGCCATAATGAGGTCAAGGGTTCGAATTTTGAAAAACCACCAAAATACTCTTTTTTTGTATTTTATCATTTTTATTTAGCAAGAAATATTATAAACATAATGTTTTTTCTTCAATTTTTATTAAATTGGCTTATTATCTTCATGTTACATCAATGAAGATTTTGTATAGCTTGGGAAGTCCTTACGGTAATCCTCTACAATATGTAACAAATACTGTTTAACGGCTTCGTTGTGTGTTAAGCATCTGTTAAAGTCAGTTATTAGTTTAAACCATCTTTCGGTGATATCGTTCACAACAGCAATGCATTTGACGATCTGCTCCCCTTTACAAAATGCTTCGTTCTAAGACCAATTTGACGGATCAAACCGTAAGAAATTGTGAACAGCCCCTTTTTGCTTTCCGCTGCATTCCATACACACGCCCTTAAACACAGGTTATATGGTTGGACCACGTGAATTTATTCTTAAATATTATTTTTAAGGAATGTACAAATTCAATTGCGCTAGAGTTTATTTTTATTTTGATGTCATCATTCAGAGGTGTGTTACGTTTGAACAGAAAGATATACTTGGACTTAGAGGAATCGATGCTTAGGCCATTGTGAGTAGCCTAATTGCTAATACTGGCTAAGTCCTGATTTATATTATTTGCATACAAAGTTGATTAACTGAACTCCTGTTGTAAATTTGAACATCGTCAGCATACATATGTATCTTACTGTGATTTATTATGTCCGGTAAGTTAAGGTCCCAGTATTGAACACTGTAGTACCCCTCTATTTAATTTAAGTGCACCTTAAATTTTTCAATATAATGTAACAACTTGAGACCGCACAATTAAATAGGACTGTATGAGTTTACAAGCTGATGGTGTAAAATAAAATTATTTTCCGAGCTTTTTCGTTAAGATATTATGGTGCACTGTATTGAATGCTTCACTATGGTCTAGAAGTACCATGGGTGAGGCCTTGCCTTTGTCCAAGTTGAATCTTCTAACACATCCAATAAAGCAGTAATGCAGCTTTTCCTTTTTACAAAATCAGATTGAATGTGGGCTAAAAGGTTCTGACTCTTGATATATTCCTTCATTTGATAACTCATAACCTTTTCCAATACTTTGTATAAGAAAGGGAGAATCACAATAGGCTTGAAGTCGTTCTCTTGTTTGGAAATGGGTAAAATTTCTGACATTTTCCATCCATCAGAAAAAATTGATTTTGTCAGGATCGTGTTAATATGTGGGTAACGAAAGGTAAAACTGGCGGTGTAACAGCTCTCAAGAAATTAGGATTCATTCCATCCACACCTACAGCATTCGGAAGCCAGGTTTCAAAAATACATTTTATGTCTCCAGCAGCTGATGCAGACTCGTCGATTTTGCTATGAAAACTTTCTGCATTTATATGTACGATATTTAGACCCACACGCTGCTTTGTCTTGGGAATCATGATTATTGTTTAAGAACACAATGAACTATTACAATAGCAACGCAAAAGGTAATTTTAGTATTAAAAAGATAAATTAAAGGCTTTAGATTACCATAGTATAGCATGATGTATAATAAGTTTGAAACTACATTACTGAGAATTATGAAATATAAAGGGTTCGTTAATTGGTAAGCCAGGTGTATAAGAACGGATTTCACGAATATCAGCTTGACCAGAATATCCAGGAAAAACCTGACTTAGACATTACAATCTTAACCAAAGCAGTCGCCACGTGTAGAGCTTGCATTTAAGGAAGTTCATTCCACATACGCCCTGTAAATAAGAACTAAATATCCTTGAACTACATGAAGCGATTCACCGACTTTATCTTCAACAAACCACTGTTAATTTTCCAACATTTTGTTGATGTATATTTCAAAATGCTGTACCCTCTTTCATATTCTCAAAACAAAAGAGCAACGGCACAAAAAGAAACATGGTAATTTTTTGTTTTATTGTTACACTATTTTCCTTCATTGTTTAGTACATCATTTGATGTTGTATGTTGTTCTTATCCTCGTTGCTGCTGTTGATGTGGCAGCTTTTGTCGCTGTATGAGTTAAAGTATGTTTGTTAGTTAAGAACTTGCAAATTGCCGTTTAACAAATGCATTTTATTATACCTTAATACTGCATGCAAATGAATTATTGCCAATTTTAAAAAGAAGCCACTTCAACATAATTTAGCGAGAACATAACAGAGGTTTTTCAAACAACAAATATTTAGCAAGTTCTCTAGCTCCATATTAAGTTTTATATGAAGGTATTTCAAAAGAGAGTTAGCGTGCTTTTTATGGAGTATTTCGTGGTTGGTTTTAAAGATTATTATGCTAAACTGCAGTTGCTTACCATTCTTAAGTAATTGAAGTTTATGAATTGTTTCAAATTTTATTACTTAAAATTGGGCTTAACATCTTGTTTCAATTACTTCAGTATAGTCTATAGCAATTCTTAGAAGATTTTTTTAATAAAGAAATAAATATTTATGGTGGTTATTCTTTAGAGTTATATTGCAGTCAAAAAGGAAAGATTTAAATTACAACATATATTCTACCATGCAATGAATAAAATCTTCTATGAAAATAACTATTGCAAATAATCGAATCTTGTGGAAGTTGGAATACAATTTGGTCATATGTGCCTCTTGTGTTTAAATGTTTTAGAGCGGACTCTTCTAGAATCGTTTAAAGTTTTTCCTTTGAAATCTGTAATTATTCTACAGCCGAATTAGATTAGCATTTTTGTTACTAGAACAAAATGGATAGATTAATTGATTTTCTTTTAAACAAACTCCAACTGCTGAACATTTTTTGCTTGCCTGCAGAATTAAACACACGCAAAGCAAAAACTTGATTGATAATATATTAAATGCCCATATGCTATCAGATTTTTTTATCACTAAATAAGTGAAGTTGAAAAAAAGATCAAAATTGAAAGAGATAGGAATTAAATATGGATGTACATGTTCATGTTTAGCAGTCTTTTCATTTTAGCACTTTTATTGCTAGATCTAGCTAGGTTAGCATATTTTTATAAATAATTAACATTTTTAGCACTTTTTTCTAGATCACAGAATTACTTCGAAAAAATTAAAAGAGCTCTACAAAAATTTAATTTAAATTACGCGGTTTGGGTACATACACTGCTCAAGTGATGGTCTGCGAATACAATAGCGTCCGCAAAAGATTACAGTATTTAGGAACAACACATATTTAACACTTGTGGCATGCGCTTACTGCAAGCATGTAATTTTTCAATAATTTCATCAACTTTGGAATGTATTTGCAACGAAACATATGCATGGTTTTCAAAATTCGCAAAATGAAAACATCTATACAAACATATTTTCAAGGCAATAAATAACGATTAGAACCTTCTTAAAATTCCCGACCTTTGCGTACTCAGTGGATGTCAACAGAAGATAATATTCAAAGAATATTTGAACAGTGATTAGAACTTCAAGCTCGCTTTATAATAGTGAAAGCAAACGAAAAATATTACGCAGCCTAAATTCTACATGATTTATACGAAAATGAAACACTATTTTTATTCGCAACTTTAAAAATATTTTGAAAGAAACTCAATCTGCTAACAAATCTTTGCAGGCTCAAAGATAATTCGTGATCTGTTTTTTTCTTGTTAAAGTTAAATCTGGAAAAAAATACATAAAAGAAAAGCTAAAGAACTGAGTCCGTACTTAGGATATGTATACGAAAAATTATTGATAAGTGAATTGAAACAAAAGCCAATATCATCTGAGGAAGAAAATAAGATAAGAAAAGTATGTAAAAACTTTTTCAAAAGAGCTGGTTAGTGAATTAAAACTCTGTTTCCAAAAAATATTATTATATTGAAGAAAATTTCAATATTTTCATTGGATAATACGCAGAAAGCAATGTTACAAAAACCAGCACTTTTTTTAACTGTACAACATTTTATCACTATTTTTTTTTGGCAATTTAACACATTTAATCTGTCTTTTTCAAGCAAAAACTAAATAAATTTGCGTGTTTGTATTTTTTTCATCAAAAATAGAATGAGTAATAAGGAAGTTTTTTTTCTCTTTAAATGAATGCAACTAAAATAGGTATACCTTTAAACTAGCGGTCGAATTTCGACTACTAGTCGTACTCTAGTGTTATTAAATGTTTATGAATAACCATTGGTTGGTGTTTAATAGCACTCTATTGAACTAGACCTTTAAAAGAAATCCAATTCTTTTACAGCCTCTTTAGTTAGCGCATTCACTGGTTCATTAGTCTCATTACAATAATGAACATTTAAATTCTTAACGAGTTTATATACAATTTTCGTAAATAAAATTCTAACAAATTAACTTAATTGAGTGCTGTTGGAATTTTATTATTTTTGGTTTATTGTTTTCTTCTTTTTTTCGGAAAATTAAAATAAAAACAAGTGAAAAATATGGAAATTTGTATGCATAAAGTGATCAAATTTAATTACATTTACAAGATAATAAACGAAAATATAAAATTATTTTATAAAACATTAACACATGGCCACGTAAAATCTTTTTCACACACGCACACATCAGCACTTACTTACAGACACACAGTCTCTCATAACACTTTATCCAAAGGAGCCATTCATACACGCAAACTGGTGCATACTTCAAGGCAGACATTTATTTGTAGACACAAGGGTATCCTGCTTTAAAAACACGTTAAAGGAAGAAGATCCTTTTTTGTTTTTTTTGTTCTTACTACTGCTTCGAATTGAATTCTGGTTTTCGGTCTTGTTGTTTTTTTTTCTACTAGTAGTGATGTTGTTCTTTAAATGTACAACATAAAAGTAATAATTATTATGGTTGTTATTATTGCTTACACATGCATATTTGTATGTAACATTGCACGTATATACTATATAATATTGTATTGTTGGATGTATTTTTTTGTTTTTACAATTATATGGTGTGAAATATAACAATTGTCGAAAATATAAAAAAAACGTAATATAAAAACAAAAAGGGAGCATCCTTTTTTTGTTTTTTGTAAAAAGAATTTTAGCCAGACAAACCAAAGGAACATTTAAGAAACTTGTGGAGAACGTAGGTGAAGTGGAAAGCAACAAAGTTATTTATATTTATATATTATTATTTTGAATATAAAACAAGTCTTATTTTGAATATGAAACAAAGTAGCAAAATACTAGAATAAGGCCTAAATATGTTTTTAAAATGGGAAGTATTACCAGAGAACAAAGTTGTAACAAATTTAATTGCTTTGAGCAAAGTGTCTACTTTATACCGCTGAGTTTCAAGTTTTTATTGGTGTGGTCGCTAATTGAAAATTTTAAATATATGGTTGAATTTTCATTCAGGCTAAAAACTTTGCAATAGGGCGTGGAATAAAAAATACGCTCTAAAGATTTTCAAGCCGGAGCCAAAAGAGCCTTTTAAAAATACTCGTTTTGCCGCATTTTAGGTAAACTTATTTTACCCCAAACCGGGTGATTTGAAGAGGCGGCAGGGCACATGTAATTTCTTGTCTCACTCGCTCTAGGGTATCAAAACGGGGCCGAACTGCCAGACCCAAGTGAGCCACCATTTGAATGGTGGCTGCCCTATTAGCCTAACCTTAACCTAATCTAACCTACTTTACGGAATTATTTTTAGTAAGACAAGTAATAAAAAGTAGAAAGAAATTCCAGTATATGCTAACTAATATTCAAAAATTCAATATTTCTCAAAAATTATTGTTTAACTTTTCGTAGGATTTTCTTGGAAGGACATAAAAAATGCATATAATAGTCGTATATATTGACCCAAATACAGAGCATTCAGCATTAAAAAAAATGGTATCGATTTTTTTAAATTGAGTCCCTGGAAATCTTAAAGTCTTTTGAAAAGGAAAACGGAACAAGAAATAAAATTCCGTAGGTGTTATTAGTTGTTCAAATGTGTTTTTTTACAAATAAAACTTTTTGATATCAGATATCAGAGCATATCTCGAATAACAAAATTACTAAATACTTATTTTTTATGATAATAGAGGTCTTTTTGTAGTAAAATGAGTTTTCGCTGATTATCAGATTTTATATACTTCTTCATATTTTTGCATATTATTCAAATTAAACCTGTTTTAAGGAGTTACGTAAAGATACATTTGCGTAAAACACATTCCGAGTTTGCTATAAAAGTTATAATAGCTTGAAGTTTATTATATTCAACGACGGAGAGGCCTCCAGATTCACAAGAACGCAGTGTGGTCATTGACATTCTTCTCAGTCTGGACGTATGAAATTTTATATACTTCTATTCAATTCAACATTTTGGCAACTGACAATCTGTCTTTTGCCAGAAGCTGGAGAAAAAAGGCCAAAACTGCTTTTCAAAAAGGCCAGAAAAAGCTAAATCGCTCAAAACTAAAAGCTTAAAAAGGCTAAAAAATTTGTTGTTCAAATTTAACGTTTTATTGATTATTAATTAAAAATGCATAAAGCATGTTTAAATGCACTTATAGTATATTTTTTGACTTCATTTCAGTATTGGATCAAAAATATAACAGAATATTTGTATTTAGGTATGATTTATTAATTATTGTATAATTATTTAAATATATTCAAATAGTATCTGTCTTAAAATAAAAAAACAAAAAATTTATTATACACTTTTATGTGCACTTATTGAAAATGCAATTGTGAAGAGGCATCATCGCCAGTAGAATCGAAACTATCATTTGCGAAAATATCACGAAAATCTAATAATTTTATTGAACCACAGGAAATTACTAAATCATAACAAGATTTCTATAAGCTTTTTAGGGAGCATTAAAGTTATAATAAAGCATCAAGAGTGTGAAGTCTAGTACGATTTTTTAAATTTTTTAAAAATTTTTTTCAAGCGGCTAAAAAGATTTCCAACCTCAGCGTTACTGAAAGGTAATACTATGGTTTGGTCTAATAAGACGTTTTATTTTTAAAAGCCCAGTCAGTTATCATGACCCAAGCTGTAACTACATTAAAATTATTAAAATTCACTAAAAATATTGTGAAAATTTCTTATTGGAAGACGAGTAGATAGCTAAAACTATATTAACCAAATCAATATATAATTTTCTCGCATCCCATTCTTAAATTGTCACACCTCCACCCACAACTCAACTATTGACTCAAAATGTATCTGTTTCTAACTTAAAAGCTTTTGCCATTGGATTTCAATTTATGTAATTTGGTCTTCGACGTAAATTGGATTGATTTTTTTACATTTAAATATGATTTTATGGCTTCAGTGGAAAAGAAAAATTTAGCCTCTTTGAGAGAAAATTTGAAACAAAAAAGGGCTAAAAAAGCATCGAAGGTAAAACGTAAACTTTGGGACTAAAAGACAAGAAAAAAGGCTAAATGTAGAATCGAAAGCGCTAAACTGGCATCATTGCTGACAATTATGCGTTCTTTTTTAAAGGACAATATCGATGCGTGGCTGCATGAAAAGTTCTAAATATCAACTGAAATTGACAACTAACAGTTGTGATTTGCCATCTATAATACAGTTTTCACCAACAGACAACCCAACGGAGTTTGGTCGGTTGCCACCCATAAACGACCCACTAGTTTTTTTCTATATTGATCATGATTTTAAAATACATATTATGTTGAACGCGAATGAATATGAATCTTGTATTGTTAATGTTCTTCGATGCAAATAATTAAAAATATTTTTATATTATTTTAAGATTTTTTTATTTTGATTATATATATTTTTTTTATTATGATTTTTTTCTATAGTGCAAATTATCTGACAACAACGCAGTCCTTCTTATTTATTTTTTTAAATACTATAAAAGTTGGTTTAAAATAAATTCAAGATGTAGATACATACTTCTTCTGTAAAATGCATTAGACCCGCAGGATCTAAATGATCAAACATCTCATAAGAATTCAATGACAGCCGATGGTTGATTTTGTTCTTAAGAGCGAAAATCAAGGATATAGGGGCTGTCTAGCTTTCGGAGTCTGCAACCCCTTCAACCACCGAAATCCTTGCTTAAAAAACATAACGGTTTTCAGGAAATAACTTGATTCAGGATGAGTCATCAGTATGACAATTCGAACTTTTCTCATAAAGCTTGCTGCCATTGACACATAAGCCGGTGTAGTTTAATATTTTTTATTAATATTCTTCCATTTGTTATGCAACGTAACATACCATGGCAGAAAATGTTTCCACTCTGTCACGAGGTACCCGTAAACGTATTGTGAAGAAATTTTTTACTAGTGAAAATGGTTGCAGAAGCAAGTTCTTGAGATTTATTAAAATGTGAAAATAGGTAATTTTTCCAGTCTAGGCCACCATGCAATGGAGTCTTGGGGTGGTTCCTTAAAGTGTGAATAAAATTCTCATTTACTTTTAAATAAATGTTTTTTAATTTTTATTTTCATGCCTGTGAAATTAATAAGCTTTTAGGTGCTTTTTTAAGCTGACTTTTTTCAACTCAAATTGTATTTGAAAGATGTTTGTAGGCTATACCCCTCAATAATCAATTTCAATTTGTTTTTAACAAAATTGTTTATGTTTAACTAAATATGTAAATTATTAATTTTTGGGAAAAAGTGCGAATAAAAATTAAAAATAAGCTTTTCGTTTTTGTTTGGCCGCTAAAAATTACGATATTTAACAATTTCATTGAGTGCACTGTCCCTTGCTGAAGTTTGTCAACTATTTATTTTGAATATGAACGAAATCTGTCTAAGCAAGTGTTTGCCTATATCTAATAAGAGAACACTAACAATATTACCTCTACATCAACGGAATTTCAGGCTAAATGACACAAAAGCATACCGAAAATAAGAATATATATTAAACTTCGTTCACCGCCAAGCCGACCGCAATAAACAAAAAGTAATTTCACAAATTTGCCATTGCCTAATCCCTGACAACAAACATACAACAATCCACAGGAATTTATGTAGCGTAAAGAAAAACATTTACGTCGTTATGAGAACCAGAAACAAAACAAAAACATTTTAAATAAAAATATTAAACGAAATACGTACAACAAACAGTTGCAATTCACACTTTCTTAAACTCATACATAAAGTTACATTAATTTCCCTTTCCTTTGGCAGCAACAGCAACAGCTACTAATACACAAAATATAAATCACCCTCCTTCTGTCAGTATTATTTTTTTTTTCTAATGTGATTGTACTTAAAAACTTGAGCAGCTGTTAACCCGGCTTTTTACCTCATATTACTAAACAAAAGAAAGTCGTTAGCAAAAGTTTATAGTAGTTTCGCATCCATACAATCTATAGTCTTACTACTCCACTACGCTTGACTATATATGTAACTTCTGGTTATACTTCTGCTGTTACTGCTAACATTAATTTATAACACTTACACTACGACAGACGCTGTTTTGCGGAGATGTAGCAGGAGAAGAAGTAAGTAAGTAAAAGTTTTTGTTCATACGAGCATGTTGTATGTCGTATAGACCCAGGTGTAATGCGTACATGACCCTCTGTACGTGTATCAAGTGGCAATTTCACTTTCTGCTTGCAACATTCAATACAGTAAACGACCATTGTCGTATGCCGTCATCATGTTATTCTATAGAAGAAGAAAAACGGAGCAACATTTTAAAGATGAACATAAAGTTTACCAGCCTGGAAAGTACTGCACTAAATAATTAAAGCAGGATATTTAAAAGACACTTTTTTGATATTAATGAAACCCAGAGTTTACTTCACAATGATGACTTAATCTTTAAATAAGCCAGCAACTTTTTACTTTATTTAAAAAACGATTTAATACCTTTAAATTTCTTTTCATTCAATAGCAAGAAAATTCGATTTAAACGTATGTCTGCACAAATTTCTCTCTGGCTTAAAAACTAAACAAAACTGTCGCGACATCATTTATTATCGTTTTCTTGTAAAATGATATTAACGACTTTCGTACACAATTGGTGTTAGAAAAGGTTTTTGGGTTCTTTCTAAACTTTTCAGTTTTATTTTAGCTGTCTTATTTAAGTAAGAAAAGTGGATAATACTTTAAATTAAAGTGCGATTTCAGTTTAAAATTTAAGACAATTTTATGGCACAAAGTTCACTACTTTTGCTGTATAACTATCGAAATAATTTTCGTAGCGTTAATTAAGATTGACATTTTCTGAATGGAAAGAATTTATTTTGTTTTTCAGAAACATGAGAGATGCAGCAGGCATTAAGCAAAAACTAAGAACAAATTTTTAAGATCTAATGTGATTTTTATTTAGAATTCTATTTAAATTTTTAGTGCAAAGTAATTGATATTAGGCTTAAGTTTGTTAGGACTTTGTTTAGAAAGAATTGATTATGAGATCACATTCTATTACACGTTAGTTAATTCCAATTTATGCAAGCAGTCTGATTAACGTTCACTTTTTTAAAGATTTTGTGTTTTTCATGCATTCCACTACCGTCTTACAGGTGCTGGTTGTAATGAAATTTAAATAAACAAATGCAAATCTTTTGATCAAAATGCGTAAGAGGATTATTATTATTACAAGCAATTTCCAAACACCATGACTCGTTGAATTTTTTGTGCAGTCTAGATCAGTGACGCGCAGTCCATACAACAGTTGTGGAAACTATCTCTCATATATTTTTAAAGAATACTTACTTAGCCAGCCTTCATTTCATATTTTCAAAAATAATAGAATGGTACAAATAGAAAGATAGTTTATGATTGCAAATGCTTTTTGCAATATGCAATGCCTAATATGTTAAAAAAGATTTAAAAATAAGAGGAAACAGGTTTTAAAAAAGCATTTTGATAAATTTCATTGCAATATAAATAAATTTAATACGAAAGAAAAAGAAAACCTTTTTGAAAAGAGTAAACAAATATTTTTACATACTGCTCTTCATTAATTTCTACTTCAAGCAACCAGCCTTTTAATTTAGTTTTTCTGTAATTTTTATGATAAGAAGCGATTCTTTTAGTTTGAAGGCTTAAAGTATTACCTAAGAAAACATAATGCGGCATCATATTTCAAAACCTTCGACTTTGTGTTTGCTGGGAAAACTCGATTTCTTCACTAATACTAATAAGCAACAACACAGTCACAGTTTTAATTGTGGGCATCAATGAATTATACCAACAACTTCAGAGTGAGAGAATATATATCTTCTCTTTAGTCATTAACACTCCTTCAAGATATTTTATTCTTCAATTAATTAGAGGCAGAGTCACAAACATAAAATTCTTCTAACTGAACCGGATGATTGATATCTGAAAGGGTGGACCCAGTGAACTTTGTCATGTTACATTCATTTCTTAAACTGACGCATCTACAACTAAAAAATTACTAAATTTCTTTAAATAGACGCAAACCTACCTATTGTAGAAAAAAACTGAGAAACCTTTAAACCTCTTACGTCTTTGTCTGCTTATTATTATTTTTTTTTATTTTAATTTAAAGTATATTACTATGCTATATTTTATTATAAGTACGCCACTTTTTATCAATCAATATCCTACTTTCATTAAATTGTAAACAAACTAGATTTTAAGAGAAATGCCACCCACACATTTTAGTCATTCATATCAGCTGAAATGCCAAATCCGATTTTTAAATAAACTCCCACTTCAGTTAAATCCACTTTTTTAACATTTTTATAAAGATTAATTTACCATTAATTTGCATATCCGATCGATGATGCTGATAATGACAAAAAAAAATAAACAACTGAAAACAAAATTGTTTTTGTAAACGGAAATATACGAAAACCAATCAACATGATAAATATTTTTCAAATGAACAAATATACAAAGAGCAACAACAAGAATACCATCAAGCAAAAGCTAAAAAATGTATGTAAATCCCCAAAGAAACAGATATGAAATGATGCACACAAACACATCCACACTTACACAAACATACCCTCTCTCATCAGCAACTGCAAAATAAATGAAAGCTGTTAAAAACGGAAATTATTTGAAAATCAAAAATGATGATTACATTACCTACAGCTAAAAATCCGTCATGACATCCCAAAAGACACTCACCCTTCGAGCATTTTTCTTCTTCTGTTTTATTTTTTGTAAACTTTGTTGTTTGTGTGCGTTGTTCTGTCATGAATTTTATCACAAATCAATGCTTCGAACTTAAGGCAAATACAAATTAATATTAAAAAGTGCTTTAAAATATAAAAAATAAAACGTTCCGGTAAGTAGCTCATTTAAATGAGCAACACGTACACCATATGTTTGGACCATTAAAGATAAGCAGTGGCAACAGTAACAGCAGTTACAAAACTTTTTGCTACATACTCGTATAATACAATAATCTCATGAATGGCAGACAATTTAGATTTTAAAATTCCATATTTTCCCGTATTGTCTAAAATATTTAAGAACATCACAATTTAAACAGGAAATATAAAGGATGCATATAACTACTAGTATTGTTATTATCATTTGCCATTTTATGGCTTAAGAGGAAATAATGTTAGCTTTCAAATCATCAATGATATCTCAATTAAATTTTATAAAGGCTGAGTTAAGGTGTTTTTCAATTATTCGTACATCCAAGGGGACTCACCTAGATAGCTTTCTCCATTCAAAATAGCATCATTTCGCATTCATTTTCCTCTGTGGACAGTCAAATCATCAAAAATCTATAGCGGTATTCAGTGTTTGATACGAATGGTCTTGCATTAATGCAAATGTAAAATACCGTAGCTTTTCTTTGCAATCCAACAACAAAATGTTAGAATTTGCATTTGCCACGTTATTGCAATTTAAGGGCATTTCACACTATAATACTTTGTATTAAGACTTGTCAAAAACTAATACGTGTGATACTGTGAAAGCAAAATTTTATTAAAATGTCAAATAATATGATAATAAATTTGACATACCATAAGACTTTGCCATTTTTACAAATTTTTTAAACGATAAGATTTATAATTTGATCAGGGTTGAATTTTCATAAAAGCAAATTCAACAGTCGATTGTTTCGCCGCCGATAGTGTGCCGTTTCTGATGGGCTTTTTTGTGTCATACACAGGCTTAAAATTTTAAAACTGCTCAGCCGCCGCTTATTTCATACTCATATTTTTTTATTTTACTTGAGATCTGATAGTGTGAAGACACAATGTAATGTAGAATGTAATCGCAACAAATCTCGTTAGATTTCTTTCACACAAAATTCAATGAAAATCTTAAGAGTTGTACGATAGTGTGAAAGGCCCTTTAGCAACTCTGAAAATGGTATAGCTTTTTTATGCACTGTGCATTGCGTTGTCATCACGCACTTTTAAAGCTGCCGTTTGTAAAAAAAATTTATTTATTTAAAAAAATTTCAAAGCAATGAAATAGACTACTGATGCAATAAAACAAACAAAAAGCGAAAAATCGAATAAAAAGTGGACCACAAATAAAATATCTTTAATTTTAAATTATTTGGAATACTGCACAGTGAATTTAAAAACATTTTATTTGTTTAATGGTGAACATGATCTAATAATAAAGTTCTGTTCAATAATCCAGCTGATTTTTTTATGGCGTTTTGTTTTTTGACGGTCGAAAATTGTGAAGCTATGATTGCTTTTGCAAGGTCAAAGTTTACTTTGGAAAGTCTTTTGTTTAATAATGATAAGGGAAAGAATAAAGGGGGTTAGTACACACTTTGCTGTATTCGCAAAGTTGTTTTCATCTTCGTTTGTCGTTTACACATACTTGTATTTGGTTGCATGTGGGTGTTTGGTTTGCATTTTCATCCAACAAACGAACACAAAATTTTTCAAAGTTAACTTTGCGTTTGTGAAGCGAAACAAAGTTTAAAAGAAAATTTAAAAGACTTCGTTAAAGTAAACTTTCCAATGTTGTTTAAAAATAACGCTCACTATCAATGACAAAATAATTGCACTTGCAAGGAATTGCAATGTAAAACGCACTAAACACTGAATACCGCTTATGTAAAAATTAAAAATGCATAAAATAAATTTTACAAAGATCTCATGTGAGATATATTCAAGTGTTAATCATGAGAAGGAGCATTGATGCTACGAAATCATTTTCTTATACATGTTGAAATTGTGTATCCTGTCAGCTACATTTAACCTTTTTTGCGTCTTTTAGCCTGGAAATTTACGGTTTAGTTTCGTGCCTTTTTTCCGCATATTTTTATTTTAAATTTAACTTCAAAAAAAAAAAATTTATTATCTGCTGAACCCCTAAAATCATTTTGAATTATATTAAAAAATTACTTTAATGTACATATTTAAATATCGTATACCGAACACAAAATTACATAGATTGAAGTTTAATGGCTAAAGCTTTAAAGTTATAACTAGACAAATGTTGAGTCAACAGTTGAATTTTTAGTGGAAGTGCGACAATTTGGGAATGTGCTGCAAGCAAATAGAATTAGTTAATCCAGTATTAAAATGATAGAATAATAGAATTTAAATGCTTAATTCTTTATTCTACGTTCGTTCGATACTCTTTAAAAAGGTTACAACGTTTCTGCCATAATTTCGCAACTGCCGATGATATATAAAATTATTAGACTCTCGTAATATATATGAAAATGATAATTCCGATTCTACTGGCGATGAGGAAATTCTGATACCTATTATATCTTAATAATAGATGTGCATAAAAGTATATAATATTTTTCATATACATATATACAGAGCCAGCTCGATTGCGCAACCTCCTATTGTTGCAATAGCCCGTTGAGCGCAGCAGATAATTTTTGAACATTAAAGCCTTTATAAAAGCAATTTTTTTAAAACACGATCCCGATAAGTGCAATATTTCTGTTTTATTCAATTTAGGTAATTTTCTCTCTGAATTTATGTATGTTTTAATAAGAACTTAAGGTTGTGTTGGTCATTTTTAATTGGTTGTAAGCAGTTTTTAAAAAAATCGACTGTTGCTTGAAAAAGCATGCTTGGTCAATAATTCCTTACTCCTCATAAGAAATGTGTTTTAAGCAAATAATATCACAAATTGGTTATGAAGTGACGGAGTGTCCCAGGCTATAATATCGATGTTTTAATGTACCGGCTATTAAAAGAAAATTATATTATATCCTTTGGACAGACCCTAGAGTGAGTAAAAACTGTGCAGAATAAGAACGGACGAAAATTTACATCAAAGGATAGATCTCCCTCCGGTCCAATGGATTATTGTATAAAATATTATGTGCAATATAATGAATTATTGTACTCCAAGAAAACAGGGAATCGATATTCTTCGATTTAGATTTTTGCGTACCCATCCGAGAGAAAACAAATATTTCACCTAACAGCCGTTCCCGGGAATGCAGACATAAAATCTCTTAAAGTTAATTTTTTTGCATATCCAGTTTTAACGCCAATTAAACAAAATTGTCAGACAAATCAAAAATGGCAAACGGACCATGTAAAATTCCGTATTGGTATCACACCTAATATAAGGAGTCGTTGAAGAGCATACAAATCCATTTCAAGTAATAATTATAATTTTTTATATGTTTTGCATGACAATGAGTAGCTTAAAAACAATTCGACCTATTAAAATAAAAACACTTAAAGCGGCGACTTAAGATATTTATTTTTTTAAATGGAAACAAAATTTAAATTCTAACTAGAAAACTCAAAATGCATTTCGGTCAGAATATGTAAAATATCTTTATATCTGTTATACATATAATATATTTATTTTTATAATCATTTAAAAAATGTATACATCTTTGTACGTTAACGATAATATTAGAACATAAAATAATAATATTTAAATGTGATCATTTACTTTTTTTTGTTTATTTATATATATATATATATATATATATATATATATATATATTAATCCCTTTTCTCTCCAATTCTTTTCATTGCAATAGTAAAAAAAAGATTATTTAAATGTTGTGAACATAATATTTACATGGAAAATAATGATTTTCAGCATGCCGTTGCAACCATATGTCTCTTAGCAATTTTTCATATTATCCAAACATGAAAACATGAAGTAGATATACGTGAGTATAAATTTATCTACAAAGTTCACCTCTAGAAATTTACATACAATAAAAACATTTACCATTATTCATTTTCATTCGTTCATACATTCACTTGTGTATTTCTTCCTTATTATAATCGATTGTTTTCATTCAAGGTAAACTGTCTATACTCTATTAAGGATAATGACAGCAGACTTTGTTGTGCTGAAATTTTAGTTGTTTTTCGGTTACATATAAAATCCTTAACGATTTGTTTCTCACACAAATATATAAATTTGTGTATGATTGTATATTCTGTAAAATCAAATAAGGATTTTCAGTGCCTTTACCATGTTGTCACTACATTGATAGAGGTAGTAAAGTTGCTTCTGTCATTTTGGAGCATGACGATGAAATCGAACGAGAATCTCTTCCCATATTGTATTGCTATTACATATTTTGTGTTGTAGTGTTTCAATGGTTGTTTCGGCGTCATCATCATCATACTCATCGGCTCCTTCTCTACCAACACTGTTGTCGATTGTGCTATAGATTTTTCATTTCATGAATGGCAACATGGCTGAGGAGGACAAGCTCTTTGTTTTTATTGTTGCGAAATGGTTTATAATGCAGCTATAAATCTTAACTTGTTGGATTTCGTAAAGACATTTAGAGCAAAAGTTCGTTAGTATTGTTTGAATTTCAGATGAAATTGTCATTAGATAATAAATTGCCAAGATATTCAAAACAATTGTGAGGGATTACGAATGTGAACAGATAGATAGTATACTATACAATAAATGCGGCTTGTTTTGTCTGCTTTACATTAATAATAGGGGAGGAAAGTTTTAGTGATCCCTTGGATATAGTTAAGAAAAAAGAACGTGGTCGTGAATAATTGTTTAAAAAAAATATGCAAATACAAAAACATTTTAAGGCCAAGTGAAAATTTGAGATTGAAAAAAAATACTTGTTCTTAAGATATTTTACATATTTTTTTGCTGAGTAAGTGTATTAATAAACTATATCGACTAGCTTATTCCATTGACTACATGATTAAACTCGAACACACACAAATCTCCTGATATTTAAAATTCTCTAAATCAGAAAAGTTAAAGTCACATGATTTTCAAAAATTAATAACAGCATTCGAGTATCAAATAACATATAGTATTATAAATATCAAGTACGCAAAAACAACGAAAAACCAGCAATTAGTCGCATTTTACTTTTTAAATCATGTGATTTTAATTTTTTTAATTTACAGAACAGACTTTATTAATTTTGAAGTACAAACACAAACCGCGAAGCCATTTCGGCTTGTCTGCAGAAACACCCAGTCTAGGGTCTAGGTAGGAATCGAACCTCCGACCCCCAGACTAATAGCTACTTACTAGTCTATGAAGCTCCCATTCGATCTCCTCAAAAGTCAAATTCTAGGGTCTCAAGGCATTTCATATATAAGGCACACTCTTGTATACACATATACTTTGTCCGGTCTGAAGTCATGTATTAA
Source organism: Gymnocheta viridis (assembly GCA_956483585.1). NCBI lineage: Eukaryota > Metazoa > Arthropoda > Insecta > Diptera > Tachinidae > Gymnocheta > Gymnocheta viridis. Next base: position 7,911,819 of record OY101440.1, read on the forward strand.
AATCTGCATTTTGATTATGTTACTTGGTAACTATTTGAAGCAATTTTCGAAGTAGCCAGTACCATCAGATATTTGCAACTCCCTTACAGATGTACTGTCAAATAGAAAAAGTACCCAAAATTGGTCTTAAATTCTTTAATGCAAGTACATACATACAAAAGTATATCGAAAATTTAAATAAATTACCACATTTCTTAGAAGAACTAGAGATATTATATTAAACCTGCATTAAAACAAATGAACAGTTTAAGCAAAATCAAAGTTATCACCAGAACTAAATACCATATTTGTTAAGAGGTTAGAAACAGCAAAATGGGGAACTAGCTGTGCCGCTCCTCAATAATTAATTTTAATATGTTTTTCACAAAACAATCAATATTTTACTGAATATTCAAAATATGAATTTTTGGGAAAAGTGCCATTATAAATTTAATAAACTAAATTTTAGCAATTCGCTGAAAAATCATTAACAAAAAAGTTATTTTGTTCGACTTTTGCCGTATCAAAATTTACCGCGTTAAAAAATTTTAATGAGATACCATCATTTCTACATCAATAAAAGCAACAGGCATTTAATTTTTATATTTCTCTCCAATTCTCATTTCAAACACGCACCAATCAAAATGTTGCAATATTTTTATTTATTTTTTTCTTTTTTTTCTTTGTCACAGCAGAAAGCATGGCACTTTGTTCATCATTTCGTTCGAACTGCTATCAAAAGTCCATATAAAAAAATGCATGCAAAATAAATGCAAAATAATTCTGCTGAAATTGGACGCTGTTCGTTTTATGAAAACGCACGAAACGTTTCCGGCAGCATTTTTTTCCAACTACCAAACTATTTCTGGCATACTTATTTTCCAACTGGGAAATAATAAGTGCGTTCGAGTACCCAAATGTTTTCAAAAATTTTTACTGAACTTAACAGGATTTTACTAAATTGCGTTCGGTTACCCAAAATACAGTAAATGAGACCACAAATTGAGAACGTAAAGTGACAGTTTATAGCTGAGAATTCAGAAATTTTCGCTAGTAAAATTTTGTAAGAAAAAAATTTGATTCAAAACAAATAAAAGTAAGAAAACAAAATGTATACAATTTGTGAAAAAAAATATTTAAAAAAATAGAATAATTTAAAAAAAAATAGTTAAAAATAAAAAGTGAATAATTATTTTTAAACTATTCGTTCGTTTAACATGTGTACGAGTATTTGCCTTTTAAAGGAAATTAAATGTTGTAGAAACCATTTAGAGCCATTTTCTTTGTGTTATTTTAATTCTTTGGAGTTGTGAAAATGCTAAGGAGATGGTTACTTAGTACTGCACTTGTTTTTAACACAGGGGTAACACGATCAAGTTTTGTCTATCAAGTTTCAATGCACTCACACTTATCACTAATACGCTCATACTTTTAGAACTTGATACGAATTTGCTTTTGAAATTCTCTTTCCATCGAATGTTTCAATTTACTGTCAAGACAACATTTTTTGGTTAGTTTTTTTCAAATATTCTGCCGCAATTTAAATAAAATATAATTAATAATGTTTAAAAATAAAAGCAATTAGTGTAATGATGTGTTGCGATAAAACTACATAAAATTTGTATGCAGATTTTTTTTGTTATAAAAATATATGGGAATAAGTTATCACTACTTTGATTTGGAATTGTAAATTCATGTAAAACCCATTTGTAATCTTAAAACTAAAGATGCAAATTTTTTTTATCACAATTGGCCAACACTAAAAAGAAAACTGAAGGAAGAATCTTCTGCCGATATTACACCAGCTTATTTTCAAGGAAGTATTGAATCATCTACGAAGGATTATTTATTTTTTTTGAGAAATTGATGAACAAACTGAGAGTTAGAATTGGTAAAATTTTATGTTGAACAAAAATGAGATATTTTAAAAGTACCAAAAGCATTTTCTATGCAAACAAGAGCTGCCATTATATTGATTGGATATTTTCAAGACAAACCGTGTCATTTTAAATTCTTAAAACTTCTGAAACCCCTCTACACCTTACAAAATATCTTACAGCTTAAAACAAACATTTGGCAAAGAAACTGTAATATTTGCCACAAAAGAAGACCTTTCATGTTTCCATAATTGTGAAGCTGCACCTAAAGGGTCTGATGGTTATGAAGCATTTCGAGATATGCAAGACTGCTTTACACAATATTCTACAGTTTATAATAAATCAGGTGGCAGTGACGACGACGACGATGATGATGGTGGTATAGATATTGCTGCCCGAAGTGAAGAAATTAAGAAGGACGAAAAGATTGCATTGGAATCCAGCACAGCGAAGACTGTTGATAAATTATATGTAATATTATTTGTATTCCTGTTGAAAATAGAGTCGAAATATTAAAAATAAGTTGACTAAAAGAATGTTCTTAAATATGTAAGTATGTATGTATGTGTGTATCTCCAAATCATACAATGTATTTTATAATAAAAACCAAGGTAAAAAGTGCGATTAGATTTGATATTGTTTCAATCTTACTATTTTTTTACATTTTTCCGTTCGCGAACTTTTTTGGACCACAGCTTTTTTTGAGAGTAAATTTTTCAATTTACTCTTTAATTACTCATTTACTGCATTTAACTGTAAAAGTACTCGAACGCGCCTATAATAAGCATCACTTATTTCGTACGGAATTGTAAACAACAGCTGATCAGGTATTACTTGGCATTGTGGTTTTAGATTTAATTAAAATTTAACTTTAGAGTTAATATTGATAGTGTAGCACAGAATTATATGCATTTAATATACAAAGCTGAAGCAGTAAATATATAGTCAAGGCAGATCCACATCATGTATTCTCATCTGAAATCACCTTGAAAATTCGAACAGATGTGTCAAAAATTGTTGACAAATTAATGAGGAAATAAAAAAAATTATTTACGAGTAAAATAAAAATATGTAGTATGTATGTATGTCTTGGGAAAATGTGGATATAAAAATGATTAAGGAAAACTAGACGTAGAAAGTATTTCGGATGCGACATCACCAATCGTATCTGCAAGCACAAATAGTGCGAAATGTGCTACTAATAAATCACGTCAGTTTATTGGACATACAGGTGGCATAAGCATCAGTGGCAGCTGCTACAGTTCTAGTCATATCAGTTTCAAATATGTACTTCTATTAACGTTACTTATCCAGTAACACCAGCCAATTAACTACCCCATGTTAATGTTACCTGCAAAACAGGGTCACGCTTTGTGCGTGTAAGTCAATGTTTAGTTACACTCATTAGCACTACACCATCGTCGGTTATAGAAAATTAAAAATTGCTTATGTACCATATTCTTTCAATACTATTAATTTGAATAGAATAACAAGGATCCAAAACAATTAATCTGTACTCAAGAATTACTCGAACAAGCGAAGTATATAAAATTTTTGTAATATAAGGATCTAGAAATTCTTTTGACCAGCGCTTCATGAATCCAAGTGTCCCATAGGCTTATGTTGGAAATAAAAAAAAATTAAAGAAGATTTCTTGCTAAACCGTTTTAAATAATAGGTTTATTAACTGAAAAGTACAATTTTAAATTAAAAAATATAATGAAAGTTATGAATAAATATCTTACATTTGTTTTTCTTCTTTTTTTTAATTTATTAATCGAGATTGCCTCGATATCTTCTTTCAAAGATTTTCAAAGAAAATAATAATTTTTGTAAATAAATAAAAGAGATTCATATCGAATAGCATAATTTGTTTGTTGGGATTTTTTGAATAACTATCAAAGCATACAATTAAACTGATAAAATTTTTCTAAATCGTGGTATTTTCACTAGCTAATTGTCAAAATTTTCCAACTAAATAATCAATGCTGCTCAACATTTTTCGCAATTTTGAAGTACTAGGCTTAAAGGTCACGTGACTTATTCTCTGACTAGAGTATCTCAGCTCAAATTTGAAATAAATTAATTAATTAAAGCATTGAACATATAATACCATCAAGCAGATAAAAAAACTTGCAACCATCTACCAGATTTGGTCATTAATTCATTTGAATATATTTATTTTCCAACATATAAATCTTACATTGATGGAAGGAAGGGCTTTTATATTTTAATACCATTGTCTACCTTTAGGACCTAACTAAAAAAGCTTTTCCACTCACAATGTTTTATTTAATCCTTTTTATCACAATATAAATTATTGAATAATTTACATTTACAGTTATTTTAGCTTTAAAATACCCCAAAATCTGAAAAACTTTTATGCCCAACAGGAGAGCAACAAAATTTTATCATATAGAATCGTGTAAAGCATATGTTTATTTCCTTTTTTCCCCCTTTTCCTTTTCAATTTAACAAAAGGGGCCAATAAATTGTATTGAAAAAATAATGTAACAACAGCAACAATAGTAAAAAAAAATCAAATTGAAATCATGCTCGATGTAATGGTGCTTAAATGTTAAAAATCTCCTTTTTCATGAGCACACGGAAGCAAGCAGAACAAGTTGTAGTAAAGTAAATGAATGGTGTTTGTGTCTAACTATCACGTGCGTTCAATAAATTCGCATACGGTCATTTGGGCACAGGATTAAAGGTCTCGATGGATTTTAGGCGATTTACTTAGTACTTGAATGTTCGTTATAAAAAATAAATAAAATAAAAAAATACAGCAAAATACTTTTAGCATTTGCTAAAGTTGATTTTGCTCATAAAACACTTACTCTTTACTTTTTTTAGTAAATTTTATATGAACCAATGCATATAGTCAAGCAGAAAAGTGATTAATTCAAAAAGCCGGAATGAAAACAAAAAATAAATAATAAAAATATATGAAGTGACCGTATAAGCCAACACCTAGAAAAATAAAACAGTAAAAGTTTTATTGAATTGCAATAGATTAGAGATATATTGGAGTTCATATGGTGTTTAACGTTTTTTTACATTTTACAACACAGGAGCTCGAGATTTTTTTAGACAACTTTTAACGTATGCTCTGTCGCAGTAAGTAACATAAGTAAAGGTACAGAGAAACGTCTTAAGTGCTAATGACCAACACAAACTGAAAATGGCAAAACAATTTTTTAAATTTTTTTAAAATATATTGAAATGAGATTTTTTATGGCTTGAGTTCAAATCTGAATTTACCCATATCTTCTTAATTTAAGAAATTATTGTTGGATAAATTCATTATTTTATTAAGAGAGTACTTTTTATTTGAAACAATTTATTCATCAATTCATCAGACTAGCAGAACGGATCAGTACTGATTTCGAGGTCGCTACACCATCTCATCAGCGTTCTTTGTTCGATTTTATCACAAAGCGCTGGATTTTCGTCGTGCAATTGGAAAATTTCGATGTCGTTTTTATATTTTTTATTTCAAATTCAATGAAATTAAAGACAATTTTAAAAATACTTAACAAAAGAAACTACAAACATAAATTTTGACAGTTGATAAAGAGACTCGAACACACATCACAATCGAATTAAAAGACTTAATAGCCAACTTGAAAAAATCAAAATCTTTTGATTTTTCTTCAACAAACTCGACAACTGCTAAACTAATCATTTGCCAGAGCCATACACGCCTTGATTTGGACAACATTAACATTTTTCCAGAGAAGGAAAAGTAAGTCCATATCACACTCTGTTTTTACTACATGTGAGACTGCTTATGTGCTCGAGAGTATAAAATATCGAGCATACACACGTCATTAAAATTATAGTGCAAACTTTAAACAAACCAATTCATTGTATTTTTATTTATCTTTCCTTAATCTCGGACAAAAAAAACGTAAACACATTGTACTTCCAAATGTAAACTTTATCACTTCACAAAACCTAAATAAGCTCACTTATCCCAAAGTTTTGCATCAACACTATTCTGGTAGTTTATTGCATGAAGTCATAAAATTACTAACAAAAAAATTAAATTTTTTAGAACAAAAACTATACAAAGAAATATTTTAGTAATACATGCACACCATTTACCTGCACAACTGAGTGATTTCTAATCCTTTGACTCGACAAAAGGTTTACCAGCTCATACACACACACACGCGAACATACATACATTCAAATATTTGCAGCCATTAAAACAATTTTAAAGTACGCTTCAATGTGACTTTGAAAAATAATGTTAATGGAGTGTCTGGAGACCTGATAAGACCTTTAGTTTTTATTTGTTTTTCTTATAACTTCCTGCGCTGCTATTCAGAATTGTTTGTTCTTAAAAGATGACCGTAACATCTGATTTAACGAGAAAGCTTTAATTTATTTTCTTTTCAATTCTCCCCTTGAAGGGAAATGCAATAAAAAAAATCAAACACAACTCCATTTAAGTACATTCAAAAATATTGACTTTTAGTCTACTGCTTTCCTTTTTTTAGAAACTGACGCAGAAAACCAGTTTGTTTTTAATTCTATTTTTTATTTTCAACATTTTTTTCGCAAACAGCTTTCTCCTTGATTTTTGTGTATGCGTTACCTTTTTTTCCTTTTATTAAATTTTTGTTGCTAAAGACCGAATGTAAAGTCTGCACAGGTTGTCTAGTAGAGCAACGAAGGGTTTGACCATTAATAAAATTAAAAACACTTGTCAATGCATGCTTTAATGCCTGATAATATTGGTTTACAATCTACAAAGCAAAACAATTTATGTAATGGTTTCTCTTATTTCAACTATAAATACTTTGTCCGCTTAATTATACACATGTGCATGTATGTATATTTATACATATTTTAGGTATGTTTGATTTTTTCTCATGAATGGCTGCTTAAGAGGTCCTTATTACTTAAGCAAATAACCCTTAAATGTAGCTGTCCTAACATATGCTAAATATTTGTTTGATGAAGGTTTATGGCTTTGATATTAAATTCTATGTATAGAAAATGGAAATTTTAAAGGGAAATAATATATAAGAAGAAAAATATAAGAAGAAAAATGTATGCGCTTTTAATTTAGTTCTTTTAATTTATTTCCAAAAAACCTTGCATTCATTCAACATTAACTTAAATCACAAAAGATTTCTTTTTAAACTCTCAAAATATTTCAAAAAACGAAAAGACTCAACCAATATCATGAACTTAAAAAAAATTTATGTATCACTTTATCCATAATATTTTAAGCCCACTATTAAGTTTTAGTACTCCTGTTTTGTAAAGCAGTACAATATAACTAAGTTGCTCAATAACTATACCCAAATATCAAACGAACTTAATTGAGTTTCAACATTGAGTGAAGTAATATTTATAAATTTCTCAAAGTAGCTGCCAGTCCACACATCCTTGCAACATAAACTAAACCAAACAAAACAAGTTTTCTAAAATAAAAAAAATATGTTAGAAAATCTAATACAAGGTGCTCCACTAAGACGTTTATTTTCAATATCACGCCATTTTAACATTTGTCATAATTCATATTGTAATTACTTGACAGATTTATGATGAAACAGAACAAAGTCTACAACATCAGAAACAATCGCTGATGGCTCATAATAAAATCGACGGCAGTAACTTCTTAAGAGATTTCTTAAAACACGGTAATATTGTTGAGAGAATGATTGTCTTAAATTGCGAGCATAAGAAATAAAGCTGTAAAAATAAAATTCTATTTCACGACCACGTTCTCTGGCAAAATTGTATGTCAAACTGTATGAAAAAAACATCGTTCAACCCCAGTTCTGTTTTATCATTGACAAGTAAAAACTACACCATTAACAAAAATGGAACGATATAAACTTCAACAACGCATTTTAAATTATTAAAATTTAACACAAATATTTTGAAATTACCACGGTCACAGTTCGCAAAATTAACGCATTTTTGAGTCGCCGTAAGGCACCTTCTCGGAAAACAATTGTGAAACTGGTGGACAAATCTGAGCTTCTATTGCTGTTCCAGCCCATAGTGTTTAGAAAAATACAGGTTTTTCCACTTCTCATCGATCTTTGAAATCGGACATTCCACAAACAATATTACAATGTATTTTGAAAGATATTAATATGTGCGATGTTAATTTTTAACAAGACTGTAACATCGCTCTTTTGCATGAAAAGTTTCCTGGCCGAGTGATTTCTCGAATACGCGTTCGCAATTGGCCATCGAGATCTTGAGTTTTAACATTTTTACCCTTCTTTCTTTGGGGCTAAGATTCAAGACTTCAAAAAATGGAACTCGTGACGTTACCTAGGATATAGAGTCGCAAATGTGCTCATGGTGATGGATAAGTCCATTAAAATAATATGGACCTGCAAACATAGCCGATTAGCTGATATTAGTTTCCATTATTAATGGTATACGCTCCTCTTTACAATACTATAAACATCCAATGATTTCGCTTAAAAATTCTCGTTTTTTTGCATATCAAAGTAAATCCTCATATGGAAAGACCCTGTATGATTCGTCTAGGTAACAGCTCACAGGAAAAACAAGCATTCTAAAATGCTCCCTAAATACACAGAAAAATATGAAAACTTTTTTCTTTCTAACAACCGCAACTATAATAGTATTCGATATGACGACAACCGCTATCCTCAGAAAAAGAGCGAAAAAATCACTTTAATTAGTAACAACAACAGCAGTAACAACAATAGAAGTAGCAACAACAGAAAAGAACAAACTAACAACACAGTAACAAAAAGCATCATTCATGTTACAAAAAATGAAAACAACCGCGAAAAAATCCACATGGATACAAACACATACCTTGATACAAACAAAACTGCAAACCACCCACAATTTCAATTTATTATTTTCCATTTTATACCCGTCACCAAAAAATTTGGAAAAAGGATATATAGGTTTCTCATTCCATATGTAATTTCTTCATTATTTATTTAAGACCCCATAAAGTGTATATATTCTGGATCCTTATAGATAGAGAAGTCGAATAAGCGATGTCCGTCTGTCTGTCTGCTAATGTAGAATATCGAGAACTAAGGCCTCACACAACATAGGGACCTAAATTTTGAATCATTCTATTAGAATTTGTCTCAGAATTTTTAAGTATAAAAATTAGAAAATTCGGTCAAATAATTAGCAAAATATAGCTGAAAGACTTTTTTTGTTATGTGTCCTATTCTGTTGTGTTTTTGTGGCCCCAACTGTCCTACGGTCAATTTTATGAAGCAGATCTCTTGTATGGAATTCTACGAAAGTTTATATCGAAAATAATTGAAGTCGGTCCATTAACGACTAAAATATGAGCAAAAAAATGGCATTCGAAATAATTTTACTTTAGAGATTTTAAAAATTTTTTGAAAAAGTTGTGTTGTTCATACCAACAACCTACTGGTTGGTAGTCACAAGCACTTCCCATACACCACAGTGCAGTTGTATATTTTAAGTACATAATATATCTTATATATTATAAAATACTAAAACTTCAAATTCTTGATGGAAATTGGTGTGCCAACGGGTAGGTTACGGTTTCATATCCTGAACTACAATATGCTGCTTTTTTTAAAGAATTTTTGATACATTTTATTTATTTTTATTACTTTTGCTTTTTATTTGAAAAATTTTGTTCTTTTTTTAAGAATTTTTGATAGCTTTAAATTATTCTCAATATGAAGATAATATTCGAACATATTAATCATTAGACTTTTTTTTTTTTTTTTTTTTTTTTTAGAAAAGAGAAGTAACACTCAGGCAATTAGTATGCCTACCAACCCGTAGGTGTGTTACCTTCTTTGGGAAAGGGATAGTGAGAGAGGACAGATGGTGAAAGAGAGAGAAAGCTTAATTTTTGCAACTCTGATATTGCGCGCTGTGTTAGTTTTTAGATCAGTGTTGCAGCGCCTTTGATGTCAAGTAGGCGCATTAAATGTGTTTTTAAGCTTTTGTAGCCATTTTATTCATTATTTTACTTCGCCGGCGATTTTGCTACAATACCGACGAAGGAGGGCGCTGTGATGTCCGCTAGCATACACCAGTATCAATTGCTGCCAGAAATGTTCAGTGACCAGTGTGCTATGCCTAGCAGATTTATGTAATAGTTGGCGATATTCTTATCAATTTTGGGAGAACTTCTTCATTATTAAACCTTTTTTTACGTTTCAAATCATTTCTTCGTTTAGTCGAAGAACATTGGCTTTTTGGTAAAGACGTTGAAATACTTCTTGGATGTGTGAAAAATGGTTTAAGTGCTAAAAAAGGGATGTTCATATTTTTATAATGCACTCTAGGCAAGAAAGGGTTACAAATTTGTTACGAAATTCATAATTTATGGCTGACTTCATAAACGCAGTTTGCAAAGCAACACTAGAATGCTTCCAGTTGCATGTTGCTTTGCAAGCTGTGTTTATGAAGTCAGCATATACGATGGGACAGAGATAAGAACCATCGTGATTGTGAATTTTCGTGATTGTGACTTCTTTCGTCACTCCATACTATGGGGAAGGGTATATAAGATTCGGCACAGCCGAATATATCACTCTTATTTGTTTTTTCTTTTTGTTAACATTGTTGTTAGTTGTTGTTGCTGTAACTTGTAGTTGTTACTCGTTTGGTTACTAAAACAACAAGAAAAATTATACAAAGCTTTACATACAAAAGCAAAAAATAACATGATGCTGCTGAAACTAGTTTCGTTACTCTTTCCTTCTGTGTTATTATTTTTTTTAATTGATGAAACCACGTTTTTTACAATATTTTGTTTCAAGTTATGGCTGTTGTTGTTGGTTTTTCGTGTTTCCCTTGTTTGGGGTTTTTTGCATAACAATACAAATATCGCCACAGTACTTAAAGTTTCTGTAAATATAATCAGTTCTTACAACACTAACATTGGCAGCTGTTGTTTTCTGCCATGTTTCGCTGATTTTATATTCGTACCAATCTCCAGACCAAGATTGGCCAAACAGAGTTGACGTTACAAAAGTATATTTCATTTAATACAAAATTCATTCAAACGAAAAAAATATAAATATATACACAGGAAGCTAGATATTTAAGGATAATGAGGCAAAAAGGAAATTTTAATTGAATTGAAATTAGAATGTATTAAAGCAAAAGAGAATTATCGTAATTAAAAATATTGCAATTATAAGACCCAGAGTAATAGAGAAAATTAGATTTTAAATGGACAGTTAGAGACAATGTTGAATAATAAAATTGAATTTGAAGGCACCGTTAACCAGAGATTAAAGTAATTTTTTTAAGAGAAATATCACTGAGGCGGTTAATACGACTACCAATCCGTAAATGTGTTTGTTACCTTCTTTACGAAAGGAATCGTGAAAGAGTGATAGATAGATGATGCAATTCGAAACTTAATTGTTTTACAACTCTGATATTGCGCGTTATGTTACTTTTTAGATCAGTATTGTAAGCTGTGCAGCCAATTTTTATTATTTTATTACGCCGCCGATTTTTGCTACAATATCGGTCAAGGAGGACGCCGTGTACCGTTCAGTGACTACTGATATGGCTTCGTCACTTAAACATTCCAACAACAAAAACAACATATGCAATGGCACACTAAACTACATTATTTGTGAATCTACGTCTTATGAACGCGACCATTATTATTATTATCACTGATCCCTAGTCTGATGAATAAATTGATCCAGTAATATTTTCTTAATAAAAATAATTTCAATTTATCAAAAAAAATTCTGAATTAAAAAAAATAGGTAAAGTCATATTTGAACTTAATATAAACCAACCAAAGTTCAACTAATTACGTAAACACGTTAATTACTAAAAACGATGGCACACGTCCATGTTTGCGGTTTCACAGTTGGTTGAATTACTAAGAAATTCAACTACAAGAGACAAAAAACAAGTAAATATACATAAATGGAAAACAGCTTGATCTCAGCATCCAATGGCGCTAGAAAAGTCGAGAGAGTAATAATATATGATACAATTAAACATCAGAGATGAGAATTTCGTACTAACCGAAGTTGATTTAAAGCAATTTTCGTTTATTTATTTTTTAAATAGTACTGCTAAGTAGTTGAATAGTCATTAGTATCCACCGGCCAAAGAGGAAAAATCGAACAAAAAGCGCTAATGAGCAGTGTTGCCAGAAGCTGCAGGAAAAAGGTTAAATCGGCTTTTTAAAAAGGGCAGCAAAAGCTAAACCGCCCAAAAATAAAAGCTAAAGAAAGGCTAAAAAATGTTTATTGTGAATTCAACGTTTTTTTATTATTAACACAAAAATGCATAAAACTTATCAAAATTTATTTTCAAAAATGCACTTCAAGTACATAAACGAAAAAAAAAAACGAATAAAAGTCTATATATATTTAAATTCATATAATTCAATATTTATATAATTCTGGCAGTCGTGATCGAAATAATATTCGAATAGAAATTAATTTCGATAGCGAAAAATTTTCTGATGATGTTAGCCGATACTAAACGCATCGATTTGCTTCTATAGTGTTGCACAAAAAGCAAATATAAAAACGTTTTACAACACTAAAAAATAAAAAATTGTGTTAAAAAATTTTATGTTAATAAAATAAAATGAATGCTGAATTCTTTTTTATTCGTCATCTTCCGATACTGACGAGAATGCAAATCTCACTCTTATTCGGTCCCTTTTGCTCTTTTGTTTGCCAACCGATTTTCTTCATTCTTTTACCAAATGGTAAACATTTTTGAGCTTTAGTGACCCGACTATATATTATTTAAATCAGTTCAGTATTAAAGGAATAAAAGGCACATAAAGCTGACACCACTACAAATGCTAAGTAAGTATTGGGTCAAGTAAAAACATAGCAAAACAATGAGAGTTGTTAAAAGTACATACATACATATATATGAGTAAAAAGATCTTTTTATAAATGTGCGTGTTTGTATACAATTTTATTTCGTTTATTGTTTCTCCTATGGGGAAGGGATAAATTAATTAGATTACTTTTCCCTTAAAATGAATGCCACTAAAATAAGTATACTTTACTTTTCGACCACTATGCGTACTCCAGTTTTTATAAATTTGTTCGCTTAAATTTTCTTTTAAATTATTCGTTGTAACAAAAACGTTAATTCGAATGCATTTGTGCTTACGAATGAAAACTCGCAAGGTTGCATTTGAATGATCACTCGATATCGAATGTCATCATTAGAAATACCGATACATTTTACTCGATAACAAAAGAGAGAATCCCAAAACTAAAAAAATCGCACGTTCGCGTATGAACTCGTTCGTATACGACTGCCAGAATTACCCCCCATGTACTTCTTCTGACTTCAATTTAGTACTGGATCAAAAATATAACAGTATATTTGTATTTAGGCATGTGGTCCAATAAGAGGTTCCATTTTCAATAGCCTGTAACTACATTGAAATTATTAAATTTCACTAAAATAAATTTGGTAAAAATTTCGCGGTTAGAGTTTGCGAAACTACAGCATTTTTGCGTCGTTGTGTAAAAATTGAGCAGTTGGGACAAGTCAGTTATGTGAAAAATTAAACTCATGCATGTGGATTTTCCCATGGCCTTGGGAAAATCCCAGGATTCCCCACTTTTCGCAGGTCTTTGTAATTGGGTATTCCACAACCGACACGTGAAAAGTTTCTGGACTGTGAGATTTCTCAAAGAGGCGATCAGAATTTTCCACTCAGATCTTTTGATTTAAACCTTTAGACTTGTTTTATGTGGGGCTACGGACAATATATGACTACGCTAATGGTCCACAATCGATTCAAGACCTCGAAGATGAATTTCTAAAGATTTCCAGGACATTCAACTGCAAATGTGGAAATTGGTGATGGAAAATTGATTTCAATCAATGTAATTTTGTCTCCAATGTACTTTCGTTTGTGCTTTAGATTAATTTTTAGGTTTCGAGATGATTTTACCGGTTCAGTAGAAAATAAAAATTTGGCCTTTTTGAAGCTAAAATTAAAATAAAAAAAGCTAAAAAAGTCACGAAGCTAAAACGTAAATTTCGAGGCTAAAAGTCAAGAAAGAAGGCTATATCTAGCCTCGAAAAGGCTAAGCTGACAGCACTGCTGGTGAGATCGTCTAGCGACTTCGTACTGATACGTACTTCTAGTCTGATGGATAAATTATTTCAATATTACTTTCTTAATAAAAATTAATTTTAATACTTATACGCAATTGTTGAACTGTTTAAGGTTTATATGGAAATGAAAATTTTTGGCTTGAGTTCAAATCTTAGTTTACCCATTTCTTCTTAATTTTTAAGAAATTGTTTTTAGATAAATTCGTTCTGCTGGTCTGATGAACCAATTGTTTGAAATAAAAAGTCCTCTCTTAATAAAATAATGAATTCATACAAAAAAAAATTGCCTAAAGATTAAAAAGAAATGGGTAAACTCAAATTCAAACTCAAGCCAAAAATGTTCATGTCAATATAAAAATAATTTTATAAATTTATTAATCAAGATTGACTCCATATCTTTTTGCTCGATTAATACATTTAAAAAATACTTAATTAAAATTTTATTTTCCGTTTCGCATTGTAAAATATTTTTATGTCAGCCATAATTTTATAAAGGTTGTAAAGAAGATAAAATAAATTCATATCGAATGTAATTTGTTTGTTGGGTTGTTTAAATTAATTTCAAAGCCCAATATGTTTATACTTTTGTAATTTTTGATATTCTGATTGAGGAGTTTTTAAAAGTTTTTGTATAAAATTTTTGTTATTTATGATTTTTGTTAACTATTAATTTTTTATTGTTATAAACTTTGTAATTTTCTGTTGCTATTCATTTTGCTCTAGTCAATAGCACTCTCATTTATAAGATTATTATCTTGTTGTGCTATATTGCAATTAAATAAATAAATAAATAAATAAATAAATAAATAAATAAAAAAATAAATAAGAGGTTTGAAACTTTTAAAAAATATGGTTTAAGGTGTACTGATGATATGTCATGGAGCACTAACGAAATGCATTTATATAGACTTGCTAAAAAACCTCAATAAACAAAATTTTTTGAAAATCTCGAAAAAATAATTTTAATTTATCAAAAATATTTCTAAAATTAATAAAGAAATAGGTAGTCATATTTGAATTTTAATCTACAAATTCTTTTTAACATAAACATAAAACTATTAAAAAATTATATGAAAAAAATTCAATAAAGGAAAAAAAATCACGTAACAGTAACGCCAAATATCTACTCATCACGCTAAATTTTCTTGTACTAACGCGCACGTGATTGAAAAAATAACTAATTATGATAAGCATGGTTGATGTTAATCACGTGAGCGGTGCCCATCTCTTGCATAAAGTAACCTAATATATTCATATATTAAATTAAAAGTTTATTCGCAAAAATTTCGCTAACAAAATCGGTTGTTATGTATGAAATCGCTACTGTTTTAATTTCAAAAAACTATAGAAGGTGGTATTTTGTTTTATATAAATTAACTTTAAGCTGATATCCGTCCATGTAAAATACACCAGTATTCGTACTATTGCGGCTGTAATATATTTAAATTTGTAACTAGTCCTTGTACATTCATTTACAACAATTTATAATGTTTCTACATTTTATTCTTTGGTTTTTTATTGTATACATTCGTTACTTTTATTGCATTAAGAATGTTTCACTTGGTCGGATTGTATGATTGTAATTTTCTAGTGGTTTTAGTCAGTTTTATTTATTTTTTTAAATTGTTTTTTGTACATTAGTAAAATGCAGGACTTGTATGGCTGGCTTACTCCTTGTATATTTGCTGAGTTATCACAACAGCGGGTGGTAGATTTTTAGTGCAATATGCATTACGTACATTAAACATGCTAAACTTTGGCAGTAATTTAAACAGCAACCTGCTGTGCCAAGCGCTACAGGGTTTTCCTTTAGTTTTACAGTTTGTTGGAGAGGTAGAGTGCTGTAATAAAATTATTTTGGATAAAGGGTACGAGTAGTATTAAAGCTAAGTTACATTTCGGAATTATGTTACTTTTAAAGAGTTGCATAGTTAAACAAGCAAAGGGTTTTAAATATAGAAAAAATATATTGGACCCTGTTTTATATTTCATTGTAAATAGAAACAGTATTTATTCTTCAAACAATCTCGAAGGCCTGTGTTGCAATTAACACTTTTTATTTTTGTTTTAATTATTATTTTTTATAACGACGATACCATTCAAACTCAAATTATTTTTATATCTAATGAAACATGGAACCTTTACAAGGTTACTCTATTTATCACAAATAAGAGTAAATAAATAAAATTTTATGAATAATTGATTCCAATAATATGTTTCCTAAAAATGCAACTGCTTAAAAAATCATGAAATTAAAACTAAAATAATAAAAAAATTTATCAAATCGTTTTTAATTGAATCAGCATTTTACCAGAAATCGGGACACAAAAATTGTTATGACAGAAAATTTAGAGCCATATTTGCCTATAAAATACGTAACGAAACGGTCAAAATTTCATTTTTTTTTTCAGTAAATACAAAAATTTTTAATATTAGTTTTCGTTACAATATGTTTTAGGAATGCCAAACAGGGCAGTTTTTACAAATCCGATGATTCTGGATTTTAGAATTTCAAAACCCTGGAAAGCTCAGAAGTTTCAGTATCCCGATTTATTTTTCAATCACGTGAATCCAACTTTTTTTATGTAATTTGAAAATAATACGCCGCAAAGACAATTAAACTAAATTTTTCTTACCCTACAAAATGGAAATCTTGGAGTAGATAGCAATTAAAAATTAAGATAAGACTTATATATTCGTTAATATTGTAATATTATACCATTAATTTTTCTAAGAAAAATGCACAGAAACAAGCTTATGTACTGTCAATAATAAATTTTTATTTATAAAAAAATTTACTAAATACATAAATAAAATATTAGTTTAAGGATTCATGCATGTGTTTCGGACAAAACTTATGTCCTCACAATATTTTATTGACTGAAAGTTTTTTGCAGCACAATTCCGCTCATTTGAAAAAAAAATCCGGAATAACAAGGCTAAGTTATGAAATATATAAATAAAAAATAAAAATCTGTTACAAATTGGGTAGAAAAGTTATAAAAGGTAAGTACATCTGTTAATAGCTAATGAGCTAAATAAAACAAAAATATATCCAAGGCAATTTATAGAAAAAAACTTTAAAATAAAAAAATTCCTGTAAAACCGCTTTTGAAACACTAGATTGTGGCATCTCAGTTCAACTTTTGTCCGGACAAAAATTAAAATTAAACCAATTCAAGAAGAGAGACATAAAACTATATATGAAAAATATGTTTTCGGACAAACATTTTAAGGGTGGTGAATAATAACAATTTATTGCAATTAAAAAATTCTTATGTAATAAAATTTTCTTCAACAGAACTAACTTTTATATGTTTTTCCATGGTGTGCTACTTATGTGCGTAAAATTAAAAATGCTGCGACCATTTTTTTTGTTACCAAGTGTCAAATTTGTATGACCATGGGTGTATATTAGAGTGTCCCTTAGGTTTAAATATTGGAAATATTGCAACGCTTTTTTTTCTAATTCACTTGGATGTAACTCGTGTGTAATTTTACACCCCTATGACCACGCCTTCGTAACGCGACGGGGCTTTAAAGAGCGAAATATACGTATTATCCATTATTGTACTGTTTTTGGTCTTGAAAATATTTCCGCGCTATCATTATCAGCTTTTAGGCTAGCTACTTTTGATTTAGCTTCTGAAAAGGATGCACTGCCTTCCCAAGCTGATGGGGTCTTCGGTGAGAAAATCAATGTTTATTTTCTACCGAGAAAACATATTATTGCTTTTAATTGAAACAAAATCATTCGTTTTTTATCTTCACAAAATGGAGCAGGAAATAAAGATCATGACAAATACCCTAATAATTAGAAAACACTTACCAAATAATGAGCAACGCATTTGTTCTTCCGATGAAATATATCGCTTTGAATTTTCTTTTTTGTCTCAATATTAATCATATCATCAAAAAGGGATAAAATGACGACTTCTTCGGTTAAATAATTTAGATGCGGGCAAACTGTTTTTTAACGAGCTCCTGCAATTGAATGGTCAGCACAGGCCTTCGTAGGGAGACTTCACGGCAAAGTTACATTATATCCATGGTTTAGCATAAGTTGTTGCAATGAATAGAGAAATTTCTTGCATAACTTCGTTCTCTTTTCTAGTTAAATTTGCTTGATCGCGAAATAGGAAGATTGTTATCGTATAAAACGCTCTCGACATCCATCGTGCTTGATGCATAGCCCCAGGAAGCTTTATTTAAAATTTTTGTTATAAGTTCCGTTCACAAACAATATCAAAAGCTCGATCAATTTACGGTATTCACCTCCCACAATTGGTTTGTCGAGTTCTGAAAGACAAAAGCTAATGGAGTTGTCAATCTGCAAAGGTTGAAAATGCTGACTTGAAATGGAAGTACCATTTTGAAAATTGTTATGGTTCATACTGTTCCAGATGTTTTTAAATTTTTTAAAGAGCGGTACATCAGCGCTAAATGTCACTTGAGGGATTTTGGTTTCAAATACAGTTGTCAACACCAACTCGTATGCATGATCACTGCACCCAAATAAAAGTAGTGCTCTTTCTAGTGATCACTTCAGTAGCGCACATGCACCATTTAAGCGACCCGCGTTAGTGTGGTGTCACAGCACATCATTAAAACTGCTGCACCATGCTTTTTTCCGCTTGCATGATCAAATTAAATACTGCAATAAGTTTCACTTCAAAAGCAAAATTGGAAGTCATTCTTTTTTAACAATTTGTGCATTTATTGCAGGCATTAACTTCCCATCCCAATGAATAGTGACCATTTCAGGAATATTATTTTCAAAATCTGCTTAATTTTTTTTTACACGTTCTCTTCTCATCTGTGTTCTTATTCGTTGCATGAAAATTTATTTATTGTGTGTTCCCCTACATCATGCCCAAGTGATTCTAACGCTACTTCTAAAATGTACACGTCACGCATACTCAACTGGCATCTATCGAGACAATAAATAATAAAAGACAATAAATATTCTTCTTGTGCCTGTGGACTGTTATGCGAAGCTAGAATTTCGTGATATGGTTGTTGTTTTATTTTCCTTAAGCTGCCTGTTTGTTTCTTCCAATAACAGCGATTTTCTTCTCTTCGCCATAGATTGCAATCCACAAAGCGCCGGGTCTACCACCTGGTAGAAAATATTGTCTTAATGGATTTTTATTATTTCTTAAGCATCAGCATGAGCTACATCGAAGAGATTGCGGCTTTTTCCCTGAAAACCATGCACTCTTTAATAGATATGTCAGCACTTTATTTCTCTTGGCGAATATTATAAAATAAAACATTTTAACTTTAACAGTATTACTTTTATTACTGCTACGCAAATCTTGCGGCATTATTTATTTCTTTGAATACAAATAAGTAACGAAAGTATTATTATGTAGTTAATTGAAACTTCAATACTTAAAATACGAATTTATTGTTCGTTCTCTGGTATTTTGCCGCGCTGATCTTGAAGTACCGGTAATTTTAATTTTTAGCTTTCCGCTGTTTTAGGGAAAATCCCTATCTTTTTTTTTTTTTTTTGTTAATGTTCTGTTTGACTGTTTTAACCATTTGTTGTTACATGACAACCAAAGAAATATGCAAATCAATAATTTGTTGGATAGCTGTAGCCTTGGGGACATTCTTATCGTTTTAACTTATCGCATTAATAATTTAAGTTCTTATCAGATTGAAAAGAAGTTGGGTTCATTCCTTCTAATTCTCTTTTTTTAATATAAAAATAAACAAAACAACAATTTTCAAGTTGTGGTCTTAGGGTCGTAAAATTGCACATAAGTTATATAGAAAAAATAGTGGGTACAACTGAACATTTAGTAGAAAACCATATCACCTTTGTTGGTGGACGCTCTAATCTATATGGATAACAAATTATAAATATAAAAAAATTTTAATACTTGATTTTATTCTTCACACAAAATAGTTTAATATTAGAAAAATATCAATCATACGCCGCAGCAACTGCACTAAAAATATCAACAAAATCCTAACTCCCAAAAACCATTGCATACTTTTTGCTCAGTCCATACGTATACTTAATGCGTGTTCGATACTATAGAAACATTTTTTTTTAATAAATCTTTATTTATATTGTTTCTGAAAACGTAAAAAAATTATGTATCCGCTAAAAAAAATAATTCTAAAGCAACCCATAGACGTTGCGACCGTTGGTACAACTCGTTTGGTAATCAAGTTGTATACTTGTCGCACAAACGATACAATTAGCTGTGCGATCTCATGCATAACATCGTTGTCGTCCGCAAATAATAATAATATTCAATGTTTACTGCAAGGTGGCCACAACAATACTAAATACATATACTAAATGAAATGGTGTGCGACAGGTACACAAACGTTGCGACAGTGTTGTACAACTTGTCAAAAAATCAAAACTTTTTGATCTTTCGTGCAACCAAGACACAACTTAATACAACCAGCCCACAAACGTTACAATATCGTGCACAACCTCAAAATGTTGTACCAACGGTCGCAACGTCTATGAGTTGCTTAAGTCAAAAGGAAAAACTTCGATATTTCTTCAAGGCATTTGATTTTTCATATTACCGTTAGTAATATTTGAAGGAAAACTTTATTGTACGAGGGCTACTATTTATATTTCAGGAGTAGCAAATAATAATAAACATATTTCGCCATATTCCCCTTGATGTTCAATATACTTTTGACCATACAGTCTACCTTTGATATTCGGAAACAAGAAGAAGTCATTGGGTGCAAAGTCAGGACTGTACGAAGGATGAGTCAACAATTCGATTTTTTGACTGCTCAAAAATTCACTTGTTTGACTAGATGTGTGAGACGTCGCATTGTCATTATGAAAAATGATTCTTCTTCGAAGACTTCCGGCAAACAAATGGTCGTGTCAGAATTGACAGGTCCACGTTGCTCAAGCAGAACAGAGGCCACATGACCCAATCGGCAATAGAAATAGGCGAGAATTTGTTTCGCTGTGTTTCTTCCACTAACAACTTTTGTTGGATTTAGCTCGTCTTTTTTGTGTGATTGATAAACTATGGGATATTCAACGAGAACAATTTTTTTTACAACTAAGTGTTCATGCAAAATCGAATGTATTGAAGTGGAACTAATTCGCAAGGATGCCGTTATCTCACAATATGTCACATGACGATCTTGCATCATTAGTTCACGCACTGCATCGATGTTTTGTGGCACAACAACCGATTTCGGGCAGACCTTCACAAAATTCGTCAGCGACGGAACTACGACGACGAATGAATTCACTGTACCAGCGATATACTGTGGTTTTTGATGGTGCTTTATCACCATACAAAGAACTGAGTTCATCGACCAATTCTTGTTTAGATAATCCACGAAAAACACGTGTACATTAAAACGTTGTGATGTTATTATGTTGCCAGTAACCAAGATATAAATAATTCCCCTTGTAGATGCTTAACTGGATAATAATGTAAATCACACAACATGAGAAAAAACCTATAACTATGATATATAGAAAAAAATTGTAGCTCGATAACTTAAATTGTCAGAAAAAATAAAAGTTCAATAAAACGCTATGTATTTCCCATGCAAATATCATGGGCATATAAACAGTGTTTAATTGATGATATATTATATAATTGCCTTCAACAAATTTAAATTGTCCAAGCCATAATATTATTTCATTTATGTTCATCTAATTTTTCCTTTAACTATCGTCAAGAAAGTCATCTTCAGCATGAAGTATCCTAAACATATGTTTTTCTTTTCCTTGATTCTCACATAAATAAAATGCTTATACACTTTTAATTCCGTATATGCATTGGCAAATCATATGATTCTTTTTTTATGAAGTCAGTTTATTGTAGAGAATGTAATTTTGTTTTTATTAAAAAAAATTACTTTTATACTCTATAAAATTGCAAAATTCTCTTTCTTTAGTGTAAATTTATACACATATGCACATTTGTACGTGCGTGTATTTAAAGTATATTTACTATTCTGTTAACAGTTTTGTAGTGGTAATCACAAGTATATATTCGTTGCCAAAATTTTAAATATTCGAATAATTAAAATTTAAACTACTTTTGATTTTACTTTGATTTAAACGTTAAATAAAATTGACTAATAAAATATGTAGCGCTCAATTTACTCGATACTTTATAAGAACATATTTTCACTTATCATGAGCGTCTTTGACAATTTCCTTTACACTTATGAGAGTTGTTTTTTATCTTTCGTATGACCTTGATAGAATTTTTATTCTTATGAACAAGTAAATAAAGACAAATTAACGCAAAAGACTTGAATCAAAAATTTTCGTTTATATGCACACGATTTTTTATTACAAATTCAATACAGCAGTTCATACTTCAAATTTATTTATATATTTATGTATTAATTTCAAAGTAATAAGAAATATATTAAAATTTAAGACGTTACAGACGTTACGTTACATCCAAACGACTCGTACAAGAACACAAGTTGTTATATTTAAAACAGGAGAAGGAAAACAAGAAAACAAGTGATTAAGCGTTATTCCAACTAAGAAATTCACAAAGGTTTTGATTAAAAACCGCCAGAGATACACCAAAAGATTGTAAAGGTCTCGGCCAAGAATTCCAAGTCCTAGCAGCGCGTACAATAAATGAAAGCTCAAATACTTTGTTAAGTATGCGAGGAATACATATTTGCAGATTTCTGATTGACCTATTAAGCGCGATACCATCCGTGTAATATTACGTGGCCTATGCATGCAACTTAATAATATTAAAAATATATATTAACAGGCGAAACTTTCAATAATTTTCAAACAAAAGACTCAAAAAATTGTTCAGCTGGTTGGAGATATGCGCCCCCAATCTAATTCCATTAACAATTCTGACTACTCTATGAACAATATACTTTATTTTTCTTCTATCACTCATATTGCCATCCCGAATAAACTACAATACAATAATTTACTTGTGACATAAGTGAAGTGTGCAACCAACTTCATTGCATTCAGAGGCAAGAAAAGGCTCAGATGATAAAATACACGGAAAGTTTAACAGACTCTAGAACAAATTTTATAAATGTGAGTTTCAAAGGACAATTTATCAGCATTAATAACGCCAACCCACTTCAAGTCCATCTCAAAAAGATATGAACGATTCGATCTAAGACGAAGAGCTTTGGTTTTATCTGGGTTAACTTTGAGGTGATTTCTTAGCATCCGAATACTCAAGTTAGTTAAATTGTAATTGAAGGTGACTTGCAAAGAGTCAGTGAATGATATTCACCCGACCAAAGCAAATGTATGTTATCAGCATAAGCAAAAGGCAGATATTACACAAAGAGACAATAGATGGAAAAATGCTATGAGCATTGAAGTGAGCTACTGTAAAATTTTTGTAATCATTCGAAAAAGTTCGTCCAATAAGACCATCACTAATTTTTGAGCCTTAATTAAAATTAAAAACACAAAAGAACTTATAGATACTGCGTGTTGGAGTTGTAAAGATGCTTTAGTTTTTGTTATACAGAGAATGGATTTTATATTTATAAATGTTTTATTTAATGTCGGCAATTATGTATGGAATACAATATCAGATAAATGTCCACCTCTGTTAGCCTCATAAATGCGAGCCCTTTTGAGCACATTTTTCATTACATTCTCACATATTTCACGCGGTATTTCATTAATTTCATTATGAATATTTTGTTTGAGTTGCTCAAGCGTTTCTGGTTTGTTTGCATAAACCTTGCTTTTCAGATATCCCCACTAAAAGAAGTCCGGAGCAGTCAAATCTAGCAACCGTGCAGGCCAATCAACATCACCATTTCTTGAAATAACTTGTTGTGGAAAGAGGTCTCGCAGTAATTCCATTACAATCCTGGCTGTTTGCGATGTGGCACCGTCTTGTTGATACCAGATGTTAATCAAGCCCAAAGCATGTAGTTGTATCGTTAAAAAGTTTTCAATCATATCACGATATCGCTCCCCATTCACAGTTGCCATTACGCCGTTTTTTTCTAAAAAGTAAGGTCCAATGATTCCTCCTGACCAAATTTTACACCAGACTGTCACTTTTAATGGTTCCAAATGTGCATTCAAATAAAAATGTGCCTCGCCACCTCATTATGATTTTTTCATGAAATTTAGGGGTGTCATGGGCGAGCTGTGACATCCTATTGCCATATGTACGGCGGCGCAAATGGTCTTGTGGAAGGAGCTCTTGTGTCAACTGAATCTTAAATGGAAACAAATGCAAATCCTTGTGCAAAATTGTGGCCAAAGTTGTTCTTTGTGAACAGCAGTAATGTTTTCAGCCGATTTCACAGTACGTTGATGTCCTTGTTTGGACCCATCACTTACAGATCCTCTTTCTTTGAAATCATTCCCTACACGATAAATAGAGCGTTTTGTTGGCACGTTGTTTCTCCCAAAAATTTCACGTAACTTTATCATCATCATAGTAATCGATGATTGATTTTGATAAAATGTTTTAACGATTAAAACATGTTGGTTTATCTCATATTTTTCCATTATAAATTTGCCACGTGTCTACTTCACGACTACCAAATATGAACTATCAAGACTAATGTTTACCAGAATGGCGCAAAACAAAGTAGTATAACTTCATGGCAGACAACCTGTATTTAATCGTTGAATAAAACAATATAATACACCATAATGATAAAAATTATTATAATAATGATGCAAGTTCACACCTGCGGCAGAACATGAAATAATTTGTACACAAGCTAAGATAATATTGAAGATAATAAATTTAAGAAAAAAGAAATATTCAAGTATCAATTAAACAATAGACCTGGTAATTTGACTTTTTCTAAAGTCACGTTCCTCTTGATGATGGACCATGTAATTACTCTTACGTAGCAAGTGACATGTAAGTTGCAGTTGATTACCAGCTGAAGTAAGATTATCATTTAAATATATACTAGCAGTTACATCAGCATTAATAATATTGCATAACCGTAGCTTAGGATTTTTAAAGTACGTTTTCATAAGCTCATCTCTCAGGAAAACATTGTTAAATTTGACCAACATTAATTTACCCTGCTTTCAATATCTTTTATTTTCAAATGATTGTTCACAAGCTTTTTTCGGGATCAGGGCCATGCTCTAATGTCCTTGGTTGTTTGTCTTATAATACATGAGATCTGAGTATCCTAGTTACGTATCCTAATATCATTCTACACAACTCCTTCAGGTTGCAAAAGGGTTACAGTAAAACTAAAGGGATAGAGTTGGTGTCTTCTGAATGACAGCCTTAACAAACTAAACTAACCTGAGTGGCATCTGCAAATCAGACGCAGAAGCAAGGAAACAAAATAAAATTAAATTCGGTTTTAAATATTTAATAAACCATTTTGAATAGAATTTTTATAATTTCATATTTACAACCATTTGTCTGATTTTTTATATCACTGTACATGCCTGCCATAAAACTATAGCTTTTATTTTCCGATCAACCATTAAGTCCTTACTTGACTTCATCTTTTGTTGTATATTTTTATACTTTTATGTTATTATTGTTATTGTTACTGTTGCATTATGTATGATTTTATGAATTGTAAAATGTTTGCTTACATTTGTTGTTGATTTTTTTCAGTTTTTTTTTTTACTTCTTTATGCCTGATTGCACTTTATGCCATGAACAATATTTCGTTTCGTCTTTTTTTTTTGTCTGGAAAATTATTTTGCTTCTGTAAAACTGTAAAATATCAATGATCCAAATGAAAATTGTTATTAATAAATAAATCTGCTAGTATAATTTTCTTTAAGCTATTATTCCTTGCATACTAGGAAGATTTTCCAAACAATCAATTCATTTTAAATCAAAGGCACCATATCTTTTGTACAATAATTTTTAAGTGAAATCTATAGATTTACATAAAGTCATCCTACTTTTGTATGAATTATGTATAAAGTTGAGAAAAGGCTTTTGCTTCTGTATGAAAATAAATAAAATATAAACATCTTCTCAAAAATAATATACAAATAAATATTTTATATTGATGAAGTTTATAATGATTAATAATGTGCTGAAATTTCTTCGGGCTTATTGTTACATTTTGAACACATATAAAAGAAATAATAATCTACAATTTTATATTTTAACTTAGAAGTAACTTTAGAATAAACATTATTTAGTAATATTTAATTAATGGGACTCTCTCTTATTTCTGTATTCTGCTAACAAAAATTGTATATGCAAAAAGTAAAGTCGAGGTTGAGGACAAATCATATTTCTATCAAACAAGTTCAATACTAATTCAGGAGAGCTGAGAGGCTCCACTTTTTTCTATCTCATTGCTTATTTTTCTTAATTCTTAAAAACCTGATTTACTCTTTTGCGGATGACAGCAGCATAGTAAGAGTGGCATAGATATTAAAAAAGGTATTGATATTCTTGGTATAATGTGACATCCGATGAACTGATCATTATTCTAGAGGCACGAAATAAACACTCAAGTACATTGGTTTTTAAGACAGTATAAGGCATAATTTGCAACCAACCACTGCGTTGTTCATTAAGAGCACAATCATTTATGATTTATGTCATCAAATTGCACTACGCATCAAAGAGAGATCTTGTTTTATAACCGGACAATTGGTATGTGGAATAAAATCTCTCATATCCGTTTCAGTGAGAAAAGGTTCAAATTTAATGTCCATGAACACTACTCCCTCTATCCGCCATCGCATAATCAATTTTCCTAGTTCCGGAAAAATGCATTGCAGCTGCGTGCTGGCCCTACAAAAAAGATCAAACCAGGGCTTTTCTTATTAACCACAATATTTTAACATTACTGTCATACATTGCCACAATATGGTCCATAACTTACCGTCCGTTTTGTGATGGTATTTCGTTTAGTAACACTAATATACATTTATATATTTTTTTTTGGTGTAAATAATTTTTGAATTTTATATTTCAATGAATGTAGCTTTGCTTTAAACATTTTTGATGTCTGAAACAAGATATGTTTATTAAAAACAGGTAGTGTTAAGTGATCAGGTGATTATATATGTTTATCTCCCAGAGCTGTCAAAAATTTGTTTACTTTTAATACAAAATTGTTAAAGTAATTTTCGTTTTGTGTTAACTTAACGGAATTGTGTTTCCTAAAAAGAAAAATATTAAAAATAAAGCAGTTGAAAAAAAACACAATATGCGTGCGTGTTCCTTATTCGCCGTTTATTAAACAATGTTTTTTGTAAGTTTAATTATTTTTGTTCGGGATAAGATTTATCTGCAAAGTGGCAATGTGGAAATAGTAACAAAGATGATCGTTTTGGGCAAATATTTGAATGTTATTGGGAAAGTATCACAAAAAAAATCTAAAAAATTCGTATTTATTAAGAATGAATTGTAAATGTGATAATTTTTAAGGAATAATGAAATATTAATGTGATGTGATGCCAAGCCCTTAATCTAACTGTATCTCCATTTACACTTTTTAGGTGAAAGTTCATTCTTTTATACAAATCAAATTCCGCTCTTTTCACATGAACGCCAACTGCGATATTAGTGATTGATTACAAAAGGAAGTTCTCATGTTAATTAAGTAATTCATAGACATTCATGCTTTATGTTGAAATGTCCAATCCTCTTGTAGGACACTACCAATTTGATTTAGGATGACCAATTTAAATATTTATTTAGTTAAAAAGAACTGGGTTTCTCCATATAACCCTGTTTTGTGAGCGTGATACATTTTTAAGGCAGCAGAAAAAATACCAGTAATTTAAAAATAGCTTTATTATTGTCGCGACCTTGTAGAACATAAAAATCCAAAGTGTGTTTTTCTTATGCCGCTCCTTTAACAAAGTCGCTCGGGTAATAGTTTTTCCTTGGGTATAATGAAAGCTTTTAATTCGTCCAATGCTTTCCTAAACCAAGGGTAACGAAACACTTTAATCAGCAACGCTTCACACAACTGTGTGTTTGATTCAATGTTTCTTAAGGCTCTCATTGATGTCTTCAGCAAAATGGGCAAACTGCAATTTGAACATAATTGGTATCAGTCTTCTTTTCTTTCCTTTTATTTATTTATATTCTTTTTTCTTTCTGACTAAAAATGTTACGAACATTAGCCAAAATAATAATCTTTTTGGATTAAAAACTACTAACAACCAATTTGTTCGAAAAAAAATCACTTTAAATATATATTTTTTAGTTTCGATTCTATTTGCGGTTCTTTATGGTTGAATTTTCTACAAAAATTTAAGATGCCGATTAGTTTAACTTATTTTATGAAAGGAAATGAAGAACCATATTATTTTTAAAGTAATTCCCGATTGCCTTTTGTATTTGTCCGACTAGACTTTTTGAAAATAAATTTCTATAAAAACAATATTGAATAAGCACCCCATACACATTTGAATTAGTCTTTTAATTGAATTCATTCTTCACCGCACACTTCATAAACTGAATTGAAAGATTTTCATTCAATTGTCAAATTTATATGTTTTTACAATTACAAATTTAAAAATTAAAAACTTCTATTGCAATAGCTGAAAAAAGAAAAGTAATTGCAATAATGATTATTGCAGAATGCATTGATGATGAAAAAAAAGAAAAGCGACGAAGAATTTTTATTTTCCAAAATGCTGGATTTTCTTCGTGAAATTAAGAAATTTCTCTACAAGAATCCATGTTTGCCACGAATGTAATTTTTATATTTTTTATTTAAAATTCAATGAAGCAAAAGAAACCTACAAACATAAATTTTTACAGCTGATCAATAGATTCGAACACATACAGCACAATCGAATTGAAATACTCATTAACCAACTTAAAAAAATCTACATATGAATATGTTTTGATTTTTCTTCAACCAACTCGACAACTGCCAAACAAATCAGTTGACAGAGCCATACACGATTTGATTTGGATAACAACCGACTCAATTGGATTGAAACGTGTATGGGGTGCTTAAATTTCTTTATACTTAAACATTTACTTGAAATATTCACTCTTACAGGGGTTTTCAACAAGAACTTTGTTTTCTAAAACAAAATAAAATAAAAAATGTAGATGAAGATGATTCAAATTGGTATTGTATTATGAAGAGGAAAGTTCGGCAATTATGAATGAAAAAGGATATCAGCAAATGTCCACTATGACCACGTTGGCAGATGTCGATTCTTTCATCAAAGTTTTTAAACACTTTTTGGGAAAAAGGCGACTCTATGTCGTTAATCACATCATGGATATTGAGTTTCAAACTGCAATCTATTCGATTGGCTCCATATAGAATCTGACCTTAACATAGTACCACAAAAAATAATCCAGTGATGTTAAATAACATGAATAACAGCTGATTTTTTTTAAATTATGCGATCGTGAAATTTGCGATCCTTTGAAATCACATGTCAGTGATATTCACGTCATCAATAATAGGCCAAAATTGAGTTGTTAACATCTCGCGATAGCGTGATCCATAGCCCGTTACCGCATAACCAGCCTCATATTCGAAAAACACGGCCCACATAGCGCTCCATGCAGTGACACGTTGAGCATGCAAAGGCTTCTCAATAATCGCTGTAGGATTTTCCGAAGCCCAAATGCGGCAATTTGTCTTATTGACGTACTCTGACAAGAGAAAATGGGCTTCGCCTGAAAAACTGATTTTTTCAGAAAAACCAGCGGGTTGTTCCTGAATGAATTGAGCGAATCTACGGTGATGTGAATGGTCGGTTAGCTCCAATTCCTGCACTCGTTGAACCTTGTAAGGCTTCAAAGCCAAATCCATACTCAAAATTCCACTATGTAATGGTTTTGGATAACCCCAACTGTTGATAACGTCAAGGAATTGACAAATTTGGATCTTCTTCAAGACTGTGGCTCACGGCTGCGAAGTTTTGAGTTTAACGATCCGGTCGAACACGCGTTGGTATTGGGACATTTTGTATCGAGCCTGTAGACTCAAATTTAACGACAAATTAATAATAGCGATCTCAAAAGGACGATTATGTTGTCCAAAAATATCACGAATTTTACTAAATGTAACAGAACCCCCATTTTCTTGGCGCATTTTAATTATTTTAATATAATTTTCGAGCGAAGCCAAGAATTCATTTTAATATCTTACAATTTTATGAATATTCAATTCAATTACATTACAATAATTCTTAAAAAATGTACTTGCGAAAGTAAAATTTATACGAACTCCTGATGATGAAATCGTGGTTGATCTCGAAATATCATGATGTGAATTGACCCTCCGAGCAGCCGAAAATTGCCTTTTCGTTTGTTAAATGCTTTAAAATTACTTTCTAAATAAAGTAATTTAATTTCCAAATTAAATTAAACGAACTTTTGCCAAAATACTCAAATATTTCTTTGATTTTTAAAAACCACACAGTGCGACTAAAGCTCATAATATAATTGTTTAAAAATTAATTTAATTACTAAAGAACACGTGCTGCTGCTTATGCTTTTAACAACTTCAAACTGCGAATTACTAAAAATAGTTAAACGAAGTAATATAAAATTCTTTTTGTCTTATATTTCCTGTTTCGCATGTCAAAATTCAACCTATTTCCTCAACTGGCATCAAACTAAATTAATTACAGAGTGCATGTATGTGAACATTAACTTCTTTCGCAATAAAAAACCTTTTATGAATACACAATTATTTCACTTCTAATTAAGAACTCTTATAAATATTAAATTTCATTTAAAAGCATAAAAAGGATAAACTTTAACAGGGAGATCTGAAATACTACAACCCGTTTATTTTCAAATACAAACACGCCGACACCATGCCAACACTGCTTAGCAACCAACATTAATTCATTAATTAAAAGGCTTAAAACATATGTAAGCCCAGCCACGACTTAAGTCGATCAAACGCAAGCACACGAACACACACACACGCACACAAATACTGATTTATTAAAACAACTTAAGAACAACAAAACACATTAACAAATCTAAAATAAGATACAACCGCCATATGAAGAGAATGTTTATATGTTTGTAAAACGGATATAAAAATCCTAGATTCCATAATAAAGAGAAGTACCAAATAGACATGTCAACGCATTTACAAAACATCTTTCGAAATTGCTTCACGCCATGCTCAACTCAGCGCTAAATACTTAAACACACACATACACACACACCCTCAAACAAATATGTCAAATTCTTAGCATGGCGTCAATAAAAGTGGTTAAAATGAAAATTGAAGAGGACGAAAATTGGAACACGGGTGAAAATCTGCAAGCATAAGGACTCAAACGAGGCAAATTAGTGTATTGATTTAGATGATGCTTAAAAAATTCAATTAAATTTAAAAAGAAGTATTAAAATGCTTGAATTAAATGAAAAGTAATTTAAATCAGGCTTGTGCTCATTTTTAATCGATTTCAAAATGCGAGGAAATTCTATGTTCGACTAAATGTTAGTAGTGAAGTAAATTTTTTCTAAATAAGAAACCAATCAAGCGGTGGAATTAGAAAGAAAAGTTCCGATTCTGTAACCGCACTACATCTGATAGCATTTACTGAATTATAGGAATAGTCCATTAAATATTGAAGTCACTATTGTTAAGTAGATTTCTTGTAAAAAAGCATAAGTGCATTAAAAATAAACTTATAAATTTGTTTTAATTGAATTTATAGGACGGATTTGTTAGACAAAAACAACAACGGCTCATGTAATATAACTGAGTCATGGTTTTTTACGTAGCCGGGAAGTTTTGTTTTCCAAATTTCACTAAAGAATTAAAAATATTTATAAAAATGATTCAAAACAATCAGAAAAATCCAAAAATAAAGCCACCAAGTTATTTAATAAAAAAGACTGCAGTACAAACGGATAAGAAGTGAGAAAAGGTAAAATTAAAGGCAGTGTCATAAACGAAGATGGAGTTGGCTTAGAGTGCCTTATTGGTCTTAAAGTTTTGGAAGATTATGACACAAGATTGATCCGAACAACCAAGAATAACCAGTCGCGTAAGCAGAAACGTATAGAATGTAAAACGAAATGCAAAAAACGAAAATCAGACAGATTCTCCGACGAGGGCGAAAATACGTTAGAAAGCTCATATAAGATTGGCAGTGGAAACAAAGTGAAATCAACGAAAAAAACCTTTACGAAAATAGGATTATATGAGCAAGAATCTTAAAAAAAATGCCAGAAGCGAGAGGAACGCAAATTAAAATGCAAAGAAAATAAAAAACAGTCAGCTAAATTGGAAAGACACAAAAAGAAATAAGATATCCGACAAACAAGGAAAACAATCGGAAGATCGCTTTAAATTGTTAAGGCCGCCACCAGAAGAACACTATGAATTAGATTCGCAGCCTGAAGACAGTGACGAAGAAGACAATTTTGCACAATTAGTAGATACCACAGCTATAAGCATTAACGACTTTGAGGTCTGGAATGGCTTGGGAGTCCCTCAGCTTGTTCTCCACGTAAATACACTTGCGTACTTTGACAGCTGCTATTTTAGGTAAAAAGGATATTTTAAGAGTGGCTGAAACTGGCAGTGGTAAAACTTTTGCCTTTGGTATACCCATGTTGGCTGGTATTATGAAATTGGCAGGTTGAAATAAAACGTGTATGCGATAAGTCTGATACTAGTGTCTTACTAGTTTTAAGTTTATACACAAATTGTCTTTATTAAATCAAAAAAAATATTTAAAAACATAATTTACAATAGAAATTGAAATACAATACAGTAAAATAGAAAAAACAAATTTATGTTCTTTAATTTATGCAAGCTGATTTTCACAATACCGGACATATTTTACACAAGCAAAATGCTTGTGGTTGTCAGAGAACGACAAACGATAGAATAATAAATAAATTACTCTACCATATATTGAATATTTTCAATACAAAATATTTTTCGTATCTGTTCAATTTCATAATTGTATGTATTGGTGCGCATTGTTTTATACCTGTATGTAATCATGCTCTCATTTGTTTATATCCATGCGTAGCTATATGTATCTATATTGCCAGAAATTTTGTCTGTAGTTGTATTATGGATTTCGTTTCGTAATTATTAGGTACCATTTTTAAACAAAATGCGATAAAGTGGTATTAAAAAATTCGCGTTAACTTGTAAAGTATACAATTTTACTTTGAAGCAAATTTTTGCAAACATTTTTGAAAATAGGAAAAGCTTAAAAATGGAAGGAAACGAAAAAAGGTAAGCTGATTGCAAAAATTTCGAAAATCCGCTAAAAATTGCATAATTTGCAAATTTTTCACACTCCTTAAATTTTTAAGTCTTTTTTTGAAGATTTTACGCCTTTTCAAAACTTTGCAACTTTTCGCGGAATTTCGTGTTTTTGCAATGTGGATTACTTTTTCTATTTTTTATTGTTTCATCGACTTTTAACTGATATTCAACATTTTAATTTTCCCAGTGATTGGAAGTTATTGCGAATTTTCGCAATTTCTGCAGTTTTTTGCGAGTTTTTCACATTCCTTGCATTTGTATGCCGTTTTAGAAAATTTTACGGCTTTTAAAAATTTTGGAAAATTTTGCGAGCTTTCGCGATTATCGAGATATGATTTATTGCTTCATTGAATTTTGATCCAATATGCATGAATTTTTATGCAAAAATTATTTTTACTCAAAAAGTAAATACCAAATAAAGAACTAAAATTTTTGCCTAAAACAAATATAAGTTAAAAATAAATTGTTTCTTTTTGTTATAGTTCTGCAAACAATTTTTTTTCAAACGCTACAACATTGTCTCTTATAATCATATTTATGGATACCCATCGATACGTATCTATATTTGTACATATTCCTAGCGTTTTCTATTTATTTATGCTACACCTATCGATATGCCCATGTATTTATATTGTAACCCGTTTGTAGTCATTGTATTCTGTGAACGTATTTGTTTGTGCCTCTACATTTTAATTATCCTACCCTTTTGAATATCGATATGTGCTAGGTATTGAAAATTGTATACCTTTGTCGTTCACTGGTGGTTGTATTTGTTGCCGTAATGCAATTACCTGTCATGAACTCTCCTTGTACTCAAAATTCAGAAAAATATTTACCAATTACAATTCTTACGCATGGAGTCCGTCTACTAAAATCCGGGGTATATTGAAAACAATTTGTAAATTTTTCAAGCAGAAGTAACGCTTCTGTTCTAAGAATACAAGGTAATGTTTTAATTTCTTTAGATCTAAATTTTCAAGCTGAAATATATTTGTATTTTCTAAACAAAACATTTTGGTTCCACTCTTGATGAGATAAGAGAAAACTTAGAAAAAGTAACTGCATGAAAATCTATAGTTTCTAAGCACCTTTTGTAAGACTAATTGACCTATTTTGCATGATCGAAAAAAATTGTTTTTATTGCTAGAAATATCAATGAAGAAATATTTTCCATCCGCTGCTTATGTTTGGTTTGAAAGGGAGATTACGTGGAAGGCAGAGGAGTTCAATTCACTGTACGTACTTCTGAAGTTGCTTTGCTACTACATATTAAATATTCAACAATGTTTATTCTACGGAAATTGTTTAAATGTGAGTTATTATTTTCACATTTAAAACCTTACGAATGATAAGCTAGACGAGTCTATCATGAATTAGGGCATAATGGAAAGGATCGTCAGTCATTGATCACTGAGGATTTCTTATGAATCACAAAATGGCGGAACAGAAAGCACAAGGGTAATTCTAATGGGTCAATTAAGGACAGGAGAATTTACCAGGATCTTCACGGGGTTGAAAATAACAATCACCTTTTTTAATTCAATATATTACTTATGTATGTATGTATATGAATATTTATTACAAAAATATAAAGTTTGCCAAGTAAAATTAGTGATGAAAGGGTGAAGTACCCGTAGGACGTTCGGTAGATGTTGATGTTGACTCGGTGAAGTTTGTTGAAATAGAGAAAGCCCAAAAAAAGGAAAAAACACGTTAAGTGCAATTTGGTCTGACAAATTGCGGCGAAAAAAGCAAATTTAGTTATAAATCACGGTTGTTAAATCCAGGGATAGAAAATTACAAAAGGAATTTACTTAAGTGCAATAATTTATGGCATATAAATATATATAAATAGAATTTGATTTAAATAAGCCTTACATTCCCGAAGTTGTTTGAACAGATATATCTAAAACTTTTGATTTCTTAATGCGATATTTTTTTAGTTATTATCCTTCAAAAACGAGAGGGAAAAGAATTTTTGAATATTTTGTTTGTTATGGTGCTTGCCAAAATATTTTTGTATTTCGTCATTTTTTTAATACAATTGTTATCTTTTACAATAATTTTGAAGAATTTATATTTTAATAATCCTACTTATGACACTTTTTATGAAAAAGTGACCTCATGTATATTTTAAAAGAAAATTTTAAATTTCATTTTAATGAAGATCATCAATATGTAATGCAATTTTCTTTTTCTTTTTTAGAAGGGATACAAAAACTGGAGAAATGTTGCACTAAGTGTATTGAGTTAAAAGGAGATTATGTTGAAAAATAAATTTTTGTTTTGCAAAAAAAACTGTGTTTCACACAGTTTCACACGGACATACTGATCCACCCTAGTATTTTGTTTACACAACTCTTTAGAGGAGTATTTGGTTTAACTTTTCCATTGAGTTGTGTGTAATTTGAAAACTTAAAACGCGTTTTCCGAAAAACGAGTTTTTTTATTAAAGGAGTGTTGAAAATTAAACATAATTTTGCGTAAAATAATCAGGCAAATTTTCTTCAAGATTAGATATGATTTGTTCGAAAATTAACAAAATGGTTTTGTAATTTTAAGTCAAAAGTATTCGGTAAAGTTTTGCCTACTAATATCGCCCTCTTTTTCAGTACAACTAATTTAGAGTGTAGGAAATGAAACGACTGGAGGTAGAGTTAATGAACAATTTGGTTTTGAACAAGTTTTGGGTATGAATTAAACAGCTGGATTTGGATGAAATCTATGTAAATTATTTCAGAGAAAATAATATTTAGATTAAACATAAGTAAAATATGTTAAAAATTTCGTTGCAATATTAATTAAAATTGCACAAACACAAGGGAAAAATTAAAATTTATTAAAACTTTGACATTAACATGGGCTATTAATTGTGATTATTTTTTTTAAATATGCAAGTTATTGAAGCATATAAAAAAGATTTGATTAAAATGTTTAGCTTTCATTTTTCACCATAAGCATTGACATTTTGAATGCATTTCCTAGGGGGGACTTCAGCTTTGGAAAATTTTTAGCCAGCTATCAGACGTTTGCCAGAGCAAAGTCTAGAGCAAGAGCTAATAATGTCATATTGAGCTACACTTAATAATTTTCTTAAGGATTTCCTCATATAAACAAAAATTAATGATACCTTGTTGAGTTTTCTAGACTCAAAAAATTTCAGTAGTCACCAGTTTCACTTATATGAGCCCTTGTATTACATTTATATATTTTTATACAGTCGAACAAACATTTTTTTGGTCATTAAACACGCATACCACACATGAATTTATACAGCTTAAATGTATGAATGTATTAATGTGTAAAAGTATGGGTGAGCATGTATAAGAATGCAAGTGAGGATAAATACAAACACATACAAATATGTATATATTGAAACCACACTCGAGCGTTCAAAGGATGTTGGCATAAACAAATGTTTATAATCAGACTTATAATTTGTACTATAAATTCAATCATTTCAACACACACAAATAAACCAGTATAAATTCAGGACACATATTTGAGGAAAATTAATAAAACTTAAACATGTTAGAAATTGTATACGCATGTAGACATGACAAAATTGAAGGTATTAAAGTCTTAAAATTATAGAAAATCCTAATGATGTTACAACTGAAGAAGAAGGAATTTAGGAAGAACAAAGAAATTGTACCCAATAAAGCATAAATAATAATGAAATAAAAACGAAAGCAGCAAACACTCCATAAATGATATGGATTTTCATAATATTGCAGTTAAAGTTAAAGAACTTAATAAAATGTAAACTATTTTGATTACAAAAACACTTTTTTGGGCAATATTTTTTATTTCGACTTTTTCAATGACACTATCTTAAACAAACCTTTGCGTAATGGTAATAGATTGGATTTTATCAGGTTATTTAACTCGATTATCTGCAAACTCTAATCCAGACTGGTTTCAAAATTCTTAAAAGATCTTATATATGTAATTCAAAAGCTGTTAATGCTTAATTTAAGCGTAAAATGCATAAATTAAGCCTGCATTAAATTTAATATTCTATAGTTTTTCCTTTCAGCCCATGAAATAATGTACATTGTGTCCGTGATGTGTGCAAGTGTGTTTAATAATCAAAAATCACATTCTGTGAAAAATCATAAAGTCTTACAGTTTATTTTCTCGACTATATTAAACTTTCACTTTCGGCTTTCAAATCAACTAACAAACAACATGTCATTGAAACAATTTCATACTTGTTGTGGCTTAAGTAAAAATTATTCTAGACAATATGACATCATAATTCTTTTATTTTTATATTGTGCACAATGGGACATTTCATAAGAAGACGGCCAAAATATTTATTACAATTATGTCTACTATTATTATCATTTATATAGCAGACTATAGTTAGCTAGAACCCATAAATATCTATAGCAAAAGCTGCGCAGGTAAAATTTAATATTTTGCCAGATACTTAAAGGCGAAAGCCTGGTGGTGGTCTGTTCATATATACGAAAAATGTTGATCAACATTGATTATTTCGTTTGAAAATTTTGACAACTATCCAGTGGCGACAATACCACGATTTAGAACAAATTTAGCGGTTTTATTGCCTTGAAATAAGCAACATTGTTTTTATTATGAAAACAAAAAGTGTTTTTATAAAAAAAAATTTAAAACAAATGGACTACTAAATAATATTAGGAGCTTGTACTGCAACGTATCAATTAATGCAAATCGCAGCTACTGCTGAGAACCTCTTTGAAGACACAAGTTCTGCAAAAAGCACTTACCTTCATTGTATATTATATTTACATTATTTTCCATTATTTTAATTATTTCTGGGCAACAAACTTAAAATTTAAACCATAACGCCAAGAAAAATCTAAGAAGCTATTGTTTACAATTCCGTACGAAATAAGTCGTGCTTACATTAAGTTTGTTTGAGTACTTAAATGTTTTTACGAATTTTTACTGAACTTTACTACCCTTTACTAAATTGCGTTTGCTTACGCAAGTTACAGTTAATGGAAACACAAATTGAGAACGTTGTCCTCTTTAAAAATTAGTTAGATATTTATAAAATTGACATATTTAAATTAAGCTTTAGATTATATAAAAAAAATTGTATCAGCAAGAATTATCATAGTGACCAAAAATTGTTTAAAAAACGCATAATAAAAAACAACCAAGCTACTGTCACATATGCAATCGATTGTTGATTTGATTTGGATTTTGCTTATTATTCATTTCGGTTTGTGAAATCAAATTTACTGCATATGCCATATCTAAATTTTAGTACTCTTGGTTTGTCAAGTGATTTGCACGAAATAAATTTGCACATTTGCCGCGATGTGTTAAAAAATTAATTTTTTCCGAGTGATTGGTCTTTTACTTCAGAAGTAGCGAATAAATTGATTGAAATTTGGAATACATTAAAAATTGCCATAATGACGAAGAAAACCGTAATAAGTAAAATGAAAACCTGGCTTAGTAAATTTTTCAAAGAAACAATAGATACGTCTACATCTGAAAAATTCAACGCATTTATCGAAACAATAAATAGCGTATTCTACATATATCGGAAAATGCAAGTGCAATTTACAAAGTAATCGTTGTTCATGTGGTTTGACACCCGATCACTTAATGAATTTTTCACTGATCAGCATACCGTAAGAAAGCTGACAATTCCAGAAGTTCTGACGGATATTGTTGATTTGAAATCGAATCCGACTGCTACTGGAGATTCATCTTACCGGCCTGAAACATCAAGCATGGACGTTGTGAAGATTTTATGTTCAAAACACCGCGCTCTGTATATGAAAAACTTTCGATACCTCTAATTGTGCTACGTTGGATCATTTCGAATATAATTGCTAATACGTTTTTAAGCATATTTAAAAAAAATACAAAATACGAAAAAAAATTCTCGTAAAAACCGAAAGCTTAATTTTGATTTTAGACCCATGGTTCCTCGGCCAAAACTTCTTAAAAAACTTCGTGAAAAAACTTGACCCACTTTAAAGAAAGAAAGAAAAATGTTGTAGAGACCATTTACAGCCATTTTCGTTGTTATTTTGTTATTTCTTTGTAGTTGTGAAAACTCTAAGTATATGGTCACTTATTACTGCACTTGTTCTTAAAGTAATCAATATCAAAAACAAATAATTACATACTTTTAAATAAATTTAATCAGACAAATGAAATAAAATGAAAATAAACAAATGGAAACGATTATATAAAATACAGTAGTTTTCCAATTTAACGAACATTCGATTTAATGAACATCGCATTTAACGAACACAAAATTTTTTTATTTCTACTAGCTAAGTATCTTATAGTACTATTAAAAATTTTATTTTGCAGGCAGTTTAACGAACAAATGTATAACAAAACGATGCGCAAAACGAAAATGTTGACGCGCTTGATGAAACTGAAATTCTTGAGCTAAAAATAAAACACGAAGATGTCATTAAGCACTTCGAAATTTGTATTAAATGGGCTCAACAAAACAATGTTACTAGCACAAATTTAATGCTTTTGAGAGAGCTTCAAGAAGATGCCATTAAAGACCGATATCCATTTCAATAAGCCGACTGCACTTAATTAATATTTTAAATAAATTATTTTTGTATTACGGTGTTCTCATGAATTTTTCCTTTCCTTATACATATTTTTAAAGAAATATTTATTTTAAATTACTATAATTTTAATAAAATATTAAAAAAACACTACAAATTGTTATGAATAAAATAGACGACACTATTAATTGCTTTAAATAGGAAAACTACTGTAATTTATTTATATTTTCTTAAAATATTCGTATTATAATAAATATTGCATCAAGTAAAAACAAGAAAAAGAGTTGAGTAGTCCAAAGTTTAAATATATTTCAACACTATATTGATTTGCAATCACTTGTTTCCTTAATCTTACTAATTTTTAAAATTTTTCCGTTAGCGTACTTTTTTGGTCAACAGCTATTTTTGAGAGGAAATTTTTCAGTTTACTCAGTAATTACTCATTTACTACATTTTACTGTAAAAGTACTCGAACACAGCTATTATTTCGCAGTTGGAAAATATGTTACCAGAAATATTTTGTGGTTGAAAAAAATTCTGCCAGAAACATTTCGTATATTTTCACAAGATGAACAGTGTACAACTTCAACCATATTATTTTGCAATTATTTCGCATGAATATTTTTTATATAGACTTTAGACAGCAGTTCGCACGATATAATGAACAGAGTTAAGTTCAAAAGAAATATAAAGCATCATGAATGTTGACGAATTGCCTTGCAACACAGATGGACACGTTATTTTTTCACACCGCCAAACAGAGACAACAATTGAAACTTGAGTACAATCCATTGCTTTTTTTTACTCTCAAAATTCAATATCTAGGTAAACAGTAAGGCAGCTTTGAAAACTTTGAGTTGTCACGATGTGCCCTGAATCATTTAAATTCTATACAGAGTTCAGATTACGTGAAGTTAGGCACAGCCATACATCGTCTTACATCGCAGAAACGCTAAGGAGATCTGTTTACCATACAGTAAGAAGGCGTTGACTGGCGCATTTTCTAAGGAGCAAATTCGTTCAACAATGAGAGATTGTGTTGGAATTCTTACACCCCGGAAGGTATGCCGATTAAAACAAGCTCTGTCGGCAAAAAGATCAAAGGTTTTCAATGCTCGACAGTTGTGGTCGTTCACAAAACCTCCAACGAAATGGCAAGCAAACGAAACAAAACGGCATGATGACGGAGAAACTAAATACTAAATACAAAAACGAAATGATAGAGTTCCTTCAATGATGATAAAGAGTAATCGATGGAGGAGGTGTTAAGTGCCCGTGCAAGCATAAAGATATTATAATCTCTCTGCGTTCCTCTGTATTAGGAAACAGACGCTTTAAACTAATTGAAAAACTGTCCTAACTTGCCGGACCTCTTTCAGTTCATTTAAAACCGCATATGGTATCACGGGAGAATATTTCGCAAGGCTATGAGCCATTTTAACCTAAAATTTTTCCCAAAATAAGAGATGTATACCATTTAAAATTTACTATTCAATTGAAATCATTCTCTCAAGTCTGGCATTTTGAGGTTCTTTAGTCCTTATTTTCTTCTAAATTATCTTACTAAAATGTGGAAACACAAACTTTCTATCAACTTCTCGCATATTTTTCCACTGTGCAGCTAAATTTCAATGACATTTTAAGCTCACAGTAGAGTGAATGCGTTCGTCTGTATTGCAAAGAAGTGGAGTTGTGGCATTCATATGAAATGAGATTTTAGCGGGGCAGGCGGTAACTTCAATTATGTGTATGTGACAAGAATTTTAAATTTCCTTCATTTAGTTTACTCATGATACCATTAAATAACTTCTCTGTTACAACACAACCGAAACGGAGTGTATTTTTGTCTTATTAAGTTTTGAAAAATTGTATTATTACGAAGACATGTTGATATCTAGTAAGTACGAATTCACTATTTGAGCAATGATATTAGGAAAATTAAGAAGGACATATAACTTGGCAAAAAAAGTGAACAAGTGTTGTTACTGCCTCATTTCCGTTTAAAGAGATAATCTGCTCTTATAGCTGCAGCAACAGCAGCAATAACAAAAGGCAACCACACAACAGCAGCTTCGGCATGTTTGCTGTAATTTATCGTTGTAATTGCCAAATTTTTAATACGAGAAAAGTCTTGCAGTGACTTTTTACTTTTTCCTTCACTATTTTCTGTTTCAATGCAAACCCAAATTTGGGGGTGGCGGAGAGGGGGAACTTCACATGCTCCTGTCTGCTTTTGGCTTTTAACACAGAAAAGGGATGTTGCTATTGGTTTTTACGTTGCTACCATGATTTGTAGGCCTCTTTTAATAACGCATCCATCGTACTCCACCAACCTCACAACTCGTGGCATGATAATGTGCATTAAATGAAGCATGTTTTTAGAAAGATTTATTTGATTGCTTTATTTGTTGCCATATTATGTACAGCTGTTCATTGCAAAACAAAAAAAAAAATGTGATATATGGCAGATACTAAAATACTTAAGGAATTTTGAAAAAAGAAAGTCTGAAAAAGAAGAAAATTGCATTTGAGTACAACATTATTTAATAAAATACAATTTCCAAAAGATGTACTTATATGCTTATTATTTGGCTAATACTATGTTGATGTTTTATAGTAAAATTTTTTTTATGAATAGGAGATATTTTATAAAACATGAAGTATACGTGACATGAGTTTTAAAGGAATTTCATTTGAGTTCTTTAAAATTGTTAAAAAAAAAACTTTTAATTTATTATTTATTTATTACCGACTTATAAATAGGAGAAAGTATTATAAATTTATTTGCACAAGCTTATCCCTTTCAGACCTGCCGCTAAACTACTGGGAATTTTTTCATAATGTTTGGAATGAAAATATATCAATGTTTATGTTTGATTATTTCCCAATCCAATCCAATGATTTCAACTGATTTAAAACATTAAAATTTATAATTTTTTCTATTAGAATATGCCCACTTCAGTACTTGTTACCTTCAGCGGCTCGTTTTGACATAACTGAAATGTGATGCGATTTCGTTAAAATTAAAGTAACAACCAGCGCACTCAACGCATGCCGGTCTATTTAACATTTGTCAAATAGAAGCGAAAATATTGAGACCGAAACTCACCCGCACAATTGAAGCATCACGGTCTGAAAGGGTTTTGCTTGTTATGTTATGATTTTTTTAAGAATTATAATAAGATAAAGCAGGTCTTACACAGAAAGAAAAACACGGTGCAAATTCAATAAAATAAAATGTACTTTAATCAAGCCGAAAATGGGATTCCTTTAGATTGCCAATCCTGGAGTTTCTTCAAATGAGTACAAAATTCTTTAATCATGTGAAAAATCTTGAATTAACTAAAACATTCTTAAATTAAATTAAGAACTTCCTTGAGTCCGCATTTAAATCAAACTTTTTGTACTTGATTTAAATTAATCTGATATTACCGTACTTTTAGCATCGCTTTTATCGTTGTTATTACGACTCGGACAAAATGAAACACTGGCATGTCCAAAACGGTACAAGTACGGACTAAAACAACCATGTCCACTCAACAACAGTGTAATATAAATTTCAAGTCACCATATTTTCTAGCTAATCACGTTCCTATGTCAGGTATCAGAGAATACGTCCAACTAGCTTGTTAGTCGCAGTTCAAACGTGCTTGCAACGTCGTTAAACGTATGCCCATCATACCATCAGGCACATCTGTTGCGGCCTGTATTTCCATGGCTTTCGTGCCAGCAATGACAGAAGCAACTTCGTTGTTGATAACTCGGAATGCGCTACATACTCACAGAGCGGCCAGCCAATACACAGGAGATAACAGGTTCACATATGTAGCGTATCTGAGTGAACCTGACCATATGCATGTTGCGTCTTCTGAAGGACGTCCTGTGTTTGGAATTATCTACGATAGCACAGAGCAGATCTTGGATATTTTAAAGCCAATATATTTCAAGTGCTCCTGAAAGGATAGGCATGTATCAATCACGCCTCCAAGATATTTTAAATATGCTTTGGATTCTATTGAACACGTTGCAACATTTTGCCTAATAATATCTCTAGTTTTACGACTACTGATCTGAGCCATGACCTTACGATCTGTATGCTGGCGTTGGCAATGGTTTTTACCTCTAGTAACTCCTTTGTTTTATATACTAAGGCTTTGTAGTCTGCAACCCCAACTATTTTTATCCTCCCAGATAAGTGTAGTCTCAGCACTCCAACGTACATTACGTCCCTCAATAGTGGGCCAAAAACTGACCATTGGAGCCCTCCATTAACCATTTTGTACTTCCTAGTTACCACTAGATATCTTTGTATATCTCTTTCAAGGCACTAACAATGTGTTCCCAGTTTGATATATTAAATGCATACTTGACAATGCATTCTTGCAATCAAAATTGTATAATATAAAACTGTATTATATCTTTATTTTTTAGTTTTATTTTATGCCATATTTGTGCCCTTTTTAATGTTTTCTGGTGCCGTTTTGCATAACTTTTTAAACAATTTACGTGACATTTTAAAATTGCCCTGATAAATATAAATAAAAAACAATTCTCTAGCAGTTTTCAGCCAAAGTTGTAAAATGTTTAAAAGAAAACTCTTTTGGCTAAAATAGTTTGAATGTTCCGAACGTAAATATTTTTATGACCAAAG
Organism: Gymnocheta viridis; assembly: GCA_956483585.1. Taxonomy (NCBI): domain Eukaryota; kingdom Metazoa; phylum Arthropoda; class Insecta; order Diptera; family Tachinidae; genus Gymnocheta; species Gymnocheta viridis. The sequence goes on from OY101440.1 coordinate 7,956,152, forward strand.
CAGATAGAACAGAACCAAAACCAGAGGCTTTAACTTGTTTAAATATCAACTAGAAATTTCAAAAATAAGATTCTTCTTACTGCAAAATTCGTAATATTCTTTTTATCGTCTATCCTTTAATTAAAAATATCTCTACGAATTTCTTAAAATTTCTGTTTCCAAACACATTCTTCTATTCCAACTAAAAATTTTGAAACAAAAACGCACACAGTATTTTCCAGACAAAGCAATTATGAGCAAAATTTTTTTTATCTCAATACCATCATCAAAACAACTAAGTAAAGAAAAAATTTAATTATTTTAATGCGATTTTAATAAAATAAACAAATTCCAGAAATATTTCAACAAGAATTGCTTTTATTTCATATAACTACCACTAAAATTACATGGCCATACACCACCACCCTCGAATAACAATAAAAAAAAACGAAAAAAGGATAAACATTAATGAATGAACACAATAATGAAAATATTTATATATTCGTATTATTCCTCCAAATTGGTATTACTCGCAAATTCAGTTAAGACTACAGAAAGTTGTTTATATTCCGTGCGTATGTATGTAAGTTCACAAGTATGAAATAAATGAAAGAACGCAATTGTTTTACGCACGAATAAATTTTAATGAAATGTTACAATAACGGAAATTTATTTAATAAGAAACAAACAGCGATGAAAAAAAATCGGTGAAATCAAAGTTAAAGCGATTCTTTTCATAAAGCCACTTCGAATTTCAGCTATTTGGTGAAAGCAACGCAGTTAGTTGGTGCAGAAACAAATGGGAAAAGCGATTAAAAATATATTTTTTTGCATTATTATTTAATAAATCATACAAAATATTTCTGGATTTTAATATAAATAGTTTTACACTTATTTGAACATTTTTAAAAGGGGTTTTCCGGCAAACAATGAGTTTTTTATAAAGTGATTCTTTAGTGTAAGTGCAATTGAATGTTAAGATGTTTTTTGAAGATCAGGAGCTAATTGTAACTGGCATATTATTGGGTTGATTTAACATTTGAGCATGATTAGACTCCAAGTTATATAATTACTTCAAATTAAACCGTCAACTTCTTGCTTCCACATTTTATGATCATATTATTCTTTTGGCAATAGAACAATTTCCTAACAGTATCATGCAAACGCATTCAAGTTATGGTATCATAAAATGCATTCAAATACTACTTGACACCAAAAAAAAACTTTTACCTACAAATATTTATATCTATTCATAGAGCAAACTCTAAAAATAAATCAAAACAAATCAATTAAAATGAATTTTATAATGCAACAATATCTGTATTTTTTTAAATTTTCTTTAGCATTTTACATATATTAAGAAGTAAAAACTAAAACACTACCAACACACACTTCTTCTTTCCAAAACTCTAAAACATCTGCCTTACAAGGCATAGCCATCTTCTAAGATAAACTGCTCCAGGCTTAAGGATACACGCACAAGTCCACGCAGCTTGTGTTTAATCAATAAAACCGCAGGGGGTGTACGTTTCGGTCCTTGTTTCAATTCGGTTTTTTTTCTCTTTTTTTCATATTACTTTTTATTGTTTGTGTTTCTTTATGCATGTGTGTGAGTTTCATTACATCCTCTACTTCCTTTTTTGCGGTTTTGGATGTCATGTTGTTACGCGGTAATATTGGTTACTCTACTAAATTTGCCAAAGACCAAAGACAGCCATAGAAAGCTCTATTTCTTTACAGTTTATTTCCTTTGTGAATTATTTTTAATTTTCTATTTTTCTTTCTGGTGTGGATGAAAAAAGTTGAAGGAAAATAAAAGAAGAAATTTTGTATTCTCTCAGTCGAAATGCTGCACAGAGCATATAATTGTTTAATTTTTTTTAGACTTTAATTGTAATTTAATCAAAATGAAATTTTGTATTTTTATGTAGTAATTTATCTGGACATATTTCGTTGAAACGTTTTATAGTCTTTCGTCACAAGTAAATAATTTATAAAATACATAACTATCGGCGCAGGTTTATAATTTTATTGCAGTGTTTTATTGTGCATTTTTGTGTTGTCAATATTAAATTTGTGGAGCAGATTTTAAAATAAAATTCCTGCCAAGAAAAACTGCATTGAAAATTCTGTGTTGTCCATACTTTTTAGTATAAGCCAAACTAATTAATTTAGGAAATTTAAATTATTTCTTTTGCAGCATTTTTATTTCTTTTCAATTGTTTACATTAATCAGCTGTTCATTATTCAATCACTCATCAAGCCGTTTCAAAGACGTAACTGTTGGGCTCAACAGTTGAGCTCAACAGCTATGTACGTCTTATGAACGCGACCATTGTGTAGTTTTAAATCGTTTTACACATGAATTTCTCAAATATTTTCATTTACTTTTACACGCTATGTATTTTAGAGCGTCCTTGTCAGTTTGAAGATCCATCTGTAATTGCGCATGTCTGTCAAAGTTCGTCATTTACAGAGGGTTTATAATTTTTGCTTTCACACGTACGTTTAAATTTCATCTGACATAATATATAAAAGAGCACAAGAATACGAACAATTGCAGTTAAGTAATTAAAAATGTTTTTTAAGAATAATATTAATAATTTTTTTAATATATGTATATTTTAATACAAATACAATGTTTTTTTAATATATTGTTTTTTGTATATATAAATATGATCAGATCAATATTTAAGACATTCTAAAGAGTCTCGTTTCACTAGATTTGTGTTATTATGAACACATCCGACCCAGAAGATTCTGTAAAATTTCATAAATCAATCTATTAAAGAATAAAATTTTTAAATGATAATTGAAGTAAATTCGAAACTACGATAGCAATAGAATCGATAAACTAACGACGATAGCCATAAATGTAATTGAAGTCGACATTTCCATTCGAGAGTGAATTTGAATATTTGAATGCTTAGTTTTTATTAACCAATTTGGTTTTGCAAATTTTGTTACTTTTTTGGATTGAAAAACTGCATTAAATGCCTAAAATTTTGTCCCAATCGATTATGTGGTTCAAGTGGCATCGTTGTTGAAAATTTTTAAAAATTAGTTTTGTGCTCGAAACTAGCAGAAAGTTTCAGTTTTTAAAATTTTTTATTTTACATATTTATGCCCATCCAAACTACAGGGTGGCCCAAATGAATGAATTGCTTATAACAGAGGCGCTGCAACACTGATCTAAGAACTAACACAACGCGTAATATCAGAGTTGTAAAAATTAAGCTTTCTCACTTTTAATTTCTGTCCTCTCCCATTGTCGCTTTCACAAAGAAGGTAACACAACTACTGGTTTGTAGGCACACTAATTGCCTGAGTGTTACTTCTCTTTAAAAAAAAGATAATAAGATAAAATTAAAATAATTCATTATAAAAAAGGTTTGTTAGTAATAATGCGCATCCAATTTTATTATTTTCCATGTTTATGTGTCTGATTTTTTTCTTGAACAGTCAACACTATCATTCAAAACTGATAAATTTTTGAATGTCAAGTTCGATAATGCGTAACCCACCTTACGTTAGTTTTGAAACATTTTGTAAATAAATAATATTTTTTAATTAAAAAAATGCTTTTTTCTTGCTTAGTTAAAAACAAAGTAAAGAAATTTCATTATTATATTGCAAAAATTTCTTTGGTTATCGTAAAACTTTATTCATTTTGTGTGGTTTTCCACACAGGGGTGATTTAAAGGTTAAGGAAAGCTTTCCAAAAATTGTATGAAGTTCAAAAAATAGAATGGTTAGACGCCAATATGAGGCTTTGTATTCCTATCGATAAGAGAGTGGTAATAGCACTTTGTGCATTGGAATGGGCAGCAGAATATAGGACTGCAGGTAGTTTATTCGGTGTGGGACCCAGTACCGTTGGTGACTATATTAATTCATATCCTTTACATTCCCAAGAAATTAAACACATTGTTGATGGGTTCAAACATCCACAATGTTTTGGAGCTGTAATTGGCTGTCATATAGAAATTCAGCAAAAAAAATGAGTAGACTATTACAATTATAAAGACTGATATGCAATGGTTTTATTAGCAAATTGTGATTTTTTGCTGCACCAATTAAAACAACATACCTTTGCTGACTTTGTATCCATTTTAATTTCAAAATAGTACACAATTTTTCAACAACCGACTGATTGTTGACTGTGTTGACCTATTAAAATAGCTCAATTCAGTATAAATACCCTTTGATTTAGACACACATTGAAATGGGTATAATTCAAAAGTTAATTTGAATTCAGGCCGCTAATGCAAATTAACGCTGTCGTTTGTCTATTTATATTTTCAATTTGCCAACTAAAAATTTGAAAGTTTATAAAAAATGCTTGTCAGCGTTGCCGTTGTAACATTAAATTATGACATTTCACCCTTTTTTTAAGCCAATCACACTTTTTATCATGGTAAAATATACAGGTGGCATTACTACTACTACAACTACAACATTACAAAAAAGGCTGACTAGGCTCTTGACATACGCAATGAAACTACACAAACAAAAATGCCTGTTGTTCTTGTATTGTTGTAATTGTTTTCCTAATGCTGTCACCTAGTTAAATACACCTTGGTTTGTCTAAGGTTTAACCAAATGTCAAAAATTAAATAAAATAAATAAACTGAAATCGGAAAATAAACCATTAATTTCTTATTAAGCTAAGTACTCTGTTTGAATTTGCGAAAAATGTTGAGCAACATTGATTATTTCGTTTGAAAATTTTGACAATTAGCCAGTGGTGACAACACTACGATTTAGAAGAAATTTATCGTTTTTATTGCCTTGAAGTAAGCAACATTGTTTTTCTTATGTAAACAAAAACCATGTGTGAAAACAAATGGAGAACAAAATAATTTTAAGAGCTTGTGCTGCTTTGAAGACACACGTTCTCATTCAATCCTATACCTTCATTTTATGTTATTTTCACACTATTTTCCTTTATTTTAGTTAATTGTGCGCAACAAATTCAATGCTAATTAAAAGCTGAGCATCTGTTGTTTGCAATTCCGCACGAAATAAGTGGTGCTTACATTATTTCGCAGTTGGAAAATATGTTGCCAGAAACATGTTGTATTTGAAAAAATCATGCTGCCAGAAACATTTCGTATGTTTTCACAATTTGAACAGAGTACAACTTCGGCCATTTTTTTTTTGCAATTATTTCGCATGAATTTTTTTTATATGGACTTTTGACAGAAGTTCGCACGAAATGATGAACAGAGTACTTAGCTTTAGACTCTACAGATGAGCAAGACAAAGAAGTGTGGAAATTATTGTGGAACCATATAGAAGATAGTGGCATTTTAAAAACAAACACAAATGAATAAGTAACTATAAGAAATTATCGAAAATTTTAATTTAAAAAAACGCAAACTGAAAAAACAAAAGCTTGGATATTTTGTAAATATAAACTAGACATAGGATCGTGAGTGACACTCACGCTCACGATAAAAAACTTTAGTCATGCACGACCTTAAATTTTTGGCTATCTTTCATGTACGCCCACGTGGATAAAAAAGTTTCGCAGAATCACGAAAACTCACACTCACGAAATATTCACGAAAAAAATCTTTAAAATAATTAAAAAAAAATTTATTACTAAATATAATCCGTTCTGCTAGTCTGACGGATAAATTGTTCAATAATACGTTATTAATAAAAATTATTTTAATATCAAAAAAAAATTCCTAATTAAAAAAGGCAAGGGTAAGATCAGATTTGAACTTGAGCCAACATAAACCTTTTAACATAAACCTAAAACAATTCAAGTAATTACGCAAAAAATATTAATTAAAAAATAATGCGGAAAAAACAATATAGAAAACAAATCAGGCAGCAATGACGCATAAAATCTACTTATGCACGCTCAATTTCTTTGATTCAAACAAAATTAATCACGCACGATTCACGCTAATTACATGAGCGGTCCCCATCTCTAATATAAACAAAATTGACATAAGATTGGAAAAACAAAGCTAGAGGAAAAAATTATCATATGGCGTAGTAATGTCACCTGTTTATTTCACCATGCCTCTTTTTTAATTTATCCCTTTGTACCATTTTAACAAAATTCATGCCACTTTTTAGGGGTTTTTGAAAATGAGTACAAGTTTCAATTCTAATAAACAGCAAAAATTATGAAGATATACGTAAAATAAAACGTTTTGGTTCGAAATAGGAAATTTTGAAAATAGATTTGATGAAAATATATATTCAAATTTATACGAACTCCTTACAAATATATTTTTTACTTTGCCTAATAGTAGTGCTTCTGTGGAATGAATTTTTCCAAAACCATTACAGATAAAAAATATACCTACAAAAAAACTTAAAATCGAAGCTTGTGAGTCAATGCTTTCCTCTCTCCATTTGCTTGAATTAGGGCTGAAAAAATGGACTCCATGTGAACAGCGTGACCGTCTGTACCACTAAAGTATCAATTTGCTACTTTTCTGCCCTTCTTGCCACTTTTGGTGCCATTCTTTTAAAATGTGCTAAATCTGCTACTTTTTGTTACACACTTTCTCTTGTTGTCCCTTTTAATATAATTTGTATTAATTTTTTTCTCAACAATCTGCTTTTGTAAGTATTCCTTCTTACGGGAGCTAATTTTTTATTTCAGCCTTTACGAAAGCTAAAAGTCAACCCTAAATCAACACGTCAAGCGTTTTCTATCTGTCAACAATTCTCATGCTCATACAAAATGTATGCAGCAAAATATATGCTGAAAAACTTTCAGAACATTCTATAAACTTATTTAAAGTTCCAAAATATCTGATTTAATTACATATAATCATGAATTGTTATTTCGTTTTTTATCTATAAATTTTTAATAAAACCTTATAGAAGATGTTACAACAATTAATATTTTGATGAATGTTTTCCATATTGTTTTTAATTATTACTTGTAAATAAAAGTTATTCTTTAATAAAAAGAACAATATAAACTTAAAGTCGTGTTTTTTTAATTTTCGCATTTTAGAGGGTTTCCACTTTTTTATAAAAACCCGCTTTTTGGTGCCACTTTTATTTTTTAAATATCCTTTTTGTGCCACTTTTCGAAATTTCTAACGGTCACGCTGCATGTGAAGCATAAATTACAAAATATAGAATAAGTATTTCTAAAAAGTGATAAACATTATCAAAAGTTTTTGTAAAAGTAACTTCTCGTTTTGATAATATAAATAATATTGGAATGTACCAGTGAATAGTTTTTTTTTTTTTAATTTTAACATTGATTTATAATTCAAGTATGTATGTATAATTAATTTATTTTATTTTAGTCTAATGTATTTAATTAATTGTTAAAATTCGTTTTGGATTTTTTTAATTGAAATAAAATTAATTTTTTGTTCACAAAAAACTTGGTCCTATTTTACATTAAAATACCCTTTCTTGACCCTTTTTTCTTAAATACCCTTTTATGACACTTTTTCGTATTTTTCAAAGGCAACCCTGATGCTAGTAACGAGAATGTTATCTCGCTTATTCCTAGAATAGCGCAAAAATCTCCGACAATGTTGAAAGTATAATTGTCATTGTTGCATTCTACAACGTACAATTATACCCCTTCGGTTGATTTTAATGTTATGCCTTTTTGTCGCTCGCCTCGGTTATCAGTTACAGTTTGAAAAATATATTATGCAAAATAGAAATATTTTTTCTCACTTCGGATATGTTTTCTTAGTAAAAGTAAGATTTAGTTAAAATTGCTTTACAAAATCCCTTGTCTTTCACACGCCAAGTCTTTAAAGTCTAACATGGTAAGCATTTGCATGTAAACAGTTTATTAAAACCTCTTCCACATACTCTTAATAATTACAATGCTGGAAATATATTAAATTTAAAGATAAAATTGCTCATAATATTTAAAATCCATACAACTGCATTTAATCATGGTTTCACTTTACACAGTAATGATTCCTTAGCTTTTAATTTGTCTTTGCTTAGATCTTAAATATTAGTATTGCTAGAAAAAACACTTAAGTTTTTAGTGGTTTTCCGGTTTCCGCTACAAACTTCCATTTATTTAAACCAAACTCAAATATCTATTAAAATTTTTTTTCGTATGAAATTTCAAAAACTTTTAGATGTTCTTAACTACTATTACAAATAAGCTTTCTTTTCTTTCTGTACGGTTTATATCTTGCAACAGAGCTTATGCAGCAAAAACCAACAAAATTTTCCTTTGGTTTTATACTTTTATTTGCTCTTTCGGTACTTTGGGCAATAAGTCATTCAGTCATTGGTCAGTAATATTTGTTCTTGTAGAAAGAAAACTAGTTTTGCTTATTTAAAATTATTCAAGCTCATGTGTCTTGTGTATGAGTAGTCAATTTCCGGCTGTAAACTTTTAGCGTACAAACTCTCATACAAAGAGATCTGCTTTGTTATTTTTCTATTTTCCAAAATCAAGCAGTAAGAAAATTTATTTTTGTGTAATTTTATCTAGAAAATTTGTCTTTTGGGGGTTTCTTAACAAAACAATGACCATCAAAAGTCTAATTGCTGAACAAACTTTTCTTTATAATAAAACGAAAATGGTTTTATTTTTATAAAATCCTTTTTATTCAAAGTATGCAAAAGAGTCACCTTCTGTTCAAATATACTTTGTTAAGTACAAATAAAGCAAACTTTAATTCTTATAAAAACGAAAGGCAACGTGTAAGAAGGTCTTTTGATTTGAAAACTCTGCAACTGCAAATAATGAAAGGACGAAAGGAAAAACTTCTCTTTTCTAGCAAACTTTAATGTTGAAAATTTAGTTTGCCCTTTTTTAATAAAAAAATATTTAAAGGTTTATACTTGAAGTGAAAGAAATAGTTTTGAGCATCTGAGATGGAAATGCCATTGCTTCATTAAATTAATAAAAAAAACGTTCCAAAAGGATTTTTGTATTTCTTACATGTTTAATTTTGTAAAACACAGAATTCCAAAAAATTTGTACAGAAATTCCGATAAGTTCACATATTAAAATATATCAAAACAAATTCTTTTTAAACACTGCATTTACATTTACGAAGATTGTGTCCTTAATATTTTTTACCAGAAGTGTACTTTATCATTGAATAAAATAATGCGCGATTTGCAAGATTTTACAAAATAAATTTTAAAAAATTTTTAAACGGTGAGTTGTAAAATTTAATCTAAATTGTAAAACAACCAATAAACGTAAAAGCTGCTGTTACAGAATATATTGGTGCCACCTTAACCCGTTTACTACCATTCGGTTCATGCATCCCCAGCAGTAAATATACATAAACGGACTACATTTTCCAGATCTATATATTTAAATATTTCATCTCACTGATCATACTACAATAATGAAAGGTTTAGAGTACTCCAATTAAAAAAACCACCCGGTACGAGGTACAAACTTGTCTATACAAACATTAAAAAATTGAGATCAGCCCAGAAGAAATATTGATATCAAAGTAAAGAGCTAAAATGCAGACAAACATATCGTTACGCCAATTTAGAAAAAGCGTATCCAACATAAAAATATATAAAGTATTAGACAAAAAACTTAATAAAATAATCATAAAAAATCTCATGTAAAAGATGCAGCAAAATTAATGCAATATTTGAATTAATGAGAAAACACAATTTTTAGTCTTTTGTTTGTTATTTTTAATTAAAGCATGAAGGACATAGAACAGGGCTATTTATGGAATAAGACATCGGCAAATGGTCTCCACGGCTTTGCATGCACATACGCACTCGTGTGTCGAAATTTTCCACGGCCATTTTACATAATTGTGGCTAAATTTCGTTGAAGCAGCGTTGAAACTCCCACCTAATGCACGGGTGTTTGTCGGCTTGTTGACATAGAACTGTGACTTCAAATAATCCTATAAAGAGAAATCTCATCATGGTAAATCTCACGATCTAAAAGATCAATTGTGATCACTGAAACATGAGAGAACATGATCTGGAAATTTCTCATGTAGTAATAGAATTGTTTCATGGGCTGTATGGCATGTAGGAACTTCTTTTTGTAATCACATATTGGCCACATCAATATTATACAATTTTGGCAGAAAGAACTGTGTTACCATGTCGCGATATCGCGCTCTAGTAACAGTCACTGCTTGACCAAACTCATTTTCAAAAAAGTATGGTCCAATTAAGCTTCCGGCGCAAAATCCACACCAAACAGTTGTTGTGGATAGAACTCCAAAAGCGATTAACAAATCCATCAAGGTGAAACGATGACTTTGTTGGAAAAATCAGCATCCATTTGTTTATGTCCAATAATCCATTCAATGAACTCTTTTCGTTGTACATGGTCATTAGACTTCAGTTGATGTGTTAATTGAATTTTGTAACTGGTGAGACACAGATCTTTAGTGAATACACGCTGTGGAGAGCTTCCTGAAATTGAAAATAAAAATTAAGCACCACAAATAAAGCGTTTGCAAGTTATTTTCAACAGTTATTCGCAAAACTTTGGGATGCATGATAAGTTTCATTAAGAATGGCACCCCAGTTCTCTACCTTATTTTGTTTGTTCTTAATTTTAACTCAAACACGTTTATTATTGCAATTTCTCCTTAATTATAAAAAATGGAAGATTTTCTTCTAGTTTTCTATTTTATTTTATTCTTTAGAATTTAATGCCATGGAAAATATTTTCATTTTATTTTGTGTTGCAATTGTTGATGTTGTTGTTGGTGTTGTTGTTGCTGCCATTTGTATATAAATTTTAATTGTGTTGTTAATTTTCCAAACAGTAGCAAGAGGAAAATGAGTAAAATAGTTTCCTGAAGAATTTATTTTTTTTTAATTTTCATTCAGTTGTTTGCATCTTATGTCCAATTTTCTACTTTATTTCTTGTTACTCCGGCATGGCATAACTTTATCTTCATCCCTGAGGAACCAAAGAGTTTAGTTTAAGATTATCATGGCATGGCATCATTCTCCAAAGGATTTTGCACAACAGTCTTGGTTTGTTCAGCATTTACATTTACAGCATGACACGAAGCTGATTCAGTTTGTCCTTATTGTTGTACATTTTGGTTTGTGTTTTTAGAAATGTTGAATACAAAGTTGTTTTACTTGTTGTTACTTTTTTCTCTCTCCTTGTAAAATAGAATATAAAGTAGTAAGAAAAATGTTAGAAACGTGTAAAGGAGTGCGGTTAAGTTTCTAATTAGTTTGTCTTTTATGAATTATAATTTTTTTGGAGGTTACAAATTGTTAATTTAAATTAGTTAAATAATTTTATGTTGTTATTGTTTTAAGGAGGAAAAAAGAAAACAAATATTTATTTGCATTTAAAGAAAAGTTTTCAAATTCTTATTAGAAATTGTAGTTACCACTTCGAAGTCCTCCATCACTGAGCAAGTACGTTAAGTTACGAACTAGAACCTATCAGCGAGCATCTTAGTTATGTTGATTGTTATCTCAAAGTTATGGATTCTCTTCATATAACGTGTTAGAACTGCAGCAAGCTAAACGCTGGTTTTATATTAGTTCTCACTCTAGCGTTGCTACTTTCATGCTCAGGGTTAATCTACGTTATGCTGAAACTGGAACGCATCTCTAACTTACCAAATCATACCATTCTGTACTGGAAGGCTCTATGTGTCGTAAATATTCTAACCCAATAAAATTAGTAAACAACATTGAATTTGTGGTCCAAAACCAAATTGAACATGTTTGTAAGCTTTAAAAATCCACAGCTGATAATTTAAAAGAAATTAATTACTAAATATATTGATTTTAGTTGTCTCAATTCACATTTTTCTTCACCTCTTATTAAATAAATTTTAGTATCTTCCAAAAAGTATAAAGTACTATCGATCCATAAAACTGCTCTTCTTTTAAATTTATTATTTTATCGCCTGCACTTTAGCTGCTATAAGTTATAAATAATTTCTCAACGAACTTTTTTATTTATATAACTTAGGAGCTGCAATTTTTAGAAATTACCTTTTGAGCTGGATTAATGTCCTTTAAACTGTAGTGTTAAGTCTCTCAGACCCACCTTATCACAACATCTTAGTAAAACGAAATTTTTTTTTGTTTGTTCAAAATTCTAGTCACATTCTGTCCGTACAACAAAACAATACAAATAATAAAATCATAATCACTTGGATCAACACAATCATTAACACTGTTGTCATCGCTATGACACCGAAAGGTAAAGAAAATCACCTTAAAATCCGCATATAAATGCCATGACAATGATTGCTGAAAGTATAAAAGAAACCATCTTCACATCCACTGTTGCTTTAAAGCATAAAAACTTTGCTATTTAACACATGCATATATATATATATATATAAGCACACTAATACATACATACATATATATAAAATTAAAATAAAACAAAGTCAGTAGTACCCTATATACATACGTATGTACATAGATATGTATGTACATACATCAAAATATTTTTTAACTTCAGACTTCAAAAGATAATTGCAGCAATAACTCAAATGAGATTTAAACGCAATGACAACAACAAAAAAAAGCAACAATGACGAAAAACACAATGACACGAGTAAAGAGAAATAACACAGCAACAATAACAAGAAGCAGCAGCAGCAGAAGAAATTACAGTAGCAAGTCTGCACACAAATACAAAACTCACACATACTATACACCTGCTCATCCTGTGTGTGTGTGTGTGTCTATCTACATAAATTTGCAGGCAAAGAAGCAAAAATTCTAAAACTGTATGGGTGTGTATGTGTGCGTCTAGATAATGTGAAACATTTAACAGTCACAAACTTTTTTGTTGCTGTATAACTCATCAAGTGACTAGTTGGTTGGAGTATGACGCTAAAGATTAAACAGATGATGAAGGTGATTACAATGCTCTGCCACTGTTGCCTGCTCACTAGACTATGAAGTCGTGTTGCAAGAAAAAAGGACATTGTGAAAAACAATAAGTATAATATCTTTGCGGGAGGCAAATGTTAAACCAGCTTTGCAAGTATTATAATTCTGCTTTCTTAAGTTTTTTTCTCATTGCCAAATACTAAAATGGTGCTTCTGAAACATTGTGAAAGATCAGGTGCAAATATCTTAAGGAAATCCATAAAATTTCTTAATAGGAAAAAATAAACACGCAACATAAAAAAAAGAAAGTGCAAACATCAAAAATTCTATTTGAAAGAAAACAAGGATGGCAAAAATTTGTATATTATACAGTGAGTTCGAAAAGTATTAAAATGATCAAAATAACACAAATTTGTGGCAAAAAGGTTGTAAAATAAATTCATTACAGGCATCACTTGAAATTTTTTTTCGAAACTCCTTCATGAACTTTAATTTTATTTTCGACGCTTGTAACATATTTATAATGTACCTCTCTCTTCTTACTTTATATTAATGTATTTCTGAAATTGCAAGGTAAGCAAAAATGGAGAAAAATTATAAGTTCGTATTTGAAAATCCGAATTTGTAATGCTATGAATAAAAAACCATCGAACAAAATGGTAATATTGCTTTAATAAACATTTAGGAAATTTAATAAGCTTTCTAATGCAAATCCGTTAAGAAATGCTTGAGTTAGTGGCAAATTACCAAAGCAAAATTTTTTTAATTTTTTGGAAAAAAATAAAAAAAACAATTTGGGAGACCACTTCCCGTTCATCAATATTTAAGTGTTATGCACCAAAATTCTTGGTCTTAGAGTAGATTAAGAAAATCGTGTTCGTGAAGGAATTTCGAAAAAAGTATAATAACTGCGACGGTCTAATGTATATATGGCCAAGGCCGTGGGCTGGACCGTCACCAGTTTGCGCAATTTTCGACGTGTATTTGATGAACAAAGTAAAAAACTAGCGATAACTTATGTTCACTCAAAATATATTCTCAAACTGTAACTTTGGCGCAAAAAAAATGTGTTTCTATTCCTTGCGGCTTAAAAGCTACAGCCATTTGAAGTTAACTGGAACGTCACACTAAAAGAGAAGTGATAATGTGCGACAATGTGCGATTAAACGCTTGAACAAACTGAGGCGAATTATTTACGATATTGTCCGGCGCTCTGATGTGCTTCCGAACAATAGTTTCAACTGTCGCACCAATCCCATCAATGCACCCTTTACCATGCGAAGTAGCGAAGTAATTCCAGATTATTTTAATTTGGAATCTTTCTTGAAGAACTGGAATAACAGCGGCGATAAACTTGTTCTTAAATTGTGAAGACGGGTCATCACTCCAAATCTTTAAAATAGTCAGAGATTTTGGCAAGTCTGTTAATAGCTTAAATAAATAGGTCACAATTGTTAGTTTTGTATGGTTTAAGTTATCCGATATCATTACTTTTGATCGGAAATGTTCATTATGGTAAAGAGCGCTCGTAAATGGGGTAAGCTGCCGCTGATTCCAGCTTTGCTCAGGTTTCCCTGTAAGAATGTTGATGGATTTAATAATTAAGTAACACATGTTTTTTTTTTCTAAAGAAAAAGACTGGAACATCACCATATTTTGGTGGATAATTACAATAATTTTGCCAATATTTTTCCCGATTTTTATATTTATTCTTATTCTTATCAGAAAACATCAAAGAAATTTAATTTTTACAACGTCTATATGAGATAGACTTTGCTTAAAAAAACTTTTTCATATAAAAAAACTGGAACGTCACAAGAAAATTTGGGATTCAAATCAATGCCATCGAAAATGGTTCCAATTAATATTTTCACGTAAATATTAAATTAAATCAGTTAATTACATTATATATATGACAAAACAATAAAAATATTTCAAAAAGTTTTATTATTTATACCACCGCACGACTTATATAGCTTTGAACTGAAAATACAATTTATGTTTAATAATAAACTTATTTATTTAATGGTTCCTTAAAGACTAACTAGAACTTAATTTTTATAATTATTCTAAAGCTTAAATTAAAGAGATTTAATAATAGTCAGAAATAAGGAAGTAAGGAAAAGAGTAGAAGAGAAAAAGAATAAATGTAGAAATATGAAAAGCTTTAAATTAACGTAACTCACGCACAGTGGCTCCAATCAGAATAAATTTATTAATTGATCTTGATTGATTCATGTAGTCGTGAAAAAAAATCAAAGTAAATTTTTTGAAATGAGAGTGAAAATTTTTACAAAAATAGAAATTGATTGTTCGATGTTTTTCTCAAAATTTTTTCAAAACCACATTTTTTCTTTTTTATTATTTTAAAAGACTAGACTTCAAAAAAGACTGCAGTAAAAATTTTAAGTCGATTAAATCATGCACGCTACATCGAGCATTGGACGATTATGGAGAATTTTTTCACGAAGTTGTAAGTTATTCGCTTAAGAAAATAATAACGCCCATTGAGTTTTTAATTTGTATTTTATAAATTATATTACATAAATTTAATACAATTAATCTGGCCTTTTATTGTTACCCGCCTGCTGAAAAAAGTGGTCGGGAGAGCAGATTTACTGAAAATAGTCAAATTTTCAGAAGCATTTTATTTTACCTGCATGAAAGTTGTACCAACATTCAATTTTTAATCTATATTTCTTTACTATTTATTGAAAAACATAGTAATCCTTTTATGTTTAAAAATTTCAACGACATATTAAATGGAAATCCAACAATAAAGATTGTATTCTTAATGTAATTATTGATTTTGCTTTAAAACATTGTTATTTCATACTGTTTCTTCTTACAAAAACTTTGCAAGAACTAATAATTATTTGACAAAAAAGAGTAAAATATTTGACACTGGGTAGTCACACTTTGTTTACATTGGAGACATTTTTCTTTGAAAGCAAATAATTTTGTTTGTAAAAATCAGCTATTTATCTGTTTGCCCCTCAAAAAATATTTTATGGTCACACTATAGCAAAGATATATTTCTCGTTTTTCGTTAAATGTTTCATCTTCGTACCTGTATTTCACATTTATTTAGTAGAACCTATAATATAAATGTCGAAAACATTTGCGTCTGCTAAGCTTAACACTTTTAGCTAAAAAGTTGTTGCAAATGTTACAACCTTTAATAGTTATTACAACGAAAAACTTTTTTATCTCTACTGGTCTGTGTAAAATATCTCCCCAACATAAGTGCTCATTATGCAGGAGACGTTGTTGCCAGCCAAATGTTCGCACAGGTAACATTGATATTAAACATGTTTTTCCAAAACGAAAAAGGAAAACTTTTGTACTTATATTATAACATTGTAAATCTTTTTTTTTTATTTCTGCCACCAGACGCCGGCTGTTAAGCGTTATTTTACAAAACTTAAAGAAAACCTACAGCCAATGTCAAGTTCTAGGAAAGTTTTTGAAAAAAAAAAACAAAAAACGTTCCTTCCAGATTGCCCTAAAATATATGAAATATAAATAAATAAAAGTTGCAACAGTCTAGTGGTTTTTTGCGAAAGTTCGAGTCACATGCGTTTCGTTCTTACAAAAAAATAAATAAAAAAAAAACAAAAATAAAATCTAAAAACTGTGTAGTAGAAAAATAGAATGTTCTCATTTTAACACGAAACTTTAGAGCAAATGATAGCAATAAACAAATCCCATTATACATGACGTATCAAAATACTATTTTCATACGTGAGTTGCTTTCTAAAAACAAAAATTGGAAAATGCTCGTAAAATAAAAATAAAAAATTGGCTTTTGGAGTTCATTCATTCTTTTCACATTTTGTTACTACTTCCGATTGCTTTTCTGGGGCTTTAGATGCTGCATATGGTGTGTTTTAAAAATGCTATTACATTTTTTTTCTTGTTTTCCACTAGACTTAAGGTACAAGATTACGTGTTGATGATATGAAATGTTTTCAGATGTATGTGTCATTTTTACACAAGTGTTGATTTGAAAATGTATTTTACTAAAACGTAATTTATGCTCGCAAAAGTTAGAGATCAGAAGGTGAAAAGCAGTTGGTTTAATGTTTTTAATGTTTTTCGAATGTTATTTTTTTGCAAATTTATTTTATTCAATTTCTAATGTGATATTAGCTTTTACAAGTTTAATATAACTAAATAAAAGCTGTGCAATATTGATATGTTCCTTAAATTTTGATATATTCATAGTCAGTTTGTCAATTAATTTACGATCCTTATTAAATTCTTGGTTAATATTTACACCATTATTTTCAAACCAAAGGAGCATGTTTTCTGGTATTTGTCACCATTTAAATGTTCGCTTTGTTTTTAAAAAGCCAATATGCTTTTATGACTAATAAATTTAGAGCTATAATATCCAAATCTGAAGAATGTTGCTTTCTTATATATAAAAATAGGTTTGTGATAAAATCTTGAAGCGTTTACGTTCCATTTATTTAATTTATTTCACGATTGCATGAGCTAGATAACTAAAAATATCTACTAGCATACTATTCTACAACTGAGTGAAAGTACATCTTTGTTGGTTTTGAGTTCTTAATAATAAATAGTTTCATTTGAATCACTATTTCTATGAGTCGAGATGTATTTAGCTTATCATCAAGCAGCTTATGCTGGGGTTTTGTGTACCACAAACTAACTGCTGTATATAAAATGACAATTGTCACCAATCACTGCTTGGATGATTTTTTTTAATTTATAAATTATATAATTAAAACATTAATTTTTGAAATATTAAAGGCCGGGGCACATAGAATCCGTCGTACGTTATTCATTGCTTTTTTCAACTGACAACTAAATTGAAATACAGGTTTTATTATGAGCTTTGTCACATTCGGTACGTCTCCGTCAACGCAAAGTACTAAAGTTGGGCAACGTTAACCTTTTAACGTACGTTGAGTACTTTGAAAAATATATTTTTTTTGCTTTGTTTTTATTAAGCTTTTGGTGTTGTGTGGTGACAAAAATAAATTAAATAAAAATTAAAATTAAAAAAAAACCGAATATCGTCTAATTCTATTGAAAATGTGAACTTTAATCAAATGAAGCTGATTTACTTTCCGTCAACAAAGTACTCATTGTGTCAACCTCCTCTGCCGATACTTTAATGTCAGTTGAAAAAAGCAACGTATAAAGTACAACGGATTCTATGTGCCTCGGCCTTAAGTATAAAATTAAAATAAATGATTAAATTTAATATTAATAATTAAAAATTACACATATAAATATTAATTTATATATACATACCTATACATATAGTTTATAATTTATATTAAATTATGTCATATGTATAAAAATGTTGCCAAGTATCATTCAAAAATTAAATATTTTACAATAAACAATAAATTAATGTGGCTATAGAGAAACGTGATTAACCCTCTAACCGGCGAGCCTACCTTTATACGGTGTATAATAAATATACACGTTGCTATCCAGCTCTATTTCTTAAAAGTTCTGTTCTGTCAACAGAGAAACAAACAATCGTCTTATTGAAGCAAACAGCAGCAAGCATTTATCATTTGATTGCAAACTGTTGAGAGCTTCATGGAATTGATAAAAAATTACTAGATTTTCGTATTGAGGCGTTGTTATCATATCTGAAGATTTATCTTATTTTTGAAGTTTTTGGAGGTGCCAAAAAGATAAAAAAAGATATTTTAAATACAGTTCAACCTCCTTAATCCAGACAGATATAGTTTAAGCTACTGTCCGGATTAGTGGATCGTCCGTACTACAGTTAAAATAAAATTTTAAACGCAGTACATAAATGAAAATACTTATATATAATTTATTTTTATTACCGAAAAGAAAAATAAGAATTAATTTTTTATAATTTATTTACAGAAAACATAAAAAAACATACTAAAAGTGACCAAAAATATTAATTTTGAAAAATAAGAATTTTTATGTAATTTGTCTGCTCTATTTTAAAATTCTATTAAATTCTTATCTGTCGCTTTGATTTGTTCAGCCCATAAAATAGCTTTTGAAAACAGTTCGCCACGCAAATTTGTCCGAAAAATTTAAATGTCCGGATTTCTGGATAGTCCGAATAAGCGAGTGTTCGGATTAGGGAGGTTGTACTGAGTATGAGATTTTGCATTTTTAGCCTATTACTTGAGATTCCTGTTCACTGAACTATATATTTTCCTGCTTTACTTCATTAAAAGTGTGAAAAGAAGTTAACCGCTGCAACACTCTTTACTTCCATTAAAAAAATTAAATTGCAACGATGTTTATTTTTATATACAAATTCATTTACTTTATAAAGAAATTCGTCTTCTGTATTTAAAAATATTTGAATACATTGTAAAACATAAATATGTCTATTTTGAAAAGTTTATCAAAATTGATAATTGTACTTATCTTAAAGATATTAAAGATATATACTTGGGAGCCCAAATAACTATAGCGATTAGTTCTACTCATAAATTATCAGATGAAGATGAAATGCCATTTCGAAATAATTGCCTAAAGTTTTATGTTAAATCATGTAACAAAAGTTTGATTTTGACAACGATTTTTTAAAATGTGTTGAGTTTCTGGTACCTACTAGTATTATGAAAAGCAATAATAAAAGTTCTTCCCTATTGACGAAATTCTTTCCAAATGTTATCGATTCCAACAATATTCAACAAATTGATGACAAGTGGCAACAATTGCTCCACTTCAACGTTAAAGAATATAATTTATTGGATGAAAAGAATATTGAAACATTTTTGGAAATCATTTTGAATGCAAATCGTTGCGAGGAATCTCAAGCTTTTCCTTGTTTGAAAAAATTAGTCTACATAGTTTTGTCAATACCAGTACCAACACGTAACGTCGAAAGAATTTTTTCTCAAATCAATATCAATAAGAACAAACTAAGAAATAAATATACCAACATTGTGTGGTATTTTAAGGACCAACGACTTTTGAAAAAGTTTAATAAAGAAATATATAATGTAACCATAAAAATGTTTGAATTTAATACGTTACTACTCTAATTATAGGATTTCAACTTAAAATTTGGCCTTTTTCAAATCAAATTAAGGGGACAAATTACGGCATTCGATATCGAATTTGAATTTGTATGGAAATTTCATTTGATATCGAATGATTGTTGTGGCAACAAAAAATAAAGCTACAAGCCAAACTATAATGACAGATAGATAAAATATAGCTTATTAATATATGTTTTTAAAAAGACAAATTTTTTAACGAACTGCTTACATTTAACCAGCATTTTATATATTTTTTTTGCTTGTTTTATAGAACTGATTGGAATAATTTCTTAATTGCGACTGATTACGAATGGCTCATTTCATCCTTCTTTATATAGAAATCTTCAGGTTTTTTCTTAACCAACTACTGCTTATCTGGGGGGGTTTTTATCTGTTCCTGCTTATTAAGTGAAATATAGTAAGTGGTACATATCGTCATATAAAATGCAAAATGTTCCAACATAATTTTTCACAATTTTACAGCGTAGTTAAATAGCGTAATAGTGCTACTAAGCAAGTTTGAAATTGTAATCATGACCTTAAAAATATATTTTTATTACCACAATAGGTTGCTTTTTATCAGCTTCTTTAACTCTGCTGTAAAATTATATTGAATTGATGTTAGTCCGTTTGGCATTTATTATGAAGATATCTACACATTTATAAACCATTTAAAGTTCGAATCAGCTTTACATAATTATTCTTATCTGCAAGCAATGAACGATAAAGTGTTTCTTGTAAACAAAAATAATTGCTTATTGGGTCAGTGGTTACGGAAATTATTTAGATTTCTTAAGAACTTTAACGATATTACAAGGTTATTCCACTTTAGTAGAAATCCATTTATATAAAAATTTCTCGTTTATTGAAAATTCTTAATAACTCAAAATCAGCGATTTTTTGTTAGTAATGCAGTGTTAATTGTAGAATGATATATCGTTCGATTACGATAAAAAATTGTTTCCAGTTTCAAGTTACAAAATTTTTGTAAAACGTCTTTGTAAATGAATTGTTTGCTAGGTTGAGTTCCAATTGAAATATTTCAAACTGCTCACAATTATACATAGATGTAAAATTTTTTCATGAAATTGGTGTAACATAGGAAATTGTGTATTTAGTACCTACGCAAACATATAGACAGTATACTCGTAATTCCTCCTTTTTCTGTAAGTATTTGTCATTTCTATACAACACCACAAAACATTTGTCTACCTGATGTCGAGAACATTTGACTACTATGAGTATTGATAACCTGATGTAATTTTCTAGGCCTTAGAATAGAAAGTAAGAAGCTATCATTAGTACACTCACAATATTATTACAGTAACGGACTGTAAGTTATTCAAGAAGTAATCCGTTCAGTAATTTTTAAAGAATAAGCATCTAAAATTGTAAGCAATTTTATTTTTAACTGATTCTAACATTCATTCAAAAAACTAAGGACATATTAATTAATACGGATTTTCGGTTACTTTCAATATTGTCCTTTGTTTTCAAATGCTGTTTTTTTCTTTGCTTGCTTTATTTGATTTGTTTGAGATTTCCTCTCCTACACAAACAAAGGAAAAATATTTTATTTTTACGAGCTTAAGTCAATTAATTTTTTAACATTAAAATTTAATTAAACTTTTGGTTCAATTTAAATGAAAAATGAGTAGACCGGTTTTTAAGTGAACTTTCATTTATTTTAAATTACAATTTTAGTTAATTTTACGTACAGAATATTTTGAGTGTAGCAAATTCTTTTCAACGAAATTTTCTATATAAGCAAAGTAGAATATAAAAATTAAAAAAAATATTTTCTGTAGTCTAAAATTAAAAAGTCCAAAGCGAAGAACAGATATAAATTTTTTATTTTATTTATTTGATAGTTCAATTAATATCAATAACAAAAACAGAATTATATAAAAATAATTGGTTTAGCAATTTGATTACTCTCAGATAAGTCCATAATATGATAACATTTATTGAAGTTAACACATGCACGACGAAAAGAATGATTATTAGCATATACAGAATGGTAGTAATTTAATGGCAAGAGTTCAAAATTGCGGGTATGTCTTAGGAACATTGAAGTTTAGTTGACTAAGTAGGAACTCTGAATCAACATCACCACGAATCAGACCCAGAACAAATAAAGCATTCAACATCAATCGTCGACTTTTTAGAGTAGGCAATTTTATCAGAGCAAGTATACTATGATACGGCGGCAAGACATAAGAATTCCAACCAAGACCACGGAGACAGAAAATTAAAAATTGTTTTTGTACTGATTCAATAGTATAAATATAAAAAGAATAACAAGAATTTATCAAAAAGTATTTGAGTATTTGAGCCAAAAATATTAATCATTTTTTTTGAATTGAAACAACTAGAATAAATATACATAAACTTAAATTTTCATATTCTTTTAAATTTCGTTGATTAATTAAACAACAATTTTATAAAAGAATGCAAAACATACAACTGAAATAAAATTTTAAACAGAAGTCTTTTGAGCAAACAAACATTAAAATCCTCCTTTTCAAAAATACCACAACTTTACGCTTTAGCTGCTTTTTCTAAATATGAAGAGAAAAACTAAATATTAACAAAAGACCGTTCGTTCCACTTTCGAAGAGCCAACTAAATTAAAGTAAAATTTTTGCCAAGGACTACGAAAAATTCAGTACAACTATATACAACAAAGTAAACGAAAGAAGCACACAAAACGTAAAATAAAGTTAAAACCTAATTTAGCTAATGACAGCTGAACAATCTGAGTACACGACTAAAGAAATAAATGAATAACTGGCTGACTGGCTGTTGAATACAAAACTACTTTTTTTCGTCTCTCTGTTTGTGAAAGAAAAGAACTTTTAGCACAAAGAAGAATAAATAGTCTTAAAAACCTAAATAGTAAAAACAAAAAAAAAAACAAAATTAGTGGAGGAGCAAAAAATAAATAAGTTAAATATAAACATAAAAACACCTGAGAGTCAAATAAGGGCAAGCAGAAGAAAACTTTTACTTTTCGAAAGGACTTTTTAATAAGGAAAAAATATCAGCATACAGAAAATCATAAAATATAAAAGTATGTACAAAAAGGAATTACAATGGATATTACTCGTATCTTACACCGTTTCTAGCGATAAAAAATGGAGAAAAGAAAATCTTTACATCCAATCGGCACACATATTGGATGCAAAGAAGTATGGATACGATTGGAAACGAAACTATTTCCTTAAATGCCTAGAGCATCACCACCAGCCATCGTCTATGCACTAATTCAAATTTATTGATGTAATTCAACAATCGACTAAAATAGAATAAATATTAAAGTATATAAGAACAATAAGTATTGCCCAAAGTGACATTATTCATAATAATAATCTCTTTCAACGAACTCCTTGCAAACATGCACTGAGTTCTACGGTGATGGACAGGGTAATTTGTTCATGCTTTTTACACGAAAAATACGCATGTTCATATATTTTTAATATGCAATTGCATATTTATAACATTAAAAAAAAACAACAACTCTTTTTAAGAAAAATTTTTCTGAGGTAATTGACGCATATCCATATATGGTCTCCACAATGCGATCATTAAAAAATCTTTACCCAAATATGTTGTATGTTACATGTATGGCTCATGGGTTGCATAGAATTACAGATTTTGTTCGCTTACATTTTGCAATGTTAACGCACTTGTTACAAATTGCAAAAACGTTTTTCTTAAGGTAAAACTACATACATACGTAGTATGCAGGATTTTTCCACATAAACTTATTGTCTTAATTAATTTCCAGGCACCGTCTAGTGTCACTGTAATGCATTCTATGTACCGAAGTATGATCAATCCCCAAAACCCAGAACCACCAATGGGAATTTTTGGCTAAAGTCTGTTATATATTATTGAGACATATTTAAAGAAATAAGCAGCGTTTTAAAGGAGCTTTGTGATGATAAGGCGGCGTCGATATGTAGTGCAAAAGCTTTAACGTTTTTTTATGAAAACAGTGTAAGTTTCAAGTAGTGTTGTTGGTTGAAATGGAAAAGTAGCTTAGGACTAGTTAGCTATTTAGGAACCCAACTTTGTTTATAAAAAACCTACGAAAATAGAAAATTAAATAACAAAACATCATAACCATATTAAAAGGAGCAAAAATTGGCATAAGCTCTTGAAGTAAACAACACACTTGGAACATACGTTTAGCAAATATTTATAATTTTCAGACAAAACCACACACCAGACATTTTAAGGTTTCGAAACAAGTAGAAACACATTCACAATACCCGGAAAATAAAAAGGAATAGGAATACAGCTTAAAGCACCAGGCAAAAACTATTATAATTTGTTTTAAATAAAAAAACATATATAAGAAGATTGTTGTTAAGAGTTGTTACCTTTTGTTTTACACAACTTTTTTTTCTTATTTTATTCTTTTTTACGTTTCTCAGTGAATTAATAATGACGGAAGAGATGTATTTTTTTTAAATTATAGGTTGTTCTAAATTATATAAGCATGCAGCTTAGATAATTTGTGGAGAAGAGACAACAGGTTAAAGCGAATATATTTCATTATGGAAAAATTCTACTAAAGCGTCTTATGCCTAGGAAGCGAAGGCATAGATGCTCCAGTGCAGGGCACAGGAAGAGTAGACGAGTTATGTTCTCTTTCTCCTCCATAGTAGTTTTTTTACACACAGTTCTTATGGAAAACCAAATTTTCCCAAGAACTCCGTACCAACAGTAAATTATAAATTTTAAATTTGCATTAAGATATCTAAAATTATTGAAATTTATGGAAATCTAAACGGTTCTCTATGATTTGTCAATATCATATACTCATTTATGTACCGCTTTTTCTATTTAAATAATAAGTAAATAGCAATTTTGGTGCCACATCTCGAAATTAAAGATATTTTAAAATTAAAAATTGTTTTAATATTATAGAGAATTTAATAACAATTTGATTGACATTTCTATAAATTTGTCAACTTCCGCTATAAAATCGTTAATAAATAAATCATTTATTAATTTAAAAGTTGCGACAAAAACAAGAAACCATCAATATAAAATGTTCTCACAAACAGTTGATGCCAAAAAATAAATAAATAAATTACGAAAATAGAGCGAAAGTTCAAACAAAGTTTACTTTTTTTGGCCTTTAAATAATACAAATGACTAGTCGTTATATTTTCCTTTAGCCATTAAATATAAAATGGCCTTTTGTTACACAACAGTTGGCCTATTGAACACAAAGTTTGTACACAGACATACAAACAAAATAAATAATATCAATTACTATTACTTTTCCTTATTTTCATTTATGGGACAAATGATGAAACACTCATTCCAGCAATTGAAGGCACTAAAATGTTTGTTTGGCAAACAGATGGTGGCACCCAACATAATTTCTTACTCGTACAACTTGTGCCCCGTATTGGTAACAAACATTTATTGTTGTTTTTCCTTGATTGTATAAAGTTATTGTAATAGCAAAATTTATGTACTACTTTAGTATTTCCAGCCAGGAAAAGAAATCAAAATTTCCTTTATGCGTATAAATATTTGGCAAAGTATCATCAACTTCAACTGCTTGGCATTTTGCCATCATTTGACAACTACAAAGAAAAATTAGAAAATTTATAAAATATTATTTCTAATAAATTTAATAAAAGTAGGCCGTTTTCTTCAGCAAATCTAATTGTTTTGTGAGAATATGAAAAGTTAAAGAAGACTTTAATGAGTTTGTTGCTTTTTTTTACATAAAATAAACAATTGTTTTAAATTAAATGGAAACATAAAAACTAACTAAAAGTTATACAATTTAATGGGACCATTTATGGCACACAAATGTAGCAATTTAAGGAGAAAAGTTCAAATTTAATATATTTGCCATGCATGGGCTTAATTTTGGCATACTCTTTACAACATATCGTCCGGTATCTCACGAATAAATTCTTCAATATTGGCTTCCAGTGCATCAAACATAGTGGGCAGCCAATTGACAGGCCCCAAATGAGAAATAAACTATTCACTGAACTCGTCTCGCAATTGGGCCAATGTTGTTGAAAGCACATGTCCGACAAGTGCAGCTCTTCCAAAAAATTGTAATCATAATTTAAATTTGGTGCAAAATTTAGTCACAATATTCCGAATAGTCGTCTCAGAAGGTCACTTATGCTGACCATAAAATGCACCTTCTTGACCAAAGAATGAATTCTTATAATAAATAATCTGCAACCGTTGCTCGTTGCAGCTGAGGTGCCCAAAACAGTGTTGCCAAAAAGAAAGTTGCCTTTAGTCAAACATCGTCCAAATTGTTCATAATTGTAAAATATATTGTCGGTGTAGTTCATCATGCTCCTCTTATGACTTTCATTTATATTGTTTTCAATACAATCCGTAGCCTAGAAGAAACTTATTTACTTTCACGATATTTGCAATCGGTCGCACAGTGGGGTTTCGTCGAAATTTTTATAGACTTTTTGTCTCATACTCTAATACTCTAATCAGTGTTGCCACCAAGGAAATGTTAAATAACACATGCATCATGCCAAAATTACACATGAAATTAGTAATTGCATATGCTATTTATATTAAATATTTATCCTTTTCGGTAAAATTCAAAATTTTTTTGATGATAATTCAATTTTTGGTCTTTTAAGGTCATTTAATAAAAGTTAATTTGTTACACATTATTCCGACACTTCGTTGGCATTTTTCAACTTCAGGGGTTTTTATTTTTGTCAATATATAATATTCTTTAGACCCATCATCATTCTTCTTAAAAATATCACAGTTTTGTTTTGTGTAAAAAGGACAATCACAAGCAAAAACTCAATAAATTAAAAAAAAAAATAATATGCAAACCAGGTTCATAAATAAATTAATATATTACAGTCAATCCTTATTTGTCGTCATTACAATAAAAAAGTAGTGCTCTAAAACGATAAAATTTTAAATTACACATGAGTTGCACATGCAGCCAATTACACATGGGCGACACATGAAAATAAAAATTACACATGATATGTGTAATTACACATAGGATGGCAACACTGACTCTAAATATTACGTATAATCATTAAAGAGCAAATGCATATAAAGTATACGTAAATTGATTTTCCGAAAGTATGCAACGGTTTTTGTTTTATTTTAATTTGTTCCCTTGTTCGTGCACACCCTGGAGTATGTGTAATATTTTTGTGCAAGCAAATATATATTAACCATACTTTAGTGCTGGCAAATTCTACTACTTTTCATTACCCATTAATATTCAATACTTTTCATTTGGGTACTCAATACTACTCGATACTTTAAACTGATTTTTTTAATTTGTAACGCATAGTTTTTATCTGCAAATTGAAGTAATTTCTTCAAAAATTAAAAATAGATCTTCAACTATTATTGGTTTTGTATGTCTTCTATTATTAAATAAAAAATAAATGCAAAGCTAACTTTTAAACGTTAAAAACAACTTAAGAAAAAATTATTTAGTTTTGATTTGATTAAAGAATCTTACACCTAGTTGTCTTTTTATACAGTGATGTATTTTTATCCACTATTTTAGCCTCTCAACTTGCTTAAAAATACAACTCTGAAAGTATCATGTAACTACTTTTGAGAATTGAGTAACCAAAAAAAAAGGAAATACTCGATGCTCGGTATCCACTACTTAATACTTTACCTGCACTACCATACTTACATTAACTGCTACAAAAGAGGTGGAGTTGGGCAAAGTGATTCGTCCGTGGACAAAACTCAAGTTCTGTTATTCTGCTGTGAAATTATAATAAATTATATTAGGCACTTTGCATTTCTAATGAAGATAATAAATTTATTTTATAAAAACCACTTAATGCGAAGAATAATTTACCGAATTGAAAATTCATAGAACGGTGTATATGTATAAATGTAACACATAAATAATATTACTTTTAATTTGTATCGCGCTGATTTCTCAAGCTATTATTTTATATTTATATTTATTTAATCAGTAAATATAAAATTTATCATTGAAGTATATTAGCTACCCCTGCAGGAAATGTCAATCGTGAAATTATACTGATTATCTATTGACGATCTCACCAGTACTATTGACAAATTATACCCAAACTAATACTAATCTACTATCTACTACTACTAATGCTATCTAACAAAGGCTTGTCCTACGAAATCTATCAGTAGACTGCGTCAATTCTGACTAGGTAGTTCTTGTTGGACCATTTGGAGGAAATGTCAATAGTTAGATTGTACTGAATTACTATTGACGATATCACCACACTGTGGGAAATATCCGTAGTAAAACACTACTGTTTCACTATAGACGCTGTGCAGGAAATGTCAATATTAAAATTATACTGACGATACAAACAATACTATTTTACTTTAATTTATTTCAAACAGGTACAATTATTTATTTCAAATAATATTTAAAAGTAAAATAACGTTTAAAATATTTTACAGTCTTCTATGAGTTATACTTTTCTTATTGTTATTGTTATATGATTTGTTTTTAATCGTCAAACATTTTCTCTACCTATCAAATAAAAAAGACAAGTAAACACAATTTGTTGACAGTGTCACCAAAAAGACACTATAATTGTTAATATGGATACACTTTACCCCATGCTTCCTTCACAGTTGTTTCTATGTGCATTTCAGTGTTGCTTATTTTTTATATAGTGTGGGTTGTCTACATGTATTTTTGGGCGTGCACTTACAAACTATAATTTAAACTCTAAAAATATAAACTAATATTCTCTGTATAAATTTGAGGACAAAACTAGAAAAACTCACGTACGAATTGTGTTTTAATGGTTTATTTTTCCCCAAAAGTAACAAATTATTAAAGCATCCATGTACCGTTTTCTCCACATCACAGAATTTTCATTTGTTACCTCCTGCCTATAATATCCTTAAGAGAGTATCTTCTTAAGTGGTTAAATTAAAAACACACAAATTCTAAAAAGCAGAAGTAAAACGATGTTAACATGATGAAAAACATATAAAAACAACAAACAGGCAAACAATTCCACTTCACTTTCTTGAAATTTACTCTTCATTTGCTGAATAAAAGAACAATAACGCCTACAAAGACGAAAATCACCAGCTTGCCATCCTTCCGAGAAACAAGGTTCAATCTTCTTAAGATAATTTTAAGACTTTTTGCTTATTTTTTTTTCTTTATTTACTTTGCTTTTAGTAACCCTCTTTTTGCAATATAAATGTATTTGTTCATGTGTATGGCAAAATAAACATAAAAGGGTATTTCCGTTTTTAAATTAAGCTAAAAACACACACATAAACACATGCATACACACATTTCAACAAACAAGGCAACACTCATACGTACTCAGAAACAATTTTGTTTTACGGTGATTTAACGTGTTGTAAAATATTATTTATATTTAAAGGAATATCTTTTCTCATTCTGCAACAATTAGAATATTGTTTAAATTTAATAAGGAGAGGGCTGTTAAAATAAAAACCCCTGTGTAAAGCAAAGGTTTAATACTTATAAGTTATTAATATATTGGCATGTTTATGGTAAGACATACTTCTGTTGAAAACAAACACCTGTATTAAACATATACTGTTCGTTTTTATGATTGAAAATAATCAGCGAGAAATAAATAAATTTATGAGGTAATAAATCGTATTCTTTACCGAGTCTATTCATTTCTCGGATACTTTGTATTTCCTAAGTCCAACATTAATGAACTAAAATTCAAAATTTCCTGCCGGACATATAAATACAGCGATGATTAATCTACGAAGTTGTTCTAGAAATCTGTATGAAAAATATTTATTGCAACTGTAAGCAAGAACAAACGTCCTCGATTGGATGACGGTTTAAATTGACATAAAATTGGTTATTTGATTCACCATCCATTGGACGTGATGCCATCCTACTATACGTGGCAACATTTCCATCGCTGTAAGGCTATTCGATAATCTTATTGTTATCAGTTAAAACATTACATATTCTTAAAGACACCAATAGTTTCAAACTGTTATTGAACATTACATACACAGTCTGAAACTGTTCTTGAAACCCTCAAAAATGGTGAGGTACTTGGCGTTGAAAACATTAACCCAGAATTGCTCAAGGTCCAGCCCAACCTCAGTGTCAAGATGATACATCTTTTAGCAGAGTTTTATATCAAAGTAATAATTACACTGCCAAAGAAAGGAAACTTAGTAGAATGTAGGATTTGATGGTTATAACATTTCGTCCTAAGCAATCTGCCTTCAGATCTAAATGCTTACGATTGAACGTTCGGTGGAATGTCGGTTTCCATTATACTTCATATGCATCAATTTTGCTAAAATATTCGACACCATTTACCATTAAGTTATTTGACAAACAATACGATAATATAAGTCCTGGCAGAAATACTATAACTAATAGCCGAAATATATTGAAACTCGAAATGTAAAGTTCCGCACCAAAAGACATTCGGCAGAAAATTGAGAGTAAATATGGGAACAAGATAGGTTTTTGTCTGGTCCGTGCTATTATTTAACGTTAAGCTTGACGAAATAATGTTACGAGCAACCACCACTAGACATCACATTGGACTTACAATGACCAGTTTAAGATCTGGATTATACAGCTGATATTTGCCTCCTCGCCTACAATTACGCACATATGTCAGCCAAATATCGTGGGTGTGGCATGCATATCAACATTGACAAGACCAAAGTATTTCGTCTGCACACAAATAACAGTCTTATGCTCAAAATATATAACGAGGAACTGGTTAAAGTTCGCTCCTTTTTGTATTTGGGCAGGTATCATATCTTCCAGTTAAGGACATTGGAAATTGCATAAGAAAGGATCTTTAAGCATTTGAAGCATTACAATGCTCTGGAAAACGCCGCAAATTTACCTGAAAACAAAGTCACGTCTCTTCTTTACAAATATTCGATCTATACTGTCTTATTGATGCACATTGTAAAATACAAGCCCCTAACACGATAGAGCAAGATTATGAAAATATACTGGCCAAATGCTGTTTCAAACGAACAAAGGATAAATTCCCATTTGAATAAAAACAGCCAAAAACAATAATATTAAATCGACGATATTTTGAGGAGACCAAATGTTGACAGAGCTAATATGGCTATCGATTAGAATCCTGATTGCAGCAGAAAGAGGGGACAGTCCGCACACTCTTTGCGAAGTCAAGGTGAATGAAAAGCAAGGCTGACAGATACACCAAAGATCGCTGAGCAAAAACTTTGTTGTGGTCTGTTGTTGCAGCCTCGATTAATAGGCATCAATATATCTTTATATACTAATGTATAAAGTGTATGAAGACTCAATCGACCGTATTCTAGAATTTAATCTTAAATATTTACATAAAAACATACGATAAAATACAACAACAAAAAATATTCTAAATAAACAACTTAAAGGTCTCCAGACATATTCAAATTGTTTGCTAAGCATTCTTATAGTATATGTGAAAATTTAATAGTATGTGTGAAACCAACGATGGTTGATGGAAAATTAAAAAATTTTGATTTTTGGCATGTTTGCTGTCAGCTGTTTGAACATGTATAGTGTTAACCCCTCAAGATAGAAAAAATTTTCGGTAGAATTATATTTTCATTGTGAACAGTTGTCTATAAAGTCGGAATTAAAAGAAAATTATAAAAAGTGCTCGTACAAAAAAGGTGTTAGAATTAAAAGAAAAGCTAAAAAATGACTGATAAAGAAAGGAAAAGTGATGGATCTTATACATTTTAAATAACATTTTTGTAATTTTTATAATATTTTTACTAAACGAACAGCACAAAATCAAAGTAAAAATTAATGCTTGGTGGGTCATCAAGCGTGGTAACATCAAGCCAGCAAGCACACGTACACGAACTTGAAAGCAAGCATTTCGAACGTGTCTGAGACCCTTAAGACTATGTCTCATTTCTATGCAAAAGCAAATTGGACGAGCACACATGAACAATTTGTTTATTTTTCAAGCTAAAGCTGCTATATGCATGTGCAATAAGTGTACATGTGGTAGTAGCAATTTTAAACATATATAGCTCTCTAAGTATCGAAACGATTTAAATCAAATTAACACTGTGCACATGTATGGAAACCCCCGTTAAAAAATATATAAATCTTTCCAAAATCGGTTCAGTATTACGACCGTAAAAGGGATATATAAACACGTGTTTGCCTATTAATAATACAGATATCAGGCGCAGATCTAGCTCATGCTTTTGGCAAGGGAAGTTTTAAATAAAATAAACAATATTTAAAATTTCTTTAGCAACTAAAAATATTTTAAACGTTTAGGGAGGGCAATATCCATTTTTTCCATCACCTGAATCACTGCTTATATATGTATGTACATGAAACTGCTTTTAAGTAAGTTAAATAACTCCTGTACTCTGCAGTTTATATTTCCATCTAAAAAGTTCCCCCAGTTTTTATTTACATGGTATATGATGCATCAAGATACTGCTTAGGCATTTTTACCTTAGGACTAACTCTCTCCTCATTTAATATTTCCTTGTATTCCTTATTCAAAAAAATATATGTGTATAATAAAATAAATTTAAAAAAACGTAGTAACGCCTTGGCAATCCAACCCTATAATACGCACATAATTATTGCCGTAAATAGCATTAAAAGAAGACAACAACGACATTGAACCTTGTGTGTACTTGTTACACAAACTTATAATTTATACATAAATATTTACGTATTATCACGCATTCTATGAGCTTGTAGTGGTTTGTACAATTCACGGGTTAATTGAAGCTTAAATTCTTAAATATTTTTCAGACACAACGATAACTTTCATAAAGATAATAAAAATAAAAACAACAGCCACAACAATATTTACAACATCAACAATAACAATGTGCAGCTGTTGTTCGCTTACACTTGTTTATTTACATGCGTTTTTAAGTGAACGGCACTTCAATACAATGAAAATTGTATTTAAACAAACAACCAACCAATCAACCCCCGGCACACAGATACTTAATACGTATACAATCGTAAAACACACAAACTTGCATATATTAATAAATAAATATAATATTAGGGAAAACTTGTTAACGCTAGATTATTTTTTTTTTAATATTTTTCTTGATTATACTCGTGCATAAACATACTTACTTACATACATACATGTATACACATCAGAGAGCTGCATAAGTTGAATCACTTTTGCTCTCTACTCACATTTACAATGCTTTTGTTTTGATTTTTATCATCAATATGTACTAGTTATATTGCTTGCAGTATTAATGGCCAATAATATAACTTCATATTCAAATACGAATTGAGTTAATTTTCATTTAAATTTAAGTTGCATTTAAATACAGTTTCAGTTTTTCAGTGTTAAATTATTGTTTGTATTTAATTACGATAAAAATATGGCAGCATCATGAAATTCTCTAAATTTTTTAGAAAAACAGCTTTTGAACAAAATTAAAGAAAAATTTCTAATGTGGATTCTTTTTCAGGCTGATAATAATATCAATGATATAGTTCGCTGCAATGTTTTAAAAGTGTAAAACAATTAAGGAAAAAAATAATGGAATAATATTAATAAAAGAATTCCAAATTTAATGCCAAAAGATGTTGATTTTCAATGGCCGCAAATTTTTTTTTCTTTGTTGCTCGAAACAACAAAAGGCTAGCAAAACCATATGTTTGTGTATGAATGTCTGCACAACTTAAATATAATTTAAATCGGAAAGGTTGGTCATTTAAATATTATTTAAGTTTCATTTAAGTTTGCACTGCAAAACTGAATTTTGTATTTAAGTAGAACTTAAAGATGAATAACATTTAAATACGAAGTCATAAACTGGCCACAAATCTCTAACAGCTGACATTCATTAACTCACTCTTGTTTTTTAAGTGCCGTTAATAAAAATATCTTAAAAATTCTTACTGTTGTTTGATTGTTTTGTCTAGTAATCAAATAACTCACAAAAGCTAACTTGACTAAATGCTGATAATAAAACTATTATTTTCTTTCAAAATACATACATACATATAAATAATAATAATAAAATAAAAATTCTATCTCCTTATTTTGTGCTAATTAATAATTTTTCTCTTATCGAAATATATTATAAAACAAAAAAGGTCAGATGTTTTTTAAGATGGTTTTTTAAGAAGTTTTCAAAACAATCATACTGATTTATTACTTTTGTGAATCATGTGAATTACCAGAATATGAATAAAGCAGCGACATGCCTTTATTAACAACAGTCTCGTTAATATGAATAATGCATTATATTCTTTCATTTTCTTAAGGCTAAGTGCTAGCACGATATTCATGTTAGAAAAATAAAAATTATGCCATTTGATTCTCAATCATGCAGATCTCTGAAAAACATTTATGAGCAAGAAACAGATGCGCTTTTTTAGAAAAAGAAAACCTTAAGACATTAAATGTTAAAACAACATTATTGCTTTGTATCCTTTGTATCGCAGACTAATTTTATTCATACGTAGGTATATGTACATATCTACATTAGGGCAGCTCGTTTTCATAAGAAAGAAAATTTGTCATTAGGACAAAAGTTCAAATAGAAAATTACACTCACCAGGCTGATAACTTTGCGTATATTTAAATTCCTTAAGAATCTTATTTGTGAGTGAAAACTCTTTTTTAGCAATTTATGACTGGAGGTCTTGATAAAAATCATAAGATATAGGGATTGCGTACAAGGCGAAGTAAATACATTCGCATTGACAAACATCACCCTTCGATATCAAAATAAACCGTTCAAGATGAATCTAAAAAGAGGAAAATATTAAAAAAACGCACAGTTGACATTGAAAATTTTTAAAAGACGATGAGTCTGCTGATCTGACAAGCTGGCGTATTATGAATTCGTCTTTATACTAAATGAAATAGATTTAAATTTTTATAATTAATATAAGAAATTTTCGTATATAATTTTTTAAAGGGTTTAGCTAAATACAGAGTGTCCCGAAATTACTTGTATCATGGCCTATTTATTTGTGAATAATACTCAATACTTGATTAATTATTCGAATGTAGCATTAAATTTTGTGTTCTTTGAATTTTCTATTATTTTTCTTACAATTTTGTTTAGTTAAATTTAATATCCGTTTTTTTCCGATAAAAGCTTCCAATTAAGAAAAAAATCATACATTGTCAAATAGAATCTGCCATAACTTGCAGCTAAAGTTCAATTTAATTGTTAATCAGGCTTTCTGAAAAGACTTGTTAGCCTCCATAATGTGTTCGGTTATTTTTAATTACTCTACTTAACCATTTTTTATTTATTTCCCATTACTTCTTCAACTTTTCGGCACATTAATTAATATATGAAGTTAATAATTATTAAGTACTTAATTTGTATGAATTTATTTTTCAGCTAAACTTTCAAGGCTCTTGAACGTTTACTTGTTTCTGTCCTAAAAGATTTCTTTGTATTCAAAAACTTTATTTGAAAGCGTCTTTGAAATAGAGACAGCCTAAGATCACTTATTTTATAAAACCAGAATTTCAAGAAAAGACATAACCAAAGTTATCGAATTCTAAATTATTTAAATTTCCTGCACAAAAAAAAAAATTGCCTTTTCTAACTTTTGAACGGCTGAACCGATCAGAATATAAACTTCTAGCTATCGAGATGGAGAATTCGAAAATCTTTACTTTTAAGGGCCGCCCTAATGTACATGTGTTTCATATGTGTTTCAATTTCTTGGTATGTGCGTTAGCAAAATATAACAAATTGCTTAATAAAGCATCATGATGATTTTTAAATTAAACGTTGAAAAATATGGCTGATAAATATTTAATGAAAAAAATCTTATGAAATGTCAGACTCTGTTCAAGATGTGGAAAATTTCAGAGCAGTTGCTTTTCAACTCAGTCATTACGATTTGTAGCACTAAAAATTATTAACCAAATATAATTAATGTTAGCAAAAAACTTGACTCATAAACATACAACGTCATACAGACTGTCAGACATTGAATTCAAAATAAGAATATTAAGATATCACGCGTAACCAATCTAAAAATAAAAAAATACATTTTATTAAATCGGCATATAAGTCGCGGAGTGCTGAGGGACAATATAAAAAAATTCAAGCAAATTGATAATGTTCTGCGGCTTTGAAGTCGGTTAGCAGCTGAGTTTTATAATTATAAATTGACAATTAAAGATAAATGCAATGATCACAAAACAAATGGTAAGAATTTTTTGCGTGTATTCTTTTATATTAACATTTTATTAAATATACATATTTTAAATATAAGTATATCCGCTATTTTATTTCAAAAAGTTTTGTATTTGTTGTGCATTTCATTGGAGCTGATGCCAAACCATCAGTACACTCAAAATATTCTGTACGAAAAAATAACTGAAATTGTAGTTTAAAACAAGTGAAGGATCACTTAGAAACCGGTCTACTCATTTTTTATTTAAATTTAACCAAAAGTTGGTTTAAGTTTTAATGTTAAAAATTTAATTAACTTAAGCACTTAAAAACACAAAACATTTTCTTTATTTCTGCTATTTTTACTAATTATTAACACCAAGCTCCTTAAAAGTAAAAGATTTTTAATTTGTTTCTGGTATTTTTAGTATCAAATAAAAACGCCACTTAAATAACGGACAATATTGAATGTGGTTTTTGAATGAATTTTATATTGAGTTAAAAATTAAATTGCTTAGGGTCGTTAACAATAAAAAAGTTAACTTGAAGTTAATACTAAACTCAAAACTTTAACTTTGGTTAGTGAAAATTCATTAACACGAAGATCTGTTAAAATTTAACATTTAAATAAAACTAACTGAACTATTTTCTGAGTATGAATTTTTAACTTTAAAAAATATGACATTTAAAAATTAATTATTTTTTCTTTATTTTAAAAATATTTTTCATAAATTCTTAAAAAAAATTTTGATTTAAGCTTTACCATCTGAGAAATTCACATCTTTGTGCAGAAATCGTGCTCAGATGTCCTTGGATGATGGTGTTATTTTCTTTTTTTGTATTTCCCAAAAATAAATTCCTGGTGTGATTCACAATCATTTAACTAAGTTAACTAAATTTTTTTATTGTTAATGAACATTTGAATTTTAAATGTTTATTCTTTTAAAAATGACTAAGGACTACTTCTTGAATAACTTACAGTAATAATATTGTGAGTGTAGACCTTAAACCATATTTTCTTGTATAATCTAAGAAATTCAAAAATTTTGCAGAACATAAGACAAGCTTAGCCCGCAACAAACAAAAAACATTTTAACTTTACTTGTTTGTGATCAATTTTCACGAAAAAAAAATACTTATTTTAAGATATTTTTGATTATAAACAAGGCGTTTTAAGCAGGTCAAATTATTAGGATAACAATTATTAGGATACAACAATACAACAAAACACTAGGCACGTTTTATATTAATTCTATCAAAAATATCTACAGAAAACAGATACAGAAAAATATAAAGGAACCCTTTTTGACATTCCAAGTATAAAGCATAAGCAAGACAAAGAAATCAACTGCCGTAATGCTGCCTCCTGGTTACTACGTCTTGATAATAAATACACAAAGTATTAGTCATGTAGTGAACACCATTTAAAACCTTAAAATCGTTATAAAAATTAATTTGTTAAAAAAATGCTATCCTCGGAGGTCCAAAAAATCATTTTTTTACTAATAACTTTATATTTTTGGGGTGATTATATAAACTTCTAAACAAATGCATGTGCTCTGATTAGAGGGTGCATCATAGTTCTTATATAGTTTGTAGAGAAACTAATGACGACGTGCGTGTATAAATATATTGTCGCAAAAATTTTAAAATCACGTGAAAGTATTTCATAGCAACTAAATTTTGACTTGGTTACAAATAAAACATTTTCTTTACCATGGCAATCAAACAAACAGGGTCTAGTCAAATCAAAAGTATATATTTATCGCAGTTGCTTGTAAAAAGTCTTGGCTATTAATTCCAATTTGCCTAAGAAAACTTATAAAATAATGGATTATGCAGTCAACCCCTTTAAAAGGCCCATGAATGCTCTTCAAAAGCAATGGTATCGCCTTCTCTTAGCACGTAAAGTGGTAATTTGTACACAAAACGAACTAACGAAACCACCAGAGGATACTTAGTAAGTGAAAAAGAAGAAGAAAAAAAACGCAAAAAAAATATTATGACGTAAAGTTTATTTAAAAATTATTGAATTTCCTTTTGATACTTTTTGCTGTTTGCCACACAAAATCCACTTTGAATGATTTGATACTTCTGGTTAAATTTCCTGTGTTAACAAAACGTTTTTCGAACAATTTTCTTTGATACAATATTTGTTTGTTATGGCAGCCAAACGAAATGCCAAAAACATTATAAACAAGCATTTCATTGTTACAATCAACAATTCCGCAAGGAAATTCAACAACTGGAGGCCATGCAACCGAGTGCCATAGATGCTATGCGTGTGCACAGGTTAGTAAGAAAATATGTAACAAATTTGGCACAAATATAAAATTTTAATACAACTTGGTTTTTTTTATAAGTATTCTTTTTTATGTTTATAATTTCTCCATTGACCTTGTTTTGTAGCAGCAAAAGAAAAGTACGAGTAGTTTGAAATAACACATAAACTATGCATAGTTCCTATCTATTGTAGTTGTTATTATTTTCTAGGACCTTTGCCATCACAACACTTTGGCTTCCTTTACACTCAAAGCGAGAGATCAACTTGACACTAGAACAACTGGAAAATGTTTTAAGTGTCAAAGAAAGGCGACGCTTGCAGCATATTTTAAAATATGGCATTGGTGCGAAATAAATACAGAACAACAACCAACTTAATATATACAGCAAAATAAACAGTATTTTATTCCACCAGCTAGTTGTAGTGTGAAGAGCTTCTGTATCAAGCTGCTTGTTTTTCTCTTATTTGTATGCTGCTCTGTGTAGTCTAGTGTAATAAGATGCCAAAAATGCTACACAATCAACAAAGCGTCAACAATATTCAAAAACCGTGTTCTATGAGTATGAAAAACAACACGAGTACTTGTTGTTGCTTTTGAAACTTTGTTTGTTGTTTAATTGTAAATAATTTCAAGTGGAAATACGAAGCAGTTTATCAAGTGCAGACCCTACAACAGCAACTTTATTGTAACAAATATTATAAGAATTTTAAGTAGTTTTTTTGTTTGTTTGTTTTATCAAAGTGAATTAAGCAAATAAGAAGAAAAATAAAATTTGCAACTTTAACGCAGATATAAAAAGTGTATTATGTGTCAATTGCTGTTCATTAAAACGTTTGTTGTCTTTACGCAAAAAAATAATAAAGATACGATTTTGATTTACAACAAAAGCAACTTCAAAACGTAGTTTTAGGAATTATTTAATTAATTTTTTTATACACATTTTAAACTCATATTCAACTTTCTTACAAAACTTACCACTTTCTTTTGTTGTTGTTACTCCCCCAAAACCAAAAATCCAACTACTTTATTTAAAATTCCATTTACTTTCAAACGAGAACACCTGTAAGACCATAAAATTAAATTTCTTTTTGGAATTTTTTCCTTCGCTCTCTTCATATTTACTACAAAAAAAATTAATGCAAGTATATTTACATAATATTATTTATTTTTTACACCTTTACACTTTGAAGTTCCCATTAC
Source organism: Gymnocheta viridis (assembly GCA_956483585.1). NCBI lineage: Eukaryota > Metazoa > Arthropoda > Insecta > Diptera > Tachinidae > Gymnocheta > Gymnocheta viridis. Next base: position 7,995,606 of record OY101440.1, read on the forward strand.
ATCCCATCATCTGAATGGAATGTTTCATAAACAACAGCAGTAGAAAAATAAATATGAAAAGCTCTAAGCAAGTTGATGCCTTTACAAAGAGCGCATATTAATATTGTTAAAGTTAAAGGTTTTAACACAAGTTTCCATTATACGAAAAAGAACAGTAAGAAAAAGCAATATTTTGTTGAAAAGCTGGACGCAGGTGTTTTGTACGTGTTTTTTTTTTGGTATTTTAACATTAAGTTAATATGCAACAACAACGAAAGCATTAACAACAACATTTAAAGCTATAAGGAATAACCTTTTAACTTAAGTACCACACAAGAGCAGAAAAAATAACACAAACTTAAACAACATGTAGATTTTTAGAATGTAAGTACAGTACGATCCCGATATCCAAAACATAACTAATACATTTTTTTGTTTGTGTTCTTTCGTAAATAAACACAAAAGTTTATGAGATTGAAAAACTATGTTTCTTAAGTTAGGTAAGGCTGGCAACCAGAATCCCGGACACAGTTGGACCGTTTTGGTCCATTGTGATACACTTATGCAGAGTCCCCACCGTCGAAAAACCCAGAGCTCAACATAAAGCTACTAATACGTTGCAGTTCAACACTGGTGACGTCAGAAAGTTCCCTGAATTTAGGAGCGCCCATTGTGGCCATCCTCCTTCTTGCCAGTCCGAGACAGTGACAGAGAAAATGTTCTACACTCGCCTCCTCATCGATATCTTGGCAACTTCAGCAAAAACCTTTTTGTTCTACCTTTAAACTTTGTGCATGCCTTCCTATGAGACAGTATCCGGTCAGCACCGACACTAGAATCGAGATTTGTTTCCTATTTCTTAAAAGCAAAAAAACTGTATTTGCCGTATTTAGATGAGTCCGTAACTGCCTGGTAATCATTTCTTGTGACCCGCCATTTTCTGTCTTGCGCCTAAGTCTAAGTTTACAAGAGAGTAGGGGCAAACCGGTAGGATCTGTAAGGTTGTCCCTAGAGTTTCCCTTAAAGCTTTTATGTCCCGGGATTCAGATGATCCTAATATCAAACTGCGCTGCCATCTCGTTTAGAGATGATCGGCAGTCAAGGGCTGTAGTTGTTTTTAAAAAAGGGGAATCAAGGGCCATAATAGCTGCTCGTCTATCAGTTTATATGTTAATTAATGTCGTTGAAGTAGCATTCACTTTCAACCAATCTGCAACTTCTTTTATAGCAAGGATCTCTGCTTGGCAGACACTGCAATGATCCGGAAGTCGTTTTGTGATACGAAGACCTAAAGTCCCTGAAAAGTCTCCATCACCCACACTTTCTTGTGTTTTGGAGCCGTTCATATAAAAATCAACGCTTTTTCTTCTGCGTGGAGTACCATTCCTCCACAATCCTGTAGATGGTACCCATGTTTTATGAAGACGTTCATGTAGTGTAGCAGGGGAGGTTGGGTTGATCCTCCAACCCAAATCTTCATAGTCGAGTATTCTACAGAGGTACAACGAAGACGGATTGCTGAGATTATTGCTACGTCCTTCCCTACTAGCTCCAATGGTAGAAGGTGCAGGAGCATCCCCAATGCATCCGTAGGTGTAGTGCGAAGAGCATTGGTTATATACAAGGATGCAAATCTTTGAACCTTGTGTAACATATTTAGATACCACTTTTTCTCTAGGGATGGCCACCACACGATAATCCCATACATAAAAATTGGGCGTATAGATCCAATGAACGATTTTCGGGTAACACCCCAGTTTGTATATCATCTATAAAATATAATATATAAGGACTTAAAGTTTCCTTAAAGCATAAATTGTTTTTACATATAAAAGCATACATACAAACTTTTCCTAAAAAAGAACTTTAGCTTTCATATTAGTTGGTGCCAGGCTTGCCATTTTAGCACTTTTATTTTTTCTCAGTTTGAAAAAATGCTAAATGCTAGTTTAGCATATTTTTATAATTATTTAGCATTTTTAGCACTTTTTTAGATCGCAGAATTACTTAAAAAAATCAAATACATAATATCAAGTTAAGTATAAATTCTCTCAATGCATTTTCTCCAACTTTGTCGTAGGTTTTCTACATCTGTGCGATATACGAATAATAAAACAAAGAATTGTTATTTCCGGTTATACGAATAAGAGAGGGTGTAAAAATAGGCAACGTATGCTGGTATACTTTAGACCAGGGACCCAAAATAACTGCTGTTATTTTTAAATATTCAATTGGTCAAAAAAGAAATAGCTGGAAAAATTTTGGTCCTGAAATAACAATTAGAAAAGGCTAAAAATCTTTCAGTCCTCTCATAATAGTTATGAAAGATCCTTCTTTATGTTGGTCTTTTCTTACCATTTTTTTAATTTTTCGGTCTTTATTTAATTAGGTCTTTTTAGAACTCGCTCGTACTAAGTATGTGTGAATATAGATGACCAATAAAAATAAAGGTCGCGAGAAGACCTAGAAAAATAAAAATCTTTTGTAATGGTTATGAGAAGGCTAAAAAAATAAATGTCTTTTATAAGTGTTATAAAAGACCCAAATAAATTAAAATCTTTTATAATAGTTACAAGAAGACCAAAAATATATTCCCCATTTTTAACTTTTATTAAGAGATTTTTATTTTAAAATGCCTTGAATAATAAATCTTTGAAGATTTTTATAAATAAATATTGGGCACAAAAGTTATATTCCTGCCTTAGATTATATGGAGGATATTGTAAAAAAATCTATTCATCTAGCACTTTTTTTTGAACCGTAGAAAATATTAGTAGTTTTTTTTGTATTTTTCTCTCAACCCTGGTTGGTGCCAAATAAAATTACTTTACATGTTCATTTTCTACCGCATTACCATTACTGCAAGTTCACTGTATGTAGTTTTTCATCTTTAGCTTTTTTATATTTTCCACACAATATATTTTTTTTAAGGAAAACACGAATACACATCGTTGTTTATAGAGCAAGTAACTGTTTCCTTTAACGTTACAGTCGCCCTCATAAAAATCAAGTACCACATATGTGCTTCAATTTAATAGTTTAAGACAAAATGTGTCAGCTGGAAAGCCTTTAAAATCTTCTGCTTTAGGTATATTTTATGAGCTAATAGCTGATATTTCGTTTGATTTTAAAATTAATTAATTAAAATAAAAGTTTAGTGATCGACATGGAGCAAATTATAAAACTCTAATTCACATGGAACTTCATGTGAGTATTTATATACGTTTTTCCCCCAAAAAGTTAAGAACTTAACATTTTAAATTTAGTACGCAACTTTGGCTGAATATCAGGCTTGAAATTTTGGAAAAACCTCGTTTTGTTTAGATCGTAATAGTGAATATAAAGTTTTAAAAACCGGCTAATGCAATTGACAGTGCATTTGGTAACTCACAATTATTACTATCAATAACTCATCGCCTATGGATACATGTGGATCAGATTTTGTTAATTGTCTCGATAAGGATTCTCCTGTTGGTAATAATAATATTGAATGTACAGATAACAGGTTAAGGTATTTGATTTGCTATTATAAAATAATAATGCCGCGGGACTAGATGCTTAAAAATAATTATTTATTTATTTTTATTTATTTTATTTTTTCTTATAAAAACATCAAGAATACAATAATTTTATACTTCAGTAACATTCCCAAACAAGGTCATACAAAATAGAAAAATACATCGAAACATTATTATACTAAGGAAATTTTTTGTAATATTATCAATTTCAATTTAGCTAACAAAATAATTTTTAAAAATAACAAAAAAATATTCAAATATGAATACAATATAATATACATATATAAATGAATCTGTATTTGTATGTTCCTTATAGGACGCCAAACGGTACAATCGATCATTTTGAAATTTCAGAACTGTCTTACCGATAACGAGGAAATTTGAATAGTCTATTTTTTTACAAAAATTTGGAGAAATCCCCCATACAAAGCAATTTTTAATTTCCCTATATTTGTATAACTAAAATAGTGAGACTCTCTAAATTTACTGTGAGCGGTTCTTAAAAAAAGTGAAACTTACAGAAAAATCTCGATGGTATCGGAGGGGGAAACGGGTACAGCACATAGGAGGTAACTATTCATTTTCTCATATCTGTACAACTATGAGAGTGAAGTTTTCTAAATTCGGCATGTGTTACTCTTTGAACAACGTGCGACTTCTAGCAAAATATTTGTGATATAGTAAGAGGGATACGGGTACCCAGCCCCCTTAGGAGGTAACTATTAGTTTTCTCATATCTGTACAACTATAAGAGTGAAGTTTTCTAAATAAAATTAATAGAAATTACTTTCTTGAAAACATCGTTGAAATCTGAGTCGAAATTAAAAAAAAACTGTAACTGCGTTGGTGAAGAAGTGTGAGTGTCTTAAGACTTTCAGGCATTTACTTTCAGGTATAAGTTACGGTAACCTGAAATTCTAGCAAAACTATAATTTAAAACGATTAATTAAAGTGATATTCTGTGCATACTTTTAGGGGCTATAGTGCATTTCAAAAGCTTATCGTAAAGCTAAACTTAAATAAGAAATATACATATATTTTGGCTTTTTATGTCTGCTGTTCAAAATCATTTGTATTTGTTCTTCTTGGACTGTTTAAGTGACGAAGGCATAGCACTGGTTACTAAACAGTGCCGGCGGCAACTGATACTTATGTATGCTGGCGGACATCACTGCGCCCTCTTTCGACGGTATTGTAGCAAAAATCGCCGGCAAAGTAAAATAATTAATAAAAAATTGCTACTCAGCTTAAAACACATTTAATGCGCCTACTTGACATCGGAGGCGGTGCAACACTGATCTAAAAAACTAACACAACGCGCAATATCAGAGTTCTAAACATTAATCTTTCTTACTTTTAGCACACCTACTTGTTGGTAGGCATACTAATTGCCTGAGTATTACTCCTCTTTAAAAAAATTAATTGAATATCTATTTTTAACAAAAAACTTAACAATATATTTGTAGTAAAAAAAACAAAGTAAAAATTTTCATCTGTAATCCGGACACTGCAGTAATACGGACATATTCAGGATTTATGGTGTCCAGATTATCGAGATAGTACTGCACATAAATAATTTCAGATTACTAACTTTTTTAATTTGTTCCCATTTTATTTCGGATGCAATGTTCACCCGTCCTTTTTGAAGTCGAATTCCTGCTTATCAGAATAGTTACAATATTAATGCTAGCTTAAATATTGAAGACATGATTAATTGTTCAAAGCATTTATCTGACCCCTAGTTTCTCTTCTTGCAACTATTCTATTACATACTTCATTCTTTGTAATAAATCTTAAAGTTTCTAGCTTACTAGTATAGTATACTGTTTTACTTTTCATCTGTATTTAAATGGCTTTTTTCTCTTGTGTTTAATTAGCAACACACTAGTGCATAGAAATGAAAATATGAAATTTGTGGACGTACCTTCACATGCATACATGCATACAATCAAATATTTAATCACATAAAAACTTAAAGTAGTGTACGTAAGTATACTGCAAAGGCTCAAGAGGATATTTTGCTATTCTCTGCCTTGCAAGTTTTAAAATAAAAATGCCTTTTTGCTTACAACGAAAATGAATATGAAGCATTGTGAATAAAAGCGTAGAAGGCGTTAAGGTGGAAATTTATTATTTGTACACACTTTAAGCTCTTGCCTCTTATTATTTGAATGTGCTTGTATTTATTGTTGCTGCCTCTTGTACTTATTATTAAAAGTACTTGGGTATTAGTGAAATACAAATAAAAAAGTAGGAACGCCAGCAATAAAATCGTTGAAGTAGTAGCAGCAGGGCCCAAGAACATAGCAGCAATCCAGCATTTTTGGCGAGAAGCAACTAAAAAGCAGTTAAAAAAAATACCGAATGGCAGCTTGGAAAATATAAATAAAATTGAAATCCTTTATAATGAGCACTTTCGTTACAACAGCAAAAAATAATAAATAAACAAATTCAAGTAAAATAAAAAATCCATATATCTTGATGTTGACATGTGGGTGAAATACGTTTTTTTTTATTTACCTATTCGCACAATACATATGTATATAAATACAAATGGTTACATCACCGGAGGATACACACAGTAGTATGTGTGGAGTAAATACACATACATACATGCATTAAATGTTATTTGTATTTTGCACTGTTACTTGAGTAGCATGATTTAAAGCTTCATCTTGTTTAAATATTGTATTAAACGTGGGTGCGTTGGACGGTTTTTCATGTAAGTGTTCATACAGGTGTATAAGGATTTTAAAACAACTTTTCAACTTAAGTATGTTTATGGGTCCTTATTAATGTGTATTATTTATAGTAAAAGTCTTACAAAAATAATGTTTTGAGCAGCATGGTCCTGCAAGCTTAACTTTGTGACACCTTACACCAGCTGAAAGTATAGTTTTTTGGATTATTTAATAAAGTAAAGTAACACGACTTTGTAAGAATATTAAGTAATGAAGGACAAATAATTCTTTATATAAAATCGTTAAAGTAAAGCTTTTAATAATTTTTCTTCTCTTATATTTCCAATTCGAATTTTTTTATTAATTATTAAACTCCTGCTTCCTACCTGCTAATAACTATAAAAATACTATCTAATAGTGCATTTAGACCAGCACAAAATCTAGTAAATTTTAATTGAGATATCTACCAAAAGCTATATCGTTTACGTGACATTTTTCCAGATTTTGTATCCATATCAAAAACAATTGATTGACATTTTGGATTCCAAGTGTCAAAGTCCATACGAAAAATCATTAATCAACTGCAAAAGAGCTCGCGTGGATACCTTTTACAAAATCGTTATTGAGCAGGGTAGTATTTTTCAGTATAATTTGACAAAAAACACAGTTGCATCACAAATCTAGTAGCGAAGTAGATTTTGTCTTATATGGGATCTCAAGTCAAAATCAAAAAGTTTTGCTTGAAATTTCGTATGTACTAGATTTCGGTCTCTTGTAAATGCCATATAAATATTACGGCGAAATCCCAAGTCCATTAGTCATTTCTTAAAGAAGAACAGGTACGGTTGTTTTTAGATCACTCCTAAACTAATTAATAAAAGAAAACTACCATAGAAACTGTTAATTATTATCCTGTGCACGGCCTCATTCATTTTCTGTGTCAATTAAACAAAACTCAGTAAAACGTTTAGAGATACCGAAATTCAGAAGTTTAGAATTAATTATACCCCTTCTACTACCTCGCAAATCAATAAATACATTCCTAATGAAATTGTTTCCTTATTTCATGATCCCCAGTACATAAATAGCATCAAGCTGCAGGATACTGATACCTACTCCATAAAGGTCATTCCTATTTAATTTTATAGTTTCATATTGCAACCCCTCTCTTATGTGTTCGACCAATTCTTGAGTATGGATTAATTGTTTGGCATCCTTGTTATTCTATTCATATTAATAGTATTGAATCAGTACAAAAACAATTTTTAATTTTCTGTCTCCGTGGTCTTGGTTGGAATTCTTATGTCTTGCCGCCGTATCATAGCAGACCTGCTCTGATAAAATTGCCTACTCTAAAAAGTTGACGATTGATGTTGAGTGCTTTATTTGTTCTGGGTCTGATTCGTGGTGATGTTGATTCAGAGTTCCTACTTAGTCAACTAAACTTCAATGTTCCTAAGACCTACCCGCAATTTTAAACTCTGTGCATTAAAATACTACCGTTCTGTATATGCTAATAATGATTCTTTTCGTCGCGCATGTGTAACTTCAATAATTGCTACCATATTATGGATTTATCTGAGAGTAATGATGTACTGAAGAGAAACATTACTTTATATCTAAATTATTGAACCAATTATTTTTATGTATAGTTATATATTTGTTAGTCATATTTAGTCAGTAAGGGTGTAAAAATCTATTGACATAATAATAAATAAATAAATGTAACCTCTAAAACCAAAAATGCCAGAAGATGGCCCAGTGTCATGAAAACTAAATATTTCTTATTTATCTTAGTATTATTATGTTCAAGCTAAAGACAACTTAGTAAAAAAGTCTTAAGTTCATTTAATGGTATAGGGTGAACAAGGATTCTGCAATACACATTTGATTTAATTGTGAAGTAGGTTGAAGTTGAATTTATAACTTATTTTGTTTCCTATTTTATGCATTTAATGAGAATTAGTTAAGTGCTACTTTAAATTTTAATAGAAATACTTGACAAAACCTTTAATGGACAAGAATATTTTCAATATGCAACAACAAAACTATTCGAAATTTGTTCGAAAATTTTTCAGTATATAAATATAAACAAATAGTGTTGTTTATGAAGAAAACAAAATAAAAGGCAGACATAAAGAGTTTCTCGATTGTACAGCTAAAGATCGGGAAAATATTATTAAACAAAAAAATAAAAAAAAAATAAAAAAATATTTTTATTTAAAGTGATTATTTTTCGAACAAATTGGTTGTTAGTAGCTTTTAATCCAAAGTGATTATTAATTTTGCCAATTGTCGTGTAAGTTGAAATTAATTAGTGTTAAAAATTTCCCTTGTTCCTTTGGAATATTGTCTCATGTCCAATTCTTTCTGACTAAAAATTTTACGAACATTAGCCAAAATAATAATCACTTTGGATTAAAAGCTACTAAGAAAATATTATTAAAAGAAAGAGGACTACAATAAGTCATATGGTCGACTCCCGAGTGGTTGCAGACGCTTTCAGTTCTAAAATTCTATATGAAACTGCCATTGCCATTGGAAGGTCCAATTGGCATCATTATGATACTTCGTGACAGGTCCGGGGACTATCCTTAGAGTATTTGCTTATTATTAGTTAGCATTGTTAACTTTCTACATTATATGTACATCAAGATAATAGAATGAAAATTTTTAATAAAATTTGTAACTTTTCAGAGCTCTTGGATCCAGTGAATCTAGTGACTCAGAGTCAGAAAACAAGTCATCAGAATCAGGTGACATAGAATACCAAGACGGCGAATGAGAAGTTTAAGATAGCTCAAACAACATTATAAATTTTATGGATTTTCCAGAAGTTGGAACGGTTATAAAAACTCGGATAAATATTCCCAACTTCACTGAAAGATTAAAGAGAAATAAAAGTAAATTTATGGTAAACTGCCTGGGACTTGTTGCTTGCCGGTGGATGTATTCTAAAGAAGTTACAGTACTCTCCAATTGTCATAATACAACCACAAGCAAGACTATGCGAAAACAAGCAAGTGGCCAAGAACTTGATGTGGATTGTCCTGATGCTATCATAACATATGTGTCAATAATGGGAGGAGTGGATATTTCTGATCAAAAAGTATTTTTCAAAATATTAATGATGGCAGTAATAAATAATTGGATAGGGCACGAAGAAGTAAATCATAAGAAAACTGAAATGATAAGCTTCTTAGTTCCACTAGCTGAGGACATGATTGAAACTGGTAGAAGATATTGTTAAACAAAAAGAAAAGTGTACTAAAGGGTGTCCCAACAAGAGCGCAATATTTAAATTTTAAATAAAACACAGATATTTAAAAAAAAATCGTGAAACTTTATTATTATTATTATGGAACAATATATCGTGCAGATGGCCGCCGCGGCTTTGCTGGCATGCATGCGATCTTTTAATGAAATTTTCAATGACCGTTTTGCATAAATGCTGCGGTATTTCATTAATGCAGCGTCCAATTTCCTCTTTTAAGGCTTGAGTCGTCGTCGGCTTATTCGCGTAAACCATCGACTTCAAAAAACCCCAAAGAAAAAAATCTAATGGTGTTAAATCGCATGATCTAGGCGGCCAATTCTGATCTCCAAAACGCGAAATAACACGACCGGGAAATGACTGATGTGCAGCAATTGAATTGTTTCTCTGGCTGTATGCCATGTGGCGCCGTCTTGTTGGAACCAGATGCCCTCCACATTCATTTCTTCAATTCTAATCAAGAAAAAACTGGTTATCATTTCACGATACCGAACACCATTGACTGTTTGCGCTTGACCTGCCTCATTTTCATAAAAAAAGGTCCAATGATTCCTCCAGCCCAAAAAACACACCACACAGTGACACGTTGAGGATGCATTTGCATCTCGTGAATCACTCGAGGATTTTCCTCACCCCAAATGCGACAATTCTGCCTATTGACGAAGCCATCAAGATGGAAATGGGCCTCGTCACTGAAGATGATTTTATCGGCAAAATCAGCATTTTCATGTTGTCTCTCCAATACCCAATTAACGAACTCCCTTCGCTGTCCACGGTCAGCTGGCTTCAGTTCCTGAGTCAATTGAACTTTGTATGCATGAAGATGCAAATCTTTCGTCAAAATTCGCTGCAAAGTGGATTTGGAGACACCAATTTGCTGAGCTCGGTGTCGAATTGAGTTGGATAAAGTTTGAGCGACATCATCACGTACAGCTGCGACATTTTCGGTCGATCGACCTGGTCGATGGCGCGTTGTTGTCTTTACATCACTAGCAGACCCAGTTTCGGCAAATTTATCCATTAATCTCTTTACAGTTGACTCTTTTGGAGCATTATTGTGACCCCAAATTGATCGCAATTTGCGAACTGTAGCCGCAAAACTTTCACCATTTTGGTAAAACAATTTCACAATGAGAATGCGTTGTTCATTCGTGTAGCGCTCCATTTTTACTAACCTCGTACCTTCTACTAGCAAACAATAACAATTGTTCAAATGTCAAACAATGACACTTCGAATGTTGCCAGATTTAAAAATTGCGTTCTTGTTGGGACACCCTTTACAAGCAACCGTCAAAGCGTAAGCGCAACTTAATTAATATATAATATCATATGCATATTCCATCTGAAAAATTATCGCGCTGGGTAAGATGCAATTCCATAAAGAAGGAGAACAGAACTAAATTTATATGTTCGAATTGCCACTCCTTACAATAATCAAAACTTCGTATTTTTCTCCTATGATAATTTTTTGCTTGTATAAATAAGCAAGCTTATATTAATTATTTATTTTTTTATTACAAGCAAAATGATAAAAAATAAAATTAACTATAAATAAGATTTTAATATTTTTATACAAATTTTGAATACTAGTGCGATATATTATCCCATTTGCGCTAAAAACACGGGTGGGACAACAAGACCTAACATCCGGCTGGGACAACATACCCCAGTATAACTAAAGGGCTATCGAGAAAATAAGTGATGCAAAACTTCATAATTTCTTGTGTATTTTACGTACACGAAAATTAAAAAAAAAGTTTTTTGTTTAAGAAATAAAAAACCGGACCGAAAGGGTTAAAGATGATTTCATGTAAATGTTGACCGCGGCTACGCCTCAAATGGTTCATATGCTGGGTCCAATTTTAACATACTCTCTCCAATATATCGGGTGGTATCTCACGAATAAATTCTTCTATATTGGCTTCCAGTGTGTCAACCGTTACGGGCTTGTCCCTATATATGTATACAAGCCTTTACATAGCCCCACAAAAAAATAGTCTAAAGGCGTTAAATCGCATGATATAGGCATCAATTAACCGGCCCCAAACGTGAAATAAACTGTTCAAAGAACTCGCCTCTCAATTGCCCCTTTGCTTGGTATGCTGCGTGGCATGTGGCACCGTCTTGTTGAAACCACATATTAGCCAAGTCCAGCTCTTCCATTTTGTGCAAAAAAATTGTAATCAACGCAAGGTAGCGCCTTCTGTTCAAGACAAATACGGTAATTTTGCTTGTATGAATTCAACCAGAAATGAGCTTCATCGCTGAACACAATTTTCTGTTTGCACTTTCTTAACCGAAGAATGAATTTTGATAATAAAATTTAATGATCTGTAAGCATAAGCAGCCTTTAAATGAGTTTAAAAAAATGTTTTTATATATTTTATTAGTTTTTTTAAGTCCTTTTTGTGCAATTTTTAGTCTTTTTTAGTGACATTTTGAATACTTAAAAAAAATTATTTTTATTTTAGCCTACCCTGGCTACCTGGTCTATCTCGTTAAATGTGAAGTGAATTTTTACTATTCTCCACAAACTGTTTACTTAAATATCTAAACGATATTGACGGATATCAAATTTTTTAACTTAGTTTATTTAAAGTAATTTCAAATTGTTCATGTTGTACACAACAATCAGAACATTCTTAAAATGTTTGCTTTTATTGAAAGATGAAAAAAAGTTTTTTTCATAAAAGTATTTGTGTAAAATGTAATGTAACGAGGCTAACAGCAAAAATTACGTTACTATTGGAAAAGTGTGAGCTTAGGCAAATGTACGTGTGTTTACTTATTTGTATTAGTGGTATCTATGTATATATCTGGCCCCAGCCATGAAAAGAAATGTTAACGTGAGTGTGTATTGAGTTTGTTGAAGTAGCATCTAAGTGAAAGGAAAAAAAAACTACGCCAGCTTATCGCTAATGGCATAAACTTCCGATACGTGAGTGAAATTTTCAAATATGTGCTAAGTAAAAGTACATACCATCTATCTATCTGTGAAGCGTGCATGCGTTTGTCTATTGACTCTACAACTATTGCTGCAAAACTTCGAAAGTATAACAATGAAAAGCCAACAAACATCAAGCTTCAAACAAACCAAGACCACTGTTAAAATAACAAGCACAAACAGATTTTTCCTCTTTTTTTCTAAAAGAAGAAAAACATTTTTTTGGTACAACCAAAACCGAAATTGTAGCAAAAAGGCAAACTGTATACAACCAAAACAAATCAAATCAACAAACGCAAAAAAATCCTGTTAAAAAAACGTGAAAAATAGAACTCAGACAGAAGAAATAAAAAACTAAATCGTTGGAAAAAAAATGGCAAAACCACAACACAGTGGTTTGTAGGCTTAATCTGCATTCCTTGGTTACTTTGTTCATTTTGAATACATATTTTTAAGAAGAATTGAAGCTAAGTGTAATTAAGTTTATTATAAAAACATTTGTTTCTTTAGAAATGCAGTTGTGAACTTCTTAATATACATATAAAACTCACGTAGCCCTGCATTCATTTAGGTTAATCTCCGAAACAACCGACCAATTGATTTTAATGAAATTTTGTGAAAGTATTTGATGGACTTTAGCTTCAAAGATAGGCTGATTAAAGTGAAGCTGTTCTCGAGATATAATTTTTCTTAAAGAAATCTCCATACAGATTTTGAGACCATCTGTAGCAAGGCAATGCCCGTGTCTCTGGTACATAAAATTTCCTATGCAACTAAACTAAGCACAAACTACACTACTGTTAAGTTTTGATTTTAAACTTCAAAACACAGGCCTTTTTAGTTATCCACAACTTTTATTGCGTTGAATTTCTTTTTATATTGAGTTAAGTTCTTATTTTTCCTTACAAATATTTTATTTTGGTTTTTAGTGTTTCCTTACTATTTTTCTAATAGATATAGGTTTCCGATAAACTGAAACTTCGTAGTAAGCTTTTGAAAAAAAAACACACACATACACAAGCTGATGGAAAACGTGAAGATGAACATGAAACATCCACGTACTTGTTTTGGTTTAAAAAGCATAAACTTTTTTTAACATATTTGTTGATTTCTTTTTTGAAAACAGAAAAAAACAAGATAAATTCATTTTTAAAATTCAATTCACAAACAAGTGAAAAAATTTGAAAGTTGTACATTTGATGGCAGTTTAGGCGGTAACAATAAAAAACACGTCTATATTGCTGAATGACAAGGCAGTTATTTCTGATGCTGTTTCTAGCTGGTGGCGTTGATGATGATGCTAAAAAGATGAAGACAACTTGGTGGAGTACAATAAGAACAACCATTTTCATCTGATAGTCAGTGATTTTGTCTTGTTATTTGCCATGTTCATTTGTTCATATCGTTACAGCCATTTTATAATATTGATGCTCAAATCTGTCTAATCATGTCTAAAAGCCAAAAGTGGAATAATCACAAAAACTCTTATAAAACTTGTTGTGCCGGCTCATGCAATTTTGTTTCAAATTTTTCAATATGTTTTTATTTTCTTCTCTTTCTAATATTTCCGTTGGTACGTTTTCTGTTTTTGGTGATTGTTTGCATTTACATGATGTACTTTAGAATAAGTGGATGATTTTTTTTTTCATTTGGGAAAACGATACCATCATCAGCATCTGTATCAGCGGCTCTGATGATGTCTATGGTATATCAATTGCTGTTACGTTTTTATCATCATAATTTTTTTACTCTTCAACAGATTCAAAATGAGGAAATATTCAACTTAAAAAACAAACAAAGAATAGAGGAAGCAATTACTTTGCATGCACCTCGTGTCAAGTAACCAACAAAATTTAATTTCAATTTTATTTTGTTTTATTTTTAAAAGATTTTTTGGCCAAAAATGAAATTATTTTAGGTTTGGCAAGTTTTGCAAAACTAATATTAGCTTTTTGTTTTGTTTCTTTTTAAGAATTTTTACTTTGATGTTTTTGTTTGAACTGAAAATGAATGGGGGCATTTTCATTTGTATGGTTTTTGATAAGTAGCCGTACTACTTGACGCGTTATAGAAAAACTTTTCAGACTTTCAGATGTTGTTCAATTTATAACTTCGTAGTGAACTGCGTACTTTCTGTTCCTTTTTTAAGAAGAAATTGGAAGACAATATTCGTGCCTGTTCTGTAAATTGCAAAAGCTCAAATCACAAGATTTCCAAAAGTTAACAACAGCAAATTTACTGCTTTGCAGAACGCACGAACTATACCATTCAAGGACGTCATAAAATGTTATATTGTAAGTGTCAAACACGAAAAAAAACAACAAAAAAGTCTATACTTATTCTTTGCAATTATGTGATTTAAACTTTTGCGACTTACAGAACAGGCCCGATTATTTTGGACTTAAAAGTTTTTGTAAAATATATCAATTAAATGAAGGTCTTAGTACAATAGTCAGGTAACTGGCATAAGCCAAATAATAAATAAATCGAATTGAAAAATTCTTCATTAAATTTAAATTTATTAAAAAGCCTCTTGTAAAGATTCAGTTCTACCTGGTGGTAAAATGTCGTTAAACATTTCAATAGCAGTTACGCTGTCTTTTAAATTGGAATTTTGTTCAAAATAATTTCAATGGAAATCACTAAACGCATTATAGAACCAGAAAAAATTAGATTCATGCATTTGCGTGTGTTGGCAGGTGTTGGGGTTAGTGTGACCAAACCAAGTTAGGTTTTTATATCACAAAATAAAGTCAATTGTGCCACAAAATGCTATTTTTATATAATTTTTAGTAAATGCAAATCCATATTTAAAAAAATATTGGAATTAAAGAAAATGCAAATATAGGTTGCCTGTTGGTTACGTTTTTTTGGGCAAATGTTTGTCAGATATGACCGCACCTTAAGGCTCGAAAACAACGCCAGAAGAAGCTAAATCGTACAAAATAAATTTAAAACTGTAAATACTGTCATATTTTAATACTAAATTTAAGCTTTTAATGCCAACAATTTTGACATTTTTGCGAAACCTGGCCTTCGTTGTAAAATTGTTCTAAAAAATCTGTTATAAAACTCTTTAATATGAACGTTTTTAAAGAACTAAGGGACGGGTTGTGCAGAACGCCAATCCAAATCAGTCCCTTTGAAGAGCAGGAACCTTACCTGTCCTTAATTTGTTTCGGCGTTAAGACAACCTCATTCGCGCATAAATTAATTTATTCCATCTTTTCTGCCTTCCACATGATCTGCAAGTTCGGGTAATGTTGAGTTTCCTAGATAAGTACGATGGAGCTGGGCATTGATAGTTTATTCTTCCGCAGAAGTTATTGCGTAGAAGACAAAATTTCCTATTGTGAGCCCCTATGAAACAATGTTAGGACTTCCACAAGTTTTCGCAGGTATTGTGATGGAATCAGGCAGATATTGAAACCACACATGTATATTCATTAGACAAACGCAATTGTGCTGCTCCAAATAGTTGCTGCTGGATCTGTAGCTTAAAGCCTTCCAGAGGAACGAATTTAAAATTTTGAAAACAATGGTGCCTATTATGAGCAACTTTCAATTTTCGATTGTGATCGAACTAATTGATCGAACAAATTTTCATTTGGTATTATGACAATTCGCGCCCGATTTCTATGCTTTCTAGCGTTGGAAATTTGTTTGAAAAAATTATTAAGGCAAAATTATCGATCAAAATCTGCTACCCGATCACCAATTCGGTTTTAAACGTTAAAATTCGGTTTAGACGAAGTAAAAGATTGAATCTCTCATTGCATGGTTCAAATATGCCATTTAAAGATCAGATAAAGTACCTTGGGATAACATTAAATAAACTGTTTAAGTTTAACGAGCATGGCCGAATTTTGAAGACTAAGGGATTGCGGATCAAGGGTATGTTCTTAAGGTTGCTTGCCAACAGACACTTAAGCCAAAGAGCTAAGTTGTTACTTTACAATCTATGCATCCGTTCCTCGATGCTATATACTTTTCCCATATGGTTTTCGATTTCTCCGACACTTATGATGGATTTCGGAAAGGAGTTGTTTGAGATTTTGTGTCAACGCGAGTTTTAAAAATTTTGTCAAAAGATTTTAAAATACAGTAAATAACGGAAAGGCTCAAGTAAAATTTCTTTCGTCGTATTTTTTGGTTTTTGTTATTTTTGTTCATTTGCTTTTTGATCTAATTTCTTAAAATCTAAAGTTAAAAAAAAATTAAAAATTGGTATTATGGCGCACAATCGATAAAAATAGCAATATTGTGAATTTCACTTAATTGGATTGTTCACAATAGTACATATTACTCAACTTTTTTATTTACAAATTTATTAAAGAAAAAATTGAATTCATTATTAACTAACATGACAACGACGGAATTATGGTTCAATTATTTGTCGGATGAAGATGAAGGCGGTTAAGAGATGCTTCCAACGTTTTGGAAATAGATTCCACCACCATTTAGAAAATTTGTTTACAGATTTACAGAAAACTTCCGGCTGTGCAAGGAGGCGTTTATTGAATTGATGTCTACTACTGATGAACTGATGCAGCAATGCACACAAGGCAGATCAAACCCAAGCATGCCAAAATTATCAATAGCTTTGCACTTTTGCGCTCAAGGGTTGTTTTGTACTTAAAACCTTAGACCTGCATTAAATTAAAATAATTTTCAGCTTGTATTTGCAAAGAAATAAAAAATAGTTGACAAATACTTAAATTTTTAAAAAGTTTTACAAAATACTATCAGGCATCGAAAGCAAAATTGTGTTCGATTGAAAATTCGTTGTACAACGAAATTTTTGACAGTGCCATTAGGTCATAATACGAATTTAATACTCGATGATCGATAACCAACGAAAATCGAACACCGAATGCAACTCATAATAAGAAGCAATAACTTCAATGTTGAAAATTTTCTATTTAGAAGCTTTCTCTTCTTAAATTCTATTTTAAGGTGCTGAACATATAAGAGAATAATTAGAATAAAGCTCAATCAATATAAAATGTTTACTAACGCTTCAATACCTGGCCGTTCCTCTTAAAACATACAACCAAGATATATTAAAAACAGGTAGTCTTAAGGGATCAGGTGATTATATTTGTTTTTCCCCCAGAGCTGTCAAAAGTTGTTTACTTTTAATGCAAAATTGTTAAAATAATTTTCGTTTGTGTTTTCAATTAACTGAATTGTGTTTCCTAAACAGAAAAATATTAAAAATAAAGCAGTTGAAAAAACAATATGAGTGCGTGTTCTTTATTAACCGTTTCACCCTTTATTAATAGGTTTCCCAGCACCCGATGTCACCGAAAAATTATATCTTTAAACAAAAGCAAAACAATGTTTTTGTAAGCTTAATTGTTTTTGTTCAGGATGAAGCCCAGATCCCACTATCAGCGCAATGTGCCGATTTTTGTCACAATTCATATACCGATAATGTGAAAGCATACAATTTTATCAAGTGCGACAATCTGTGCCGAAATCGTGCTGAGTATGAACAATCAAAATCAGCATTGATGCGCTGACAATGTGAACACTCTTGGTCACAATGTCAAGCAATTAAGTTGTAAGTTATGAGCCGATTTTTTTCGGCGTCTCGTGCGCCGATTAAAGTCGACAATCAGCGCCGATGCACAGGCATGGCGAAAGGCATTTTAAAATTGTACAATCTGGCCTCTAAAATTTAACTGTTTAAACTTAATATTACTAATAATTCATCCTTTTAGTTATTATTCTTGCAAATTAAAATCATATAGTAGTATATTTGTTTTTATTTCTACTGTTGAACAAAAGAAATTGTTCAACAAAAATTTAAAAAATTACAATTAAATCAACCTAGCCATCCCTGGTTGTTTTGTTTACAAAACAGAAGAAATAAAAAACCAAATGCGCTAAGTTTTTTCTAAAATGTATCATTTTTTATTCTTTTAATAAATATATGTACATACTTATTAGTTTGCTAAAAATATATACAGCCATAGCAGTTTTCTGTTTTAGGGAGTAATCCATTCCAAAACTAAAACTCCGATTACAAACAAAAAATAAACAAAAACATGTGATTAAATTTGCCCAATCAAGAACGATAGTGTGACCGAATTGAATCGAGTATTGTCGCAGTTTTGTTTTGCCCGATATGAGCAGAAAAAGATTGTCACAATATGCGACGATAATGGGATCGCCCAAAAATAAATTGTACAATGTTTTGAATTGTGTGCCGATATAGGACGATGAAAATTGTGGCAAATTGTGCCATTTGCGACGATAGCGGGATCTTAGCTTATGATTTATCTGCAAAGTGGCAATGTGGAACTAGAAACAAAGATTCCCGTTTTAGGCAAATACGATTATTTTATTGTTTTTGGAAAAGTATCACCAAAAATATATAAAAAAAACCGTATTTATTAAGAATGAATTGTAAGTGTGGTAATTTTTAAGGAATCAAGAAATGTTAATGTGATGTGATGCCAAGCCCCCTAATCTAATTGTATCTCCATTTACACTTTTTAGGTGAAAGTTCATTCGTATATACAAATCAAAAGGAAATTCTCATGTTAATTAAGTAATTCACAGACATTAGTACTTTATGTTGAAATATCCAATCCTCCCGTAGGACATTCCCTATATAATTTAGGATGACCAATTCAAATATTTATTTAGTTAAAAAGAACTGGGTTTCCCCATATAACTCTGTTTTGTGAGCGTGACACATCTTTAAGGCAGCAGAAAAAATACAAGTAATTTTATTATTGTCGCGACCTTGTGGAACATAAAAATTCAAAGTGTGTTTCCCTTATGTCGCTCTTTTAACGAAGTAGCTTGGGTAATAGTTCTTCCTTGGGCATAATGGAAGCTTTTAAGAAGTACAATACTTTCCAAAACCAAGGGTAACGAGAAACTGTATCAGCAACGCTTCACGCGACTTTGTGGTTGATTCAACATTTCTTAACGCTCTCTTTGATGTCTTCAACAAAATGGGCAAACTGCAAATTTGAAAATAACTGTCTTCTTTTCTTTCCCTCCATTTATTTATATTTTTTTAGTTTCGATTCTATTTGCAGTGTTTTATGATAGAATTTTCTACAAAAATTTAAGATGCCGATAAGTTTAACTTATTGAATAATATAAATATGAATTATGATATTTTTATTCATTTACTTTTGATGAATGATCTCTGCAAGCACAATTCTCTAAACGCAAATAATTGCTCCTCCTTATATAACTAATTAAAAACGTTTCAATTTTACTTATTGAATTCAATATGAACAACATTTTTTGTGCACTATTTTTCATAATTTCTTCGTCTTAACAGCTGTATTTGATATGCCTAGATGGTTGTTATACTATCGAGTATACCTGTTTGTAAATATCATGATCAAATAGTAATAATAATAATAATTGGATCATGGCAAATATATTATGCATACAACAAAATTATTTCTTGAAACTTATTTTTTTTCATTTTCTGATTTGAAAGTCCAGTCCGAAAAATACACGCAAACAAATAAACAAATGTGTCCTAAGAGAAATAGTTATATGAAGATAAATCTAACTTTTTCGAGGCTCAATATAGAACACAAAAAAACGAAAAATAAACTAAATCTAGGAAACAATGTATCACCGTCCCATCTTCGCTATTTATCAAAAAAGTGATTAATAAAAACTGCATCCATTGCGTATGATTAATATTTAGTTCAAATATTATTTCGCATACAACAAGGTCGACGTATGTGAGATATCAGTTTTTCCTTGCATACAATCAAATTACTCATACTACATCTTTGATGGAAAGTTTCCACTAAAATGTAAAATCAACTGTTGTGGTTTCTTTAAACAATAAAATTGTGTTCATACATTCCCACATGCATCTCAAGTTTGGTTGAATTGCTGAAATTTAATCAAAAAGGTTAATTATCTGCAATTACACAACTAATTAAGTATCATTTTAATTAACTTGTGTATTTGATAGCATATTAAAGCAAATGTAAACCCACATACATACATCCAATTGCAAATAGATGAATATTTGTGTGTTTGTGGTGTTTTATAGCTCAAAATGCTTTTACATTCTTCTTAAATATTCTGCCACATTTTATTCAATAAACATACAACGCATTGTGATATATTTATATGAGCGTTTACGTACGTTCCCTCTCATTAGCACATCAAAGTAAACTCAACAGTAAATTTCATTTAATATTCGAATAGTAGAGAATTTTTTATATTTATATATTCTCTTATACAAAATTGTACTTTAAAGGCCTCATTAACTTTTACTTTTCGTTGCTTTCTGTGCCGTTCTATTCTGTAGAAAATAATTCTTACTAACGTGTTCTGTGTCTAAACTTTCGGATGTGGATGATGTAATTTTAGGAATGCGTTTTGTAAATGTTTGCATAATGTTTTTTATTTCACAAAAATATATAAATCTATAAAAATTTTAATTGAAATAAAATTTTCTGACTTTTAATACAAAATTTGTAATATTTCACACCAGAAAAAACTAATAAATATAAACTCTTGGCTGTCACTTAACGTTGAGTTCTATTTTCTACAGAATAGTCCGCAACAGAACAGAATGAAAAAGTAACAACAAACCACTCATACCGATTTTCAATTGAACAGAAACAAAACAGCTGATTCGTAACAGAACAGAACGTACAAACTAATTCTGCCTTAATTGTGTCTTAAGAATTAATATTCGAAAAGATTTTGTAATAAATAAAATATAAACATATATTTTAGTTTTAAAGGAAGTGTCTATGTTTAACTGATGTCTAAGAGAAAAGTTTCATCGACTTTTCTATAAACAAGGCATGTGTGGAAATAAATTTACTTCATATATGTACATACGATGTGTATACATTCAGTGTATCCTTATGCACATACTTTTACATGCAGAAATATGAAAATCATCGAAACATAACCGGGTTATGTTTCTCTTTCATGTTTCACTTAAACCAATGCACCGTCTTATCGTAGTTTGTGGTTCCCACAATTAAACAAACAAAAAGCATAAAATAATTAAAACAAAAACCACAAAATAAGTAAAGCAACGCAATGTAATGCGATCTGTATGCAAACGGCAGTTGAATATTTATGTACGTCTGCCAAATAAAAAATAGAATTAAGAAACTAAAGAGAGAAGAATTGCAAAGTGCTGAATTGGTAGTAAAGGAAAGCAAAGTAATGTCACATATTTATGTCTGCCCGTTTTGCTTACGCCAAAGCAAAATAACTCAAAAACGAAAACAAAAAATTTGTGAATGTTTGAACATACACACCGCCGTTAATCGATGGTTAACTAAAATCATAACTGCAACATTCAATTACCTTTCGCTTACATATTTCAGTTTAGGTTACACACACTTCAAACTCTGTAGGTAGATGATATTGATGATATTGACATTTTAGGATTTGTTTTTATTTTGAATATAATTGTACGAAAAAACGAATACGTGTGACAGCGAGGGCCTGGCAGTAGATTTACAAAAATCGGTTGTGATTATGCCGAAGAGTATAAATTTCTGATTAAAAGAGTAGCTAAGAAAATACTGCTTCACTACACTTTTCTTTGCGATCAGCTTTCGGATAGAAATAAGATGTAACTATATCACATTAAAATATTAGCAGAATTTATTTGTAACAAAGTACGTTTTTCGTGTTTCAAAGTGTCAAAAAATGTATATTTTCAACTTACTAGGAAGGACTGATAACAACAAAACTTGGTAAATTGTTTAATTTCTCGAGTTCTGCATGTGCTCTAATTTCCTCCTACTTCCAGAGAGTTCACTATAATGGCATCTACTCTAATGCGCCTAATATCACTAGAGGAGTTCCGCAGGGTTCTATACTTGGTCCTCTCAATCCCTCTAATTCTATGTGCTTACTACTTTCAATATCTGTTAAAGTTATCAACAACTATCGGATAGAAATAAATGGTAATTGTATTGACTCTGTTGTCTGAGCGCTTAATGTGGGAGTAACGTTTAATAATAAGCTCAACTGGTCTAACAATATAAACGTTGTCGTTGGAAAAGTTTATGGCATGCTGTGGGCGGTAAAAGGATCCACTACTTTCACCATTCGCATGCTATTGGCAAAAACTTACCTAATAGCGGCACTTTTATATGGATGCGAGTTGCATGCGAACTGTGACGGCAATGATCTACGTTGCATATAATAACATAGCAAGATGTGTCTTCCAGAAAGATCGCTGTGATCATATTTCACCCTTTTCTTACCAATTATTCAATATGAAATTCTTTGATCTATTGAAACTAAGGAGTCTCATTTTTTGCATAATATTATTACGTCGCATCCATCGTGTTACTTATACAATGGGAATCTTTTTGCCAGGTCAAACCGTGGTATAAGCATAAATCAGCAAAAGTATAAGAGCCTCTTCTCACAAAGACAGTTTCTAATATATACTGTCAGTCAAATACTCGTAACAACGAACGTTAACATGTATTTAAGCAATTAGAAGTTTTTATTAAATCGGCTTAGCAAAACAATATTAGAACCAAAAACTTCAATGACACATCCATTCCAAAAAAAAATTATTAATAATAATAATAATAATAAAAATTTCACCCAAATTCATTGTTGTAGTCGTTTGAAGTAAGCAACTTTTGTGTTTCTTGAAAAATGGAAGAAAGTGAATTTCGTGCAGTGATTAAAAACTATTATTTGAAAGCGAAAACGGCGAAAGAGACAAAATAAAAGCTCGATAAATATTACGTTGAGTCTGCTCTTTGATTTGGGCTACGAATTGGTACCTCATCCACCATATTCTCCGGATTAAGCTCCTTGTGACTACTTCCTATTTTTAAACCTAAAGAAATGGCTAGGTGGAAAGAGATTTAGCTCCAATGATGAAATTATTGACCAAACAAATGCCTATTTTAAGGACCTCGAGAAATTTTATTTATTGGAAGGGATACAAAAACTGGAGAAACGTTGGACTAAGTGTATTGAGCTAAAAAGAGACTATGTTGAGAAATAAATGGTTTTTGAAAAAAAGTGTTTTTTTCCTACTTAGGTAGCTTCAATATCAACCCGCCCTCGTACATGTCATTTAAATAACAAAAATTATTCAACTATTAAATCAATTTTAAAATAATCAAAAACAAAATCAACATAATGGAGGATTGATAAAAAGAAATTGCAAAAAAATTAAATCAAAATAACAACAAGATCAATATCATCCTAAATTGTAAAACATAAGTAAATCAATACACCGGTAAAACTTACAATATTAACCAACATGGAAGAATCAAAAGTGCTCGAATCGGCTATTAAAAGTTGTATGCTTTTAAAACGTTCGCTTTTTCGTTCAATCAATGAAGTAAGACGTCTTAATATACGCTATAACATTGACTGGCTGCTGCAAAACTATACTTCTTATGTGGCTAGCATTTGCTCTCAGCATCAGTGTATAACGCATATACCTAAACTTGTTGGAAAGTCCTCAAAATCACGCAGATATCCAAATAATTTAGATCTATCTGCACGCAGTTCACAGGAATTGTTCGGAAATAATTGCAGGATAAATTATAAACTTATAAAAATAAAACGCAGCATGGAAGCCATGATGTTGCAACTGCAACGCACCATAGAGATTGCAAATCGTCAACGAAATTTTATACATTTCAATTTAAATGGGCATGATTCAAAAATTCGAATATGTTGTCATTAATTTGGATCTTAAATTGTATGTACTACTTTTTTATATACATATGTATATAAGATTTTGTGGAATCATATTTTATATTTTATATTTTTTTATGATTTACTTTAAGATTCGATTTAATAAAAATCTTTAAAATTAGTAAGTGTATTATTACGCAAGCATTAAATGAAAGCAAGAAAATAATCAAATATGTTGACTCCCCCATTACCACATGCAAATACAAGTTTGAAAAACTTAATAATCTCTCACTTTTTGACCAACGCACTCACATCTTCGATACAGCAATTTTCCGACACTTGCTGCAAGTTATTTTCATACATATAAACAATGTGACCAAGTTTTATACAAGTTTATTGAAACGTGGAAAAAGATAATGTATTGTTTTATGTACATACATTTCAAAGTAATTGTAATTTGTGTCTTCAAATATACACACAGAAGGCAACTGATGTCACAAGTTAAGTTAAGATAAGTTAAAATTTATTGAGCCTTTTTTTACAATGAAAGTTTTTAAAGATAACTATACAAAGATTATTTAAGACTATAATGTATTATCTTAAAAAACTATGAATTTTTACAGCACCAAGCTTTAGCAACAAGAAAAGAAGAATAAAAATTTAATAAAAATTAGCTACAGGACAATATATCCTTGCTGCCGGGGCTAACATAGCATAAGAGGAAAACTCTTAAATTATTCTTAAAACTAAACATATAAAACTAACAAAAAAATAATAATTAAAAAATTGGAAATTGGAACATAAAATTCCCAAAAATATACTAGCCTCTATAAGTACCACCAGGCCTACTTTTTGTAAAAAGGCGGTGCCTTATGTTATTATTTAAATCAAAATTAATAGTTTCTTCATTGAAAAAAATGATAGGCGAGAGATAATTGGTGTTACTCCAAGTGAAAACTCTCTGCGCATTATAAATTTCCCTCATAAGACAATTTTCATGACTTTCTAATCTACTTAAGAATTTTTTTTAAATATCTCATAAATAAAGACCAATTGGATTTATTTTCGAATTACAGTAAATAAAATAGTTTGAATAACGTTTATTTAATGATTCGAAGTTTTTCTGAATACAACACCTTAAAATTATTCGTTCGAATATTTCCATCTCTTTAGTGACAATAGGTGAGACACTAAATCATATTGCAAAACCGTAAATGAAAATTGGTCTGATACTAGTCTTGTATAAAAGTAGCTTAGTTCTCCTCGAGAGGCTTTTATTATAAAAAATCTTTGAAAAAGTGCTCATAATTTTAAATGATTTTTTTTAACATTTCTTGCATGTCCATTAAATTTGAAAAGATTATTAAAAGTAACTCCAAGATATTTAAGATTATCGACGAAAGGTATCTCTATTCTATCAAGGAAGAGCGGAAGCCTTTTTCTTTCTGGGATAACAATATTTGCACTTTCCCGAAGCATTCCGGATACAAATTGCTTTACATTTAGAAACATTTATTTTAACACCCCAATCATCAAAAAACTGTTTAAATATTTGAAGATGGTTCGAAACTTGACAGAGCATTCATGGGGCATTCATATTTGAGAGTAGAGAAGCGTATCGTTAGCATAAAGCAGACCATTTGAGTTGGGAAACATGTGAGGAAAGTCATACATAAATCTGTTGTAAAGATGCGACGCCAAAATTGAACCTTGTGGAACACCACAATGAACACTTCCTAAATCGGAAAAATCTTTATAGAAAAATTTCAAATTTCAATCAACTTAAAAATAATACCATTATGAAAGGCGTGATTGGAAGCCTTTTCGACATCTAGAGAAACTGCTGCAATGCAGCAATGTTTACGAAGATTAACGACTACATCATTCTGAAACTTTAACAAGGCATCTAGAGTAGAATGAACTTTTTTAAAACCGAACTGGAAGTTTGGTATGTATGTTACATTCAATCCAATGTCCATTTTATCCCTAATTATTCTTTCGAAAAGTTTCCCCAAATTTGAAAGTAAGGAGATTGGTCGCAAATTATTTATATCAATATTATTTGGATTCTTTTGTATAGGAATAATTTTAGAAATTTTCCAAGCATCTGGGAAATAACAGTTATTTAAACAATTATTGTAAATATTCAAAAGATATTCTAAAGCTTTTAGAGGAAGTTGTCTTAGAAGAAAGTTGGAAATGCTGTCTAAGCCAAAAGAATTATTATATTTAATTAATTTAAAATGGGAAGATAAATCATTTAATGTTGTAAGACTTTCGCAATTTTGTGTGTTCGTTGAAGGAAAATTGTCAGAAAAGACATGTAAATGAGAAACTTCGTTAAGAGTAGTACTGATGGAATTTGAAGTTGAAGAATTGCTTCTTAATGGCGCTGGGCCAGAGAATATATTAGCAAAGTGATCCTTCAGTTCCTGTAAAACTAATGAATTATCTTCAACTATATCTCCATTAACGGATGTACTTTTAAAATTTATATTAATTTTAAGACCTATTATATCATAAATTTGTCGACGAGCAGTTGGGCCTGGTTTGATCTACTGCAATTTTTTACTAAATAAAAGGGATTGTTCAACCTCAGTCCTTTAATAATTGTGTTTGTTTGGATAGAAGTAAGTAATCGGGATCAATCCGACAAAAATTTCGATGGTAAAATCTCTTTAATTGTTTTTGCCAACCATATTTTATCTTGAACTGATGTCATATTAAAACATCAATCTCATTAAAAAAGTAATAACAATCACCACGTACTTTTTCCTCCAAAATGTACACATGTAAATAAAGTTCTTGGCAACTCAGATTTATTCTACTGGCGAAGGAACTTACACAAGACTTATAAACATTCAAGAAACTTGTAACACATTCGACGGCTTCTTCGGCATTTTCAATATTGATATTGGTAGCATTCATACGACGTAGAGAGATCGTATAACCAAGCACGGTTCCCAATGAAGGAACTGATGTTTTTGTGAATTATGCTCGACAGCTCCAAAAGGCTACTAAAGCATCTTTTGCCTAGGAAAGGAAGGCGTTGATACTCCAGTGCAGGGCAGAGGCAGAGTAGGTAAGCTATTAGAGTGATCGACAAGATTTTTCAACCGGCTTTTAAAACCAGATTTTCTACAATGCGGTTGTCGGTTTTTCCAAAATGTTGATTTTTTGAATGTTGAATAGTCCGGTTTTTTTACAATTGAAAAACCGGCTCAACCGAGTACTTTTTAATTTGTATATTTTTCAAATAAAATTACTTTTTACTTTATTAAAAATTATTTCTCTTTCTGTTTCTGTTGATTTTTCAAATATTTTGTTTTCAGTGTAAAAGTGTTAGTTATTTCATAACTATGACGAAATAATCTTAAGAGGTGATAGAAGGGGCGAATTAAATTAGCCTTGTTGCGTGCAATGGATATTTTTACACATATTTGAAAATCGTTATTTAGTTTTGTTTACATTTTGCTGCATATTTTATATAGAGTTAGACATCCATTGCAGACCGAAAACTAATAAATGAACGTCGCCTAAAAAGTTTTAAAACTTTAATACTATATCTCAAAACTTGAAAATTCACCATAAGCGAGAATTTTGTTAACTACTTACTCTTTCATAAATGAAACAAAGAAATACAAGGAGTGACGACGTAATGACACTTTTATTTAATTTAAACTAGAAGCTAAATTCCTAAGCTTGACTAAAGTCAATAATAATAGAGCATTCCATGCAATTCTTTAATTTTTTTTTATAATATAGAGACTTATTTTCTTTTGAACAAGACAAATCAACACTTTTTTTACAAAAATTTATAAAATACATGCAGTGGTATTTACTCCCGTTTGAGTTTCTGTAACAAAGGGTCTTGAACATGTAGTTTTACGAACCATAATCAATCAAAACCTCTATGGTATGAACGATATAAAGCTGATTTTTATGCTTAATTTTTATATTATTTTATAGTTATTTACATGAACTGTTAAATCTTTTTTCAATAAAGCAAATAAAAATCAAAACTTTTCTTAAGAAAAAAAACGGTTGACCGATGTTTCCTTAATTTTAAAAACCGCAACCGGGTTTTTAAAAATTTCAAATATTCGAGCTATTCGAAAACCGAGTTCTGGAAAATGTCGAATAATCGATCATCCTATAAGCTATGCTCTTTTCCTCCTTCTCCTCCTGGCAGCTGAAGCTTTAGTCGTTGTAAGGGATACCCATTCTTTTAGTATTGGCTCCAAGGGTACACTGCCCTGTGCGTGTAGTCACAAGGTGCCGCATTTGTTTTTTTTGAAAACATGAAGAGTTTGTTTGTTCTAACTGTATCAATGAGAGGCTAGAGGCTTCTCCCTATAAGATAGGCCGACTCAGTGCGCCATCTATTCTGAGCCACCTGCATAAGGACAATATTTATTCTAAAATTTTTGTTATTTATTTAGTATCAAGTGTAACCCCTTTTGTTTTGAAATTTTTTTGTTCATTCTTGTTGGCATCCTATTGATGAGTTTACGGGAAGGGTTTCATACAAATATTTTTGAAGAAAACTCCAAAGTTGTTTCTTATTTTGAATTATATTTTTCGGGATGCTTTGCTTTAAATCTCGCCAATGAGTTTCAACCGGGTTTATATCCGGTGACTGACAGAGACAGAAATGTTACAATAAGATCCAATCTACATGTTGAAGCCCTCGCAAACAAAATTAAGAGATACAAAGCTAGATGGTTCGGTCAAGTGGTGAGAATGGCAGATTCAAGAATTTCAAAACTGTCGACCCAATTCATACTCATAGGAACGCGGCCAAGAGTTATAACCCCAGGCCATTACTGTAACCAATGGCGAACTCTTTGTTGTACCTCTACACTGCAAGGTAGAAGAATTATTAAGTTAGAGTAACATGATCACTCCAGCAAGGTCATATTATTAGCTTGAAATCAATCCTTCGCATAGCGTGATGAGTAATTAGCCTGAAAGGAAAATCGAAGCGGCATGTGCCAGAATTATTTTAAATATTTTAAAGATATTAAAATATTGTTACAAAATTCAAAAGTAGATTCATATGTAGATTTAAATTTAACGAAAACGAAAATACAGCCATGGCTAAGCATAGTTTAATCAACCGCGTATGCAAGATTGGCAGCACAAAATTATATAACAACAACATGAAATTCAAAATAACGGAAATAGAGCATTCACGAATGTTCTATAAACTGCAACGAGATTTTGAAAGATGGTCCGAGAAATCCATTTAACAAATATTGATAGCAACTGTAGCTTCAGCGCCATCGATTAACTCAAGTGAAAATTATAACATGCTGTTGTATTTATTATCTATATTGGCGAGCCATCTATGTGGTGGAAATTCCACTGTTCAAAATACATGACGAACAGTATCTAGTCCATCTTAGAACCGTCTACAAAGATCTTACACTATACTATATAAGCCAATGCTGCATAAGAATATTAGCCAGTAGTGTAAAAGCCACAGCATTGTGAATGTCTATAAGCAAAGACAATTTATTTCATGTATTTATTCTTAAATTGTTATAACGTAAATGAACAGTTTTGAGCACATAAAAAGGAAACTAAAAGAATCTAGTCAATCAAAAGTTTACGAAAAGGTCAAAAGGTAACAATATTTACACTCGACTTGCAAGTGATTACTTTGTCGAACTTTGTGACGAATACAACACTTTCGCGAAGAAAGTTTGTACTTAAATAGTGCTACGGAGCAGTAGATATTTTTTGATTGCCAAATTATACTATCTCCTCCAATACAAGTACATATCGTTTGAAATAGCCATAGTATCAATCATAATTCTACATTCATATGCGTAAACGCATAGTAAATGCATAAATCTAATTATAATTTATTTATTTATAAATTTATTTTGTGTAGAACGCAGACACATGTGTTTCAACTGAACGAAATATAATAAAATTTTACTATATCAGTTTTATGTAAAATTTAATTTATAAAAACCATGCTTAATTCCAGATTGTGCTCACGTTATATTTAAGGAAAATATATATTTTTCACATATCACCTGCTGCAAGCACAAAATGTTAAATTATTTTCAAAAAATTATATTAATTGAATGGTAAAAGACCGCATAATAAATCTACGTGCAACCAAATTAACCAACATAAAATATTTTTGTTTTTCCACTTAAGTCCTTTAAATACACAGATAATGGCATGTGTATATGTACGAGTATTATGAACCAACACAAATAAATGAATATTATAAGGTTTTTGAAATGGTAATTAAATCAATGGAAAATAAATTTCAAAATATACTTTCACTATTCTTTTAATTCAGATAGGAACAAATACATACATAAATGCATAATTAGGGAACATACATAGGTACATACATACGAGTACATATTAGCGCTGTAACGAATGTCAATTTTTAAGTTTTCTCTAATACGAATGTGAATACGAATATCTACTTATACATGGATCACTTTTGACATCCGCAAATTAAATTTGTAAAAAGAACTTTTCTCAGCATTAATAACAATAAATTTAACAAATTATCACGCTACTATCGGTATTTAAATTCCAAGAACAATAAATCACTTTCTTGTCTTGCATTATCGAAACCAGATATGAATTTTTTTATGTCTGAATTTGAAATTATCATCTTCCCATTTGTACTACTCAACAGAACATTTTTAATTTTTCGATACTTACATACGAGTATTTTCAGAATTGGTTTTTCTCACCAATATATTTGCAATTATAATTAGCAGCAGTGTTGTGAACTTTCATATATATTTATAAGCAATTCAATTCAGCTTAAATTAGATTTAGTTTCAGATATTTTCTAGTTAATGAATGAATGATATTTCGTCATTTGGCATTCTTTTACTTCATCGATATTTATGAATCGATTTAGAAGTCAAAACTCCGCAGCAATAAGCGAGCATCTTTGAGAGTCACGATAACTTTACTCCTGAATACGAGTAATAGTGCGGATGAAGATGCATTTCTCAACTCAGTTTCTAATATCCTACCAAGTGCTCCAAGCGGGCCAATGCTTAGTAGTGCTTAGTATTTTTTTTTATTTTGGGAGTTCAACATTCCCTACTAAGGTTTCATTAATAATTTAGATTTGTAGTATGAAGAAAAAGAATTAAACTTTTTTTTAATGTTAACGACTGATTTGATGGGACATTCGACGATCAACATGCCTAAGACTTTTGCTTACGCTGCTGACGTAGCAGTTGTGGTCTCCGTCAAGCACATGGATACAATATCTCATGGTGTTTTCTTTTCTACACCAAAAAAAATTTACCTTTCCGAGAGATGCATGTAAAGGGGTTTCCAACAAGAACTTTGTTTTTCAATTGTGACAACACCAGCAACATGATAGTTTTTCATAGTAGATTCATTGACAATTATTAAAATGAATTAAATTTCGCTCGAAAATCACATTTAAATAATTAAAATCCACTATGAAAATGGTGGTTCTGTTAAAGTTACATTTCGGAAAATTCGTGATATTTTCGGACAACATAATCGTCCTTCTGAGACCGCTATTAGAAATTCGGTCGTGCTCGACCGGGTCGTTCAACTGAAAACATCGCAGCCGTGAGCCATAGTGTTAAAGAAGATTCAAATTTGTCAATTGCTTGACGTTATCAACAATTGGAGTTACCCAAAAACACCACATGGCGAATTTTGCATAAGGATTTGGCTCAACTGTTGCAGGAATTGAAGCCGACCGACCATTCACATCGCCGTAGATTCGCTCAATTCATTCAGGAACAACCCGCTGGTTTTTCTGAAAAAATAATTTTTTCAGACGAAGACCATTTTCACTTGACAGGGTACGTCAAAACTGCCGCATTTGGGCGTCAGAAAATCCTACAGCGATTATTGAGAAGCCTTTTCATGTTCAACGTGACACTGGATGGTGCGCTATGTGGTCTGGAGGCGGTAACGGTCAATGGATCACGCTATCGCGAGATGTTAACAACTCAATTTTAGCCTATTATTGATGACGTTGATATCACTGACACGTGGTTTCAACAGGACGGTGCCACATATCAAACAGCCAATGAAACGATCAATTTATTGCAAACCGAATTTCCCGATCGCATAATTTCATAAAAAATCAGCTCTTAATTGGCAGGCCAGATCGTGTGATTTAACACCACTGGATTATTTAAGGACAGAGTCTATACGGAGCATATCGAATCGATTGTAGCCTTAAAACTCAAAATCCGTGATGTGATTAACGACATAGAGCCGCCATTTTGTCGAAAAGTGATTAAAAACTTTAATGAAAGAATCGACATCTGTCAGCGCAGTCGTGGTTGACATTTGCCAGATATCATTTTTCATTCATAATTCCCGAACTTTCCTCTTCGTAATACAATAAAAATTTGAAGCATCTTCGTCTAAATTTTTTGTTTTATTTTGATTTAGACAACAAAGTTCTTGTTGAAAAACTTATTATAAAATATCTTGCCGAGCGTGTAAGAAATCAATTTTTTATTTCACTAGAACAAAACACGATTTATGAAAAATTGGAACGCCCCGTTTTTAACAGCTGACAGCTAAGTTTTTTTCTATAGAATGTATTAAAGGTATTGCAAATAGTGTAATAACAATATTATAAGCATTAATTATGGTTTAAAAAGGTTAACAATTGGGGAATTCAAACGGTGGCCTATTAAGTCATAATATCTTAATATTTTACAATAGTTTAAAAAAAATTTTTCTTGTGCTTCAAACAAAAAAGTCTGAGTTTCAAAACGTCAAAACACATTGCAGTGATGAGGTTTTATTACTCTTTCGAAAGAAAAAGCAGAATTAGTGATACACAATTTGCTTTAGTTTGCGTATCGATAAATTTTATGATACATTTAGGGATGTGAGACTTGTCAATGTTTGCATGGTTGCGTTAAGGAATGCCTGACTTTGTTCAGTTGCATTGCAAATGACGTTTTGGAACTCACCCATAATAAGACTTTTTGGACTATGTTTATTGTCTTGTCATATTTTAGAGAAATTTCATAGTGCTTTTTCTTCTTCGACATATATGACCACCATTTGAAAACCCCAAATGTCTTTAGTTTATGGTCATAGAACTATTGGCGTTTTTTTTAAAGTGTAACATTTTTCCCCTTTTTATTGAAAATTTGCAATATAATGATATTTTGAAAAAGTGAGTATATTAGAAATTATTGTATCATAACTTACGAGGCAGGGATTTTGACTTAATAAAACTTTAAATAGCAATTTTTTTTAAACTAAAAGAAATGTTAAGCTAAGCTTAGACGATATGTTGAAACAGCATATTTATGTTGAAAATTTTGTTACAAGTGCTTGCATATCGTGTAAACGCAAAATTTCTTCAGCATACGTATGTTTAACAACATTTGCTTACACTTTGTTAACAACATCAACAAAGTATTTTGGTTATTTTAGCATATCGTTTAAACTGCATATTATTAGTACTTAACAAATTTCCTGCCTATGACAAATTCGTATGCATATGCCTAAACCCAATCATTGGGAAAATTGAAATATTTAATATAATTTAAAAGTAGATGAGACAATAAAAAATAGAAAAAGTCACCCACATTGCAAAAAACGCAAAGTTGCAAAATTTAGAAGAAGCCGTAAAATCTTCTAAAACGAGCTACAAATGCAAGGAATGTGAAAAACTCCCAAAAAAAAAAGTACAAAAATGGCGAAAACTCGCAATAATTTCCAATCATTGGGAAAATTTAAATGTTTAATATCATTTAAAAGTCGATGAAACAATAAAAAAGAGAAAAAGAAAAAGTTGCACATTTTTTTAAAAGGCAGCAAAATGTTGAGCCATGCAGCCGCGAAGCCTGATGTCGTGAATGTGTTTATAGCTTAATTTAAAGCAAAAAGAAATACTAGCAGAATTTATGTCCGAACATCCGAATTTTGCAAAAAAAACCGATTTCCAATCCATATCCTTAGCCATCTTTGTCGCTATTTTGCAAATCGTGCTTATGTACATTCCAATGGGGTAATCGTTACCAATTGCATGCCAATTGTATTGCCAATGGCACTTTTGACATATATAACTAACTCATTTATTCAACAGTATTATAATGAGTATTACTTTTCTGTCGAAATGGAAATTTGGAAAAATAGTGCCTGTACCGAAAACTGATTCTGACCTTAGGAACAAATCATAGATGTGTTTCTGCGCTACTGGATGTATCTGAAAATATACGGCGGAAACTTGATGAAAGTAAATTAAATTTCTTGGTCCTTTTTTTGATGCAAAAGCCTTTGACTCGGTTGATCACAGCATGCTTTCCATTAAGCAAAGGCACTTTTTTAACTTTTCCGAAACTTCAACACGGCTTTTATTTTCTTACCTTTCAAATCGTTCGCAATTTGTTCATTTTAATAATAGCCAATCTTCATTAAGTTTATTTAGAGGTTTACCTCAAGGGTCAATTCTTGGACCACTTCTTTTTACATTGAATGTAAACGATTTGCCAAAACATCTTGTATACTGCAAAATTCATATGTATGCAGATGATGTGCAGTTATATTTAAGTAGTCCAGTGCAATCTATCACTGAAAACAGTCTGAGACTGTTGGGCCACGGCAAATGGACTTTTTTTAAAGCCTCGTAAGTCCAAGTACATATTAATTCGTAAGAGAGCACATGATTCTAATATCCGTCTTGATATTTTAATAAACGGAGACAAAATCAATTCTGTAAATGCTGCTAAAATCCTTGGGCTGATTTTCAATAATAGCCTTAGTTAGACAAATCATGTCAAACTTATATAAAGCTAATGTGTGTTTAGTCGATACAATACTATACTCCTTTCAATATTAGACAAATGATTGCAAAATCTTATCTTCTGCCAGGTTTAATGTATGGTTGCAAATTTATTGCAAATTGCGAAGCTGAACATTTTATATAATAATATTGTAAGATATTTGTATGGCGTGGGAAAATATGATCATGTGTCACATGTCTCCTCAAAACTATACGGCATTTCATTTAACAATGTTTTAAATATTCTTGCACAATAAAAGGAGCCAGTAGGGACATTATTGCGGCTAACGGCAGCTTTGGTGGCACTGCCGTTTACATGTGCCCAGAAAAATTTAATTGCGATAAAACATAATTGAATGCCTCCTTCGACAATCTGAAGCACTTTATAAATAAAAAAATATAAGAATTTATTTGATCCAAAACACAAAATTTGTTACTTACACTTTTGTTGGCAAGGATAAAACGTCAGTCACTCTTATCCTAAGACGCACCAAACCAATGTTCATCTTCTGACTCCGACAAAGATAAATATGAAAGCGTCAACATTTCTTGATCCATTTTTTATAAAAACTCTAATTCCTATTTAAATTATTTGTATTTTGTTTTGTTTATATTTCATGTAAGCATTTGTTGTCACTCTGTTACAAATTTAATAAAATCTTTCACAATTAGTATGAAAGCTCGATTTAATAGCGATCGAATGTCATCATGAGGCGATTCGATTGGTATCGAGTATCGATAGGTCATTCGATATCGAAAACGGTAATAAGACTTCTGGAGAGGATTTGCGTAAACCGATTCCAGATCCATTGTACAGGGTGTCCGCCGGGAAGGCATACTACTTTAGTTGTTTATAATGGATCTTATATTGATAAATATTTTATTTAATGTCAGCAATTATGTATGGAATACAATATCACCTCTGTTACCCCCACAAATGCGAGACCTTTGAGCACATTTTTCATTACATTCTCACACATTTCACGCGGTATTTCATTAATTTCATCACGAATATTTTCTTTGAGTTGATCAAGCATTTCTGAGTTGTTTGCATGAATCTTGCTTTTTAGATATCCCCACAAAAAGAAGTCCAGCGCAGTCAAATCAGGCGACCGTGGAGGCCAATCAACATCACCATTTCTTGAAATAACTTGTTGTGGAAAGAGGTCTCGCAGTAATTCCATTGTAATCCTGGCTGTATGCAATGTGGCACCGTCTTGTTGATACCAGATGTTAATCAAGCCCAAAGCATGCAGTTGTGGCGTTAAAAAGTTTTCAATCATATCACGATATTCGCTCCCCGTTCACAATTACCGTTATGGCGTTTTCACTTTCAAAGAAATAAGATCCAATGATTCATCCTGTCCAAATTGCACACCAGACTGTCACTTTTAATGGATGCAAAGGCGACTGATGAATAATTTGATGGTTTTCGATTGCCCAGAACCTGTTTATTCACATATCCATGCAAATGTGTCTCGTCACTCATTATGGTTTTTTCATGATTATCGGGGTTGTCATGGGCGAGCTGTAACATCCTATTGGCATATGTACTGCCGCGTAGATGGAAACAAATACAAATTCTTGTACAAAATTGTGGCCAAAGTTATTCTTTGAAAATCAAGCTCCTGCGCACGGCGCACAGTGGCTGAAAATCGTTTTTCATTGGCCAAAACTCTGTAACTTTTGAACCGATCAAAATATTGAAGTAATTTTTTTTTATTGGATAGATATTTAGTT
This sequence comes from Gymnocheta viridis, assembly GCA_956483585.1. Taxonomy (NCBI): domain Eukaryota; kingdom Metazoa; phylum Arthropoda; class Insecta; order Diptera; family Tachinidae; genus Gymnocheta; species Gymnocheta viridis. The sequence continues at coordinate 8,032,186 of OY101440.1, forward strand.
CAGCTTGACTCAGTTTAAATTTTATTAAAATTGATTGAGGACTTTTTAAGGAATTCTAGGTCAAAGTTGAACTTTTGAATTTTTTTTAACTTTTTGAGTGAAATATGGAATTATTATTTTTTTATTTATTAAAAAAATTGAATATTTGGAAATTAATAATAATTATAAATAATTTTTGTAATAATGGAATTTTTTTTATGTTACACTTAAAAAAAATTTTACACTGAAAAAAATAGTAAAATCAACTGGAGATTTTGCTATTACAGAAAAATTAAAAATTTTTTGCTGACAAATTTGCAAATTTGTTTACACTCAAAGAATAGTTACACTTAAAAAAAACGTTAATAATATTATCTAAAAATATTACTATTACTACAGAAAAATTTATTATTTTTTACTGTCAAATTTGATAATTTTAAAAACATTTTAAAAATAAAAACTGCAATAAATTTTAATAGCATTTGTAACAATGGTAGGTTCGTTTATTATTATTTTTTACTAATACTATGTTTTTCGTACTTAAATAACAATGAAAGGCAATTATAATTATTATTCATTTGACTCAAATATTGATTGCAAATATTCCATATTTTGTTCTGTGCTATCTCTGTTCTTTAGTAGTTTTTTGGCTTCTTCATCTAAATCCCGATGTTCCACTTTCCATTGATTTCGAATACTGGAGATAAACGGATCTGACGTTGCCAATAATATATTAAATAGATCTTCATTTGTTGAATTTCTTGAAATTTTTCTAGTATTGTGCTCTCTATAAAATCTGTAATCCTTGTTCCTTTTTTCCTGAGCCTCCTCTGATAGATCTCCAAGTGGCACCAAATAATATTTAATGACATCTTCTCCATGATAAAGGATTTTGTGAACTGTTGCAGACATATTTCTCCATCGGTAGTTGGTTGTATATATTTTTGCAGTTTCCTTAGCATAATCTCACAAATTTTCTAGAGTCAATTTCTTCATTGCACGCAAGTACTTCTAGGATTATTTTAAATCTGAAAATAAGGTTAAAATCCACTCCTGTTATTTCAGATGCTGTTTCTGGATCTGAAAAGAATCTTCTTGCGGTATTGCCATCATTTGTAATGCCTGACCCTTGTTTTGGCTGATCTATAATCAATCCTAATTTGCGATATTCATCTTGAACATGTTTCTTTTTTGCACTTCTTAACTCTTTGTTGGTTTCGTTGTTTCTTATTGATCCTGAAGACCCGAAATCCAAATCATAGCTGATTTTTAGTATGTGTTCCATAAGTCGTATTCTTGCATGTAGTGGTGATAATCCAAATTCATATGCATCGGTATTATCTAATGATTTTGTCGGGACTTGGTTTAATTGGGTTGATGTTGCTTGGCATATAATGCAGCTGGATGCAGCCTTCGTGCTAGTCAAAGCCTGACCTACTTTTCCATCTATCATTGTCAGCACTAATTGGTAGCTTACTTCAATTTGCTGCCCATCCAACTGTAATTGTAATGGCTGTAGTGTTGCAATTTGGGTCTTGATATCACTAACTTCTTTGTTAATGGCATCATGAGTTTCTTTTTTGAATTCAAATTTGATTGGCCTGCAGTATTTCGTAGAAGATGGTGTCTCATTTTTCCAAATATTCATTGTTTGCGTTGTACTAGTCGAAGGCTCTGAATCTTCTAAAATCTTTTTCAATCGCAATGGTACAAATGATACCATGAACATATCCGAGTCCGAAATATTTTCACATACAACTTGTTTGTATTGTTTTTGTCCCGAAGAACCATCACATCCGCATTTACAAAAAAGAATTAACTTTGTGTTCCCATATTTCTTTAACGCATTTCCTACATGTTATTTCCTACATCTAGATACATGTTATTCACACATTGATCTTTAATTTCATAGCAGGTAGTGCTTAAATTGCACAAAACTGCACATGTTGTCCAGACCTTAATATCAGGTAAAACTGATTAGTATCTCGCCAATATTTGTTGTTGTTGTTGGGTTGTTTTTTTATTTTTAGTGGTTTAATGTCCCGATTATTGTTATAAAATTGCTTATGACTTTGGTTGACCCTAACATTTGATAACAGGTAAATTTAGCAACAGATCATATGTTTACTGTAGAATTTTGTGATAATTTGTGATAATTTTATGACTTATTTTTTGCTGATCAAAACAAAGCCATTAAACCCTTTCGCAGGTATTATATTTAATTTTTTTAGTTTTACGTAATCTAAAGTAAAAAACATAAACTTTTAGGCAAAAAAGTGAAAATTATATACACCATTGTATACGAGTACTTTGGAGTAATTTCATTAAAATGAAAAAAGTGTTCTACAGACGGCTCGTCGCGGGTGCAAAAGTATATATAGCGTTAAAGAGGACACTTTCACCTTTCTCCGGGTGGTATACATTTCTTGTTCCCTTTTGTTCCCTAGAAGTTCTATTCCACTAAAGTTTAAATTTGAGAAAAATATAGTAGTTTCATAAATATTCCGTAACGCCCTTAATATTAAACGCTAGATCTCTGACCACTTACAAAAACTAAAGACTATAATCCTACCAATATTATAAAAAAGACCGCAGGCCATTATCGATGATAGCTTGCGAGTAGTAACCATTTATTTTTGATAAAAAACAACAGAAAAACACCTTTTTCTCAAATTAGAAAAAACCGTTGAGTTTGACAGCATGCCACGCTCACAATTATCAATAGTTTAACCTAATTTTTTGGCTACCTTAATCTGGATATATTAGCTGCAAAAGGGCGAAAAATTTTAAAAATCGGTGACAAAAAAAAATTTGAGTTTTGGCCAATGAAAAACGATTTTCAGCCACAGTGCGGCGTCGAATTGAGGTGGATGGATTGTTTTTAACACTTTCTTGAGCAGCAGTAATGTTTTCAGCCGATCTTGCAGTATGTTGTGGTCCATGCTTGGGCCTATCACGTACAGACACTCTTTCTTCGATATCATTCACTACACGATAAATAGTGCGTTTTGTTGGCACGTTGTTTCTCCCAAAAATTTCACGTAAATTTCTCATCGTCACAGTAATCGATGATTGATTTTGATAAAATGTTTTAATGATTAAAACACGTTGGTTTATCAAATATTTTTCCATAAAAAATTTGCCACGTGTCTACTTCACGACTGCCAAATATGAACTGTCAAGACTAATGTTTACCAAAATGGCGGCAAAATAAAATAGTATACCATCCCTGCGGACACCCTGTTCAGCATAAATGTTGACTACATAGAGCTTATGTTGAGCTTTTTCTGCAGGTGGGAATTACAAACAAACAGTTTTGCTAGCAAGTTACAGCGAGCGTGAAAAATGGGTTTGTCTACTAAATAGTTGCGAAAGTAATAAAATATTGCCGGGAATAAAATCTCAGTTTTCATTAATTTTTTTTTTTTAAGCAAAACAGGCTATTATTGTTTTATTATTTATTTTGTTGGTTGATTTTTACTTATAAATTTAAAAAATAAATTAGTATTACGAGTACATTTGTAGCTGTTTTTCTTTATGATTAAATAAGACACAAGATTTTTAACAAAAAAAAGTTTAAGTAACCAAATAAAATGTTGATATTTTCAACTGACATTTCTATCAAATTAATAGAAAATTATTTTAGTTGCGCTTCGGGGGAAGTGTATATGTATCGTATGGAATGTGATTTCTACACGCCGATCATACGATGTTTAAAATATTGCATTTGAAGATTAAAATACGTTTGTAAAACATTCATTTTAATAAATTTCTGAAATTACACACATATAAAGTGCTAAAATTGCATTCAATATGAGTAAATACACTTCGTTAAAGCACAACTTTTAGAGAGTCAAATTCATAAATTTTTTAATAATAAGGAAATTTGTTAGTGAGCATTTTCTTCTTTAAAAAAAAATATTGAGGCAAACTTTCTAAGTGAACACAAAAACAAAAAAAAATCATTAAAACATAAAAATTCATTAAAAAAAATTTGTCTAAAGACAATTATTTGTGAATGGTGTTTATTGTGTGGTTCTGCAATTACTTTTTCTTCAACTAATTTTCAAATTTTACTTATTTATTATTGAATTAATTTTCTTTTCTAAATTATTTGCTTCAATTATTTTGTTTTTTTTTTTTGTTACAGAGTTATTCTGTTATAACACATCATAACATGTCCCTGAGCAGTTCCTTTTGAGCAGCTGTTAATTTCTCGGGGAATTGTATATCAAAAGCTACCAACAAATCTCCTTTACGTGAAGTGTCCTTGGGAAATGGTAAGCCGTAGCCCTGTATACGTTTGACGGTATTCGGTTTGATAATCTCTTGCATGGTACTGATACGCAATTTATCGCCGGACATGGTAGGAACTTGAAACACCACACCGCACAAGGCCTGAAAACAAAAAAAAACAGAATGATAATACAATTTATAAATTTATAGAAGAAAAAAAAACAATTAACTAAATGTTTTTCATTATTATTTTCATATGAAAACTGTATTTCAATTGGGATTGTTTTAGTTATCAATCATTCTTTGCTCATATCTTAATGATATTTACTTGTCAACTGTTTGCTATCTTAATATCCTGTCTTGTCCTTTTAAGTCTTTTTTATTGTTTACTTAATATGTGTTTGATATATTAATGTATGTTTTCCTTATAAGATAAGCCCCTACAGTTCAAATAATTTATTAAGGTTAGCATTTCTATTTTGAAAATAATTTTCAAAACCGTGGAACGAACAGAGGGACACACGAATGGATATTTAATCTGCAATAAGAAACTAGAATGCAAAATTTTTGTAAGCAAATCGTTTCATGAATGGCGTAGTGGGAACAAAATGCAATTGATAACCTTATCTTTTTTTGAAGCCGTTCGTTTGATAAAGAAAAAATTATCAATATCATAATAAAAGATCTTTTAGAAATCTAGAATATAACTTGTCGTATTGAAAGTTAATCTGAAAAATATCAGAATTGACGACAGTCCTTTCCCATTTATTTCTCTCAGTTCAACATATTCTTGAAATCCTTTACGAAGTAGCCCACTTACACAGTCGTTGCTGCTCGTGTTTTACAATCCTGTTTACTTTATTTTATCCTTGTTGACATATTGTTAAGATTTTCATCTTATTGTTACTAAAGTCCTTCTATATTTCCATTTATTTTTATTGATTATACTCGCACTCTTTTTTTTATGAAAATAAATACACAAAATCTATTTATTTTATGTCCTTTTACTCTAATCGAGTACATCGTTGCCAAAAGCTCGTCTAACTGTTTTTATTTCTTGAATGTATGTGTGTTTATCCTTAATAGTATTAAATATAATGTTTACATATACAATTCAATATTATGCTCATGTATATGTTTGAACTAAATCGCATTTTAACATCTCATGTAACCAAATATCCATTAAATTTCAGTTCTGTTGTTTTCAGCTTGACAGTTTTATTTATTTTCTGTATTTACTAGTGTAACGAAAGTCATTCATTCATCATTCATGGATTTCGATGTGTTTTAATATATAAACATATACATTATATATTAATTTAAGTTAAATGTCCTTCAAATTGTACTGAATGAATGTATCAACTAGATTTCTAAATTTCTTTATTTACTGAAATGTTATATAGTTTTTTTTTAATTACACAGTTGTAATACACAAATATAGCGCTACCCTGCAGTACTTTTAAAAAAAAATTTAATATTGAATTTACTTTAATTAATGACCCAGTTCCTTGATATTCGCCCATGTTCTGAAAAACGCAGCGTTTTCAAATCGCATACAGTTTTAAAAATGCAAAACGCATATTAACATGTTCTGAAACGGTGTAATTTGTTTTATTTCTAACCGGCTCATTTCCTAAAACGTTAGCCAACAATAATTTTGGCACATGATAATGACATGAAGCACTCACTCATCACACAATGTTTTTAGGATTGGTTTCAAGCTAATAATATGAGCTTGCTGGAGTGATCAAGTGTAGAGGTACAACAAAGAGTTCGCCATTGGTTACAGTAATGGCCTGGGGTTTTAACTCTTGGCCACGTTCCTATGAGTATGAATTGGGTCGACGGTTTTGGAATTCTTGAATCTGCCATTCTCACCACGTGACCGAACCATCTAGCTTTGTATCTCTTAATTTTGTTTGCGAGGGCTTCAACATGTAGATTGGATCTTATTCAATCATTTCTATCTCTGCTAGTCACCGGATATAAATCCGGTTGAAACTCTTCGGCGAGATTTAAAGCAAAGCATCCCGAAAAATATAATTCAAAATAAGAAACAACTTTGGAGTTTTCTTCAAAAATATTTGTATGAAACCATTCCCTTAAACTCATCAATAGTATGCCAATAAGAATGAAAAAAAAAATCAAAACAAAGGGAGTTACATACACTGAGTTCTAAATAAATAACAAAAATTTTTAAATAAATATTGGCCTAAAACTAAAAAAATTTAAAGTACTTATTATTTTGACCACCGTCTGGATTTCTGTCAGATTTTTGTTTTCTTTGATAGCCTTAAGAAGTTGTTTTATAGGTATTTGTTCTTATGTATGACATTTGTTAAAAATTTAAGTTTAAAAAGTTTCAATGGTCGCGTTCATAAGACGTAGCTGTTGCGCAACCGTTGAGTGTTTGTCTTAGAAACGCAGAGTTGAGTAGTTCCGCTCTATGAATCAAGAAAACAAGATTGCGCAATGCGCAGGTCCGTTATTTAATTGTGTATAATTATGTTGTTTTGTGACGTAGACATAGAATATATGTTGTAAACAAAAGTACATTTTTTCATGGAAAGCAGACCGAAATGTAAAACTTTGTTGATCCGCGGAAGGTCTTCTTCAAATAGCTTCAAGCCAAAATTCATGAGTTTTACAGGACTGCATCTCTTTTTTGTCCATTTAAAATTTTTTGAAATCGATGCACCCGTTTAGAAGTTATTTAGTTATTTCCGGTTTTGTGCCAGAAATCTCTGGCTCATTTGTATTCTATAATGACGTAGATGCGCTACACTTCGCTACATTTAGTCAACATATTGTGTTTAGCTCCGCAGCTGATCAAGAGAGTTATGCGCTTTTGTATTCTAATGCAACGCCGTTTTGTTAAGTGGCGACTGCAAATTAATTTGTTAAATTTTGCATTACAAATGCGATAAAGTAACGAAAATATAGAAATAATATTAATACACTAATTTCATTAAATATACGTCGGTTTATTATGGTGTCTATTTATTTTAACTATATATTTTTTGAACAGAGTGGCAGCGTAGCATTCAAATACAAATAATATCTACGTAAGTTTATCATTTTATTACAGTGTTTTGTTGTGCATTTTTTTGTTGTAAAGATTTAGTTTGTGGCTTAGATTTAAATATAAAAATGGAAAATTCCTGGCTGCTGACTGTTGCATTGAAGATCGCATTTATAATATTTATTTTGCAGCACTCTTATTTCTTTTCAATAATTTACATTAATCAGCTTTTCGTTTTCCAATTATTCATCAAGACGTAACTGTTGGGCTCAACAGTTGGCAACAGTTTCACAACCGTTGAACTCAACAGCTACGACTATTGAATGTGGCCATTGTGTTTAAAATAAATATTAAAAAGCTTTAGTTATCATAAAAGGTAAAACATATTCGTGGACCTATTATTTTGGCCATATAACAAATACATCATTTTTATATTTCCGCTCAAAGTTTTTCTTTCCAGTTTTTCACACGTACTGCTTATCAAAATTCATTTAAATTGATAGCTGTGACGGAAGCTGCACGCAATTTTAAAGCAATTTCATTTTTCTAGATGTCATCGTCAAGAAAACAGCTTTAAATTAATTCAAAATAAAGAAATTAAATAAAAATTAAAGTTTAGTGATTTATTTGGAAAAATATGCGTTTTTTCTTGATTCTAATGCCTTTTGAAATTCAGAAGATGAGAACGCTGATCCTAAGCTTCGATTACTGGTTAATCGTTAATCATCAAAATTGTTGATTCTATCCAAATCCTTCTTGTACTGGCCACAATCTAAAAAACCATATTATGATTGAATTTTTCAGGTTAAAATATGTATACATAACTATAATATTAAATGTTCGTATTTCGGTTCAAGCTTATTTTGTGATATAAACAAAATATGGTCCCATACGACCATTAAACCATTCTCAAAAATAGAATCTCCAACAGGAGCAGGCTTTAGTGTTGCAGAACTTGTTATCTCACTGCGAGTATAAGTGAAATATTTACAATCAGTCTTATTCCAGTTGTAGACATCGACGTCACGTTAACACAATATCAAAAAATTGGAGCTTGTCTACTCGCTTTCGAAAACAATTTTGTGCTACTGACAGTCTATACCTATTCTCTAAGGTCCAGAAAATAACATGAGCCTGTCAGTTTTTTTCGACAACGGGTAGACAAGCCCCAATTTCTTAGTATTGTGTTGACGTGACGTCGATGTCGATGTCGCTAACTGGAATAAGGGTGAATAAATTTAATACTAATCTAATAAAAATGCCACCATAAATTGCTAAAGAAACTGACATTCATTTCGTGGATACGTGAGTGCATGTGTATGATGAATACTTATTTGCTTGATATTTAGTCATACTTTGATTACAAGCGAACAAAAATATATAATATAAAATATATATACTATATAAAACTTTGGTGTAATCCCACACCCTAATTACCCCTAAAGTATGCTATTGATTTCATTAACATACAGTATTGCCAGAACAGATTTTTACATGTAGGAAAACACAAAATGGCGTACCTACGAGCAATCCTGGTTGACAAAAAATTATATACACAAACAAACAGACAATTCGTAGGTTTTTAAGCTATAGCATAGCTTTCGTCGCGGGCTTTGAGCGCCGCGACCGAATCAAGAAATTTACCAAGCTCAAAAAGTGTAACTTGAATTAATATCAAAGAAAAAACTTGAATTAATATCAAAGAAAACCCTTTAATTAATATCAAAGAAAAAAAGACTGCATAAATAAAAAATAAATAAATAATTATAATTGCATAAGTTGATAAAAAAAATGCTATGCAATAGCTTTGCCGCGGCAGTCCCCGAGTTCCACACGTCTTTTTGTTTTTTTTTGCTTAAGTATTTTACAATGCCTTAGCTTAGAACAAAATTTAACGTTTGCTTGCTTCTCTTATAAAAAAAAAATACAGATATTGATTTTTGGCTTTAAGTTAACGATATGGTCATTTCTATCCCAGCAGTTTTTTAATGTCTACCAAGCCAAATTCATACAGGTGAACTTAATATTACAATAAGTACAACGTTACGAAAAATCATAGTACATTGTGAAAAACATTTGACTAATGGCGTTTTTCTTCTTATTGAAAATTTGCAATATAAAGTTTTTTTGAAAAAGCGAGATTATTAGAAATTATTTTATCATCACTTACGAAACAAAATCTGAATAGCAATTTTTTTGATAAAAAGTAAAAGAAATATTAAATTTTTTTAGAAAAGAAAACGATATAAGAAAAGAAAATAAAATATTAAAAATTTAATATAAATTATAAATAAAATAAAATTAAAAACAATAAAACTTTGAAATAATAACAATAATATAAAAATAATTTTAACAAATATAATCTGTGTGGAAATGTTTCAAAAATTCACTCCTCAATATTGGCTCCTGCCATTCATCCTTAATGCCATTCAACGTCGTTGTCAATAGGCGATTTCCTCACCACCCACCATAATTGCACATTTTTGGACTTTTTTTTGATAAATTGCTTAAAAAAAGTTCTTTAGTAAAGAAACTACTATTGTCATGATTTTTTTTATATCTCAAGATGACTGGCTTCCATTTCTATTTTAAAATTCTGCAATCGGTTGAAAATTGCAAAAGATACAGGTTGCTGAATATGGAATTTTTAATCTCTTTAAATAAGTGAACCGGAGTGTATGTATAATACTTGCTCTGTCGACATGGCCAAATCACGTTGGTTTTCAGAATTAGTTCATCAACTGCAGCTGCTGTGATATGAATTTAGTTTTATGTGAAGCCGGCTTAATGTTTTAAAACTTCATTTTAGCAAACAAATCACTCTTTTTAATCTTTTTATCCCGACTTTTTTCAAATTTCTTTTAATTTTTCTTTGTTTTCACAATTAAATTTCTTTACTTATGAAAATTTTCAACTTGAATGTAAACAAACGATATAAATAAATTTTGACATCCAACCCTAATTCGCCTTGTATAAAACAAAAAAAAATTACAAGCCGCACAATCAAGTTCACCTGTATGAGTCCGCCTGGAGCTCTACAGACAAAATGTGTTGTTTCTTTGTTCATTTCAAAAATCATTATTGAATTAAAGCACATTTGCATTCCTTTTGATCCAAAAATGTCACCTTTCCGAGCATTTAAATTCCCCATTAACACATCATTCATTCTTAGTGAAACGAGTGTGTATGTACACATATTTTTTATGCAAAAATAAAGTATTTGTTGAAAAATTTAAGTCACGTTTTAGGTTTTGTTGTCAGTAAATAAAAAAATAAATAAATCAAATAAAATAAAGAAAAAAAATATATTTAATTGGATTAACTGAATGTTGACAATAGTGTAATAAAGTTATGGCGGCAAAAATAATAAATTCCATAAATGAAACCAAAAGCAAATAATTTTAAACAAACTGCGCTAATAATAACAAATTTAACAAATATAAAAAACATAAATATATTTGTGTAATTTAAACAATTGTAACACTTAGCTAATGCGTTTGTTGTCGTATGTTGCGATTATTATTGATCTAGTATCTCTAGTGTTAACAACAAAAACAGTTTGTTTGCTGTTTTATTATATTGTTAATGAAAAACAAATAAATAATTAATTCGAACTGTTTACAAGTGCATATGTGTACAGGCATGGCACTGTGTGTGTGTGTGATGCAGTTACATAGTTTTCTTTTCGAATTGAATTAAACTCGATTATCAAATATTATGTTTTTGTTGCGTTAAAAAATTCGAAACATTTGTTTAGCTGTTAAAAAAAACAGCTCGCGCCAAATTTAGCTACAGACAATAATTTTGATAACACAAATATTTTTTTTAATATTGATTATTAATTTTAGAATCTATTGACCAATTATGGTAAAGAAGTAAAAAATATAAACTTGTAGAACGAATGATAGGCGAAAGTTAATCATTGAATTATATTAATAGCACTGTACATTAGGTTGTCTCAAAAAAAATATGGCGAACAGTGTGCAAAGCTTAAAACTGGTATAACTCAGGAACGCTAAGAGCAAATTAAAAAATTATTGCCTTTAATTTATTTACAATCAATTGATATTTCAAATTTATTTACAATTGATATTTCAAACCAATAAGAATTCACAACAGGTGGCCTCGATAGATCAAGTGACTCAGTTCGCACGAATTTTGGTTTTCAAAATTTGTTTACTCTATTTTGTTTTATTTGAAAAAAAAATAAAATATTAAATTTACAATCATAACACTGGTTTACAACCAAAAAATACCAAGAACGCCACAGGCCTAGATAAGTTAATTGGGACCTCCTGAACACGAAAAACGCTGTAATTTTTTTCTAAGTACTGTTTTTTAGATAACGTAGGAAAGGTAATTGAATGCCTTTTCCGTCGATATGCTGCAAATTTCTATCTGACAAGAAATGGCTGAGTTATGGCACCTCAAAGTTCAAAATTTGCCTATTTTTTACGTTGGTTTCAAATTAACTTTTTTTGAATTTACGCCGAATATAGTGTGTGAGCAATGAAAATGCAAATATTGTCGTTCCACAAAATCCTTAATAAAAATTTTATTTTTCATCCGTTTTTACGCTTAAAATGTTGGTAATTAAATAAACTATTTGGTAAAAAAAATAAAACATTCCAGATCTTTACTATAACGTATAAAAAAAACGAAATAAAAATGAAAAATTTTGAAACAAACGTAAAAAATAGGCAAATTTTGAACTTTGAGGTGCCATAACTCAGATCGGACTTTTCGGTTGGGCTCCACAAGGGTTTGATTGGGACCATACACCGAAAAACACAAAAGTGCCGTTATCTAAACTACGGTACTTAGAAAAAAAATTACAGCGCTTTTCATCTTCAGGAGGTCCCAATTAACTTATCTAGGCATGTGGCGTTCTTGGTATTTTTCCAAATTAAAAATTTTTAAAGCTGTGTAATTTATGAAATAATTGTTTATGCCGTAAGCCGTTGATAAAAGGAGACGCCTTTTTTAGCTTGGACTGGAGCGGGATATGTAGAAAAAAAACCTCGCAGCAGCCGCAGCATTTTACGCGGAGGTACCAAGCTATTTATAAAACGATGCGGAGTTGTCAAAATGCATACAAGCCATACCACATCGAATTCCAATATTGAGTAAGTACATTTACTAATATCAAACAAGCTTATGTAAACAGATATTTAAATAAATGTGTAAATACATTTTTAGATTGCATTGCTTACAAAAAACTAATAAAGCATTTACTGGAATGGACTTGAAGTCTTCAAAGCTCAAAATCCAACTTGAACACCAGCCAACATAAGCCAAAACATAAAATCTTTCTCTAAAATTTTAAAATTTCAATGAAGCAATAAAAAAGTCACTGAGTCAATTATATCGCGATAATCACGATAATGTGCGAAGTTTTCCAATATTTAGAAAAAACCGTAAAATCTTCTGAAACGAGCTGCAAATGCAAGGTATGTGAAAAAGTCACAAAAAACTGCAAAAATGTAGCCTTCTGTCGAGAATGTGTTTATAGCTTTATAAAGCGTTGTTTGCTAAATTTATGAAAAAATTATGAAAATTTTTAATGTAGGATACCTAAATGAGCAAATTGATTACCAAAACTTGTAGTATTTTCACACTATAACTAAGCTTGGACATTTTTCTTTTATATTGTTTCCGCTAAAGTCAAAAAATTGTGGTGTTTGACACACCTATGAAGAAAACTCAAAAAACGTCCGGTAAGCCCGTATTTTGACGAAAATTCGACTTGTGAGACCTCAAAGCCTTTTCCGAAGAATCTAATTAAGCTTGAGCCTCAATAAATTTTTTTTGGGACGCCCTACGCTACAACAAAAAAATTTTTACTTAAATAACAAGGTTGATGTAACTGATTCCGATAGGATTCATTTTGGTAAGAGTTAAGATTCTCACCCCATTTTGCACATTGTTGTAGTGACTTGGCATAAAACATTTTGTAATACTTATGCTCAAGTTATAAGATATAATAAACATTTTGATGTAAAACACCATGTGAAAAATTTTTTTAAAAGCAGTCAAAATCTCTCTTTAACTGACAGACGTCGGGCTAAAAAGTCCTACAAAAATATTACTCATAAACATTAATTAATAAAAGTATTTGTCATAAAATTTTACTATAGTCTCTGCATAAGTCAGTGAGCAACTTTAAGTCCACCTAAAATGAATTCCAAATGAAAATTTTCAACACGCCGATACACGGAAATTTTTCTAATTATTTTGAAAAAAATTTTTGTTGTACAGTGTAAGTTGACTATAGTCAAAACGTGTAGATTAAAAATAGCGTAAGCTATCTATGGCGATTCAGGTGTAATTATCAATATTGGTTTTGAGAATTAATGAATTTTTTCTATTTATCAATTTTTGTAATTTTGAAATTATTTTAAAACTAAAGGCTGCTTTGGAATTCTCACGGAAATTCAGGTTCGCTTCAGAAATGTGTGTAAAAAACTTACGGAAATTCTTAAAGAAATTTCCGTTTACTTGTACGGAGTTCCAAAAGAAAAGTACACGGATTTTTTTACATTTATTGACCATTACAGGCATTTTAAAACAATAAGTGGAGGATTTTTTTCATAAGCTGAAGCAAATTTCCTTTTTTGTATGTATCTAATTTGAAATTGAACAACTTGTTACATTTTACGAAAATAAATTAATTTTTGTGAATGCAACAATAATTATCTACACCGTTCTACATTATTATTTTCCGTCTAGAAATAAATATAAATTTGCAAACGTGAATTTCCATAAAAACTCCGTATCAGCCTTTTAGAAAACTATTTTTGCATTTTTATTCGTCACTCTACAAAACTGCCCAACCAGTACCGTCATGCCTATAAAATGTCATATCAAGCGTTAAATTTTATGTTGATAACGATGGCGTTGACAATCATGATTACGATGGCTTTATGATAAATACGTTCTTAATGTGATTTAGTAGACAAGTTAACGTTGCTTAACAAACAAAAACTAATATAATAATAATAATAATAATAATGAAAAAATTCTACAGAACAACCCAACGTGGCAACTGTTCCATAGAGAAATTACAATTCCTATTTTCTGATACAGTCAATGAGTTGTTGCGTTCTATAAATAATAATGTAATGTAAAAGAACGAGAATCTTTTTCTATGACAAAATAACAATAGATTACTGTCCTCTATTCCAGTTGTAAAAAAAATTGAGTTGGAACAAATAAAACTGATTCTAGTGTAGCAATAGTATAATGCTTAACAGAATTTGAATTTCAATAAAAACCAAACAAACCGTGCAAGAAAAAAATATTTATGGTGTAGGAGAGCCAGGCATAAAAAATACCAGTTGATAGATTTGAAACATTTCATCATATAAAGTTGGATTATGAAAATCAAAATTAACGATTTTTTTCTTTGCAGAAATCATACGAAAATGATAAAAATCGTATTCTTCAATTCAAAACGTATGGGTTCAATTTATACATATTTGACCACAAGACTTCTAATCTAAAAATTTCCTATGCTTTAAACTTTCTTAGAACACAAATCTAATAGAATTTATACTATTTGTCGCTCCTAAAAGTACATACAATTTTTTTTTTCAAATCAAACTGCCTTTTAAGTAGAGATGGTATCGTGATTAGCGATCATGCACTCTCACCAGCAAAAATAATTCCTAAAGCTCATCTTCATGCAGTCTCACTATGTGTAAAGCAAAATTAGCTTCAGCCATTGAAACTTGCGTTTAGGTGATAAGTAAAATAATTACCTAAGCTAAATTTAATTTTATCAAACGACTTCCACGACAATAATGCATAATTTTACGAAAATCAAAATGTTAGTTGTTACAGCGTAAGTGAGTCTACATGCTGCATCATGAAAAAGTTGCATTAAATTTAAAAATCAAATTAATTTATAATATGAATGCATGCGATACTGATATATTGGCGATACTTTAGATTTGTTGATATATCGGTATCGCATGATTAAATCAATGAATATACGCAAATTAAGTTCGTGAATACAATGAAGGGCTTCATTAGTTAGCTTCCATGAATGAACGGGTTCCTTTCAGTGCACTGGTAGGGCTATTGAGGAATCGTCTGTATTATTAAGTTATTATGCTGAAAACCCTCATAAAAAACAGATCACTCTATATTCAAATCTTATTAACAAACTTCAATTATGAAAAACACCAGCTTTTTCACAAGCAGGAAGTATCCGTCCTAGTTGCTGTATTTCAACTTGCAGGGTATTTCAAATCTTTATATGCCGCCACTAGTTCGATAAATTTATTTTCTAACTTTCCTCTAACAATAAATCCACGAAATTGTTAGACGACTTGGATATGCAACGTGTATAAGACAAATATAAAATAACAAAACGCTGCAGCAGTTAGTCAAAATGTCCGTCCATTCATTTAGTTATTTCAAGTGGATTTGTAGTCATCATATTCCGTTGTCTCAACATGCAGTTGCACAAATATAAATTGTCATTCTATTGTCATTTCGTCATCTGCATCGTTTACATTGTTATCGATTGATAGATGGATGGTTGCTTTCATTTGTTTTCGTTCTATTTTCATTACAAAACATTAATGCAGTTTTTCTGTTTATTTTCTCAGTCACTATTTTAACAGAATTTTACGTATTTTGTTAAGGTTTGTGAATATGTTTATTTGTTTTCGTTTGCGCTTTTTTTATTTTTGGTGCTACTTGTGTCTTTTGAGTTTTGTAGACGTGGCTCTGTGGAATTGCAATTGAAATTAAATTTATTTATTCGATCAGAATATTTTATGCGCATGATCTGATCTTGAACGTTTTCATCAATTTGATGTATTTTTTTTATTGGGAAGAGAAGTACGCTAATGTAAAGTATTTTAAGGAAAGTTTTTAAAACGAAAAGATTTAAAACAAATAACAAAAGCATTTAAAGTCGAGATCTACAAGTAGACTTTTTAGTCTGTCGTTTTATGAGTTTACGGACATATGCAGTGAAAATGGGTTAGAAAAACCAAAAAAAAAATAAGAAAAAAATAAAAATTTAATTTAATTTAAAAAAAGCAAAATATTCGTACTAATCCCCCCGTATACAAATATATTTATTTTTTATTAACAAATCAGAGATTGTTTCTAATTTCAAAATTGTAAATTTATTTAAATGACTGATTGAGTTAAATTTTACTGATTTGACTCAATTTTAAATGAAACCCGATACCACTGATGTTTACCGATGACTTTTGTCTTGCACTGTTGAGTCCTACCAAACCCTTGGTTCTCAAATTGACCTGGGATTCAGAATCGAGCAAGGCGCGGCATTCAATCTCTGTTGCGTCAGTTTTGATTTTGACTATAGCTGTACTGAGAAGAGCATATGAATTAGATAGCTTTCCATTTGCTACTGTTAATGAAGTTGCCTCTGGAGAGCTATTTGTCACTAAATTGATAATGGGTTCAGTTATTTTAGCCGGAGTGGTCGCCATTGAAGATGTCATCTTGAAAACATTTTCATTTGTTGAACCTTGTTTTGACATCTGTGTGTTGTTTTTCAGGTGTAGCAGCGAATTTTGTTTTTTCTTGCATGTCATGCACACTCCTGGGGGTTTACTCTCTATTGCGATGCGAAAGCGATTTCAGTGTAAAATTAGTTTTATTTTGTTCCAATTTTCTTTCGCATCGCAATAGAGAGTAACCCCCCTGACTTGCAAATTTTTGCGGTATGGACTTTAAGCAGTTTACGCACAAGTTTCTCCTTTGAATGAAACTCTAGCGTTTTGATGGAGATAGCTGCATAAAGTTTGTGGCACCGATAAATGGGCCGATAAATGGGATGAGATGCATTTTTGCAAAGCTGGCATGTAATTTCAGTTGGTTTGGTTGAGGCACCAGACACGTATACCTTAGATGACTTTTCTTTGTAATTGATTGATTCCATGGATTGAAAACGATTTTCAAGAAACTTCAACAAGTAATTGGTTTTCTGTAGTTGTTTTGGATTTGTGATTATCCTTTCATATAGAACATGAGTGCTATGACCCAATTTTTTAATGAGTATGTGAAGCAGCTTGTAGTCATTCCTGTTGAAGATCCGGCATTAGTTTGATCGAACAGTTGTTGTACTTAAGTTGTTACAAGAATTCTTTGATTTTTGTATCGCTCTTGTAATAATCTCCATTGCGTAGCGTAGTTTTCTGCTGTGGCTGAAAGATCACTAATGAGTCTTTCAGCTTCAGACGCAACAAAAAAATTTTTGATTTGAGGTAACACATCTACTTTGTGCTGTCGGAATTTGTTACTGATCGATTAATTATAAAAATAGATTGTGGATATTCTATATTGAATTTGGAAATTGGCATCTTGTGTAGTGGCAGAACGGTGTTTTGTACAGGTTTCAAATCTGGTGTACGAGGAGATAACTCGACGTTTTCAATTACAAGTTCCTCTAGATTTTTATAGGACTCCAGGTCGTATCCCTCTTTTACTGGATCTTGGCTGGATTCGCACACTGTAATTTGAATAGCTTTTCCTTTAGCTTCATATTGGTTGCGCTGTGGGGCCCATGGTTAATAGTCGCTTCAACGATGACATCTTGATGTTTTGTCGTCTGAATGTGTCATTTATTGAAGTGGAAAGGGAGGAAGTTTAATTGGAAGCTACAGGCTTATTGCTAGAGCCCTATGTTGGTAGCTGGCACGGGCTCTTTTAACGTTTCAATTGTGCCTGCTTCAAACAAATGCCAATACTTCATAGTAAGTTCCTCAATTTTTTTTATAGTAGCTATCGGCGAAATACTTGTGGTATAGTTCCGACTTCTCAAGACATCGTATTTTGGTGTCGGTAGCTTCGAGTTCAGACCACGCCGTGTCCAACCTGTCGATTCTTTCTTTATAATGACTGACATTCTTTCGGACAGCTGGATTATTTTGAAATTTCGAATGAAGGTTTCTATTTATTCTTCCGTTTTTCGTTGGGACGTCGGATAAAGCTTCTTTCCCGGTAGCCATTATGTGGTTAACTAGCAACTTCACTAAGACAACTTGAATGTGTAACTCAAGCACTTGATACTTGGTTACAACAAAATAATTGAAAATTAAGGATTTTGTGTATATAACGCAAGTACTTGGAACTTGGGTATTTGGAGAGTGGAATTGGTAGTAAAGAAAAGCAGTGTAATGCGATCTGTATGCAAAAGGCCGTTTAAGGTTTTTGTCACATATTTCTGTATGTCTGCACATTTTGCTTACGCCAAAACAAAATACAAAAAAAGAAAAAAAATTTTGTGAATGCTTGAATACCAAAGTGATAAGCTAATCATATTCTTGTCAAATAATACATATGACTATAATTATCGTTATATTATCATATTAAGGGCCTTTATTACAACTTGCCGTTTGTTAAAGGCAGGATTTTGACGGACCGATAAATGGCTTTGCATCATAAAGCGTTCATTTGTTAATTTTTTATCCGTTAAATATTATTATTATTATTAATAGTAATAACAATAAAAACTGGAAGTTGTAATAATGCAAAGCTATTTATCGGACAGACAAAATCCCACCTTTAACTAACGGCAAGCTGTAATAATGGCCCTAAGAAAATCTATCAAAGCCAAAATAATCAAAATTTGATGACATACGACCATCATATAATATTCGATTTTTGAATACACCCTCAATACATGAAGTCAAACGATTATTTAATTCTATATTCAGACATGTACTCTTAATTGAGACAATTTAATTTTAAAATAACAATTAAACTTAGCGTTCATGCAATCTCGATTTGACTTACTGAATTAGGTTTTGTAACAAGGTATCTATATCAACCACGCACAACCTGTTCTACAACAGTTCAAAGTTTTTTGTTTAAAATACCTTATTAGCTGTCAAAACAAATGAAAACAAGATGAATCTTGAAAATTAAATGTCAAATTTGGTTGATCTGGGTTGCATTGTACAGCGTTTTTTCTTCTCAGTAAACATATTTATGACAAGAGTTACATTTCGAGTTTAATTCAATTAGTGACTTAATTTATTACTAATTGCTCAATTTATTAATTAAGTGTTTCAGTTCAATTAAGGCTTTAATTGCATAAATTTCCTAATGGCCCAATTAAGGTGCATTGCTCAAGGTACGAGGGCAGTTTGATAATTCCGTGAATTTTTATATTTCCAAAGCAGCAACCTTAAACCCAATACTGGCCCTGTTAATTGTTAGCTCTTACAGACTACTGTCGAATTTTGAGGAAACTGCATCTATTAGTTTGCTTTTAACAACGATTGAAAGTTCACAATCTCGTTAGTTTTAACGAAAGTGAACAAAGTGAGTATCGTAGACAGATTAAACATTATTTTTTAAGTGAGAAAACCATCACCAAAACCAAAGAGACGCTAGATAAATACTATGGGGCTCTGCACCATCAATTTAAATGATTAAAAAGTGGTTTACAGAGTTTCGTTGTGATCGTACCAGCACAAATGATGTTAAAAGTACAGATCGTCCCCAAAAAACGTAATCACAGTAGAAAAAGCCGATAAAATCTATGAAATGGTATTGGACGATCGGAGAATAAAACTGTGTGATATGGCTGAGGTTGTAGGCATCTCAACCGAGCGAGTACATCACATATTGCATGAATATTTGGTTATGAAAAAACTGTCCGCGGGATGGGTGCCGCGATGGCTCACGCTGCACCATAAACGCTACCGTGTTTATTATGGCAAAAATTCATGAATTGGACTACGAACTGCTACCTCATCCAGCATACTCTTCGGATTTAGCTCCTTGTTACTATTTCCTGTTTAAAAATTTTAAGCAATGGCTGGGTTTTAAGAGATTTGGGTCAAACGAAAACGTTATCACTGAAAATGTTGAGAAAAATAACGCTTTTTTGCCGAAAAAATTTTATTTTATTCAAAAAGTCACAGCATAATAAAACTGTCCTTTTTATTAAAAAAAGTGCAACATTTTTGCCCTTTTTATTGAAAAAATTCAACCTTTTTAGGCGAACTTACGAGGTGAACTTTTTGTCTTAATAAATTTCGAATAGCAATTTTTTTTTTGGTAAAAATTAAAAGAATTGTAATATTTTTTTAGAACAGAAAACGGCATAAGATCATCATAAATCATCGAATCAAAAATAAAAAAATGGGTTTCATTTGTCCTTTTGAATGAAAATATAAGTATTGGTATACAAAACGGGCAGGCATGTAGACGACAGACATCGAAATGAAAATAAAAAAATACTTAACAGCAAATCTGAAATCATACCCAAATCCAAAGAAATTCCTGTCAACAGGAAGACTAGAATTTCTTAAACTTTACATATTTTACGATAGATTTAACGAAATATTTTGTACAATGTACGCTAGATTTCTATGTAGCAAAGTTAATAGTGTATCTCTGACATGCTAATTATACCACGACTTAAAGAATTTTGCAAAAAAGAAATTATTTAAAATTTTCTTCACTTCCCAGGATCATTTTGAAAAATTTCTGAATTCGGGATTTATTAGTCTGGAAAAATCCCGAGACCTTAGCGAACGTGATTTCAGAATTGGCATTCTTTATTCTTAAAAATTTAATGGTCAAGTGTAAATAATAACTTTCTGTTTCTTCCTTTCCTTTCTACCTTCCCCCCTCTGTTAAAGTTTCTTTGATTTGTGTGATTTTTTCCTTGAATTTTTATATATCAATCAATGCAATCTCATATTTTTTTTACTATGCCACTTTTATTCATGTTCTTTTGTTTTCATATTGCCATAAACATTTATTTATTTATTTTTGCCAGCTTACCAACCTTTTAAGGCTTTGCATGGGCTATTAAGTTATTATAACTACATATAAAATAGCAAACAATCGAAAATAAAATCCCCAAAAGAAGTTGCGATAAAAAACTGTTGAAAATTTTAAAAATTTTTATTAACACTTTGACATACTTTATTCATGAATACAAAAGTACATTGTGCATTTTTGGTCATGTAATAAATTTTCAAACAAAACCAAACAAAAAAATTTAGACAGAAAACATTTTCATGTAATTTGTAAATATTAATTAACTTAAAAATGTTTACGTTTTTTATTAAGTTTTTTTTCAGTTGCTGTTGTAGTTATTGTCAGGTATAATGGTTTAATGCATTTTTTTTTATTTTTAAATTTTATATGCAAGTACGAGCATATGAGATGAATTATTAAATACATTTAGTTTTTTGTAAGTTTGTTGCTGTTTGTTGCAAATTAAATACTAATTTATTATTCAAGTTAATAGATGTTTGTAAAATAATGTTACATGAAAAGTTTAACTTTCAACACGCATGATGAAGAAAAATTTCCACTTGTGGATTTGATTTAATAATTGAAGAGACTTGCAAAATGAATTTTTAATGAAAAATATATCAAAATAGTTTTTTTGAATTCGAAATATTAAAATCAAATATAAGATTGTAGTGGATAATAAATAATAAATCATAGACTTTTTTTAAAGATCTGTATAAGAATACTGGTGATTGATTAAAGCAAAATGACTGATGGGGCAATTCAAGTGATACGAAAAATTAAACCATTTTCGAAAGTACATTTTATGTTTCCCAACTGATCGCTAAATGCAGTGCGAAATGCGCAAAAGGTTAAATATTATTTTTAATTTTTTTTATTTGAAATTGTGTATTTCATATAAATTATAACTTTTGTGTGGTGTTTAGGGCCCTCAACTAAAAAAATTTCCTTTTTCACATATGCTTAAAATTTTCCAAGAATTCCATAAAAAAGGGAAAATTCTCTACTTTTGGTATCACTAGTTGTTTCAACTTGTGCTGATTCTATTATTTAAATAGGCAAAGACAAATTTTTATATCCCTTTTCTACTTTATTTGCCAACCGATTTTTTTCATTCTTTTGCCAAATGGTAAACATTGTTGAGCTTTAGTGACCCGACTATATATTATTTAAATCGGATCATTATTAAAGGAATAAAAGGCCCCTAAAGTTAACACCACCACAAAAGCGAAAAATACACACGCTCATTCATTTATGTAAGTAATTATTGGTTCAAGCAAAAATATCAGCAAAATATCAGAGTACTTATATGCTTTTGTAATAAGATTATTTCTCTTTAAATAAGTGAAATCGAAAAAGAAAAAGAGATCAGAATTGAAAGAGATGAGAATTAAATATGCATGTGCATGTTAATTACGTATGAATGTGTTAGCTTCAAGCAAGCGTGCTTGTATTGTTTTTTCCCTGGGAAAGGGAAAGATTTTAGAGGACCAATTTTTATAGTAAATACTTCAAGCACAAATACTTTAACTTTATATATTATCCGTCATAGCCGGCCCATTTTTACAATAAACTATTTAATGAAATTGTAAAGAGTAAAGATTGTACTTATAACTTAACATAATTATCATAACAATAGATTCTTTTAAAGTTCTTATTGTAAAAACACTTACATTTGTACGAGCAAAATAACATTTTACGAGTGCGTTGTTATGGACATTTCTAATAATAATCATAAATTTTAATTACGCAAGTACACTATATTTGTACAAAAAAAACATATGACAGCAACTACTTGCAAAACATAAACTATTTTAATATTTTTTTTTTATTCGTACATGTTCGAAATGCTATAAAAACAAAGTTCTAGTAAATTTGTTGTTATACAATGCAATAACAATTACCAGTTTGTCAGACTTTTCCCGAATATGGTTTAAAACATGGAAAGACAGAAAAAAGTAAAAAAAACTATGTACGACAAAAACGAATTATAACAAGCAAAAAAAATCAAAATCAAAAGATCATAATGTAATGATCACGTCATCGAGCAATGTACATATGTACATACTACATACATATTTATATATGTATCTTATGAAGAGTTTAAATAAACTTTAAGCGATATTTAATATTAATATATGCTACATATAACAACATAGGGGATACATATGTAAGTGAATAAATTATTATTATTACAATATTATTTTCGTTCAAATATTTCTAACTGGATATTTTTTATTTTGTGTACGAAATAGTGTAGCAGCCTAGCTGAAACTGCTGCTTTGTCCGAAGCAGGTTTGTAAGCGAGATTTGTTAATTGTTGTTGTACCTCCTGCTTCGAAATACACTGCCAAGAGGCATGATGATAGCGAAGTCGTACTTGGGTGCAGGGTTACTGTTCACCAGACTACAGTCGCAATTTTGCCCTTTTTGTGAGACTTTTTTTATTAATGAATTTTGCGACTTTTTTAATTTTGTAGTGTCCTTTTATTGTTTCTCACAAAAAAACATTTAAATTGCAGTAAATTTATAAAAAAAAGTCGTCAAATATATAAGAAACCTTCAGGTTATTGTTCATTTGTGAACACTTTTGTCACTTCTTTGCAACCTTGTCATGTACACAATGTATTCAAAAAATTGTTCACAAATTTTTGATAACTGTCTCAAAGAACAGTTTTAGCAAAACAAGCTTTTTAAAGTAAGTAATTGGGGGTTTTGAAGTGCTTATTTTACAAAATTTATCGTAAAACATGAACATTCTTTAAAATAAGATTTCTTGTTAAAACGAAAAGAAAGTCTGAAAATAAAAAAGAAAATGAAGCTAGAAATACTTGTTTGGTGGGAGAAGAGACCACAGAGTCTGAGAGGGATAACGTTAACAACTCTGCAGGTCCATCCAAATTTCGCAATAGTGTTCGAGAGACTGGGAACTGAAGTATAAATAGCTTAAGCAAGACATGGAGTAAAATCTCCCTTTTTGCATTGTTTGTAAACAGCTTGGTTTTTAACAGAATTCATACTCCTTTCAGCTTGGCAGCATACGACATCCAAGTTTATCAAACTTAACTAAACTTCTACATGAAAAAATGTATAGAAGAATGTATAATGCAACTGCATATGTTATGAAATATAATAAAAATGGATTCTGTAATAAGCTTTTTTTTTTGTTTCGATTGTTTTTTTTTATTTGGTTATGCTTTTTATTGATAAGAAAAAGTTTAAAAACAGATGTGCGACTTTTATTTTCTCCAACGACTTTTTTGTGCGACTTAATTTTTTTAAAATGACTTTTTGTGCGACTTTTCAAAAAACCCAACGGTAACCCTGCTTGGGTGCTCTCATTTTTAACACAAAACTGCGCTTCGTTCAAATGATAAAAAATCCACTAAAATCATATCTCTTCGTCTTATAGCGTCATCCAAATATATCATCGTTAAACTTCGATGACGTTTATATGAAATTGTTAACCCACAAAAAATCGAATTTTATTCTTTAGTTTGAGTCTATCTCTCTCTCTCTTTCTCTTTCTTGTTATAAGTGAAACACTTGAAAATAAATTGAGACATCTCTGCTTTCTTTTGCGCATCCCCGGAAGCGCTTCAAAACATCGCATATTAAAAGCTTGCAAATGTTTTTCACTGCTTACAGAAGCATTGTATTTTTTTCCTGCGAAGATACGACTATGTAGTATGTACATGCATATATATATACATATGTAGTATATTATTCATATTGTTAGTCTTTTTTTTCAAATACTAAATATTCGTTTAGTTTCAATATAAACAAAACATAAAATGAAAAATATTCCATTTATTTCACTTGTTAAATACAAAACTGACCCCATATGTATTATTAAACCATTATAAATCAATTAGTTTCATTAATATTTATTAAATTTTGTTGTCAACTTTTTAACAGAATATTTTGTGTGTGTTTTATTTTATTATTTTTTGTCTTGCAGTTGATATATGAATTATTTATGAGGTTCAAAATTCATTTAAAATTGTTATAACAAATTGTTAAAAATCAAAAAAAAAACGCAAATAGTTTTTCATTGTAGGATTCCCCTCTACATATACATAAATATTTTCTATGTTTGTCAGTCCGTCTATCTATCTATTATGACTGGCATTGAATTGCGTGCAATTTTCTTGGCATGTCATACAAAATCACCTCAACAAAAAAAAACACATCACAAGCAACAAGCACCCAGACAAGTCAACTTAATTGAAATGCACGTCAAAGTCTTATAAATCATTTTCATTATAAAAAATATTAAGCAAAATAAAATGAAAAACTAAATTCATTATACTCCTGCTGAGCAATAGTCAGAAAATATTAAAGTTTAAGATGTATTGGGAAAAGTATTTTGGCTAAAAAAGAAGTAGAGAGAAATTTAAAAAATTTAACAGCATAAGAGAAAAGTTTAAGTGTAAAAAAATGTTTTAACAAAATGTACCTCGGTTCAGTTTTTATTCAGTAACCAATTTGAAAATATATTATTTAAAATAAAAATACCTAATTGATTTAAAACAGGTATAGATCCGAAATAATAAATAAATAAGGGGGCCCATTTCTGTTTCACTTTCAAGCATTAATGTTTCCAAAACTAGTTTTGCATTCTTTAAGTCCTCAGTGAGTTTCTTAATTAAAAATGCTTAAAAATTACTTTAAAAGTCCTTATAAGCTATTCAACAATGTATTTTTTTAATTTACACATGAATTCCAAGAAATATAGCTGCTAAATGTTTCAATTTCGATTTAAAATGTGAAAAAAATTCTTCACCATAAATTATTATGGTCTAATTGGCTTTACAACCATTTTTTACATTAACTCAATCGTTTCGAATAAAATAGTTGATTTTTTTAAACATTAAAATAAGTAGAAAAAAATTATAAAATAAAACAATTTTCCAGTACCACATATTTTCCAAACGAATTGTTGTTATTGTTGTAGACATTATAGTTGCAATTTAAAAAAAGTAGAGAGATCGTTTTAATAGCAAAATAAATATGTGTGAAAAACTTTAACACCTTAAATAAACACGAATAAATACATACAAATAATATATGTATGTACGTATGTATGTACATATTAAAGTGTTTTTAAATAAGTGAGGGTTGCTCATGCAGAGTTTCCGATCTGTCGTTCGATGTCCGGCACATATCGTGATGCTGCTGGAACCCCAAGTCATCCACTTTCAAATCGTTCAATTAGGCTTAAAAGAATTTTGTCATCACTGATCTTCGCCGCCTGTCATTATCGGTGATGAATGAGTTTTACAATTTGAACATGTTGCTCGATCGTTAACATCAATGGCCAAATACTAGACCACCGTATAGATTATCAGCATGGAATCGTCCCTATTAGAAACCCCTATATATTGAACATTCTGAACATAGACACATAAATGTATAACCCAGTAAGAAATATAACATTTTGATGAGAAATATTTATTTATTTATTGGGACATATTCTTCAAAGTAAATTTGCAGAAAATGGCGTCGGTAACTAGACCATATGTCCATGATGTTATTAACAGTATTTTAAAAATGTTTTTGTGACTGACTATACCCGACCTATGCCTTCACATAGGAAGTAGCAACGTGGTTGTCAACGAAATTCCACAACAGAACCGCAATACTATACGGTTATCCGTGGCAAATCAGTCAACCAGTGTGAGCGAGACGAAAACTATCGAAGGCCGAACAACACACGTAGCCTGACCGCATTTAAGAAATAATTACGATGAGGCGAGAGCTGTTCTTCAGCCCAGGGCTGCTTAACGACTCGATGAGAAATATATTTTATGTATTGAAATGATATACACCTATTCCTCGGCTTACACGATAGATACATTCTAGAAAATAATATGTAAATAGAAATTCAAAATGTGTGTATGAAATATCGTATGAATCGAAAAAAAAATTAAAATCATTTAAAGAATTGATTTCATAAAAATGAGAAATCACAAAAAAAATTAAATCGGAAGAAAACCTATTAAGCCGTCCGTAATTAAATCTAAAAATTCGTACAAAATATACTGTGCCAAAAAATTGCCTAAGCTGTAGATAAGAGACGAATTTCACAAAAGCTACTTTGAAACTAAGGAAAATTACGAAAATTACGAAAATTTTAGCAAATTTTTCCTATTTACTTAAAAAAAAAGTAAGACGCGGGAAAAATTAAATTTAAGATCTTGCAGGCCATTTCGGAACTCGATAATCTTAGTAGTTATTAAAACAATTTTTTTTTTTCGAAAATTATCGACAACAATATCTTTCGAATCAATTAATCGTTCTAAATTTCAAAATTTAACGCAGCTTTTAGAGTCCAAATGTCAATTAGACTAGAATTTTTGGGCTGATTTAGAAAAACCCCTTGTAAATACTCGAACGAATGAATTAATTCATCAAAATAAGAAGATCAGTGGTGCGATTCTCTATTCAATTTAAACGTCAGTTGAATTGTTAAAAATATTTAACAGCAAAATTAACGTCAATGTTATTCAGTAACTTTTTCACCAATAACTTTTACCTCTCCTGTCCTGTCTTATAATAATGTCAGCAGCTTCAGCTAACAAAGCAGTAACATTTTTTCATTGTTTATTTCAATTTCAAAACTTTAAAACTTTTTTAATTTTTAAACAACAAAATGTATTGAAAATGTTTATGATTTTACAATAAACAAGAAACATACAGTTTGGATTGGCCCATTAAAAATATTTTTAGCATCAAAAATTTTCAAAAACTTTTGTTTGTTGGAGGTTTTTTAGCTAGTAGAGTTGTGTCGTTCCGGAACGACCTAGTTCCATTGAACGATTCTCTAATTTGGAACGATGTGGTCGATCTAACCTTTCCTTTTTTTATCGTTCCTCGTTTCGCCATTGCAAACCGTATTGAGGAATCATTAACTTGCTCTGATAAATTTCAAAATCAGCATGAAAAGTCAACACCAAATTTATATTATTTTTTTTATATACTCATATGATGCTTGACGGATGTGCGAACAAATCGTTGACTCATCAAGACTGTGTGTTAAAATTATTTCGTTTAAATATTCTGGACACTTAAAACAAGATTGACTTTTTGTATAGAGATCACTGTTGCCGACTTTATGGACAATATAATATTTACAATTTATTTTATAACAGTTATTATTTTTTACAAATATTTTATGAAAGCACTTATAGAACTTATTGTTTGAAAACAAACAATAACAAGTGTTTGTTGACGAAAGGATCGACCCAGTTTCTTTCATCTTTCGGATAGGTCGGAACGATTCCACAAAAGGAACGATTTTGCATAAATCTCTTAGCTAGTCTATATGCATGCATTTCATTCGTGCTCATGCCAAATCATCACTAGACCTTAAAACTCTTATTTCATACAAAAACTTTTAAAGACTCAATGAGAATTTCAAAAATTACAAAAGCATAAGCATTTGCTTTCGTATAATTACATTTAAAACAAAAACAAAATTTTAAAAGTTGTTTTTTTCGATATCGACGAACAGGCAGTATATTTCTTATTCGAGAAAGGTCTTGATATCTTTTTTCAAAGAATTCAAAAAGTTTTATTTTTTGGAAAAACCCTCAACAAACGTAATTTTTTGAATTCTCTAAAACTAACTTTATATTAAAGTTTCATTTACAAACTGTTAACTGGGAAATTCTTTACAAAACTCTGGTAAAGTTGAGTAAAATAGATGGTGACGTTTGTTATGTCCAGAACTAAAATGTCGTTCAAAATCAAACAAAAAATTATTTATTTTATCACAACAGCAAATACATAGAAAATCAACATACGAAAACGAATCACAACACTTAACAAAAGAAGAAAAGTAAACTAACGATATCAAATCAAGTCGATTCTTGTAGAGCTGGCGACTAGAGTTGACTAAAAATAGAGTAAAGTAGAGATAAAAACATACTCCATGTCATTAACAGACCAACAAATTCAGTCCATCATGTTAAACACAACTGCTACCATAAAATGAAAATAAACTGATGGGAAAAATTCACATAAAATACTTTAATATTTTTTCCTGTTTTTTTTTAATATGGCATGTGTGTTTACGTGTCTGCCGTACGACAAATAAAAAAATATAAAAAAACATGGACCGAAACTTTGATTGGTTGACCATAAAAATATTTTGAAAATTAAACAACAGCATCAACAAAAAACAAACCTCAACATAAAAAAGTGTCATTGATTAATTTGGGAAAAACTGCCTTTTAAAAATATTGAACACAAAAAAGATTAAAAAAAGTTTATTGATCAAATTAATGAATGAATGAATGCTTGCTTGCATGGTTGGAAATCCAACTTATATGGTAAATCGCCATTTATACACTAAATTAACAATTTTAAATTACCACCATTAAGTGTGAGAATTTTTCCCATTAGCAAAATTTAAAAAGAAAATCAATTTTTGTTTTGACACACAAATAAAGAGCGTGTTTTTTTTTTGTAGCTAAGTAAACTTACCTGTTTTAATGTTAGGCGGGCGGTATACCTTAAGTCACTTCCCTCGCGTTTAAACATGGCATGTGGTTTATCTCGAATTATGAACACAATATCGGCTGGTATTTTGCCTGGCGACTGATCACCTTCTTTTTGGAAGGTCACCTTTGTGCCAGATTTCCAGCCTGGCTTTATCGATATGCTCACATATTTATCTTCTTTTTTTGATGTACCATCCGGCTGTTGGACACGCCTTGAGATTTTCATTTTTTTAACACAGCCATGATAGATTTCCTCCAGCGTTACGTACAGATCATGTTCCACGGGCGGATCTTGTTGTTTCTCCTTTTTGAATGGTGTATGAACATTGAATGAATGCGATCTAAACGAGGGCCTTCTCTGCATTATTTAAAGCATCAGAATAAATTATGCTTATTATAAAACTTACCTAAACGCGCCACCGAGACCATGACGTGAACCTAGGCCACCAAAGGGTGATGAAAAGAAGTCATGCTCTGTATCCAAATCGAAGACATTCTTATCAAACAAGTTGTCACCCATGTCACCAAAGAATGAAGCGAACGGATTGCTGGAGCCAAAGAATTGTGCAAAAGTAGCCCGGGGATCACCGTGGAACTGATATGTAAATGTATTGTTTGAACCTGTGCCATTGCTTCTTCCTGCAATATATTGAAAATTTTATTTTCGTAAAATCTATTTAAAGTATTTATACTAGAATTTTAAAATTATTCATAAATAATCTAAAAATTAACGAAATAAATAGATTTTTTATATATTTCAGATTCATTTCCTAGAAGGGGTTCCAAAAAAGGGTGGGATGATGGCTAAATTTAATAAAAAACAATCTGAAAGTGATTACCAACGATTATTTTTTGGAATTTGAATACCACATGGATCCTACTATGAATGAAAAATTAAGCAAAGTGAGGAAGCATCTATTGCCATTAACTTTGGCTTCTTGGATAGAGCACCAAAACTATCTATTGACGCTCCATTCGATAGTATCGAATTCTTAGAATTCTAGTTTTAATCACACAAACTTCATCCAATACTGTGTGATGAATGTGGTCATCAATGAACATATCATATGAACTTTATTTCGAATAAAAATCAAAACACCAATCAAACTGTTGCTTTATTCATACCATGAGTGAGATCACTTTGTTTCACTTCGTTAACACGAAGACTTTGTTCATTGAAACGATTTTTATTTCGTAGTTCTCGCTCTTATCTCATCTCTCTTATTAATACGCAATAGCAGTGTTGCCAATTTTGTGAAATCAAATTTAAGACATTTATTTTAAAAGTGCAGGTACAGAATTGAACTGAAAATTCTAATTTGTATGGGACAGAAATGAGTAGTTGTGGGCAGTTAAATCAAAAGAGCGCTTAAATGAAAGGCAGTTAAATCAAGTAGTACATTGACCACCTATTGGTGATATGTTAAGAACTTCGTTATGCCCCTCTTGCGCAAATACAAAATTAAAACATTTAACATTATAAAACCATTTCATGATAGCGGGAGATACTATAGAATAAATATTTTACCTAAACGAGACATGTTACCAAATGAATATCATATATGAAATACTTAAACTTTGAATTCTTTAGAGTTTTTTACCTGCGATTTAGTTCATTGATGTATGCTTTAAGTACTTCATAAATGATTTTCGTTTTTCCTACAACTTGGCAACACTGATCTTTAAAAGCATATTGTTTCTGCATGAACTTTATTGATATTTATTCAAGTCTTGTTTTATTTCACATTTGTAAATGTTAGTACGATCTTATATAAGTGAACAAACAATCTTCATTACACTTGTGTCTTAACTATCGCGAGTTGATTGTTCTCTTTTCATGGTTATTCATCTGTGTTGAATAGAAATGAATGAATAAAAAATAATCATGAAGGTTTCATGAACATCATTATTTAGTTTCATGCAGATGTTTAGTTAAAACTACCCTTTTTCGATAGTATCGCCAGCGGAGAAAAACATCGAAATCTAATTAAAAATAAAACTATCTATACTATCGATACCAACATGATTGTTTGTCTTGAGTGAGTTGGTTCGACAAGAAATGGACTGCCTGCTATTTTCCAGTCTACTATAGCGGCGATGTTCTGGGAAAATCTGGCATTTCTTTTGCTCACGCCTGTTAGTTGGTTTTTGGTTGAACCGATCGTTTTGAGTTTTGGCCTCTAGACACTGGCGTTACTGCACATCTGCCATAAATTAACATTTGCATCACCAAAAACATATTATGATAAAAAGTTTGATCATCTGGATGACCAAAAGTAGAACTTGCTTTGCTGACTTGATATCAGTGATACAATAATAAATAATCGATGTCCTTTTAATTTAGAAAGCCCTGCATTTACAAGTCGTAGATCTATCAAAGGCTTACGTGAAGAACTAGCTTTATTTATTTTATTAAAAAATAAATTTTACTCAAATTTAACTAACATTTATATAAAATTTCACATTATTTACGTAAGAGATAAACCTTTTCTTTATATTGTACATTAACACATTCACGAAGCAGGCGATCAGGCTAAGATTCACCATAAAACAATTGCTCGATAAGAGTTCATTATATTCTAAAATACCATAAAAGTTCCTTAAGTCTATCATAATCTTACTAAAGAAATCGAAAAAATTAAGAAATCTAAATTAGTTGGAAAAAAGTCACACATTCTACGAAAATTCAAAAATTAATACACATTCGAAAAAGCGACAAAAGTGACAAAAACTCCTCTTTATTGCACTAAAGAATTCGTAAACTTGTAGTTAAAGTTACTCACAAAAAATCAAAAGTTATTTCAACATTGAAAATTTAATGCGTTTTCGAGAAGGCTTCAAAAATAATCGTACCTTCATTAGACAAAAAGTAAATAATTTCACTAGCAAATGGAATCAAATAGTACTAACAAAAAATTACAAAATCGAAAATTCGAAATTTAACATATGTACATATATTCGAAAATATCTTAAATCCACCAAAAGTCTTTAAATCCACTTAAGCAATTTAAAACTCAAACAAATTACTTCGAAAAAAAATCGAACATTATTCGAAAATTCGAAATTGTATCAAAAGTGCCGAAAATGTATCAGAATTACGTAGTTTCATTTAATAAAAACTTGCGGAAAATTCGAAATTTAAAACACTTTCGAACATACACCAAAAATATCCAAATGTAAAAAATAAACAAAAAACTGCAAAAAGTCAAAATTACTCCGAAGTAATCAAAAATTCTCTGACTACTGTCAGGGATATATGCATTCTCGGGGTCTGAGAAAAATTTCCTTACGCATACGCGCGCCCTATGATCGTGAATTAGTTAAACACTTAATTGTATCACTATTTAGATGCTCACCTCCATTTTTCAAACCATCTTCGCCATATTTATCATAGATTTCCCTTTTACTTTTATCCGATAACACTTCATAGGCCTCGGCCACTTCTTTGAATTTCTCTTCGGCATTTGCGGCTTTATTCTTATCGGGATGATAACGTAGCGCCAGTTTTCTGTAGGCCTTTTTAATTTCTTCGTCGGTGGCAGTTTTCGTTATACCCAAAGTTTTATAATAATCTTTAGCCATTTTGTATATGAATTTGTGTATATGTAATCGTTATATATATGTATATATATAAAATAGGAGTGAGGATGGGCTTATTTTTAAATTCAGGTGGTTCCAAGTAATACTTAAAACTGAAAAAATAGGGAAAAAAATATGAATATATGTATATGCACTTCGCTTTAATTATTTGGTAATATTAATTAAACTCACCAAATTTCTTAACTATAATATAAATTTGTGAATATTATTTCCGTTTCCTCTAATCAAACCGTTGTAAAGTCCAGCAGTAAAAGCATCTTCTTATAAGCAACATTTGATATAAATTATCAAGTTGTAGATATTCAAATTTTCACAAAATTACAATTTTGTAATCGTTTCTGTAATAAAACGAAAAAAGCAAATTATAAAACTTAAAAAACTTCTTTTTGACAATAAGATTTTAATAAACAAAATATTTGTTATATGTCATTTGTAATTCAATTCAACTACGCTGCTCAAAAAACGATGATGTATTTCACAAAAATATGCTTTTGAATAATAAAGAACATGGTGGCTGGTTTTTAGTGACTTTTGCAATTGATGAAAAATATAAAAATAATATTCTTTAGTATTCTAAGAGATCCCAATAACGTCATAGTATGTTTAATTATTTTAATAGTATGTACGTACGTACATTCAATGTTTTAATTTTTTTTTAGACTCAAAACATTTTTAGTATTAAGACTTGTTAACTAAAAAGAAAAGCTGCTGGCCAAGGTTGGCAACCGAAATTTATGACAATACCGGTATTAATTTGTTTTCTATTTCGGTTTCGGTTTCGCTGACGGCATTTGAATTACATACATATATACCGGCACATACACATGTTTATTAAATCTTTTTTATATGAAACCGAACAAAATGCAATTTTCTAATAGCTCTATCTAACAAATTAAAAAAAACCCTTGAAGTTCAAGTTTCTATTAGATTTAGGTATGCTGAATGCAAATTTAAAATTTTTAAGATATCGTGGGTTTTAATTTTTCGTTACTTAAACTGTTTTTTATTTTTCATTGGAAGAGAGACGTAAAAAAAAATTTGTCCGGATAAAAATTTTGTGGGTGAATCCAGCTTAACAAAACATTTTTTGTTTTAAAATAAAAATTGTTTGAATAGATTAAGAAAGAACCTTAAAAGTATTTAATGAAAAATAAAAAACAGTTTAAGTAACGATAAATCTAATAGAAAAATTTGCACGGACAAAAATTTTTATAGGTGAATCCAGCTTTAAGTTTCACTGTCAGTTTTCGAAAGTAAAATAAAAGTATTTTTTCGTCAGTTTAAGGTTTGCTCAGGGTACAATTATTATCAATTAGGTCCAGTACAAATAAACTTATATTCTAGAGTGGGTCAATTTTTTGCACGACCAAGCGGTTGTAAAAATGGCAATCTACGACAAATTCTAAGAAGGTTCGCCCAAGAAACCAGGGGTCTAAAATCGAAATAGAGCTTCCGGTTTTTAACAAGAAATTTTTATTTTCATATATTGTATTTTTTTAAATATGCTTGAATAAAGATAGAAAATAAAAACGTATAAGCAATTATGTTAGAAATAATCCAAAAATTGGAATGCTTTTTATGTTAAGTTCTGTCCACTCATAAAAATTAAAATAAAAAACTTTGCGATGTTTTCAAAATATCAAACTTTAATTATTTTCATCTTCTGGCAAATTATTTTATATGTAAACGCAAAGCAACAACTTAATTGTTAAGTGCTAAAATTTAGTTATTTTTAAGGTCTTGTTCGCTGTTCATCCTACGTCTTGCGTTTCGACTTTCAAACGTGACTGCCATACCATCATTGCAATTTTTTTCATTAGTTCGACGTGAAACGCTAGTCAATAGTTGCACAAATCGCTCGGTTCCTTGAATGTGTGGAGAAATGTGTAGATCCGGAAGCGGTTGATCGTCATACTCTATGTATTCGAGCAAATAGTCATATGGGATGTTTCATCATGTCGACATAATTAGTGCAGCTAAAATTTATACTGGGCTTTTTGTAAGCTCCTAATTTTTTTGGGTCCCAAAGTTTTTCCCAATCAAAAATTTTTTTTAAGCCCTCTTGCGCACTTCTTTTCTGTCGTCAAAAAGAATTGTTAAGCAAACCATAGACGGTGCGACCCTTGGTATAACTCGGTTGGTAACAAAGTTGTATGCTTGTCTCATAAACAATACAATCAGGTGTGAGATCTCATGCACAACATCATTGTCGTCCGCAAATAATAATAATATTCAATATTTACTACAAGATGACCACAATAATAATAAACAAAAATACCACATAAATAGTGGGCGACAGGTGCACAAACGCTTTTTGATCTTTCGTACAACCAAGACACAACTTAATACAACCACCTCACAAACGTTACAATCTCGTGCACAACATACTCAAGTCGTACCAACGATTGTAACGTTTATGGGTTGCTTTAGAACACACATTTTCTGAGTGTGCATTATTATTTGAACATTATTTCTCATCTCGCGCAGATTTTGTGGCAAATATTGTGTTGAATAAATGAATTTGTATAAAAGTGCGCTCCCATATAAAAATATGAAGGAAAAAAATTTTCTCGTTAAAAACCTTAAGCTTAAGGAAGCTTAATTTCGATTTTAGACCCATGGTTTCTTGGACAAACCTTCCTCGTAGATTACGGTTTTGACAACTGCCAGGTGAATTTTTTTAATACATACAAATCGACCCACTCTAATATATACAGCCCAATTATAAATATTCGCAAGGAATTCGTTTCATGAGGAGAGGTTTTTCTCGAGAAAAAATTTCTCCAATTAATTCTGTTTTGTTGTGAGGGAAACTTTTTTAGAGAAAACCCAAACTTAAATATATTTAGAATATCTACTTATTAGCTTTTTATTTTTTTCTCTCTTTTACACGGTTTATAAAAACGGACTAAAAAGTAAAATGAGCGAATTTTTATTTATAATAGGAAAAAGGGAAAATTTCATGAGGAATTTCTGCTTATAATTGGGCTGTTACTGTTTGCTGGGAGCGTAATTACTAACTGTCAAAAAAAAAACTTTCACATTGTTGTTGTGCGAGTCAGTAATTAAAATCCTAGCAAACCATATATGTATATGTTTTTTTGCACTGCACTTACCTGTTAATAATTGTACCATGGGTGGTGCTTTTATATCTACACGGAAGAATAATGTGGCAGACTTGTTTTATTATATTTTCATATGTTAACTTATCTTCCTAATATTCAAGGTGCAAAAGAATTAAAAATTAATTGCAAAGTAATAAAAAATGATGTGTCGAAATTCCGTGACAAAATAATTGTATGAACATGTAGTAAGAATTCACAGATTTTTCCTATTGAAGTCAGTTGCTTCATTAAGTTATTAAGTTGAATTTCCGAAATTTTTTTAGTTAAAGTTCTTATGGGAGTGTAAAGTTTAGGCAAAAACCATTTCCAGCTTTTTAATTTTTCAAATCATATTGTTAATATTGCATTTTTTAAGTGCATACATTTTGTATTTCTTTTTCCGTCTTTTTCATTTAAATGAAAATTGCATGCAACAAAGTTGCGTAATATAAATATCGAAAATATATAAAAAATTTTTTGTGTTTTCAATATAAATTGCGGGATAAAAATTTGTTTTCTATCTTTGAAAATGTGCAGTAAAAATCTATACAAACAAGAATTATAGTTTTAATCTCTGGCTCCGTAAAATATGGCGCAAATTATGTAGAAATAAAAAGCGCGACAGGGAAATGAGATTGTTTGTCAAAAAAAAATCGTCGAGTAGTGTAATAATTGCTACAATATTATGAATTCATGAATTTCATTTAACTTTATTATAATTACTATGGGAATTTGAAATTTTATAAAAACCAAACTTTCAACATATTTTGCATACAAAATAACGCTGCGTAGCGACTGTACTCTTTGAGTACCGAACAATAAAAATAATTTTTTATAAACTGTAAAATAGTTACTGCCGGCCAAAAATCAACAAAAAGTGTTTTAATAGAATTATCTCTTGAGCTAAGTGTAACGTTTTGCAGAAATTATTAGGAATTTAGAAATAAAAAATGTTTAGTATGTATTTTAGCTTATAAATTATAAAAATCCTATGAAAATCGATGCGATTTCGTAAAAAATTTTAAAAATCCTATAGGAGTATACAGAGAATTTACAGATGCTGCATGTTACTACGTTTTCCTAATAGCTTGCCAAATTTAAATCTTAAGTTAGAAAAACAAAATTATAGAATGAAACGGAAAAAAGCGTTTCAAATGTGAATGGAAAATGTCAGGAATCGCACAGGATGGTGTTTTCCAAATTTCACAAAAACAAAATCATAATGAAACAAAAGAAATACATCAAGATAATCTTTGTCACGCGGAGTACTTTTGGTTGTATTAATTTCTTTGGTTTGAGTTTTATTTAAATAAAACATCTTTTGTTTGATGAGGGTTTTTTAGTCCATATACATGCATTTCATTGGTGCAAAAGCCAAATCATCAGTAGACCTCAATAAACTCAATGAGAATTATAAAAATTACAATAGTATAAGCATAGTAGGCTTTAAAACTACTTCAAAAATCCCAACAAACAAATTATTATATTCGATATGAATCTATTTTATTTTCTTTACAAACTTTATACAATTAGGCGCCCTTTGGGTGACAATGAAAGTATTTAATAAGGCAAAACGGAAAATAAAATCTTAATTAGGTAATTATTAAATTTATATTAATCGAGATTACCTCGATATCTTTTTTCAAAAATTTTAAAAAACTTTTGTTTGTTGAGGATTTTTTGAAATGCATCTCATCAGCGATCTTTTTTCGATTTTACCACTTTTGACGGTGAATACTAGTGATTAGGAATATTTAACCGTATTATTTAACGAATTAGAATACGAAAATTGCAATTTATTAATTTTTACAAGTTAGATCAAATTCGGTTAGTACAAAATTTCCATCTCTGATGATTAATTATTCCATATATCTCATACTCTCCCGCTTTTTCCAGAG
Source organism: Gymnocheta viridis (assembly GCA_956483585.1). Classification (NCBI taxonomy): domain Eukaryota; kingdom Metazoa; phylum Arthropoda; class Insecta; order Diptera; family Tachinidae; genus Gymnocheta; species Gymnocheta viridis. Next base: position 8,070,296 of record OY101440.1, read on the forward strand.
CCATTGGCTGCTGAGATCAAGCTATTTTCGATTTTTGTTTACTTTGTTTTTGTCCTTTGTAGTTAACTTTCTTAGTATTCAACCACCTGTGACAATGTAAACATTGAGTTTATGTCGGGTGCCTTCGTTTTTAATGCGTAATTTGTTGAACTATTTTGGTTTATATTAAAATGAATGTTAAACTAAAATATCAAATAAAAACTTAACGTTTATTTTGGAAAATGTATTAACTGTTTCGATACAAAATCTGTTCAAATCTTGCTTTGAATTGACCAAACATGTCTAACATATTGCTGATTTTTCCATTATTTTGTGTTTGAAGTTGTTAATAAATCCGTTGAATTGTTAATTTTCAAAAGAAAGATTGTTTTATTTATATAAAATACTATTGGTTATTGTATAAAACATAAGATTTTTGTTTGACGATTTAAAAAAATTTTTTTTTTTAATATTGACGATTTTATTTACAAAATTTTAATTTTCAAAAAATATTGCTGGCGGCCCTGACTGAAAACTAAATTAATTAATTAATAATTTATATGCAACAGCACAGCTGATGGCTGAGTGTCCTGTAAAATTATATATTTTCATTATTCTACTAGAATTCGTTTAGTTAGTTCTTTTTTTGACAGCACACTTAACACAAAATTTGCTTTGTTGTATTAATTCTCCGGCGAGTAAAATTTACTAATCTGCCTTGATTTTTTTCCAATACAACTTTCAAACGTTTAGATGCTTTCATTTTACAAAATTGGGCCTAAGTCACTACTACACTGATACTCATGTGAAATTTATATGACCTTATTCACAAAGGATTGGTAAAGTTAATGTGTGCATTAAAAATCCAATATTAAACCTACTATAACTTTATTAGTCGTTTGTGAATAAGGTCAATAAGTTATAAGGGTGTTATAAAGTGTTACACTGGTCGGGCGCTAAGAAGAAAAAATTGTACAGTCTGTACGAGTACCACAATATCCCACGGACTGCCTGTTAATTTCATTTGAAACTTGTGTTTTTCATTTTTGTATTATAAGATTATTTTAATGGTATTTAATCGGTGTCAGTATTAATAGCGGTATCGGTTGCCAACCTTGCTTTGCCACAATAAGACATTGGCCAACAAAATATTTTGTCAAAATGTAAGATTTTTATTTCTGTACATCCCACGCCAAGTTGATAAAAAAATTAAAAACAAAATATTTTTGCTTCTAAAAATTAACATTCTCTGACGTTTCGTTATTTCTCAAGAATATGCACATTACAAAAAGAAAATAAGAACTTTTTATTTATTATGCAAAGAGAAAAGACAATTGAAAAAAATTAAATATAAATCGTAATCGCTTAAAATGTTTTATTTTGAACACAATATACTTTTCGCATTTATTGAGAATGTATAAAATATCATAGCATAACTTTTTATCACAAAAGCAATTATTAAAAATAATTTACTTATGTGAATTAATCAAGCTTGAGCTCGTTAATTTAAATTATTAACTTATAGTTATTTTTATTGAGATAGCAATACAAGAAAGGCTACACAGATGATAATTTTTGTATGTATAATGTTCTACATATCATATGAAACCATGAAATAAAAGAACTGAAAATTTATTAGTGGATTAGATGGATGCTATTAACTAATTTCGGAATTAAAATTTTCTGGATAGGAATGTTTCCTTAGCGATTTATATACCATTTTCTGCGTTTCCTGAAAAATAATAACAATTCAGTTACTTGTTGTCAACGCATGACCATCGATATGTAGATTTTGATATTTCAATACGAAAATTTGACACTCAATAAACTAATTTTCTGTAATGATGGTTTCTGTAAACATATAGTAAGAAAAATTGTATCTTGAATTTTTTATTTTTATTTTTTCTTCACGTAGAAATTTTTATTGTCGTAATTGTCGACCTGCACACTAAACAATACTGCTTTTTTAATATGAAATTCAAAAATTGCTAACAACAAAAACGGATACATTAAAACGAAAGTTTATGATATTTTAAGAGTTGTGCTATTTTGGAAAAATTGGGTTTTTAAAAATATACTTTCTTCTATACAATTCACACTGAAAGCTGGTGCTCACACTAAGAGATTAAATCGTCTATACTTCTGTAAAAAATTGTCAAAAAGAAGAGGAGGAAGAAACTGTCAAACAACTTCTCTGGCAGTTATTTTTTACTAGTGTTTTTTTATAAGGTGAAGTAACAACTCAGGCAATTAATTCCTGCCAACCAGTACGTGTGTTATCTTCCTTGGGAAAGGGATAGTGAGAGAGGACAGATGGTGAAATCAGTTTTACAACTCTGCTATTGCGCGCTATGTTAATTTTTAGAGCAATGTTGCATCCCCTCTGGTGTCAAGTAGCATCATTAGATGTATTTAAGCTGATTAGCCAACTATTCTGCTACAATACCGACGAAGAAAACCAGTATCAATTACCGCCGGTACTATTTAGTGAATAGTGCTTTGCCTTCGTCACTTAAGCATTCCAACAACAATTAACATATTACCACACTAATGTAGTACATCAGAAAAATGCAGGATGTTATGACTGGCCTAAAACTGCGCTCGAAGCCAATTTCTTAGTTATTATTGGCTTCGTATTCAACGCGCTAACTAGTTCACTTAATAATCTATGAGTGTCAAGTATGATGACGATAAAAATTATTTTTGTTATCCAAAATAATTTTTCAAATTATTTTTTAATCATTTTTTAATTATTTTAATTGAAAGAAGATTAATACAAATCCACACACTTCAAGAGCAGAACGCCACACCAGTCAGCATCAGCAATCATGTGTTTATTTTTACCACTTTTGAGATGGATACTAGATTATGGAAATATTAACAGAAATTCATTCAAACTAATACAGTTCAAATATAAACATACTCGTATGTATAATAATAATTTAAATATGGAATAATTTTTAATTTGGACCCATTAAAATTCAATTGTTTCCTTCATTGATTCCAAAAAAGATTGTCATAATAAACTTTAAATTTTATTGAAAATTGTGTTCTATCCAATTAAAACAAAACTGTTCAGAGTATTAAAAATTTAGAAACATGCAAAAGAACCCTGATGGTATAATCCTGAAGATGATAATAATGTCACACATCCCTTCAATTTCTTTTTCGCAATTTTTAAATTTTATTATTTTGCATCGAGCAAATAAACAACATTGTTCAAATTTTCTTATTAAACTATTGCAAAAACAAAATACTTAATTGAATTTATTTTGATTATTTTGAAACTTTTAAGTTCACGTAGTAGTTTTATAGAAATGTTTACAAAATCAAAAGTCTCATGTCACGAATTGACAATATGCCATTATAATAATGATTGATGTCAAGTACCTCAATACGTGTAAATTTAATTAATTACTCAATTATTTCTAATAAATAAAGGCATATAAAAAGTATGAGAGAAAAAACTTGTACAAGTTATGGAAAATGGAAATCTCGATGAGAAAAGGATCTAGATTTTTAGTTTAACAGGCTTTTTAATTTTTAAAAATTATTTAAATCTATTAAACAATTTAAAAAAAGACATTCATATTATATCTTCTTTTATATATATATTTCTTGTGTCACGGTGTTTGTGTTTGAACTCCCCCGAAACGGTTTTAACGATTCTTATGAAATTTTTTATGTGTATTTGGTAGGTATGAGAATTAATTGTAAAGTATATTTCATACCATACTCTGGGTGGAGAGGCGTGGGAAAATAAAATTTTTATATCATTTCTCAACGGATTTTGCTGATATTTGAGACGTATATTGCACGCAACCTTGGCAAGGCCGCAGAATACTTTTTAAAAATTTACAAAATTCACAAAAAATCAAAATTCTGTGATAACACATTTACGTGATTTGTTCTCTTAATCCATGTATGTATTTATAGTTTTTAATTTTAAGTTGAAAGTTATTATTTTAACTTGAGTTCAATACTTGAATGAAAAAAAAAATTTGCAGAATTTTTTTTTATAAATTCAAATTGTAATTATGAAAAAAGTAATGTTGGGACATGTTTAATCATAAGACTAGCAAAACGAAACAGCGCCAATTTTAGATCGTTACTAGAGCCCTGCACAAGTATAATTAAATATTCTCATGTGTTTATAACATCTGTTTCGTTTGAAACACTTTTGCGATGCACATCTACTGAAAATCACAATTGGAAAATATATTTTTTTTATTTGTGGACTGTGCAGACCGTCATTTGTGTCCTACAAGTTTAAACAAAATGTTCTTTCAGTAGTGATTTTCTGCATATGTGAATTGCAACATTAATGTTGCGGAAGTGCTTCAAACGAAACAAATGCTTAAGTATGCTTGTGCAGGGCTCTAATCGTTACACCATATCTCATCAGCTTTCTTTGAGCAATTTTATCACTTTTCACGGTCGAACTAGTAACTAGGACTATCAACTATTTATCCGAATTATTTAACAAATTTTCACAAGTTGCACGCCTTGCTCTGGTGTAAGTCGATCCATAATGAAATGTCAAAGCAAACTAAACAAAAAGCAACTATCAGCTGTTAAATGGGTGGTCAAATAAAGCAGTGATGCCAACTCAAAGTTGTATCACTCTATAAAGAACACCCACACATATACATATGTATGTATGTACTCTTAAACACTCTCATTGCTTTGCTTATGTTTTTACTTGAACCAATACTTAAATAAGTGAATGAGTGTACGTGTGTATTTTTAGCATTTGTAGTGGTGTCAGCTCGAACTTGTATTTCGTTTATATTGAAAGGAGTCAAGTTCAAATCCAAGAGTACTCTCTTAAAAAATAAATAATTGATTTATCCAAAAATTTTGTAAAATTAAAAACGAAATAAATAAACTTGGATTTGAATTTGAACCAAGCAATTCCTTTCAATATAAAGCTTACATAATATTTAATGTGACAATTCAAAATGTTGTGGAAATAGTTGAACGGTTTCTTGTAAATGTTCAAAATTTTTTTAAACTTTGGTATTTTTTGCGTTGCAAGTGAATTGATAAATTTTTTCACTTTTTTCTAATTTTACCATTTTTGTTTGCAAAATGTTTGTTTATTTTTTCCATGATATGATCCTTCTTACTATTTTCCCATTTCCAAACAATTTTATTTTAGCACTCCCAAGTTTTTATACTTTTTAGTAAATTTTCTTTCATTTTAAGGCTTGTTGCCGATTTCTTCACGAATTTTAATTTTTTGCCTTGTGTTTTTCCTTCAATCTGAATAGTTTTTTCTTTTGCCAAAACATCTTAAAAGTGTTTGTATTTTTTATTTAAGATTTAGAGATTTAATCTTTTTTGACACATTCTGTCAATTGTCTGAAGCTAAACATGTGTATTTTAAAATTAAATTTGCTTGAAGTTGTCATCAGAAAGCGAAATGCTGTTAAAATGATTTTTTATTTATTTAATTAAAACTTTTACGTATTTTTTATATACATTTCCTTTTCTATTTAGTTGGCGCACGACATTTATGTTTTTCCTTCGCCCGCATGTTTGTGGGAGTATGATACATACTTACGTACACACATACTCATCAATAAAGGGTTGAACCTTTTTAATTTGTTGCTCTCTGTTGAATACTTTGTCGTATTCAGCAAACTGTTGGCATGTAAATATTTTGCTTCTTTTTTATTTAATTTTTTTATAGCTTTTATCATTTAATGAGATCACTGCTACTTAATTAAATAAAGGCTTTTGCTGCTTCCCTGTTTCCACAATCCATGCAACTCGCATATCATTTCTTTGAATGTTGTACGTTTAAACACTTTTATTTTCAGTGAAATTTGTTGGCTGCACTCTTCGGTAAATATGGACACGTGATGTTTTACTAGGTTTGAATCATACGAAAGAAAATGTTAACCCTTAATAGTTTAAGGCGGGTGAAATTAAAGTATTATGTATTTACACACATATTTTATAAAAGTATTTTGTTGCATATCGATATGTTGTGCCAACTATAGCGACTTCTATTAAATAATACAATGTAATAATATTATAAATAAATTATAATAATAACAATAGTAATAATAATATTGAAATAATCATAATTTGTATTCCCTTTTAAGGTTAACTTTACGATACTTTTAAAATCTAGCAGCAGCAAGACATGTACATATGTATGTGTGCATGCACAGTCTATCTACAAGTACACAATTAAATCTTGTAAGCTGATAAATAAAAATCTGACAAAATAATTGCTGGCAGCAGAAAGATCAGATCACCCCACACACGCAAGCGTTTACACACTTTCAGTTTGCAATAAAATAATTACGCTGTTAAAGTAATCAATTTATTTAATGCAGAAAGTGATACGTTTTAATTGCTATTTTATTAACATTTTTACTGGTATTTCTTTATTTATTAAATTTTGAACACACCTACAAAAGCTTTAAATAAACTGATTTATAAACATGGAAAATACAAAGATACCTGACATGATTAAGCAATTCATGAAATTTATAAAAAGTCTGTATGTAAATAATGAGATATGTATCTACATAAGGAAAACAATCAAAATAATTGAAAAATATTATAATAAAAAATAATTATAAAACAATCTACAAATGTTTTACCTTTTTCCCAAAATTTTAGTGGGCGTGCGATACATTGACATGTTTTGCAAAAAAAAAATATGGTACATATTTTGGGAACATTAAACAATTTTCGTTTAGTGAAAAATATATTGCTCCAGGATCACAAAAAGAAAAACTTTAAAAGTATATTTAAAAACAAGAGTTTTCAAAAATAGTACCTTCATGCGATGTCCACCAAAGCGAGAACTCAACACTCGTGTAATACACAACAAATTCGCGCCCCTAAATAGCTGACCACCACTGTATATGTACACGCGTGTTAGTGATGCAAATAATATAAATTTTAAAGTATACTCGGGAATGCGAATATTACATTTGAAATTAAGCGCCACTTGTCTATGGCGCGAGTATGACGTCTGTAAAATAAACTATTTCAAAATTACATGAAAAATTCTAACAAATTACCAAACTACTTATAACGATACTATTCCACCACATTCAATAACTTCCCTGCTTTTTGGAGATTGAGTTTGAATATGAATATCAGTTTCTCACTTGGATTACTTTACAGAACTTTTTTAATTTTTCCAGGCGTACATACATATTTTCAGATATATTTGTTTCATAAAATATATTCAAGTTTTCGTAAAAAAAATTAGATAAACATAGTGACGTTGAACAAATGCTATAGCATCACCTGTGTCAGGTTAATTCTTATTTTCATTTTTATCAACTTACAGCCTATTCATCGAACACAATTAACTAAAACAACGAGTAAAAATATCAATGTTTTTCATGTTTGGGTTCATGCAACACGAGTAAAAATATCAACGTTTTTCCTGTTTGGGTTCATGCAACACGAATGTCAAGTTTTTAAACAAAACACGTAACAACAGGCACATTTTTTGGTCTGTGTATCGCGTTTTAAAATGTCAAACAGCTTAAAGCAAAACTAATAGAGTAAATTATTTGCTGTGGAAAAATATAATTCGACAAACTAAATAAAAATTAAAAAAAAAAATTAGAAAGTTGTTCAATATATTAATTTAAATGTCGCACGGTGGCTGAAAATCGTTTTTCATTGGCCAAAAGTCTTTTTTTTTTGTCACCGATTTTTAAAATTTTTACGCCCTTTTGCAGCTAATATATCCAGATTAAGGTAGCCAAAAAATTAGGTTAAAATATTGATAATTGTGAGCGTGGCATGCTGTCAAACTCAACGGTTTTTTTAATTTCAGAAAAAGGTGTTTTTCTTTTGTTTTTTATCAAAAATAAATGGTTACTACTCGCAAGCTATCATCGATAATGGCTTGCGGTCTTTTTTATAATGTTGGTAGGATTATAGTCTTTAGTTTTTGTAAGTGGTCAGAGCTCTAGCGTTTAATATTAAGGGCGTTACGGAATATTTATGAAACTACTATATTTTTCTCAAATTTAAACTTTAGTGGAATAGAACTTCTAGGGAACAAAAGGGAACAAGAAATGTATACCACCCGGAGAAAGGTGAAAGTGTCCTCTTTACCGCTATATATACTTTTGCACCCGTGACGAGCCGTGTGTAGAACACTTTTTTCATTTTAATGAAATTACTCCAAAGTACTCGTATACAATGGTGTATATAATTTTCACTTTTTTGCCTAAAAGTTTATGTTTTTTACTTTAGACTACGTAAAACTAAAAAAATTAAATATAATACCTGCGAAAGGGTTTAATGGCTTTGTTTTGATCAGCCAAAAATTGGTAATAAAATTATCACAAATTATCACAAAATTCTACAGTAAACATATGATCTGTTTCTAAATTTACCTGTTATCAAATGTTAGGGTCAACCAAAGTCATAAGCAATTTTATAACAATAATCGGGACATTAAACCACTAAAAATAAAAAAACAACCCAACAACAACAACAAATATTGGCGAGATACTAATCAGTTTTACCTGATATTAAGGTCTGGACAACATGTGCAGTTTTGTGCAATTTAAGCACTACCTGCTATGAAATTAAAGATCAATGTGTGAATAACATGTATCTAAAAATGTATAAAACTACGGATTCGATAAGGGATTACTCAGTTAATCCTCTAACTGTACGGATAAAACATAACAGACGCAAATAAAAATATTCAGAAAAATATGGGGAGCTTCAGTTATAAAGAACTGATGGAAGAGTATTTTAGAAACAAAAACCAGGAAGATGTTCTTAGCTACGTTAAAATAAAATTAAACTTAAATTCGTGTAGCACCGAAATGCAAGAGCAATTATCTAATTTCGTCAAAGCACTAAAAAAACGCTACAAAGAAGTTCGCTACAGTAAACAAAACTTTTATATAAAAAGTACAAACTGGTTAGAAGGCCAACTTACTGTCGCTGCAGAAACAGCAAAGCAAGATAAGGCTGGAAGACCACGCAAATCATTGGACAACTGCAGCGATAGATCTAAGAGGCGGAAACTTAAAGATATCAACGATGCAATTGGTTGTACAAATATAAAAGAATCTTTCCTACATCAATTACGATCACAGAACCAATTACCAAAAGTGGATATCATTGAAAAAGTTGTTAAAGCTAGTCCAGTGAGAAGAAAACGGATTCTTAACAGTATACCAACTCCGAGTGATGTAATACAGTACACAAATGAGGAGGCATTAGCATTATTTCTGGATTTGAAATTAACAAAACAGCAATATATTAAGCTCAGACTGCGTGCGATTGAAAAAGGCTCAAATATGTATCCAGCATATCATCACATAACCGCTGCTAAAATGGACTGTTTGCCATCAAAGGACACTATTACAATCACACCAATTTCGGCAGAGGTACAACTACAATCTCTACTTGATCACACAGCCGAACGCTTGCTACAATCAATAACAGGAAATGAGTTAAAGAAATGTGGAAACACAAAGTTAATTCTTTTTTTGTAAATGGGGATGTGATGGTTCTTCGGGACAAAAACAATACAAACAAGCTGTATGTGAAAATATATCGGACTCAGATATGTTCATGGTATCATTTGTACCATTGCGATTGAAAAAGATTTTGGAAGATTCAGAGCCTTCGACTAGTACAACGCAAACAATGGATATTTGGAAAAATGAGACACCATCTTCTACGAAATACTGCAGGCCAATCAAATTTGAATTCAAAAAAGAAACTCATGATGCCATTAACAAAGAAGTTAGTGATATCAAGACCCAAATTGCAACACTACAGCTATTACAATTACAGTTAGATGGGCAGCAAATTGAAGTAAGCTACCAATTAGTGCTGACAATGATAGATGGAAAAGTAGGTCAGGCTTTGACTAGCACGAAGGCTGCATCCATCTGCATTATATGCCAAGCAACATCAACCCAATTAAACCAAGTCCCGACAAAATCATTAGATAATATCATTAACTTTTTTTTCAAGTGTAACTATTCTTTGAGTGTAAACAAATTTGCAAATTTGACAGCAAAAAATTTTTAATTTTTCTGTAATAATAGCAAAATCTCTAGTTGATTTTACTATTTTTTTTTTAGTGTAAAATTTTTTTTGAGTGTAACAATAAAAAATTCCATTATTGCAAAAAATATTTATAATTATTATTAATTTCCAAATATTAAATTTTTTAATTGATATGTAAATATGTAAATTTTTTAATAAATAAAAAAATAATAAACCCATATTTCACTCTAAAAGTTAACAAAAATTCAAAAGTTCAACTTTGACCTAGAATTCCTTAAAAAGTCCTTAATCAATTTTAATGTAATTTAAACTGAGTCAAGCTGAACTAAATATCTATCCAATAAAATAAAAATTACTTCAATATTTTGATCGGTTCAAAAGTTACAGAATTTTGGCCAATGAAAAACGATTTTCAGCCACTGTGTGTCGTACAACGAATAATTGAAAACGTGTTACACAAACCCTATTTGTTACGTAGTCCTTACTTAGCCTGTCGCCCAGTTTCGTTTTATTTTTGACGCATTCCATGAACAGGCTGTTAAACTTACATAATTTTTCACAATAATGTACTGTTCATAGAATCCAAGCAATCGACTTAAATAAAAAAATATGTGTGGAAACCACTCGAATAACTGAGCGGTTTTCATTCAAATTGTTCACTCAATTCGATTGCTTGGATTCTATGAACAGCAAATAAGTATTCTTAATGACTTTATTATGTCCGATGAATTAATTAGTTGCACTGCAATCATTTTAAAACAGCAGCTCAATAGCAAAGTTTTAGTTTTAGAAAATTAAATATTGTGTATCACATAAACTTTCATTTATGCAGCATATAAATTCAAATTATTTAAAAATACTAAAGAAAGTATCATACAGATAATTTTGGATTTGCTTGAAGGCGGTCAAACATATTCAAGTTTTCATAGTTAAATTTCGAATTGTACTAGATTATATGCAACCGAAGGTTCCGTAAGCAATAAAAGTACATATTTGATAGACAAATTAAGTTTACTCATGAATACAAGGAAAGCTGACATTTCTCCTCCTCATTGTTAAATTCGACAAACTTTTCTGGTATGTTTAGCGGAAAAAAGGCATGACAAATGACACTAACCTTCTGATGTAGTGAAAAGTAAATAGGCGATAATCCTAATGCCTTGTTTCCACGAGAGGTGCTTATCTTTCTATTCATGCTTTAATCCCTAATCATGAGCGAAGCAACTTGCTTCGCCATACAAAATTTTCATAGCGAAGAAAGTTGATTCAATATGAATCCACTAGCGAAGTATGAAAAATTCTTGTCTTCTCTAATTTTTATCGCAAGTTTATCTGAACTAGCTGTCAAAACCAAATATTATCAAAACAAAACCATCAATTAAAAAAATTAATTAAAAAAGTTTAAGAAAGCGGTTGTATCCAGAATACCTTACAATTTTAACGGACAACAGAAATAATCCAGAAAATTTATGCAAGTATGTCAGTAGTAAAAACACCATGATTCATACACATGATTGAGAAAGTGAAGCAGGATAGTTATACCAACCTCAAGTACCCTGAGCGAGCGAACGTCTAGTGGTGCAGCACTTACACAGGACAACATATGATTTTGGAACTCAATTCTGAGAGTCGCACGTGAAAGTAGCCCCAAAAAATTTTGCATCATTCGTTTTGTCAAGTTGGCTCCATTAATAATTAATTAATAAATTAATTATGGCTGCTTAGCAAAAGTAATAAAAATTTTCTAAGGTGCCATTGAAAATGCAAGCGTTGTTTTCATTATTTTCAATTTCGCATTAAAATTTGGATTGCTTTGTTAATTTAAAATTTTATTTTTTTTTTAAATAAAAATATACTAATTATTTGTAGTTTGAGGAGTGTAGAAATGATTTTAAAATCCCCAATTGGGGACAATGGGCGTTACAAATAAAAAAATATTTTTTTGTAGATTTTTTGCAATATGGCCGATCGCAATATTTTTAGAGGACAAAATGATTTTTGCGACTTCAGTATGCTGTTGATCACATAATGGAAAGGGATAACGTTGATGCTGAATATGATATTTTAGTCATGCCTCCTGATACCGCTGTCATAAGTGATGAAGACGAAGGAAATGAGGAAGACTTATTGTCTTTAGATTGGAATGACAGTGACGATGACCCACTTTCTAGGTTTTGCAATGAAAAATTGCAGACAATAATGACGTCACGATGGGAAGTAAAACGATGGTGTAAGACTCAAAAATAAAGAAATACTTTACTATAAACAGATTATTTGTAAATTACAACCAGGGAATGGGAGCGGTGGGCCAATGGGTCAATCTATTAGCCTTTACAGAGTGTCCATTAGAGGAAAGAAGTGGTGCTGGTATATATTTACGTATGTTATAGATTTCGCAGTAAACAATGCATGGCGGTTACATGTTTTGTTATGCACAGCTGATAATACAACTCTTACGGACCAATTATCTTTCAGAAGATATATTACTAGGGACTATTTGCAGCCTCAAATTTTTAGAAAACTTCCAACCTTTTCCTCTGTAGCAGATTCTGCTCGTAAAAACAATGGTCATAATCCTGAAAGGATAATGCCGATGGAGATGCGAACTATGCACAAAAACAATTTGTATAGAACGAAATTGTTTTGATAAATTTCGTAGTTAAAACGCCCGTTGTCCCCATTATTCTAAAAAAAAAAATTTAAATTTTTTAAATGACGCCCGCTGTCCCCATTTTTCTAAAAAAAAACAACAAAATTTTTAAAATTTTTTAAATAAATTCCTTTTATTTAGTCCATACCAAAACAATAAATAACAATAAAAAAAGTGTTTTTCAAGCAGTTTCTTTTTGGGCGTTAATGGGTTAACAGGGTTATATCTCGGTATACCGTACGTATACTTGTTATTTTCCATATTGAAATATTAAATGTTCTTGTGGTTTTAAAATTTAAATTGAATTATTAATGCAGCCAACTTGACAAAACGAATGGTGCAACAAGTCTTATTTTTGGGGGCTACTTTCACGTGCAATTCTCAGAATTGAGTACCAAATCAATGAGCTGAAAAATTTTGTACTGTGTTATTTACAAACTGCATGACAACAGGCTTGCAGTTTCTTCAGAAACTTTTATTTTTGAAGCTCAACATTCACACGATAGAAAAAACTAGATTAATATTATTTGGAAAATATGTTTAACAGTGCAATATATTTTGATTTTTTTTCTTTAAACTTCTAAAAGAATATTATGTTATGTTCTGCTAAAATTTTTTTTCTTTTTTTATAAAAGTTATAAACTACAAACTAATCATTTTTGTTGCACTAAGCCAATGTTTATTTACACTTTATTTATTTTTCGGGCCGTTAATATTCGCATAAATTTGATGAAATCTTTCCGAATACGAATGCAAATGTTCATTACATTAGTAGTACATATATATTTACGTACATACAATTGTGTACGTTTTTTTGCTGGATGTATTTTGATTAGCTATATCATATTTAATCATAAAGTACATTTTTAGCTTTTGTGTTAATAGGGTCTTTTGGATTTTACGTGACGATATATAAGTACCTCTTTCATCTACAATGAAGGTTGCCAAATAATACTCGTATATACATATGTATGTATTAGACATACATACATATATAATACTTTTTTTGCTCCAACAAAAAAATATTTTTATCTAAATAACCTTAACCCACAACTGTCAATAAAAAATATATTCCATTAAGTGTTCTCCTCTGTTTTTAATTTTTATTCACGCTCTTTACTAAATTTACAAATAAATTGCTTGGCTAATTTCTGAAAATATTAATAAAAATTAGGCAAACCATTTGCTACTTTGACCAACCGCAATGTGTTCTTTGAATAATTTTATTTCGGTTGTGTGTGTGTTTTTTTATATTCCATTCAAAATGTTCCATAATTATTTGGGTCAGCTAATAACCCTGTAATTATGTGGGCAAAGAGGAAAAAACAAGTGGTTTAATTGTTTAAAACGAATTTTATTAACACTACACGAGCATATTTTAATAAGAAAAAACTTATGCGCGATAATATGAAGAAATTACAAAAACGAAAGTAATCTCAAATATTGTAAAACGAAACACTGAAAAAATATTGAAATTAATTTTTTTGGCTTGAGTTCAAATATGAGTTTAGCCAATCCTTCTTAATTTTTAAGAAATTGTTTTCGGATAAATTCATTATTTTATTAAGAGAGTACTTTTATTTGAAAGAAATTATATATCAGACTAGCAGAACGGATCAGTACTGATTTCGAGGTCGCTACACCATCTGATCCATTCTACTAGTCTGATGAATAAATTGTTTCAAATAAAAGTACTCTCTTAGTAAAATAATAAATTTATCCAAAAACAATTTCTTAAAAATTAAAAAGAAATTGGCCAAAAGATTCATTTCAATATAAACCTTAAAAACAGTTCAACAATCCAAAAAAAATTACAAATCAGTTGTCTGCGCCGATAAACTAAAGACGATTTAAAACTCTGAACACAACATTCGGCAAGTTATTGACGAAATACGGCTGCAATTATTGTGAAAAGTGTTTGCAAATTTCACATCTATATTGCGCCATCCTCGCCGACCATATAGCCGAAGGCCTCTATAAACATTATTGGGAAAGTATTATCTTTCGAATGAACCCGAACTCAAGGCAATTAGCACAATTTATCTGTGTTTAATATTGATTTAAATTTCTATTGGGCTTAAAATAAACACACTTTAAATATATGTACATATATATATGTATGTGTATTTCAATTTGAACACATTCCAAAGCAAATTCATAACAGGTAGACTCGCCTCAATTCGCTTTGAAAAATACCTGCTTTCTTTGTCAAAATCACACGTCCAACACTATATATAAATCAAATATAAAAAAAAATTGACAAACAAAACTGATCAAAATGCAAGGAGATGGAAGGAGCAGAAAAATAATCAGACTATCCAAATTTTCCAGCTCACTGACGAACCACATTCGACTTTTTTCGTTTTCCAAAAAAAATTATAATGTAATTTTGGAATTGTTAATAAAGACATTTTTCTCGCTCCTTTCACTTTTGTTGAACTTTCGTTTAACAACTTTATTTTCCGGTCTTCTTCGTAAGGATGCTTTGCATCCTAATCCTTGTAATTAATATCCAACAACAACAACAACAACATCAACAAAAACAACTGATGAATTGTTTGCATACTTTCGTCGACAAGTTTATATTAAAACACAAAATATAAAGAAAAAAATTGTTCGAGTTTGGGAATGAATTCTTTTTGAGTGAAATTAAAAATTTAATTAAGTATTCTTTTTTATAGAACGTAAGTATATTAAAAAAACAAATTAAACCGTAGAGAAAATGTTTGATGCTTGCGAACAAAAGTGAACAAATTAAGTTGCTATTATAATTATCTTTATAGGAATTTTTGAATTATTGGCTTCTTCAATGCAACACAGGCATATCGCAAAAAAGCCTAATTTGTATATTACTGAAGAACAGGTGCTATTCAATACACGGAGAGAAAATACATACACCCTTATTCCAGTTGTCGTTGTAAAGTTCGACATCGTTTGTCGTAGTCGCCGTGACTTTGTTATATATTTGGCATTCTACAACAGTTTTATTGTGACGGCGACAATTTACCATTTTGTTAACAAATCAAATAACATATCTCTAATATTTCAATTAGATGAATTATTTTCTTTTGATTTTTTGCGAGAAAATGTTTTGTGCTTGCGATTTAAATGCCGATTCAAGCGATGAAGAAAATATAAAAAAAACTTATCTTAGAAAGAAAACTTCTCAGATACCAGGGGCCTAACTGTCAATTTCGATATCAAGGTGATTCGATCGAATTTTCTTAGTTTGAGATTATGGCATTTGTATCAAACAATATAAACACATTATTCGATATCGAATGTCATAATCTCAAACTAAGAAAACTCGATCGAATCTGCTCGATATCAAAAGCGATGATTAAACTCCAGATGAAAAGTCAATATCGAAAGCAAACTTTTACAAAATAACTCTTTGCTACTTCATGAACAGGTTTTGAAAGTTACTTTCGACTAAATAAAGCAGATTTTAAGCATGTGCTGGAGGCTATAGAATGCGACTTAAAGAATGAAGTTCGATCTATGTACATTCATTTCTAAAATTTCTTAGTGTAGGAATCAAATCAACTCAGCATGGAAAATGATTTAAATTTGGGTCTGTCGCAGCCAACAGCTTCTTCCAGAGGGCTTAGAGTATATTGTTTAAATCTTTCACCACCGGTAGAATTGCACTCAGCTTTGTAGGCCAGTTTCTACATAACAAGACAAGCTGTACACAAGCAAGTACGTAAACGAATGAGTTTTTATAATACACTTGTCTTACTTAATGTGATAATGTGGACATTTGTTTATCCCACAGAAATATCCGGGATGCATTAAATGTATTGGATCTACCAGAAGACAAAACAAATTCTTCTTTTGATAAAAATGCACACAAGTACCTTTTTGCGGAAAAACATATGATTCAAAAGATAAACAAACAAAAGTAAGAAATTTAAAAGTGTACAATTTGTGAAAAAATTATTTAAAAAAAGAAAAACTGAGACAAAATAATAAAAAATAATAAGTGAACAATCATTTTTAAACTATTCGCTCGTTAAACATGTATGTATATGCCTTTTAATAAAAAAGAGTTGAGTAGTCCAAAGTGTAAATATACTTCAGCACTACATTGATTTCCAAGCAGCTGTTTGCGTAATCTTACTAATTTTTGCAGTTTATCCGTTCGAGTACTTTTTTGGGTAACAGCTTTTTTTGAGAGTAAATTTTTCAGTTTACTCAGTAATTACTCATTTACTGCATTTTACTGTAAAAGTACTCGAACAGACCTAGTGTTACTCTTACGTTTTCAGTCAACAACACTTGACGTTTGTGTTATAATTGGGCATATCCATTGGGCAACATTTTTGAGAAACTTGTTATGTAGAAACCTGCCATAACTCTCGCCAGATCCATGAATAAATTTCCGCTGGCTTATATTTTTTTTAACTTTTTCCATTTTGCTCTATAACTCTTTCAAAGCCCTTTCCAGTCGTTAATCAAAATTGTGACGACAAAATCGGAGTCGTATGCCAAATATTAGCAAACACTTATCGATAAATAACGATTACGACAACTGTAATAATAATTGAGAGCCGTCGACGAAAAACGTCGTCATTATAAAACAATTACGACAATTATAATAAGGGTGATAGTTGTGACGACAAAATGTTCGTTGTAATGGACAGCGTTTGCGCCAAACATCGTTTGATTGTAGCAAACAATTTGTTATTGTTTTTTATAGTATTTTAAACATAGAACGCAACTTCTCGTTAACAATGACCATAAAATTGCTACCATACATAACAAATGAATGTCATGTAATGCATAAATAATATTAAATTTAATATAATTATTTTGGGTTTACTCACAGTCGAAAAATTTTTATTGCAAGACTAAAACTTGCTGCACTGACTCGTCGAAAAGTATGTATTTTAGAATATGATCGTGTGATTAAATATGATAGTATTATTTTTATATTTTATTACAATATCATGGTTGTATGCTAATATATTATTGTATTTTATAATATAGTGTTTGTATGCTAATATATTATTGTAGTTTATTATAATATACTGCTATTGAGCTCGAGAACAATATCATTCATATGATTTGCCTACAACCAGATATTTCAACCATACTACACATCATGCTTTTATGTTGTGGTGACCTCAATCACGTTGTTTTCTTTGCGTGGATTATGCTTAAACAAGTTACATTCCATAATTGTAGTTGTGGTCTCTGTTTGGCGATGCCAGCGTATAGGTCTATATTTATTAAAATTGGATACTTATTTAAATTACGTAAAATATTTTATCAGGGTTGATGGTATCTCGGGGCTTGTTCAAGCCAAGCAATGCTGACAGATGACCGGGATCTATTAGGACTAAAGCATTGAATTGTCATTGGTGGAAGTTAAGTTGTAAACCTTAATTAAAGACTTCTTACAAATAATGAAAAATAAATCACCTTCATTGTAATCTAATACACATTTATCTAAAACGTGACATGACCTATTCATAAGCACGGCAAGTTTTTTTATGATTTTTCCACGAAAAATATACACTTACATATTTTTTAAATTATTCACAAAAAAAGCATTATTGATATAACTTGCATAAATTTTCATATCATGCAAATTAACAACTCTTTTTAACAAAAATTGTTTATGATAACTGACGCAGCTCTATATATGGTCTCTGCAAATCGATCATAACAAAACTTTTTGCTTAAAAATGTTGCATGTTACATGTCTGACATGCAATTGCGGATTATGTTCGCTTATATTTTGCAATGTTAACTCACTTGTTGCAAATTGCAAAGCCGTTTTTCTTAAGTTAAAACTACATTCCTACATAAAAAGTAAGTAGTATTTTTCCAAATAAACTTATTGTCTGAATTAATTTCCAGGAGTCGTCTCGTAGCAATGTAATGCATTCTATGTACCCCAAAGCGTTGTACTGCTAGATGGGGATCTTGTTGCGACATCTTTATAGAAATAAGCAGCGTTTTAAATGAGCATTGTGATGATGAGGCAGAGTCGATATATAATGCAAAGGGTTTATTTAAGAATTCATAGGTAAAAAAAAGATTTAGCATACACTAAAGACAATTTTGAATGTATTTGCCACAGTATAATAAAATTGGAAACCAAAGGACTTTCTTTGCATGAAAGTTTATCCGTCACAGAAGTCGTAACAGATTAACTTTAAAATATTAAGAATAAAATATTTATTGAAAAACTTAACAAAATTTTTAATAGAAATATTGTCCTTCAACGTTTACAAAGATTAAAAACAACATATACATATACTGATGTTGAACGTACATTTTTCATATATTCGATCGTTTTGTGTGACAATCGAAGATCCTTTTAATTTGAAAATTTTAAAAAATAAAAGATTATACTTTGTAATAAACATTTGTTTAAATAAAACTGATTAAAAATTATTAGTCTGTTTTTTTCGGATGCATATTTTTGTGCATATTTCAAAGATTTTTTTTTTTTGGAATATTTGCATGCATATTTTAATAATTTTTGTGCATATTTAAACTTGCCCTGTTCATAAGTTATTTTTCAGCTTTGCACTTTATCACTTTGAAATTGAAATAAAACAGAGAAAAGTGATCCCACCGACCGATAGAGCGTACCACACTTTGAAGTATTCTGGATGTAATTTTTTGTTTTTATACTTGCTAAAAATGCGGTGATTCTGCTTATTACCATGATCAGTTAGCCAAAAATTATTTCGTCACTGAATAAAAAGTATATGAAACTGTGGATCATTAGCAAATGTTTCCTTCGGCCCATTCAGCAAATCTACGTTGCGAATTTAAATTTGCCATGAACTGGGCACAAACTTAATTGTTGAGCACGATCAGCACGATCATCACATTTTGTTTTATCTCTTACAAGAGAACAGTTTGTATGGTGGATGATTCAAAAGCGATTACCGGCATAATTTTTGTTTTTTTTTTGTAATTAAGTTTTCTTGTAAGCTGTTTGTGAGTGGGAGTTTCTCTCTCTTTCTCTCTCTACCCGAAAGTAGATTTTTATTTATATTATGGCATGATTTATAAGACTGTATTTCATAAAAACTTGCCATTTAATCTGTTAATTTGAAGTTTATTGTTCACTTTTGCGCCACTTGCGTTGTTTCACTTTTGTTAACAAATATATTTTAAGTTATTTAAAAATCAAACAAATATCGGTTTATTCAAGTTCACTAACATTGCAGAGGTCGTACGTGCATTTAATTTAATTTACTGTAAATATTTTATTTTAAATTTCTTCAATTTAATTTATGTTTTTAACAACTTTTCTCTCTTTTCTTTCATAAAAATTTGTGTAGGTGGACTTTTTTCATCTCTTTTTTGCTTTTATTTAATATTTTCTCAACAAACTAAATAAAACTAACGCGTTCTATAATTTTTTTGGAAATATTTTTAGTTATTTTTATTAATGGTATTTTTTTAGTTTTTATTAGTCATTGCTGCCGGAGCAATTTTAATAAATTCATAAATGCTTTGTAGGTTTAATGCCCTATTTTATAGTGAAAATTTTTACATACCACATTTTTACATTTTTATTCTATAATATGAAATGGTCGTTCCATAAGAAAAGCTACAACCAGAAGTAGAAAATATTTTACGACATAAAATTTTATTTATTTTATTTATTAAATAAACGTCTATGCCTCGTCTGGCTGCACTTTTACACTAAATTATTTAAAAAAAGAATTTCTTATTTTGTTGGGAACATGCTTGAACTGATGTTAAGTTTTTTATCGTATTATTTAGAAAATATCTCTTGAACTAATTTTTTAGGTTGGAGATCAGGTACTAGCAAAGACAAAAATATTGTTTCTTTTTTAATTAGCCCTTTAATTAAAAATATAAAAAAAATTTATTAAATATGTATTTTATTTAATTAGACAGTATTAGTAAATTTTTAATTACATAATTATTCTTCTATAGAATCATATCCCGCATTTTTTTTACCGGTTATAAAAAATTAAGTGCTTTTTATGCGAAAAGACATACGATTGATTCCACAGAGATATATTTTGCGCTCATTAATTAATCAACATGTCATTCCATCTGACATTGTATATAAATGCAATTAAAGTGGGTGCTTTCAAAAGTTTGATAGAAACTTTTCTTACAAAACATTTTGTGAGTTGAGGTAAAAAAATGGAAAAATTATTGAGCCATGTGTGTCCGCACCAAATAATAAATGCACTGATAAGCGAACTCATTATTCTAAGAGCTTTTGATTAAGAAAAAAACCTAACAGAAATACAGGATGTTGCAACAAGACGTTTCATTTTCAATAGACCACCATTTCAGCAGTTGCCCTGACTCAACCTGTAACTAATTGACAGAAAAGTAAGTAAAAACTACGCCAACCACGCATCCGAAATTATTAAAATTCACCACGAAAATGGTGAAAATTTCACGGTCACAGTTCAGAAAACTAAAGCATTTCTGTATTGTTGTAAAGCATATTCTCGGCCAGCAATTGTGAATTAAAGAACTGTAACGTGAAGAATCGAATTCGTGCATGTCGCGCTCAGGAACAATTGAGAATATTGCTGTTTGTCCATTTCTCGTCGCTTTTTGGAATTGGGAAAATTTGTGTGGCAGGAATTCGATGATATTAATGTGGATGACGATTGTTTTCAACAATACGGCGCTACGTGCAGACAAGTAACGATACCATCTCTCTTTTGCCTGAAAAGAGATGCAGCCAAAGGTTTTTCTTTCAAGTTTTTCTCACATGCTGCTTATCAAAATTCATTTAAATTGATAGCTGTGACGTAGTCTGCACGCAATTTTCACACAACTTTATTTTTCAAGATGTCACAATCAAGAAAACTTCTTTAAATGATTCCTCTATTATACATCGCTGAACATCATTACACTTATTACTTTTATTCACAAACATATTTTAATATTTGATTTTAATTAGAAGTTGTAAATGTCTACCGCAATTTGCAAAAACAAACCAAAAAATGAAGGCGGCACAATATTTGTAAAATAAAAACGAAAAATTCGTAATAAGAATTGTACTCAGCTGTTTTCTTGACTGTAAATTGAAACACTCGACTGGAAAGAGAATTTCAAAAGCAAGTTCCATGGTATAGTATAAAGGTAACTCTTATAGCACAGCTGGTTTAGCAAATTTGAGAATGTGTGCGTCACACAGTCAACAGATTTTGACATAAACGTTGTATGTTTCTAATTTGTTGTAGAATCGCTAGTACATGTAATAATTGTACCATGACAAGTTCGTATCAAGTTTTAAAAGTATGAGTGTATTAGTAAAAAAGTGTGAGTGTATTGAAGCTTGATAGGCAATACTTGATCGTGTAACCCCTAAGAAAGCTTTAATTTTTTAAAGAAAATAATTGAATATGACATACACATATTTTGAAACAAATTACATTCATATGTAAAGTTTTATTAATGTTCATTTTAAATTTATCAACAACGATTTTATGCATGTACATTAGACTGGCCGTAATTTTTTTTTTTTGAGAAATTTAAATTTTATTTTTTCTTAAAATGTTTGTTTTGATATAAAAACAAACTCCAGAAATTTTCAGCCAAATCCGATGATGCCTAGTGGTGCCTAGTTGACCTTGAAGTTTACAATATGTGCATTATAGGGAAACCTACATAAAGAAATAACGTTTTCACCAATAAACGGTAGATTTTAGAAATATGTATTTATTTGAGTTATGTATATTAAAATACCTGGTTTACAAGGGAGCTTTTCGTGTGAGACGGATGTATTTTCCTATAATGTTCCACCACTTGCAACAGATATTGCTTGTCTTCCTCGTCATACGTTAGCGCTCGATTAAAATCTGTTATCAATTTAACTCCCCTTTCGGCTGCATCGTTGACAACGGCCAAATTTTCGCAAATAATTTTTCCAGCGCAAAAATCATCTCTATCTTTCCACGTTACCGGATCCGAATGCAAGAAACTGCAATCAATTTGCAATCGAGTGAAGAATCTTTTTGTTTTTGCAGACACGAAATCGCTCAAATTTTTTTCAGTATACGCTCTGACATCTTCTATTGTAGTTTTAATTTTTTTCGAAATATCTTCTTCATATAATTCTTCATTGTTACCAAGGGCATTAACCATTTTTAGTTTTATATCGTAAGGGATTTGGTCATCAAAGAAAGACAGAGCAACAGCTTCTTCACTCAAATACCATAAATGATTGATAATTTTTTTTAACAAAATGATGGAAATATTTGTATCATAATATGCAGTTACATCATTTATAAGTTGCAAATCTAATCTTGGTGCATTCACAGATTTGACACATCCAAACCAATACGGAACGTAAATTCGCGTCAAAAATACACAAATGTTACGAAAGCTATTTAATTCCGCTGTCGTTAGTTTAAATTGCTCACGAAACAGAAACATTTTAAAGCAGTATATATTTTTCGACATAAATCGAGCATGCGTTGTTGCACCAGGTGCACGGAATCCCGAAAAGCCTGGTGCTTTTTCACCAATAAAAAGCAATGAAATTTGCATTACTTCTTTATAATCTGCCCGAACGTATTGAGATTTCAATGCCTCAAGGCAAAATATTTTGTGGTATTCTAATTCACCCACCGTAAAAAGTTTTTCTACATCCTCATCCGATATTCCACTCTTAAAATTATTTTGGTTAATATTTGGCCAAAACTTGGAGAAGCGATTAAAAATAAGAACTTCTGGTGCAGCAGTTTTACCAAAATTTAGTTCGAAGACAGCTCTTATCAACAATTCACTAATGTGATGACGATATGGAAGAAACAGCAAGTCCCTTTTCAATTTCTTTTCTAATAAGTAGGCTGCACCCTTATTAATGCCAGTGTTACTTGCTGTTGTGTCAAAAGATATTATTTCGACTAAATTGTCCATTTTCCATTTTATCAAAAAGTTAAATATTGTATCAGCTATACTTTCACCAGAGGAGTCTTGCATTTTTGGAATTCCAAGCAGTTTCTCAAAGTAAGAACAAACTTTGTGCAACGCATAAGAAAAAAAACTTTTTGGCGTAGTAAACTTCAAGGTCAACTAGGCACCACTAGGCATCATCGGATTTGGCTGAAAATTTCTGGAGTTTGTTTTTATATCAAAACAAACATTTTAAGAAAAAATAAAATTTTATTTTCCAAAAAAAAAAACAAGCCATACATCGTACGGCCAGTCTAATGTACATACCATACATGCATACATATAAAATGATATATAACAAAACTATTGAAAATAATTATTTAATTTTGATTTTCATAATCCACCTACATAGAATTATTTTTAGCATGCTTCAACACAAAAATAAAATCTTACCATATGTGTACATACATACTTACATTAGCAGAAGTGTCAAAATACTTTATGACAGCCACTTGAATAAATGTGATTGAACAATCCGCATTTTGATATTTCCAGTCAACATTATTATAAACTAGATCATACGAGAAAAGCTTTGAGAATATAAACATTTTAAGAGGTGATGAATTATTATTACTCTATAGCAGTGATCCGCTTAAATAGTCCCAATTATTTGTTAAATGATTTGCAAATGATTTGAGAAACATAGTTATCTCAACAAAAAGGAAAATTATTTCTAATGTGGAACATAAGTGAAGGTGAATCTCTTAATTCGTTGAAATTTCAAAAGAATTACATACTTGAAAATGCAAAAGAAATAATTTGAAACTTTATTTATTTTCTAACTTACTCAACAAAAACGCCACAAGTTTCCCAAAACAAACTAAAGAATTAAAACGAACGTAATTATATAAATTTCAAGTTAATTTGAAATGCATTAAAAATACCTTTAACAGTCTTTTGACATGATTAAGATTAAAAACAATGTGTGATTAATATGCAGAACAAAAAAAAAAGAAAAGTAAAATACAGAACAGGAAATGTGGCTGCCATAAATCATTATTAAAATTAAAAGTTTAAGAAGCATAAACACTAAAAAATAAATGCAGCTGTTTATATTTGATAAATCTGCTTAAAATTACTGAAATAAAGTCGTAATTTTTTTCTAAAAGCAGCCATTTAAATTCTTCTAATTAATGTGAAAAGCATACACAATTTAAATGAATCAATAACAAAGAAAACTTAATTGAGAGCATGATTAAATATTTAGAAAGTTCAAGACAATTGATATCAATTAGCGCTTAATACCAAAAATGTACATACGCTTAAAATGTCATTTAATATCATATTAGTATTCAAATTTCCTTAACATTGATATATAAATATAATAATATAAATAACGATGGCACACGTCAAAAAATCTACACGTTTACGTGGTCATAGTTGGTTGAATACTAAAAAAAAGAAATACAACTACAAATGACAGAAACCTCACAACATGATAAGTACCGTTTATTCTCAGCAGCCAGTGGCGCTGAATAAGCAAGAGATACTGTAATATATGGAGTAGTTGTTCATCATAGATGGGATTTCGTACTAACCGAAATTGATTTGACATGTGAAAATGAATAAGTTTGTACTTTTCGTATTCTAATTTTTTAAATAATACGGTTAAATAGTTGATATTCCTGATCACTAGTATCCACCGTCAAAAGTGGTAAAATTGAACAAAGAACGCTGATGAGATGGTGTAGCGACCTCGAAATCAGTACTGATCCGTTCTGCTAGTATGATGAATAATCAAAATTGTTCTATATATAGTACTCTCTTAATAAAAAATAATGAATTTATCCAAAAAAATTTCTAAAAAAAATTAAAAAAAAAAAAAATTAGAATAAATAAATGGGTAAACTCGGGTTTGAACTCGATCCAAATTAATCGTTTCAATATATACAAAAGTGTAATTTTTTTTGAATTTTTAAACCAATTGTTTTAAGATTTATATTCAAGATAATTTCTTTTTTAAACACCAAAAAAAGCTTTTGATCAAATCTTTTAGTGAAAAAAAAGTCAATGTTGAATTACTGCATTTACAGCACAAAGGACGGCGACTGAACGTATTAGAAAACATGGAAATATACAAACAAAAAACGTTTGACGGAAGAATTATAAACGAACAAATAAACACTGCGTCAGACATAATATTTGAACCACTAAAACATTTTTACACAAAAGAAAACAATAACCCAAGAAAACCAGACAATACAACAAACGAACAAAACCAAAAAGAAACCCAAAAACGTACAATCACAGACTATTACCTACACAAAGATAAAACACCTAGCAAATGATCACTCAAATAATAAACTGTAACGGTAAACACAAGAGACTAACAAGAGAAAAATTAAACGAACAAGAAGCAGGTAGATATAGAGCACACAGGAATATATACGAACGAGAGAGAGCCACACACGAATATATACGAACGAGAGAGATGTAGACACGAACAAGAGAGAAAGAGAGGAAAAGAGGTTAGGTACACAAGGAAACTATACGAAAGACAAGGGACAACACAAAAAACGATTAGTTACTGAGAGAACACTGAAGATGGCACATAGCCGAAACCGGTCTGTTTATCAACCAAATTTGACGTGGGATGACGGAAATTCATTCCAAATTTCAATGTAATACATTGTAATACATACATTTCATTTTCATTTAATGTAATACATTTGGCCTATTGGCCAATTCAAAATATTACAAGATATAAAAATTCAATGAACTATGACGTAATAATAAATATATATATATAAAAATTATATTTTTTCTTTTGGTATGAGTAATACATATGCATAAAAAATATGAAAATGAGATCAATATAAAAAGAATAATATAGATTTCAAGGGAAAAAATAAAAAATTAAGATAAATAATAAAATATGTATATCTAATAGGCAAAGCAAATTTATCGATTTAACAATTTGAGAAATTAAACCGTATAAAAATTTGTAATATAATTTAATTTAATCCCAATAATAATTACTATAAATTAGGTGTATTTAAATATACTAGAGTACGCTTAGTGGTCGGAATTCGACCGCCAGTTTAAACGTACACCTATTTTAGTTGCATCCATTCAAAGAGAAAAACTACCTAACTTATTCCCTTCCCCATAGAAAAAAACAATGAACGAAATAAAATTGCATACAAACAAAACAAATCATATTATTTACATATATACATATGTATGTATGTAGGTACTCTTAAACACTCTCATTGCTTTGCTTATGTTTTTACTTGAACCAATAGTAACATAAGTGAATGTGTGTACGTGTGTATTTTTAGCATTATAGTGGTGTCAACTTTATGAGACTCTTATTCCTTTAATAATGAACCGATTTAAATAATATGTAGTCGGGTCACTAAAGCTCAACAATGTTTACCATTTGGTAAAAGAATGAAGAAAATCGGTTGGCGAACAAAGGAGAAAAAGGGATCTAAAAATTTGAATTTGCCTATTTATATATAGATTAGTAAACTCCGCTTAAATGTTGCCTTTGTCATATTAAATTGACGTAAACTTCTCAATACAATAAGCAGTTTCACAAACGAGTTGCACGTACCACAAAGGAATTTTCATAAATTAAATTTCTTATACGATGTATGAAAATTTGGGGATTTCTGATCGAACTAATAAATGATATCCACTCCACAACAAAAATTGGCCTTTGAAATTTAATAATATTATAGAGATATAGAAGTAATCGAAATTTCAGATAGTCATCAAAAAGAGATTTAAGTAGTTCGAGAGATGTGCACGAATCTTAAGTCCATAAACAAATGTCACCACCTTGTTTATAATAAGTCTTATCCCATTTCTATTTCGGGCTGCAGCCGGAGTAAACTTCCAAACAATAGATTATTTGCCCCAAAAGCATCTGGAAACCGAAAAAAAAACATTAAAAACGCATTTAATTTTTTTCACTTTCCTGACTTTAGCAGTGTCTCAAAGCTACAAACCGCAACATAAAGTCTTAAAAATTTACAATATAATGTAAAATTTTGTTGTGCTGCGTACTTAGATATTAAGATCTTTTAAAATTCATTTTTGCCTTTTTGGCGAGATTTTTGGTCCAAATAATTTTCTGTGCAACGCTACAATGAGAGATATTTCCGAAAAATCAAAGCAAAGCTATATATGTATATAGATTACATATTTGTAAAAGTTACGAGCAACAAAACGATATCGAAACCCGCTGTAATCGCGAAATGAAAAAAGAAAACTATTATTTTAACATTCCTAAAATAAAAAATGTGTAGGCCAGTGCTATTATCAAGTTTTATAGGATCAAGGACAAAACATGTAAATAATTTTACGCGCAAATACAATATGAACTCTTTATTTAAATTTGTATCAACTTCGTTTGTGCTTTCGCTTAAAAATTAATATAATTTTCCCAAATTTCTGTATATTTTTATTTCATCCAATGCAGTTTATTGTATGTCTTAGCAGTACATCAAATGATGTGGGCGTGTGACTATTTGTCTGACATTGTATCTTTATGTACATTATTTGTTTCAACAATTAAACACATAAAAAAATATTAAACATTTAATAAATAAACAAAAATATTTTAAGAAATTATATTTGAACATTTTTTTGTGGCAATATTTCCGTAAAGTAATTTTGCATGATAATTTATTTTGTACAATGACAATTTTGCACAAGGACATACATACATACATGTGTACATATTATGTACTATGTATACGAGTAGATAGACAGATGCTTATATGAATGGTAGGCGCACACATGTTCGTACATGCAAAATTAAAATTTTAATTTGAAATGAATGTCATTTGTAGATGCAAATCAAGTTCATTGCATTATTTATCAATTAGTGTAAAGCGATAGAATATAGAATTACAAACAAGTTAATTTTCAGTATTTAATATTTAAATTTGAAATTTAAAAGAAATCAATAAATTTCATAAAGTTTTCGTTTATTTAATGTTGAGCTAATCTATATGCCTGAATTGAATTGGTGCTAATGCCAAATCATCAGTATATGCATCCCTGTTTGTGATACATCGTCGGTTTGACAAACTCCATATAAATAAAATTAAAAAAAAAATTAAATATATATGGAGTTTGATTGATAGTCAGATTTTCTGTTTTTCTTGTAGAAATGTATATACATATGTATATACTTGAATAAGTTTAGTTTGAATAGACCTCAAACCTCTTAGCTCATACAACAATTCTCAAATGCGAGTTACAAAAATCACAAAAGTATAACAAAACAAGGAAATATATTTATATTATTCTTCTAATTGAGCTTGAGGTCACTTTTTTATAAACGGAAAAAGAAATTGTTGATTTGTAATTTGTTAAAATTTTGGAATTACACCAAAAAGGTCAACTATTTAATCTAAACAAGTCAAAGAACGTCATTTTGCAACACTTGTAGAAACATACAACGTTTATGTCAAAATCTGTTGACTGTGTGACGCACACATTCTCAAATTTACTAAACCAGCTGTGCTATTAGCATTACCTTTATTATTGTACCATGGAACTTGCTGTTGAAATTCGCTTTCGAGTCGAGTGTTTCAATTTACAGTCAAGAAAACAGCTGATTACAATTCTTATTACGAATTTTTTGTTTTTATTTTACAAATATTGTGCCGTCTTCATTTTTTTGTTTGTTTTTGCAAATTGCGGTAGACATTTACAACTTCTAATGAAAATCAAATATTAAAATATGTTTGCGAATAAAATTAATAAGTGTAATGATGTTCTGTAAAGAAGTTTTCTTGATTATCGCACCTTGAAAAATAAAATTATGTGAAAATTGCGTGCAGACTACATCACAGCTATCAAAATAAATAAATGTTGAAAAGCAGTATGTGAGAAAAACTTGAACGTATGGCTGCAGAGTTAAGCACTAATCTAGTAATATAGCAGACGGTTTTAAGCTTTAAAAAATTTAATTTTTAAGAATTCTAATTTTTAAGAATTTTTTAATAAATTAATTTGCTTTTGACGAAATTTGTAGACCAAAATGTCTGTAAACTTTGTTATTTTTATTATTTTTTCATCTACATATACATATACAGTGCACTCGGGAAAACGTCAACACTAGTTTACGTCAACATCCCAAAACGTCAACACTTAATTTTTTACATTGTCTAGTCTAAAACGTCAACCAAACCACAAAGCTTTAAAACGGCAACTTTAAATAAATCAAAATTTTGAATTTAGCAAAATACATAGTTTTGATCACATACACACATTTATATAATGAAATTAATTAAATAATTAAGAATTTAGCTTAATGCGAGAATGTTGAGCAAAATTACCTAAATGTATTAAGACGTTTACGAGAGAAAGCTCTCCTCCAAGTATTGGAAAGGAAAAAACAACAGAAAAAAGTAACAGTTCTTTTAGATGCATAAGTATGTATGTGAAATGTGATCTCTTTTAAAATGTGTTCCTTCAGTTTTAGTTAGGCTGAAAGCCTTTTTTGTTCTTTTTTTGTATTTGTTTATGTTTTGTTTTATTTTATAGTCAATAAAAACGTTTTAAAGCACACTATCAATATATTTTTTATTAAAAGTTTCTACATTCATAAACGTCAACAATTTGTTAAACGTCAACACTCGCGGTTTTAATTAGTTGACGTTTTCCCGAGCGCACTGTATAAATGTGTTCTAACTAACAGGATTTCCGACAATATTTCCCTGGAATCAGGAAGTGGAAAATTGCCTTCTTTCCAACGCTTCCCGGTAACGAAATCTTAAACGTATCACAAACTATTTTAAGAACGGTACAGATATTTATATGAGTTGATCCAATTATTTATCACCCTAAAATAACATATTTCATAATTGAATATTAATTAATAAATGTTATCTTTTTATCTTCGCCTTTCACATAATGGCGGTATTTAAAAAAAAAATCTTTATATTGTTGTTATTTTAAGTAGGTTTATTTTTTTCACTTTTTAACACCTTCGCATTTTGTATATTTATAAACACAAGAGAAATCCCTCAAGAAAAAATTTCAACAGATACAAGCAGGGGTGCCAAACGTGACGCTTTTACGTAATTTGACGATTTTTTGGAGGGAATTTCACAAAATGACGAATGACGATTTTTATTCAGTATCCCTTATACATTGACGATTTTTCGACTTCACTACTTTTGCTCAACATATCCTCTACGTGTGGCAAAATGCCAATCTCGATAGAAAAAAATATTTACATATATTGAAATGAATTGTTTGGCTTGAGTTCAAATCTGAGTTTACACATTTTTTCTTAATTTTTAAGAAATTGTTTTTCGATAAATTCATTATTTTGTTAAAAGAGTACTTTTTTAACAATTTATTCATCAGACTAGCAGAACGGATCAGTACTCGATTTCGAGGTGCTACAGCATCTCATCAGCGATCTTTTTTTCCATTTTACCACTTTTGACGGTGGATACTAGTGATTAGGAATATTTAACGTATTATTTAACGAATTAGAATAAGAAAATTGCAATTTATTAATTTTTACAAGTTAAATCAAATTCGGTTAGTACAAAATTTCCATCTCTGATGATTAATTATTCCATATATCTCATACTCTCCCGCTTTTTCCAGAGCCATTGGCTGCTGAGATCAAGCTATTTTCCATTTTTGTTTACTTTGTTTTTTCTCTTTTGTAGTTAACTTTCTTAGTATTCAACCGCCTGTGGCAATGTAAACGTGGAGTTTATGTCGGTTGCCTTCGTTTTTAATAATTAATGTATGAGCGTAATTTATTTAAATGTTTTAGGTTTACATTGAAATGAATATCGAACTAAAATATAAAACATATTAAATAAAAAATTAACGTTTATTTTGGAAAATGTATTAACTGTTTCGATACAAAATCTGTTCAAATCTTGCGTTGAATTGAACAAACATGTTTAAGATATTGTGGAGTTTTCCATTATTTTGTGTTTGAAGTTGTTAATAAATCCGTTGAATTGTTAATTTTCAAAAGAAAGATTGTTTTATTTATATAAAATACTATTGGTTGTTGTATACAACAGAAGATGTTTGTGTGACGATTTTTCGACGATTTTTTTCTTCAAATATTAACGATTTTGACGATTTTATTTCCAAAATTTTACGAATTTTCGGAAAATATTACTGGCAGCCCTGGATATAAGTATCAAACCAAACAATTCGAGTTCCGCATGAGCTACAGCAATAATTTGTTTTATTTCATTTGCTAATACTCTCCTCTTAACAACATTTAAATAGCTTTTGTTTTGCGGCTTTTTTTATTGTTGTTTGTTAAATTATCTCACAAAATTGTAAAAAATCCTAATGAGAATTTGTCTTACCGTTTATGTATCTCCGAATGAGAATACATAATTGCACTCTTTTATTTTGAAAATTTTTAGATTTTTTTCAAATCTATGCGTCATTATTTAAAAATAATTTTTTTTTAAGAAAACGAAATGTGTATGTATATAAGGGGTGATTTTTTAGGAGCTTTCGGACTTGATTAAAAAAAACACATGAAATTTAGAGAAGTGTGTGAAATCGTTATTTGAGTCGACAGAATAATCTACATAATTCAATGTTTGAAGATGACTTCATGTAAATGTTGACCGCGGCTACGCATCAAATGGTTCATATGCTGGATGCAATTTTGGCATACTCTATCCAACATATCGGCCGGTATCTCATGAATAAATTCTTCAATATTAGCTTCCAGTGTGTTAAGCGTTGCGGGCTTGTCCCCATAGACATTAACCTTAACATAGACCCACAAAAAATAGTCTATTGACCGGGCCTAAACGTGAAATAAACAGTTCACCGAACTCGCCTCTCAATTGGACCATCGTATCGCGTACTGTGTGGCATGTGGCACCGTCTTGTTGAAACCGCAAGTCCAGCTCTTCCATTTGGGGCAAAAAAAAATGTAATCATCGCATAATCAGCGCCGATTCGATAATTCACGGACATCAACAACACTGGCGGATACAGCTGCGATATGGGCTAGTCCCAGAAACAGTCCATTCACCAAAATTTTTTTAAATTTATACAACTTATTTTGTATCTTTTTTTTTAAGGAATATTAGACTAGATTTATAATTTTATAAATAAAATAAAAGTATTTCGATAGTTCACAAATTATTACCAAATCCTTCCTCAGCTCAGATATTTTAATTTTATACCAGAAATTAAAAAAATTTAAGTATTCATAAGTATAATCACTTTATTGTTAATGAAGATCACCCGATCGAAAGGCATATTATTATACATTGAATTCACCTCAATTTTAGTTAAAATATTTTGTGTTTACTATTTTGGAAACTTTGAAATTAGGTATGAAATTTCAGAGTAGAAAATATATTAGAAAAAATATAACGTAGGTCACGTAGCGTGTGTTTTGTGTACTTTATTATGGGAAACGCGCTTAAAATTACGAAAACGCACTTTAACTTTCAAAGTTACTTCCGTTTTTTGTAGCATGCATCACAAATTTTTGTGATCAATTATTTCGCAACAAATACCTACTAAAAAATAATTTTTTATGCCATTCGAAAGTGCACTTATATCCCACTAAACAACAAGCATAAGTTGAAAGATCAAAAAAAAATTTATATATTAATGTGAAAACACGTACGATTGCAGCGTTCGTCACGCAGGATTTGCAGGATTTGGTTTAATGTCCAATAATGTAAATTTGGTGTGGAATTTGGTCACAAGATTCCATAAATTGGAAGAAGTGCACGTGTATTTTCTTAACCGAAGAATGAATTTTGATAATAAAATTCAATAATCTGCAAGCATTGTTCGTTTGTAAGTCGATTCATGGTTAGATTATAGGCCAAACTGAGCATGTTTGACAGTGACATGTTTACGAAAACAGCTGAGCTGCCAAAAAGAAAATTGCTAAAAAATCACCCTTTACATATATACAAAATAAAATCTCGGAGTTGCGAAAATAGTATATATTTTATATTAGATAGTGTATAAAAACATTGTTACGGGCAACATTTATTAGTTCATAAAGAATTGAAAATAAATGGGAAAGCAACACCGCTCAACACTCCGAACCAGTAAATTATAACTATAATATGTTGGTAGACCAGTAAAATTGTTTAATTTGTATCGAAGAGAGAAAATACCTGGAGGCCATTATGTAAGCCCTCTCTGGTACGAATTGCAAAACAGCAAAGAAAAATGAACTTGTGAACTGATTTTTACATTAAAATTATCTGATTCGTGTGCTCACTAGAACGGTTGCATTACAAGGACTCTAAAATAGTTAATACATTCTCAGATATATGTACATAGGTATGTATGTATAAACATGCATATGTACACTGCTTGTCATTTGAATAAGGCCAATATTAATCGAATATTATTTTAAGGTTATGCTTCTACCTCACTGGTGCTGGTTAACAATAAATACTACTCTGATCGCATGATAACTTTCATAAAATTTATCAAATCGCACGACTTGCCAAAAAAAATCTGTCACACAGTTGCATTTTTAGTCCACACTACCATACTTTTATAGAACACATGACATATTTGGAAGATCGTTCGTTCGATTATGTAGGATAGTGAATCACGGCCTTAACCGTTGACAATTATTGCGAACATAAAACGCCACAAGCCGTTTGACATTTCCAAAGAAAACAAGAAATAAACAAGAAAAAGAAGAATTTTTTTTGCAAAAGAATTAAATAAATTATTGAAAGATTTTTAAAAAGCAAATTAACAAGAAAATCTTTAATAATATACATATGTACATAAAAATGCAAAATTTTTTATTTAAGGATAAGTTTTTCAGATGAAAATTTAAAATTCTTTCAGTTTTTTCTTCTTTGTTAGCGAAACTTTCTCTTTGAAATTTTGTATATTGTAGCTGTGTTCATTTACTAAAAATTTGTACAGATTTGTAACAATTATTACTAGAAAGCGTTCATTAACCCAAAAAATTTGCAACGAGAGAAAGAGCGTAAAAAATTGAGACAGAAAAATTTTTACAAGTCAAATTTTTACTTGCAATAATTATTTAAACAGCTGCTGTTTTGTGTTTGTGTTTACAAAATAATATTTCTAAATTAAGTTGAAAATAAAAATATTTTGAAAAATAAATGTAAAAAAAGTAAATGTAAACTTTTAAAATGATAAATAGTATTAAAAAGATAACAAATTTATTTTTGTGTAACTTAGAAACAACAGAAGCAATATAAGATGTCTAATGGAATTGAACTAAGCAACGCAGTATCTGGTACATCGGTGGCAAAGGCCGTTCCGGCTAACAGAGACCCCAGCTGTTATTTTTAGTGTTGTAAATATTATGAGTACCTACCTACTCGGTAATTTACACTAAGTATGCAAATAATTCAATTTGTTCAGATATATATTTGCAAATAAATTTAAATTAACACATAATTTATTAAATTATTTTTTACTGCTTTTGGGGTTTAATGCTGGCAGCAACATGATATTTTATTTTGGATAAAGCTTTTTATTACAATGAAAATGAAAAAACCCGTTCTTCGCCGCCTGTTTACTATTTTATTTATTAAATTAATTAATAGGAGGCTTATAATTATTGAATATTCGCTTTAAATACTTAAGGAGCTGATTGCTACAAATAAAACACGCATGAAAGCATCCTTTTATGAAAATCGTTTGGAAAATAAAACACAAAGTTGGAAATAAACATTTCTGCGACCTCATTCTGTCGTTATTTCTGATGTTTGAAATAACGTATAAACTAATTAAAAATATATATTTTATTTATTCATTTTATTCAAAAGTAGCTAATCACCCTTATCGCGTTTAGCGTATTTCGACTACGCCTAGTACTAGATTAAATAAAATTGCAAAACTTTTCATTATTCTATTACAAGCCGTACTCGAAAAACGCCAGTCGAGACAATGCTGAATATAAATGACTATAATCACATTATTTTTTAATAATATACATATATATGTATAAGGGTAGCTATTGCGTACTATACCTATACATTACAACACTACTTTAACTTGCAAATTTTAGCAAGTAAACTGTTTATTTACTTTTTCACATTTTTGAGAGTAATTTTGGAAAATTTCTTGTTACTCTCTCGTTGCTAATTTTTAATAGTAAAGTAAATGAACACACCTTGTGTGTTAAATAATTACGATTTTCAAAAGCAAAGCAATAAGTGATGACGGGGGGTGAAGAGAGAGTTAATATATTTGCTAAACCCTCATTTTAATTAATACTGAATAATGATATTTTTAAAATGCACCATTCGAATAAGGTCAGTTGCGTTTTAATGTGAAAAGAGTGAGAGTTTCAGTAAAAATTTAGGAAAAGAAATTTCTCAGGTTATTCATTTAGTCATGTTATAGCAGGAAGCTGTTATAAAAATTTTCTTCAGAATAAGGATGACTGTGGGAACAACATGAAAGGGCGTATAGTTTGCGCCACGACGGGAACGATGTTTAATTATGTATATGTCAGGCAAGTCCAGGTTTGACTAGCACACGGATAATTTCGCCAAAATAGTCAAAGAAAAAACATGCGTTGATGATATTTTATTCCAAAAATTAATTTTCCATTTAATAAAGTTTTGAATAATAATGGATTTTTCAACTATAAATTACAAAATCAAAAAATTACCAATATATAATTCGTATTCAAACTTTTGAAAATATGTTAACTATAATCGACAAAGTTTCTCGAATTTAGCTTTTCAGATTCGATTCAAACGTGCGAATTAATTTTATAAAAATATGTAATTATGTATGTGTGTTATAAAATTAAAAACAAGAAAACGAGTTCAATTATTTTATACTCTTTTTAATATTCATGTTTGATTGACTTTTGATTAAATTAATTTTTTCCCACACTTTTTTTCTTTTTGTGAGACATTTTTGTAAGAGTGTGTGTTGAGAAATGAAATTTTATTCAATACATGTATATTTCTTGCGTTCGAGTACTTTTACAGTAAAATGCAGCAGATGAGTAATTAGTGAGTAAACTGAAAAATTTACTCTCAAAAAAGGCTGTGGCCCAAAAAATTACGGAACGGAAAAATTGCATAAATTAGTAAGATTAAGGAAACAACTAATTGCAAATAAATGTAGAGTTGACTTTTGACTACACGAACATTTTAAGAACATGCAAACAAATTATTTTCCATAATCATTTCCATATGTTTATTTTTATTTTTTTTCTAATTTGTGTCTGATTAAATTTATTCAAAAGTATGTGATTATTTGTTTTTGTTATTGATTACCTTAAAAACAAGTGCAGTACTAAGTAACCATATACTTAGCACTTTTACAAAAAAAAAATAAAGTTCATAAGTTGTTTTTGTTCTTATTGGAGTTCAACAATGAATGTTATTTTTTTATTTCTTATTTTATAAAATGTACTTATTATCCTTGGATAGATTGTAAATAAAACAAAACAAACAAAAATAAAACAAAAATAAGTTGTTTTGGAGTCTAAAAAAGAAAATTTGTATTTTGTTTTATTTTATTATTTATTTTTTTTTTGTTTTAAATAAGTTTTTTTACAAATTATATACGTTTTGTTTTCTTAATTTTTGCTTGTTTATCTTTTGAATCGTATGTTTTTTTTTTGTTTTACAAAATTTTACTAGCGGAAATTTCTGCAGTAAAAATTTTTAAATTCTCAGCTATGAACTGTCAATTTTCGTTCTCAATTTGTGCTCTCATTTACTGTATTCTGGCTAACCAAACGCAATTTAGAAAAAGGCAGTAAAGTTCAGTAAAATTTTGTAAAAACTTTTGTGTACTCGAACACACTTATTATTACTTTTAAAATATGCACATCATTTCATTTTACGTTTCTATTGCAGGGTACATGTGAAACTGGAGAACCGATTAGCACAGCTGATCATTTATTTTGCGTTCCCTTGCTATCAAGATCCATGTAAACCAACATAAACAAAAATGTTTATGGATGGAGTTTGTTTGACATTTACGAAAGGCAAATGTTTTTGTTGTAGAATTGGGCATTCCTTGTTTAATCTGCCTTTTTCTATTGGTTATTTATAAATTGAGTTTAACCATTCACTCACACTTCTTGTCACTTATTGGAGATCAACAATCTTACAACATGGAGATTTTTAATATGTTTAGAATACATTGCAAATGGTCTTTACGATCTTTGAGTTTTTCTTTAAGCAATGTCACTTAATATGTATGTATGTAGTATGTACATTAGTCTGTACTAAGTACACCGTACACTTTCGCATATAAAGTAATTTTGAAAGGCAATTGCGAGAAGAAATGTTTAGCGGACTGTCGTCTTTTTAAAATTATCCGTTATACCTTTGCCATTTACGTTTTGCTCTAAGGCAGTGACGGCCAAAAAGAGAAATGAGAATGTTTAGTTGTGTTTAACAAAAGTGAGAGTGTATTGGTAAATATACACATGGAGAAATGCATTTGTTTTCTTTTGCTTGCGTTGTTGGATTTCTTTTCACATAGTATGTTATCTTAAAAATAAGTAAGGCTAAGGAAATTGTATAGGTCGCCTTGAGTTGACCACTTGTTGAGGAAATGATTTGGTCATGATTGGTATTCATGAACTGATTATATTTAATTCTTAAATCTTCTTTTAACTTGATAATTAAATTAGACCTAGCAATTCCAGTAAGAGAATGCATATCTGAGTGGCGGTTATAGTGCCGCTTTAAATTGCATGCAAATTTCTCTTTAATTTTTTGGTTGCAAACAAGGCATTCTGCTTCATTAAAAATATTTAATGAAAATAAAAATGAATTTTCCCAACCAATATCCCACATACTGAATGAAAATCAAAAAATGTATTTATTAAAAATCAA
Source organism: Gymnocheta viridis (assembly GCA_956483585.1). Classification (NCBI taxonomy): domain Eukaryota; kingdom Metazoa; phylum Arthropoda; class Insecta; order Diptera; family Tachinidae; genus Gymnocheta; species Gymnocheta viridis. Next base: position 8,108,693 of record OY101440.1, read on the forward strand.
AAATTTAATATATTAAATTTATATAATTTTTAAAAAATTTTATATATATAAGTTGTATTTTAATGTGCTGTTTGAATATTTTACCAGTGTACCTATTTCATAAAATTTAATCATAAATTATCAAACAAAGCGACGACAACCTGACTTTGTTGATGCTGGTATGCAACTGAGTGAATTTTTTTGTTTTTTCCTATCTATTTATTTTTTTGTTTCGTAAACGTTCGTGCTGTGTGTGTGTGAAACCCGACCAAACTTCGTCGTTTCAACAACAGTTGGCCGTCACTGCTCTAAGGCCATTGAGCTCAAGCATCCCGTTCAAGTATTTACGCAGCCCTAATGTAGCAGCCTCATTAAATTTTTGCTAATGAAATATTTCGATAACGGAACGATTTTTAATTCTTCGTTATATTTTCGGCATTTAGGAAAAATGGTCTCGTCGAAACAAAAACATCGAATTTTAAATATCCGGCTGTAAATGCCGAAGGCATAACGAAAAATTGAAAAAGGCGACCCTTGCAAATTTACTTTATATTCGGAAGTGTACCGCGCGCTTTTTTCTGATACGATATTTACTCGCTTAACCGATTAATTACTAGCCAATTAACTAACTGATCGGTTGAGTAAAAATTTGCTGTTTTCGATTAACGATTAAGCCGGTTAATTTCACTCGATTAACCAATTTAACAAAATTTTTAATTTTTTTTTGTAGTATTATAACATAACTTTTTATGTTTTTAATAATTTTTTTTTATTACTATTCATACAAACAAAGAAGGTTTTCAGTGACCTTCATTTTAAATAAGTGTTTGCAGACAACAGGTTTTTGTTTCACATGCTTTTTATATGTATATAACACTATTGCCAAAGATTTAATGAAATATCTAAGGATCAGATTTAATGAGAGAAGCATTCAAGTTTTAAATACACTTATTTTATACCTCCACTTAGGCATATTTTCTTCTAGAAATACATTCTTAAAATACAGAACAAAAACACAAAAACTAAGGGATTCGGAAATAGACTTTTTTGCAGAATGTTCGGTGCTAAGCTTTTCCAGTATGAGTGAAACGTTGACCTGACAACACAAACAATCTTTTAACAGAATTAACCAAAACAGTCAGAAGTGGTAAACATTTTTTTAAAATTCAAAAAGGACTCTAATGGCATAATGAAAGATTTTATATGTTTACAAAAATCCAGTAAAAGGACTGAGAAATTAGATATTCTGTATTATGGGTTGTTTTCGATTTTTCCAACATCTACGATAAGTGAAACAATTTTTTCAAAGTCAAGTGTCATCAAAACTAAAGAAAAGAATCGCTTAAATCCTAAACATTTAAACCAAATTATTTTACTAAGTGATTACTTTATGGGATTTCTTTAAACTACAGTAGTTTTGATTTAGCTGCATTTTGTTTAAGACCACTTTTGATTTAACTGCACAAAATGAATAATTTCTGTCACTATTCTTTAAAACCCCATACAAATTCCTTTTCTAAGTGCGCTTTCTGTACCTGCACATTTTAGATAAATACCCAAAATTTTCGACATTTTAAAATTGTTTGCATAAAAAAAACAACGTTAGCTGCGTTTTGACTTAACTGCCCGAAAAAATATATTTTCTGTTATTATTATTCCTGAACTTTTTTAAGTGCATTTTGCATATTTACCATATTTTTGGGCAGTTTTAAAATATGTTCATATAAAAAATCAAAGTTATGGGCACACATTAAAATAAATATTGGTCACTTTTTCACATAAATATCCAACTTAAGCCATTCATAATTAAAACAAGTCCCAAACAATTCACAAAAATCTCAAGTTGTCACCATTAAAATACATTATTTTGTTTGCATGTTCATACATACATACATACATTTAAGATAACAGCATTTTTGACTTATCTGCAAAAAAATCGTGCAAAGTTGATTGTGCAGCTAAGTCAAAATTACTGTATTGAAATAACTAATAAAATTATTTCACAGCTTATTTTATTTTTGGTTTAATTCAAAAATTGTTATGTTTGTTATGTTACGGTTGTTTTTTCTTTCAATAATAAACTCCAAATTATAACTGCCTGGCCCACAATGTCGAACGATATCTATGCACTTTTATTTATTGAAATTACTTAATTTATAAAAAAAGACGTGTGGCACTCGGGGACTGCCGCGGAAAAGCTATTGCATAGCATTTTTTATCAACTTATGCAATTATAATAATTAATTTATTTGTTATTTATGCAGTATGTTTTTTTTTCTTTGATATTAATTCAAGTTTTTTCTTTGATATTAACTCAGTTACACTTTTTAAGCGTGGCGAATTACTTGATTCTGTCGCCGCGCTCAAAACCCGCGATAAAAGCTATGCAATAGCTTAAAAACCTACGAATTGTCTATTTGCTTTTGTATATCATTTTTTGTAAGTACGACATTTTGTGTTTTCCTACATGTAAAAATCAGTTCTGGCAATACTGTATGTTAATGAAATCAATAGCATACTTTAGGGGTAAACTTATGCTAGGCGATTCAAATACTTAAAAAAAAACAAAAGACTTAAGAAACAAACTTAGTGTTAGGTTTTATTTACGTTACGGAATTTCTTGATTCGGTCGCCGCTCTCATAGCCCGCGATAAAAGCTATGCAATAGCTATATTGCATATTTATCGGTTAACCGATCAATAACAAAATTAACCGATTAAATTAATACCTCGGTTAATTAATCGAGCGTTTAACCGATTAAAGCAAAAGCCCGATTAAATGAATACCTTAGTATATATATGTATATAATGTATATACAACATATAAATACATACATATGTATTTTAAATATCTTTATGTTTACAAAATTTGTATAAATAGTTATTGAATAGTTGCATTTGTTGTTATGCTACTTTTTTAATTTTGCTTTAAAAATGGTTTGTCTATATGGTGGCTAAATTCTTTTCCAGTCTAACCAAGTTGTTTTCAAACTTGTTAATTATTAACTTTGAATAAACAGCTGATTTATTGGCTAATTTATTAATTTCTCTTTAGTTTTAACACGAATTTGTGGAATTAGTAATAACATCTTAATCATATAATTTTATAACAAGTGATTTTTTTATACATTCACAAAAGCGTATTTACATATACATATGTATATATATATGAACATAAGTATATTAGTCATATTTGAAGTTAATGTACAATTGTACAGAAGTGCATATCTAACTTACAAAATATTCGCAGATTGAAATGGATTTTAGTTTAATAATAGTTTTTTTTAAGGAAAAAATTAAACTAATGAAGAGCTAATTATTCCGACAGCACAACTAAATAACTGGTTTCGAATAATTTATATTTTTGTATAATTCTGGTGCCGGATTTTTCATTAAAAACATTTTTTAAGTTTGTTAAAAAATATATAAATATCTTTTGAAGCTTCCTATGTTTAAACAGAGTGTCTCAAACGGTTTAATGTGATAATATGGAAAACAGAATAATTAGAAGAAGCTTCGTTTGTAATTAATACCTAATGAAAGAAGAGATGTACATACATATGTATGTAATTTATTTAAGTCGCGTATTCTATTTTCATTGAACGCTAATTTAAATATTAATCTGCCCAATAACGGGTCATGCGGCAACGGAAATATGCGATGTTCCTTTACTTGATAGTAGAGATGGGCATCGCTCACGTTATTAGCGTGAATCATACGTGATCACGCGTGATCATTGTAGGCTAAAGGTTTGCTTCACATACGCATTCTAGATAAACAACTCTTTTGTTTACAAAGTATGTATAGAAAATGCTCAGTCTCAATTATTTGCAAAAGCAAATTGGACAAACACAAAATCCATGATTTGTTTACTATTCAATTTTAACCTGATACATGCATGTGCTATTTGTGCGCATGGGTCAGTAGCAACTTTAAACACTTATAGCTCCCAAAATACTGAACAGATTTTAACGAAATATAGATTGTTCACATTTGTGAATAAATACCTTCAAAATTATGTAAGTTTTGTCAAAATCGGCTGTACAGTATCAGCGTAAAAGGGATCTAAAAAACGTGTTTGCCTATTAATTATTTAAAACTAAATAATTGAATAATTAATGTAAAGTAATGCAGCCGGTATGTAATTTCTGTTAAAAACTATGTAGTACTTAGTAGAAGTCATTAACATATTTTTGCCTGGCATTTGTTATAAAACTGTCTAACCGAATTTTTTGCAAAAGTCCTTATTCGAAGCCACGTTTTTTACAAAATTCATTTTTTAAATGATTCGAAAACTACTTTTTTAGATACACTAATATTTCTAATATCAAAAACTTTTATTAATTCAAAATAACTCTGCAACGTTGGATACAAGCAGTTAACTCATTTATAAAATTTTCACATATGTAGTTATCGTTGTAACACAATAATTTTCTTTATTAAATAGACAAATTAATCACGAACTTTTAATGTTGTTTTTTAGTTACAAAAGAACACGTCCTAGTGCAAGGTTTTAATTGTTACATCATTACTAAAACAACACATAAATATAATAATATTTTTTGCAAATAAAATTAGCAACAATAAATTATATCTATCAAAGATTTTACTAAATTTTATATAATATACGAGAAACATTTTCAAAATGTCCATTTTATATTCATTCTCGTAGATACATACTGGTACATGTTTCTATTTTCTTTATTATTCCAAAGAAATTTAAAGAAAAATAAAAAGAAAAGCACACAAATTGTATATAGAAATTATAAGTACGAAAAATTCACACGAAAATTTTCAAACGAAGCACAACATTTCAACAAAAATAACTAAAATTTGTGCTAAAAATAAGTTTTATTTAAAGATATGAAACCATGAAAAATTAAAACAAACAAAAATTATAATAAATAAACTTAATTTAAAGGCAAGAGAAGAATTGGCAAAAAAGAAATAAAATGCTTAAATGTTTATGTTAACCACAGGCGTAGATATACTACTTTGAGGATGGCATTACCACCACTGAAATGGATAATGCCACTCCCAGAATTTAAAAAAATACTGTATTTCATTTCTTCTATAGATAATGCACAGCCACGTCAATGATAATTTTATAGCTTTTAATGTGCAATCGATTAGTTGTAATTCTTCACGTACGTATCTGCGTTTTGTTCTATGTTGACAGTTTTGAATTCTTAACTACTATTTCTGAGAATTACATATATTCAACTTCCTAACTATTATCTTACTGAAAATAATCCTCTAAAATAGCAGGTAATGTTACAAAATCATAAATTTATTCTCACGGAAATAAATTGTTACGCTTTGCATATATTTACCTGACAAACTGTATATACAAATTGTAAAAGTGAAAATTTGGATGTAAGAAATCGCAGTATGGAAAATATACAGATTTGACAAAAATTCGATTGAAGAAAAATAAAGAGAACTGGTTATATTGGGCACGGGTACAAAATTAAATCAGGTGACGGTGAATTTGGCGGGGTTACTTTGAAATTTGAAACGAAATTAAATACGTTCGAATTGCAATGTGTATAATATACACTTCGATTCGATATACAGAGTCTTAAACTTATTTAATAACATCTACTTATGTCATACAATTGTGCAATTCACAACCTATTGTATGTGTTGTGTATTGTATAAATGCAGTGTAAGTAGTTTCCACATAAACATGTTTCTAAGCAAATTTTTATATGTACATATGTATGTAGAAAATACCAAAAACAATCACGCAAGATAAAACTCATACAATAGCTTGTGAAATGGACAAATGTATTAACACAATTATTCATGAAACTAACTTTTTCTTACATCATGTAAAAGCAAGTATCAGTATTTCGTATGTACATGATGATAAAAATGTATAAAGCGGCATAAAGAAAAGCCATCAAAAAATTTTAACAAAATAAAAATATGAAAAATAGACGCAGAGCGAAACAATGTAACTTCACTTCATAAAAAATACCAAAATTTATTGTTTTTAAATATTTAATTGTATATCGTCGGTCACAGGTTGACAACTCTTAACATGTTTTTTTGTACTTTTCAGGAGACAAAACAAAACGTAATTAAATAAAAAACCAATAAAAAAAATTAGTAGAAGATATTTATTGTAAGATTTTTTAAAAATATAAATGAAACGTACTAACGTGCATGAAGGACAAACACAGTCTTTTGGTATCAAAAACCCGATTCGATATTTTTGCGAGTTAAGAGTTATCAACCTGTGACCGACGATAAGAATAACGACCTTAAACAAATGTGTAGCTTTTCGAGACCTGTACAGTGATGCCAAAAGTAGGGGAATTAATGTTTTTGCATCGAATTTATTGACAAATTTTAAGAAATGGAGTATATTTTACATTTTCGGAAAATGTAAGGAATTTTTATAAATTTCAAATATTTCTTGTTCTTTACATAACAACATTTTGATACAGTATTAATGGAGATATTTCATACAGATAAAAAACATCTTTGGCAAATAACACATGGAGAAGCAAAGCAATGCTCGATTTTCTATTCGTTTGCTTGGTAATCGAATTTGTATGAAAACCAAAAACAAATTTTAAAGTTTTCGATAAATTACTTTTGATTTCAATGTGAATTAGCACTTCTTAAAAATATATATTAAACAATTTTAATTATATAAATGCGTTCTTCCGAAGTAAAATATGCCTTGGTCTTTCCTTTCAAAGTCACTGATTTTCTTTTCAGTTGAACAAAATTTTATTTACAAATCAGGGGGCAAATTACGGCATTCAATATCGTACGAAATTCCATACAAAATTTTTTTAATTTGTATGGAAATTTCGTTCGATATCGAATGCCGTAATTTGTTCCCAAGACTACGAGTTGATTGCCTTGTAAGATCTTCACATCCCTATTTTAAAAGTTTAAGAAAACTATTTTGGCATTAATTAATAAAAACATTGCGCAACAAAGCGCCTGGCAGATAAAATCAAAACTTGAAGACTTTAGTTCTACATAACAACTCTTAAGGAAATTCAAAGATTTCTTTAAAAATTAAGGAGTTTTTGAAGAAATAGAATTTGGTGCAGTCGTTTGAAAACTAAGATGGCACAAAAATATAAAATTAAAAATTTATGTTTTTATTTTTTTTTTTATAAATCAATATTTAATTTTTTGCTAAAATCAATGCATATTTAAAGAAAGAAAAAAAATAGTATTTTTGTGTAATGGGAAAAAGAAGAAATTTTTTTGAGGCATGTAGGATTTTTAAAAATTTCTGTTGGGATCACTGATTTAGCGGAGGTACACAGCGAAAACGTCTTAATGACTTGCTAACATAACTACTAACTTGGAGATTCACACGAATGATGTTTGCTGGAATGAAAATTGCCAAATTTGAGTAGAGATTTATTTAAGTATAATTACGTCGATTATTGAATTTCGGCGAAATGGATTAAAATTTCTCTTCCAATCCAGTTTCATAAGGAATTAATGAACAAGGAGAATATGCAATAGGTTGGAAATTCACTTCTTTCTTGTTCCCCAACGTCTATGCTTAATGAAATTATATTCTCAAGAGGTGAACTTCGCAAAATAAAAATCTAAACTAAATAATTAATGTGCATGCGCATTATTTCCAATTTTGAAAGGAAGTAATGTCCATGGAGTTATTGCCATTTAGATACATATGTATGCCGAATAGGGACTTCGCTGAGTTACGAATAATTCGAATGAAATAAAATCTTTACTCGGTTGCCTGGACAATTTATTTAAAAATCTTAATAACAAAATAAAATGAACTACAATTCGACATTTGCTTCAAGGCGTCATAACTAAAAAAACCTTTTTCAGTTAAATATCATTCAAATCAATATCTTGTATAATATTTAGAATATTTGTTTTCTTTTAAATAGTAAGTAAATTGAAAACTTTAAATTCAACTTTCTGTACTTTTCTGTAAAATTGGTTTTTAGAAGTTATGACGTCCTTCCAGCAAACGAGCGATATGTATGCAGATACATTCATATATTTTCTATTTCGTGTTATGTTATTTGAAATTTTACATTGTTAATGTCCGCTATAAACAAAAATTGTTGCGTTAAATACATTTGATTGATAAATTTCTAATAACTGGCAACCAGTAGGACTCCGACGTAGGATATCCTTTTTGACATTTTTCGTCAATTTATTCTACGAATTTGTAACTCGTTTTCGCATAATTTAGGACATAAAAATAACTACCATGTAGGTTTAAAGTGCATATGTTAATTTTTCGTAATGATGCCTTCCAAACCTACCTGGAATGAGGAAAAGTGACGTGTGTCAAAAAAGTGAAATCCCAACAACATAACTTCAAAATCAATCATACGAAAAAGTTATAAAATTCATATAAATTGCCTGTCCTGTACACAAAATAGTTTTCTATGGTTGATATTAGCCTCTGTCTTTTTTTAGGTTGCAATTTATTTAGTAATCCCCTCCGTTTTGTTAAACTATAGAAACATTTGAAAATAGTTTTTTATATGTTTTCTAGTAGCCATACGATTTAAAATCTGACGTTTTACAACATTGACCTCTATCTTTACTTTCTTCATAAAACTTGTGTTAATTCAAATATATTTTTTTATTTATATTTTTAATTTAATTTAGTGTTTTAAGTGCGTTTTTAGGAGGAAAACGGCACGTTTTAGTTATAAATAGTGCACAGCACTGCTCACACCCACTTGAAAGAAGGGAAGAAGTGTAGCGAACTACGAAAACAGAATGTTGGTTTCGTTTTGCTCAATGTATTCAGAATTAATTACCTTTTCCCGTACTGCTTTCTCAATAACACATAATTTTAATTAACAAACTCAAGTCTGACTTAATAATTTTCAATAACGAAAAATTCCATGATTTCTTTAGCGGTGAGTTTCTTAGGTATACTTTACAAAGTGCTAACAAGTTTTAACTTCTCATTTTTATATAATTTTTTAGTAAAAAAAAAACTTAAAAAATAGAAGAAAAAACAATCTTAATTTGAAAAATATTAACAACAAAAATAAATTTTCGGAAGTGATTTCATATATTAAAAGGCGGCGTAAAGTAAGAGATTAAATTGAAAACGAGATGTAAAAGTATTTCATTGTCCGAGGGATACCTGTATAATATAATTTTTTATAATATAAATGATTTTGTGTTAATAGTTTCTGGCAACGCTGCATGAACCATTGTTTTTGTTTGCACTATTTTTTTAATCATTTTCGTTGTTGGTGTTGTTTTTTTTTTTGGTTTGAGAGAGTTTTTGTACTTATCAGTCTTTTTTTTAAGATTTATCAATTTTATTGACCACATATGGCAGCTGACACAATGACGATCTTGATTTTTATTTCAGATTTATTATTTTTTTATTTGCAGTTTGAATTTTATTTTAAATATATGTTGTTGTTGTTGTTGCTACTTCTATATTTTATGTATATTTTGAAGGTGAATTAATAATAATACTTCCAAAAAAAGATACGTTTAATAAAATTTATATACAAAATAACACCAACAACAAATATATTGATATTGTAAAAGCTTTATGCACTCATACCAATAACAGAAAAACTCAACACTTTTTATTTTTCTTTCTCACAAAGCAAATGTGATAGAGAAAAATTAATATTGCATTTATATTAATAATATAGAAAATATAATTTTATTTAAAAAAAATAAAATTTAAATTCAACAAATTTTGAAAATTAACACTTAATATTTTCGATTTAAAAAATATGTCAACCGTTGGTTCTTAAATTTGCATTTTTTTATTCTCAATTTTCTTACTTTTTCACACGTTTTTATTTTATTGCTTTTCTACGGCCCACGATCAGTAGAATTTTGTTGTTGTTTTTCGGTTTTTCTCAATTTATTTTCTTTTTAAACAAACACTTTAAAAATAAATACTAATTCATAGACACACTTCTATGTTTTTTATACATATGTATAGACAAATCATACATACACTCACACTACAAGTTAATGATTTTAAATAAAAAAATCTTTTCAATACAAAAAAATCTTGGCGCAAAAGATCGTCTAGTGCAAGAGGTTCGTTCGTGTGGAGAGCGCGCACGGTTCTGACGCAAATTTGTTAAGTATCACTTCTGTGTAGATGGACAGATATCCCCAAAAACAGCTGTTTCAAAATGCCCTCACTGAGAGTTGACGGACACCCAAAGCTAAAAAGCTTTAAATGAATCAGGCATGGAAAGTAGAGATTTTAAAATAGCAATAAAGTATAAAAATAGTTTCTTTAATAATAGAAGTTTTTCGGTATACATACGTACACATACATATTGCTGCTGAATTGCAACGTAGTTATATCTCAAAAAAAACTCGGAATTTAGAAAACGAGTTTAAAGTTTTTAACATCAATGAAAAAATAAAAAAGTATTCTCTCTTCAAGCTGTAGGTAAACAAGATATTTGCATACATTTCTGCATTCTAAACTAAAAAATCACGTTTTTTGAGATATGACTATGTTGCAATAAAGGAGCGATATATACATACATATGTATATGTATATGTTCATATATGTATGTACGTAAATACAAGGCGATAGAATGGCCTAGAAATGATTTAGCTTCCCGATTTGTGAAAATTGTGACATAATTTTTATTTTTATTAAAACATTTTTAGGCTTATAAAAGATTTCTCCAAGCTTTAGGTCAATTTATATAAAAAATGTGTATTATTTATTTTTTAATTTTTTAAAAATATCGATATTTCGCCAATATCTTTGATTGGCTTCTTCAGGAAATTAAAATATTTTTTCATTTTGATTTTCATTAATTTAAAATTTTACATTTGAAAAAAAAAACAAATATTGTCAAAATTTGAAATGAAAAATTTAAAAAAAAACGGATATAGTATTTTCTATTTCCTGTTTCCGTTTTTATATAATAAATATCTATAACTCTGCGCAACATTTGCCGTATCTGCCCTAAAATTCATCCTGTAATCTGTTCCAACAGATTAATTAAAATTAAAAAATAAATAATACACATTTTTTATATAAATTGACCTAAAGCTTGGAGAAATCTTTTATAATTATTAAAAAAAGGTCGAAAAAATAAGAGAATATTACCTTTTTAGGCTTTTAACTACTGTTTTTTTTTCAAATTGTATGCAATATGCTCCTTTATTCAGTGTTACCTAACAAACCAAAGAACGATATGATAACGAAAACGTTATCACCTTGAAGAGTTATTTATAATATAATATTGGACCAGTCTAACATACCGTCTTGAGGAGCAATCGATTTTAGTCGATATGAAATAATGGTACTCTTTTTTATTCTGCCGTTTTTCTTTCTACCTGTTTTTACAAAGTAAAAACAAAATTGTGTATGACAGTTTACATATGTATATTGAAAACAATAACAAATTTTCGTATTTTATTGTTCTTTTCAGTATCAATTCTCACTCGTAATTCTAGAAACTGGTGGTCTATGTGTGAAGTTTGACAATTGTTAAAACAAATTTTTGGCTCGTCGAAACGTAAAGTCACAATATATGTACATATTTTTATTTTTATTTTTCAATTTGCTCAAACATTTGAACAAAATTTAAATTTAATTTATGAATTATTTTGCTTAACAAAATTCTATTTTTAAAATTGCTGTTAAACATAATGTCTGTGTATGTGTAAGTACATCATAAGAATTAAGGTATTTATACCAACTAGGATCGCCCGGTGGTCGGAATCCAACCACTCAAATTTAGCGTAGAAGCTGTTGTTGCCGTGGTGTTGTTCGGGAAAGTTTCCTCCGAACTGCAGGGATTTTTAGGCACAAATATATATTTTGCATATCTAGAGAAAAATATGTACATAGTAAACCATATATGGGCGAGTCCCAGAAACAGTGCACCAACCAAAATTTTTTGAAATTTTAGTGTTAAGAGAAGATGGCCCGATCGAAAGCCATATTCTTATACATTGAATTCACATTAATTTTAGTAAAAAAAAATTTCTTTACTATTTTGGAAACATTGAAATTAGGTGTGAAATTTCAGAGTAGAAGATAGATTGGAAAAAATGTAGCGTGCGTCACAAAGGATTCACGTATTTTGATAAAAAACGGCAGAATTATTTGGCTGCAAATAAGTTATTTTAGAATTCTCTTACATTCATCTTTCTTTTAGGAATTAGATTTTGTGTGATTTATTATGCAAAATTCCCTAAAAATTACGAAAAACACACTATAACTTTCAAAGTTAAATTATTATTTATCAACTATAGATCAATTATTTCGAAACAAATTCGAAAGTACACTTAAAAGACTATGCATAAGTTGAAGGTACCTCTTTTGAAAGACCAAAAAATTTGTATATGTATATTAATGTGAAAAAGCGTACGAATGTAACGTTCGTCACGCAGGATATGTTTCATAAATATTGCTGGACACTATATATGTATATATATATATATATATATATATATATATATATATACAGTGGGTCAAACGTATAATTCGACACTATGTATGAGTTTTTTTAAATGCCGTTTTTTTCACTACAATGAAAATAATTATAAAAAACTGTGATGCAGAGTTGTAAATTATAATACTTAGTATATTTTATTGAAGCCCATTTTTAAAACTAAAAAAACAAAACTAACAAATATCATGTCAAACGCATAATTGGACAGTGAAATATAAGACACGGTTTTAGTACTTGGAAGCAAAGCCTTTTGTTTTTATCACTGCTTCCAAATGTCGGGGCATCGACTCCACGATATTAACGCAGAGTTCCAGAGTTGCGAGTATGTTGTTCCACTCACGTCTTATTCCTTATTCAACTGTTCCACTGTGATGAAAGTGGATTTATAGAGTTTACGAGCAAGTTCTTTCCAAACATGTTCAATAATGTTTAGAACTGGGGACTCTGCCGGTGTTTTCAGTAATTTTGGACAATTATGCTGTGGATCATTTGCCTGATAGAAAGCAAATGTGTCCAAAATGTTTAATTTATCGGCACTTTGCTTCACATTTTGTTTCAAAATGTACAAAGATTGGAATCGATTCATTTTACACTCTATAAAATTAATGTTCCCTACTCCAGCACTGAAAACACATCCCCATATCATCGCTGACCCTCCTCCATGCTGGACCGTAGCGCGAGTGTTATTCAAATAAGTGACAAGGTTAAAAATAATCATATTAAAATTTTTTTTGCAAAATTACCGTGTTCCAAAAGTCGGTATCATTTATTTTATAGGTACTCTTTACTTTTTTATAAATTTATTAATTGAGATTGCCTCGATATCTTCTTTTAAAGATTTTCAAAATCTTTTGTTTGTTGAGGGTTTTTTAGCTAGTCTATACACATACATTTCATTGGTGATAATGCCAAATCATCAGTAGACCTTAAACCATACTACTATGCTTATTTATAATTTTGTCATTTTTGAAATTCTCATTGGTTTTCTAAAAGTTTTTGTATAGGATAAGAGGTTTGAAACATTTTAAAAATATGGTTTAAGGTCTACTGATGATTTGGCATTAGCTACAATGAAATGCATGTACGTGTATATAGACTAGCTAAAAAAACCCACAACAAACAAAAGTTTTTGGTACTCTTTACTGATGAGAGCAAGTTTAACATCTCATAATAACATATGACAGGTTAAACTTAAAAAGATACTTGTATTTGGATCACTCATTATAGGTAATTCCATTTATGAAAAGTGGGAATTGTTGATGATGTTGAAAATGTATTCAATATGCCTACAAACAAAATTGTTCATACATTTAATAAAAATTATCAATCGAGGTACGGGGCTAGAAATGTTGACTAAAATAGAAAGTATTACATAGATACTCGCATCGTACATAGAAGAATAATACAAATATGCTCCACTGATAGTCTTTTCTATTATGTGACAATTGGATATTATTTCCCTTTGAAAGTATGAAAGAAGCACATGATTGGACTCTACAATCAGAATTTTTATGAAATAAATTGTATTGAATTATTATTCCATATTTTTAAGGGCTTTTGGTGCCGTTTTGCATATTTTTTAATGCCATTGAAATCTTTTCCTGATACCTTAATGCAGAAAGGCCGTAAATTTTTTAAATAGATTTTCTTGCATATTTCGAGAAAACTTGCCTAATATATCGAAAAATGCAAAACAAATCCATTTTGAAACGATATACATACATACATACATGTATGCGTTGTTGAATTGGTAATATTTTTAATTTAAGTACAGTACAACCTCCGTAACCCGGACACTCGCTAATTCGGACTATCCAGTAATCTGGACATTTAAATTTTTCGGAAAGTTTAGAAATTTTTCCTCTAGAGTCCGGACAAAAAAAATTGTGGACTAAGCCACCTATAATTTTTATCCAATTGAGGAAAACGTTTCTGAATTGGGATCAGTTAGAAGATCTTTATACGATGGATTCATTCATTGCAGCACAAACATAAACACCATTTATAGAAATTGCGATCTGTCAGCTGTTAAAATTTCACCCAAATTCATCGATTAGTTTATTTGTTGTAGTCGTTTGAAGTAAGCAACAAAAGTAAATTTTGTGCAGTGATTAAACAAAAAGGGAAAACGAGGCAAAAGAAAAGCTCGATAAACATTACAGTGAGTCTGCTCCGTCAGATTACATGATAAAATATTGGATTGCTGAATTTAAACGCGGCCGAACAAGCACTGCAACAATACCATCAACAGGAAGGCCAAGAGGTGGAAACTGAAGAATATCAAGAAAATCCTCGATATCGTTATGAACGATCGCCGAGTCAAGTTACGTGAGATTGTTGAAATGATAAACATATTATATGAACGTGTGTTCAACATTTTGCATGAACATTTGAATATGAAAAACCTATTGGCAAGATGGGTGCCGCGTTTGCTCTCAATTGACCATAAACGTAAACGTGTGACGTGTGCAGTCTCAATGGCAAAGCTCTATGAATTGAACTAAGAATTGGTACCTCATCCGCCATATTCTACGGATTAAGCCCCTAGTGACTACTTCCTATTTCCAAACCAAAAGAAATGCCTCGGTGGAAAGAGATTTAGCTCCAACGATGAAATTATTGGACCACGAAAAACCTATTTTTTGGAAAGGGATACAAAAACTGGAGAAACAAACGTTGGACTAAGCGTATTGAGCTAAAAGGAGACTATGTTGAGAAATAAATGGTTTTTGAAAAAAAAAATGTTTTTTTCTACTTAGGTAGCTTCAATATCAATCCGCCATCGTAAGTGAATGTTTTATTAATTTAAAAATGTTCTTGAAGAAATTTCGATTAAAAGAGAAGGTTAAATTTTATTAGGGGTTTATAATAACTTTTTGAATTTTGGAGAATCATTATGGAAATATTAGAGTCGATTATGGATAGCAGCCGTTCCTCACTTGACACAGCCAATGGCTGAAGTCAATATGTATTACGAATGGCAACTAGGAGTTTCAGTTAATATTTAGAGACTTTCTGGCAACAATACATTTCCAGTTGTAATGTAATTAATTAGGCCTCTTTTTAAGTTTACAGCAGTTTGCGGTATTTTCATGTTTTAATACGTTTTCAATTGTGGAAAAGTGGTCGAAAATTACTTACCCGGTCCGAAAGAAAGAATAACTTGAAATTAGAGACATTTCTTTGAGAGTATTTTAACCAGTGTTTTCGTTGCATCAAAGGCGTGTTTCGTTTCAAATTGAACTTCATGATGGCTTTAATACATTACTTTCCAACGTTTTTGCTATTTTATCAATCTCTATTTCCGCTTTTGATTATTTTATTGTTCATTTGTGATTAAGTATAAATTTATTATCTAACGTTAAAAACTAAAAGTATGTTTTACATATAAAAAACTGCAAATAATTTTTGATAATGCGAGTTTATAAACTTACTTTATAGCACATAAATAAAAGCGTTAACGATTTTTTCATTTAATCGGAGTCTGAATCAGCTGCACCGTTTTCTTCGTCTGATTCCTCTTCCAGTTCTGGCATAGGAAATCTTAATATAGCTGCTACGCCGGTCAACTGAGCCAATTGCTCACCAGATATGTGCATACTGGAAAATAGTTTCACATCACCACCAGCGTCACGTACATTTTCCACTAGTTGAACGTATTCTTTGCGTTGATAAATATCCTGACAACGGAAGAGATTATCAGAGATGAGTAGAGTTTCTATAGCCATACTGTCTGCAGCCATTAGTACATGCTTTTTGCCATAAAATGCTTTAGAAGGTTCGCACTGCAGCATTGTGTAGAATTGTTCTAAGACTTTGACTTCACCAGCGGCTTTGGTATCAGATATTTTCGACATTACAGCTGGTTCTTGTAGAACTTCTTTAAGAGCATGCTTGAAACCAGATGATGAGTGTACAAGCATAAATTTACTTTTATTGTCCAGCAACATTTTGATATCGGAATTAACAGCCTGTTGATACATATATTCGAAAAATTGGTCCCTAACAAAACCAGGTGATGCTAAAAGGATACATTTAACCACCTCGAAGTTTACATGCCTTAATATACCTTGCATAACGCTTTCATAGAATTTTGTCAGACCTTTTTCATGTTGCTGTATGCTGCCTTTTCGTTTGCGGGGAATATTAATTTCAATTTTGCTACGCACTAAAGTCATACTTGGTGTAATCAAACATACATGAGCCAAGCCTTCCTGCATGACTACGGCGGCAACATCGGCCGATTGTGTAGGATCGCAAGCTATTTCGATACGTTCAAACGCTATGGAATCCCATTCTGGCTTGCGCAATTCAAACTTACGATTAAGTTCTATGTCTAAAGTATGGTAAGCGCCCATTTTTACATATTGATTTTCTTCTATATTTCGTCCCTTTAAACGTAAAACACAAGCCAGAGTATCGAAATCTATTGACTCGACCGTAATCGTTAAGGTGGTTCGCACACGGCTACTAGTACTGGAACCGGTAGCTGTTTCATTTTGTACCTTACGTATAGTTGTACTTCGCACACTATCACCTTCAGATATAAGATTATACGCATGCCACATGTCCTCAGATTCTTCTGGTATTAAAACCACAGAGCTTTAAAAACAAACAAATTGCTGATCAAATCGTCCTTATGTTTTATTTTATTATACTTACCCTTGGCTGCCTTTATCGAAATTCTTGTTTACTAATTTCATATTTGTTATACTTATTAAAAAAAACCAAATCCTCCAAATTTTGCTCCTAGCTTTACTTCTACAACACAAAGGTTGAGTGTGTGTTAATGACCCTTTTGCGATTTTATAAAATTGATTTCTAGAATTTGCGAAGGAAGCTTTATGTCTTTGTTTAAATTAATTGTTAACTTTTAGTTTCGAAATACCTGAAAATCTTGACATTTTCTTTAAAATTTGTATATGAATATCCAAATCAGCCAACAGCATTAGACGACTTTAATTTAAACGTCAAATTATTAGGTGCGTTCGAGTACTTTAGCAGTAATTATGAGTAATTACTAATGCGGTTCGTAACAGGTGGTCTCGACAGCTCAGCTGATTATTTTTTGTTTCTTGTATCTCCTTGCATTTTCATGCAAGGATAAAAAATTTAATCACCTGAGCTGTCAAGACTACATGTAATGAAGACGACTTTAATTTATGTCTATTTATACTGATTACCTTAAAAACAAGTGCAATACTAAGTACCCATATAGTTAGCACTTTCACAACTACAAAGAAAAAATATAACAGAACGAAAAGAAAGTTCAAAAATTGTTAAGACCCCATAAAAGGAAAATTGGATATGAAATGTTCGCCTGATCGAGTAGATTAAAACTAATTGTTCACTTTTGATTTTTTATTTTTTTATTATTTAAGTTTTTGTTTTACATAATTTTTTCTAAACTTTTTGTTTTCCTACCTTTGTTCGTTTACCTTCATAATCATATGTTTTTTGATTTACAAAATTTTAGTACAAGATATTTCTGTAGTAAAAATTTGTAAATTCTAAGCCATGAAGTGTTACTTTACGCTCTTAATTTGTGTTCTTTTTTACTGTATTTTGGGTAAACGAAACGCAATTTAGTAAAATGCAGCAAAGTTCAGTAAAAATTTTTAAAATCTTTTGGATACTCGAACGCACTTATCGTATTCTAACAGCCACTACGGAATGTTAACATATAATGTAATCATATGATGTCAATGGGCCTTCACACACGATAATAATTGTGCTGGCATAACATGGAAGCTTTGATGAGAGAGGCGAATAGAATGGTTTTTTATTGGCGTAAAGTTTCACCAATGTGTATTTAACTAGGTGGCAGTATTAGTAAAACAATTACAATAATACAAGAACAACAGGCATTTTTGTGTAGTTTCAATGCGTATGTCAAAAACATAACCCACAAAACAAAGAAAACAGATACAGAAAAAAAGTTATAAAGACAAGTATTTTGTATGTATTTTGTCATTCGCAACGCAAAAAACAGTCAGCTGCTGTAATGCTGCCACCTGGTTAAATACGTTTTGGTTTCAACCATTTACAACGCAATATACACGTATACATATGACAGATGAATACTCATACCGTGTGTTATGAACAGAAGAATTCTAGTGCGGTTAAAAATTGTTCTCGTGTGTGAAGCATATTAACACTGTGCTTACAACTGACAATGCAGTCATGGCCAAGGCAGATAACACTACGTCATCACGATCCGGTAAGGCGAATTCATAACAGGTGGTCTCGACAGCTCAGCTGGGAATTTTTTGCTCCTTGCATTTAGATCTGTTTTGTCAAAAGTTGCTCATGTTTGGTTAATATATGTATAGTGTTTGATGATGATTTTGACAAAGAAAGCAGGGGGCAAATCACAGCATTCGATATCGTGCGAAATTTCCATACAAATTCAAAAAATTTTGTATGCGATTTTACTCGATATCGAATGCCGTGATTTGCTCCCAGGATTTTTCAAAGCGAGTCTACCTGTTATGAAATTGCCTTGTTTTTGTATTTGGCGAATACGTGTATATGTTCATGTTCTGAAAACCATATATGTATGTACATATGTATGTACATAATTTTCATGTTGTCACAGGGTATTACTTTGTGATGTGCAAGAGATAAAATTTAATAGAAAATTTAACCTCCAGATTAGACAACGTCCGAGCCAGCCGTGGTGGTCATATACCAGAGAGTAAATTGTACATATTTCATGTCAACTTAAAAAATTAGTTTTATTCCATTTCTTCAAATGGAATTCCAATTCCATTCCTTTGCAAATTATTTTTTGTGTATCTCGTCTAAGCGACCACAACCAGAGCACAGGACGTAACGGTTTGACCGGTGGCTAACCATTTTTTTTAAGAATCCGCCGCAGACCTCCTAGGCATCTTACATTACAGCCAATATTTCTTCATACTTCTCTTTTTTATTTTTGAGTACGAAAAAATTATGGTATGCAATTATTTTCGACTTTATGATTATTTATATCTAAATTAATAACCAAATTTGATAATTTTTTCCATGAAAGTCGGTTAAATTGTAATTTTGCGTAGTATCTGCCGCTGATATTTGCTCTAAGTCAGCGCCAAAATTGTTTAATCTGTTTGCTTTTCTGACTATCTTATCAATCCGTTAGGGAACTTGAATTCAAATCCAATTATGAATGGGTTCATTAAAACGTATGGAAATCGCTTAATAAAGTGTTGGATGTGTATTTTGTTAACAAATAAAACAAGTATTAACAAATTTTTAATTCTAATAAAAAACAGTCTTTTATTTTTACGCTCAACATTTACGTGACAAAAGCTCAATAACGAATAAAATATATGACAAGAAGTAAAAATGTGTATTGTATTGGAAAAAACAACTTATGTATATCCAATGTTGTCAACTTATAAAGTAATGTGAGCAATTGTTGACTGGAAGTATTTCCAACATAAAGTGCTGCCAAACAATCTGCATTGGATTTTATGAACAGGCTGATAATACCCGTTCACATCCGATTTTGAATTCCTTGCTGAACCGGTTTTCTTTACACATAGATATACATAAATACAAATAAACATTTTGAGCCACCACCACTATGGAACTAAAATATCGGCATCAAATTTCTTCTTTTATGAGAGAAGGGCAAAATCAAGTGTTGTGAACTTCTTAAACCAATAATTCATAATTTATTTTGTTCGAATATTTCTTCTATTCCAAATATTCAATTGGAGTTTTATGTACAATAGTTAAATAAAATTAAAATGAAAACAATTTAAAAAGAACAAATCGATTGTAAAAAATTACTTAAAAATTTAATTTATGAAACTTAATTGACAATAAATAAAATACACAAATCACACCGATTCATAACGAGACTTCATCATTTTCTTTATATATGATTTGTAATCATCACCTGGACCAATGCCCGACTTTGTTCCTAAGCCAGCTGTGGTATTACGAGCATTTGCCTAAAAAAGTAAATTTTAGGATGGCCGCATTCAGTTTGTAAAAAATTCTACCTACCTCGATAATATTTGTACGTCCTTGGTTTTTTCGTCCCAAACCTTGACCCTCAGACCAGCCCATTTTTTGTAATAAACGATTTCCCACATTATTTGACCCAATGGGCATAGCAGGTGCATCCTGCTGTTTCTGACGGGAAGTAAGATTATTAATTTCCTTTTCAAAGCGCTCACGACTGCGATTTGGAGGTGGAGGATCACTTTCGCCATACTTAAGTCTTCTCTCTTTGGCACGATCTCGATAACTAAAAATAGTTATAAATTAATGCTACTTTATTATGGATATTGCAAAAAAAGACTCACGACAAGGCTGCTGTTAGTGAATCTTGTTCAGCTTGTTGCTGCTGTTGTTGTTGCTGTATCGTTAAACCTTTTTCAAGATTATGTTTTGTTAAATTTTCTTTGTGAAGATTAGACATTTTCAAATGCTTTTGTAAAATTTCCAAAGACTGAAACGCTCTTTTGCACAGAAGACATGTAAGTTTTTGAAAATCAACGTAATCTTTTTCTCCCGATTCAGCTGTGGCCGTTGTGGCATTCAGTTTAGGAGGCGGTGGTATATTATCCTCATCGGAATCAGAACCATAAGAAGGAATGAGTTTATTGGTTGTCGCTGAACCCAAACTCATAGGAGACATAAATGTATTGGATGTGCCCAATTTCGCTGTCTTCTTCTCTAAAATAGAAAATCCTAGATCAGCATAGCCACTTGAAAGACCACCACTTGTCGAGGCCCTCATGGCATCTTCGGTTCTATTGTTACTTAGTATTGGCTGTGGTGTAGCCACTACTGTATAGTCTTTCTTTTGATTCAATTGTTTTGCCCATTTTTCCATATCTTTCACAATTTTCTTTGCCACTTTAACTTTGTCGGGTTTAGTCCCACTGTCTTTCTCTTTTTTCTCTTTTTTGGCCGTGTCGTCTTCTGTCGTTGTAGTAGTTTTTATTTCAGTTTCTGTTTCTTTTTTTACTACATCTTGTACTGTGGCCGCTGCTGCTGCCGGTGTAGCTAAAACATAAGAACTTTTACGTTGATCCCAATAGAGATATGCTCCAGTTTCGTTGTTATAATAATATTGTGAATGCGCATCATAATAAAGTCCAGTTGAGGGATCATAATAATAGCCGGAAGTTTCGTCATATTGATACAAAGAGACATCGGGGGTAGCTAAATAAAGGCATAGAAAATACTGAAATTCAGCTTGTTCATCGAATCTAAAAAGTAATTGAATTGGAAACTGAATTCCAATTATGAATGGATTCATGAAAACAAAGAAACCAGCTTCGAAAAAAGTTAATTTTATACCAAATTAAATTTTATATTTTTGGTAATTATAGGACTTTTTCTAAAAAGATCATAGTGGGTGCTATTCGGCGAAACGAGTCGACAAGTAAAAGTTTACATGGAAACCAAAGACAAAATCACAAAAATTTCAAGAATTTTTATAAAAGATAGAGAAACGCGTTCAAATTCTCACTTTAATTTGGTTTTTGTAATGTATATCATTATTTCACAGTTCGCATTATATATAAGTTTTTATTTTTATTCAAGTCTTATCGAAGGTATATACATATATGTATTCTTTAAGGCCCTACTAACCCGAAGCCGAATTAATATAACGAAGCATTAATGTATTAGTTATAATTTTTTGAGTTGTGATTTTTTTATCTTTTAATGGTGGTATGAAGATATATTAACATGAAAAAAAAGGTTTTAATGAAATTTATGCAACTATTACTTTACTTACGATATATCTTGCCATCATTTCCTTTTGGTGTAACGATACCTCGAGATGCCAATGATGCATTTGCGGTAGCGGCCGCAGTTGCCGCTGCTAAGGCTGCTGCTGTAGCTGTAGTCTCAATGTTATTCATTTTTA
Source organism: Gymnocheta viridis (assembly GCA_956483585.1). NCBI lineage: Eukaryota > Metazoa > Arthropoda > Insecta > Diptera > Tachinidae > Gymnocheta > Gymnocheta viridis. The sequence goes on from OY101440.1 coordinate 8,131,015, forward strand.
TTCGCTTTCGTTGTATGGCTGACAAAGCAACAGCAGCTCCTGAATTAGCTTCGGTCATTTGTAAATCCGTTGGTAAATTGCAAAAAGAGCCTTTAGAAATTTCTGATATATAGTACTCATTATAATATTGCAAGTAATGGGCATGTTCTGCTGGTGTGCTGGCATATACAGAAGCACTATACTCGGCTAAACGTGGGACATCGGCTAAAGTATATTCGCCAGTGCTGCTAGAATTTGTGGAAACCAATTCAGCAGCGGTTAAAGGACCAATAGCTAGGTTACCACCTGATGAAGACGAATCTGATTTCTTAGGGACTATTTGGCGATTTTCATGATCAATACAATATGTTACAATAACTAACAAAAATAAGAAGGAATTATGTATAATTTTATTATGTATACTAATAAAAAACAAATTACCTTCTTTATTATCAATCTTAAGAGGCGGCTCTAAGGTGCTTAGCAAATTGTGCATATTCATTGAATCCACTAAACTTTCAAAGTGTAGATAGCAAATACATCTGGAGGTTTGGGTTAAAGCATCACGACTCACCAAAACTTTACTAATTTTTTTCGCCAAGTCAGGTGCATGTACTGTTATGGCTGTTAAAACCCCCTCTTCATTCGTCAGCACATCCAAATTACGTAACATCATTTCTGCATTGTAGATGTAGAGTTAGGGATATTCATTTTGTTATTAGCGTTTTTTATTAACAATAATAATGGAGAATATGCAAAATTGAGATTTGAGATTTCAAAACAAGGTTTGTTAATAAAATTGTATTGTAATTTTTTAAAAAATTCTATTTTGTTTCTAATTTTTATACTTTTAGTAAGAATGTTGCTTATTTCATCGCTGCCTTCTCCACCACGTTCACTTTCTTCCCGAGAGGCATAACACTTAAAACAATTGTCACGCCGTTTAAAGTTAAACATGCCACACTAAGAATAAAAACCGAAAACAAAATAAATTTAAATTTAATTATGCATATATTTCCTTATCCATACCTTTCCACAATACCAATCTATAGGATTTGTTTTGTTTTTATTTGACTGGAATGAGTGACTGTATTGCAATGTTGCGCGACATGAGTCCTGTAGTAGCAGTGAGCCCTATGATGTCGAAAGAAAAAAGAAAAAAAGAAACCCAATTAGTTATACTCTATTCGTTGGTAAACATCCCACAGACTATACAAGTCACCGGTTTGCTGGTCTTATTTATCATTGATACTGATTTTTTGTTGTTTTCTAGTTTCTTATTTTGGCATGATTCTCATAATTGAGTTGTGATCTTTTTATTCGTCTTTTTTATGGCACATCCAACATTGCATGTTCTATTATTGTTTTAACAAATGATGTGATTGTCAAAGGTCTGTCCCTGAAGTTATACATACGTACTTTCTGATATACATATATATTAAATTAAATTATGCTAAACGCAAATATTTATCTTAAAAATTCAAATTCATGAAAATTCCATTTAAAAATTTTCTAATCTCTTCAAATTTCTATGTATGTATTCTAATTATTTTATTACTTAAGTGTTACGAATTATTTAAACTTAGAAGCAAATTTAAACGTCTTTTAACCCATGATGCTTTTCAATAATGCATTATGATTGATCAAAAAAATCTGTTTCATCCGGTTGGCAGATGGGTAAAGTTCGATCTTATGTCGGATCTTTTACTTAGTACTTGTTTTTTAACTTCTTTTCATTATTAGAATTATGTTTTCAGTTGTTTTTTTTTGCAGTTCTACATTTAGCTTAACTGATCAATGTAGCTCCAATTAAATAACAAATTTTGTTGAGCTATGTTTTAAAAACTAGTCCTAAATCACAAAGGAGACCCTGTTGTGCCTAAATGTACAGAATTCAAGAAGACTTTGAAGTGTTTTTCTCTTAAGAATTAAATTGTTATACTTTTGTATTTGAAAGAATGTCTTTTGTCAGCTGTCAAATAAATTGTCGTTGTCGTAAATGAAGATCATTATCATCTTTATGATTATATTTGTATATTCACTTTTTTGATAACCGTTTTTGAATTGATTTATTGTATGTTGATACCTGAGTTAATTCCATCCAATGTGCAGCTTCATGAACCGTATTAAACTCGACGAATGCAAAACCACGTGATGCACCTAAATAATTTGAATAAGAAGCAAATACAAAATGTTTTTGTAAAAATCAACTATTTTTTGTTTTGATGTGGTTTTTATAAAAATTATTGTTGAAAGGGGAAATTTGTTTTATTTGGTATAATGATGCAGAACGCAGCTTCATTTTTGAAAACTTGAATACTTACGTTTGTACGTTAATCATTTCTTATCTATTAAAAATATAATAAACAAATGTTCTGAGAAACCTACCTGTAGTACGTTTACGTATAAGACGTATTGAAGCGGCTGCCATTCCCATTTGTATCAACAAGCTCGTAATCTAAATTCAGATTTCATTGAGCATTAGAATATTTAAATATTATATAATTCCTTACATCTGCTTCAGTGATATGCGATTGTAAGCCCAATACTATTATAGTACTTGATGGTGTTTTGTTATAATATTGACTACTCATAGTTTCATCACTGTCATCGCTATCGCGATCTGCAGAGTTATAACGCCTGCTACTATTATTATTACCATTCCCATTTCCATTTCCACCAAAACGACGATTGTCTCTGTTAAGATACATATGTATATAAGTTCTAAGTTTTCTTTTTTATATGCATTAGTTCCAAAATGTATACCTTCTATCTCGACTGTCGTACTCGCGATCTTGATCACGAACTTTGTCTCGAGATCTCTCATTCCAATAACGATCGCGTTCGTCTATGTAATCATCCTCATTATTACGTGACCGATAGTTATTGTTACTTCCGCTACCTCGAGAGTAACCACCACTATTACCGCTATAATTTCTTTCTTCTTGATAGTCTTGGTTAATAATTTCACGATATAAATCATTATCGTTACTGCTTCCACGTCTGTGACTGCGATCGCGAGATCGTGATCGGGTGTTGCGTTTATTGCGATAAGTTTGTTCTCTACCGCGGTCCCTAAAAATTGTTCAACGATAAGAATAAACAAATTATTAACGATAAAATTGAGGAATTATTTACCTTGATCTAGAACGAGAACGACTATAGCGACGATATCCTCCTCCACCATTACCACCATTGCGATAACGCCTAGGTGACATGCTGCGAGAACCTAAATCAAGACATTAAACAAATTATTTACTCATTAATCATAAGATATATATATGTACGTCGAAATTTTCTTTAAAACTGTAATGCGACAAATTTATATAAACACTATGACAATATGACAAGGCATTGTAACGCCTTTCTAGCAGAAATATCTGCACACACATATTACAGTTATAACCGCCAATCAGGGGATTACATTGTAATTCATATTCGTTTTCGTATTTCAATGTAAATAGTATACAAATTCAATGATTTTTTTCATTTTATTTCTTTATTTGTATTAAAAATAGTTTTCAAAACTATTATAATGCAATGTTTATAAGGGGTTATTTTTTCCGCTATATCTAATGCCGTTTTCTTTTCTAAAAAAATTTACCATTTCATTTATTTTTTATAAAAAAAAATTGCTACTCAAAGTTTTTCTAAGACAATAATTTCTAATAAACTCACTATTAAAAAAAATCATTATATTGCAAATTTTCAATAAAAAAGGCAAAAAATTCTGCACTTTTTTCTAGAAAAGAAAACGCCATAATACACATCAATAATGATAGAACTAAAGATTACGCCATCAGGTAGACATAAAAAATATATCTGCGCATGTTGCAACGCTTACGTCCAGGGATCGTAATAGTTATTGCTTTTTTAATAAAAGTCAGATGATAACAGTTATTTTTTTATTTTTATTTTTTCGAGCAAGAATAAAGGTAATTTTTTGATTTTTATTAAAAGGTCTTTGATAAACAAGGTAAACAGAACAGGTCCAATGACCGAGCCTTGTGGTACCCCAGATCTTACTCCTAAAATATCCGAAGATATGCCATTGTAAGCAACAAATTGCTTGCGATCTCGCAAGTATGACCAGATCAGACGACAAGCAGACAAAGAAAACCCAAACCAGTAATGAGTGATTCAGTTGATCAAATGCTTTAGATAAATCAATAGAAACTAACACGCCCACTCTACCCCGGTTAAGATTATCCCTTATGGTTTCTGTAAGTTCGGTCAATAGTAGGCCCGTATTACGGCCTCGACGAAAACCAAACTGACACTCGGTAATTGGACTTCTATTATTGATCCATTTTGAAATTTGATCCTTCATGATATTTTCAACTACTTTGGACAGTCTTGCCTACTCTAATTGGTCTTAAGTTATCGATAGAGAATAGACGGCCTCTTTTAGGAATAGGTATAATACGTGAAATCTTCCAACTACCAGGAAATTTAGAGAAGGTTAAAATATTGTTTACAAAATATAGCATGTGTTTACTAATGTAGGGAAAGACAATTTTTAGCAATTCACCAGGAATACCATCTGCTCCAATCGCGGCTGATTTAACTGAAAACAAGGCAATATATAAGTCAGCTAATGTAATATTATTAAATGTATTATTAGACTAAGATTATACACTGCTGTCCTGTAAGGATATTGTAATCCATTTGGCTGAATTATATATTAAATAAATAAATATGTACATATATCAACCAATTATAGATGTGTAAGTGTTGTTCAGCTCATTTTTGTATACATCTCCATGATGTACACATGTATTTATACTGTTCTAAACTATCCGTGTTTTACATTACAAGCTTTGTTACAAGCGCCGACCTATTCTTTAAATCTCAAGATTGCAAAACAACTAATCAGCAATTAATAGAACTCAGATTTTGAAATCACCGCGATTCCGGAACATGGGCCGAATTACGGCATTTGATATCGATCAAAATTTCAATAAAATTTAAATGGATATTTCGGTCATTATCGATGCTGTAGTCTGTCCCCAGAATTTTTTGAGGTACGTACGTAAACCGAGGTACAGGTGCACATATTTTAAATGTTTAACATTGTTTGTTGGGATTCAGAAATCCAACAAACGAACGCTACTCATCTCTTTCAGACTAATTTTTTCAGTGAAATAATTAACACACTTTATAATTAATTGCAAAAAAATAAATATGTATGTACATTAAAAGATAATTTTTAAACAAAAGCTGTGAACAGAAGAAAAAATGGCGACTTACGGCGATCCATGTTTTATGAAATATTCACTTTAGTTTTTATACTTGTACTTTATTATTATATCTTTTCTAGTCCATATAATAGACAAAATAATTTTTTTTAACAAACTTTATAAAATTGTTTTAAGAAAAGAATTGACAATACAAATTTTCCTCAAATAAAAAATTGATTTCTTTTTCTTACACAGTTGCTATGTAACGCACTATAATGCGCAGTTGGAAAGTAAGGTACGTATAAGAAAAGGTCTGTTTATAATTACAACAAAAAAACAACGCATTTTGTTTATGTATGAAATCGTCAAAATGTCAAAAACAGTCAAAAATTGTATTTTACATGTTAGTGATCGAGAATTCAAATTTACTTCATTACAAAAAAAAAAATTATTTTAAATAGAATTTTTTGATCCCCGCAGTACTAAATTGAAATATTTGTAATTTGTTCTTTTTTTAACTAAAAACATGTAATGAACTGCATTCGTTCTTGGGTTTATGTTATATCATCGTAGCCACCTCAATGGTTTTATCTGATACCAAACTCTATTCTTAATTCCTTTTCACACAAACGTTGAGATTAAAGTTTGAAATCAAATTGACCTTCATTTGAGAGTAAAAGTTCGGTGCTGACCTAAATCACAAACTACTAACCTAAATGTTAAACTACGTTGATCTTCTTCAAGACTGCGAATATATAAAAAAGTGTAACTTCCTCAATTGTATTGTTTTTAAATTAAAAATTTATTTCTAGTAAAACTTTGTTGTTTGTGCGCTAATAAGTTTGCAATATTTCAAAACGTTGTTCAAGCATAAAGCGACTAATTTTGCTCCTCAGTTTTGTAATATGGATCTTCCTATTTTTCAGAAATATAATTGGGAGTTTTCACATTTTGATGTCTGTTTTGGGGTGTTATTTACTTTTTGTGAGGCTATTTAAATTTTTGCTTTGGACTTGTTTAATTTCATTGAAAGTTTTTTAATTACTATGAATGTTATTTTATTTGTCCTAAATTTGTTCTTATTTCATTTCTGTTAAGACTTTCTGTATAGGGGAATCTTTCACTTTTGTTAGGACTTCTTTCATGGGGAGATACTTAATTTCTATTTGGATTATTATACCTATTAGGAATCATTCAATTCACAAATTATTTCATTTTGCACTTTAGATGTTATTTAATTTTTTCCGTTGGTCCTTTTTTCATTTTGGTTGAAATTATTTCATTTGTGAGTGAGCCTGCACATACGAGAAAAATTTTTAAGCGCATGGTATGATTATTCACCTGGCTTGAAATGTATACTATACACAGCTTTGTGAGCATTAGAAGAACTTCAAAAAAGACTTCCACTGAATACATACAATATGGTCAAAGAAATTTTTCTTTTGTGCTTTTTGACAGCTTCGAACCTACAAGCAGTGTTGTTGTAGCTTCGACACTACCTGTATTATTCTACCATGGTTATGAGAATTTTATCAAATTGACGTTTACACATGTAATGGCTTTTGTATTACAATACGTATTAAATAAATAAATAATAAAATATGGGTGGTAAAAGTTATTTTTGTGATTACTGCCAGTGTTATTTGAAAAATGATAAAAATGTACGCAAAACTCATAATGAGGGCTTGCATCACAAGATAATTAAAACTTCAATTATGAGAAAATATGAAGGTAATATGTATAATAATTGTAAATATGAATGTAATTATATACATGTGTATAGTATATAACAATGTGGAGCATGTTCCATAACAGCAATGGAATTTATTCCCTTAAAATTAAGAAAATTTATCTACATATGTACATATACTTCAGCATTGTTATGCTTCGTGGTATTATCTTTTTATTAGTGCCAATATAATGCTTTTCAAGTGATTAGGAGTTCCATAAGTGCTGGAATGATTAAAAAATTGGCTTAAATCTAGTTTACGGAAGTAGCTCCAAATAAAAAAAAAATTATTTTAGGTGATAGAAAATTGAATTTTAAGAAAAAAATATTAAATAAAAAAATTGGCGGCGACCCATATTTTCGGAGTTACGGACCCATAAAGTTTTAATATATAAGTGTGATGGGGGATAGTATTTGTGAATTAATGTGGTCGATATTGGTATCATTGGAAAGCTTGTAAAAATGTCTATGACATGGTGATCTTTGGTAAGCGAAGCCGGTGTTTTTTATACCACAGAGTATAAAATCCTTGAGCCCGGCCGAAGGCCGGCTATATAGAAAGTCTTTAGTAAGCGAAGCCGGTGTTTGTTATACCAAAGAGGATGAAATCCTTGAGCCCGGCCGAAGGCCGGCTATATAGAAAGTCTTAAGTAAGCGAAGCCAGTATTTGTTATACCATAGAGGATGAAATCCTTGAGCCCGGCCGAAGGCCGGCAAATTAGAAGATATTAATAACGGTAATTTTTTTTGTATACATGAACATTCAATACACGTATTTACATGTTAGCATGTATGTATATATGTATGTATATGTATATGTCGTAAATATTTACATACTTAACTTGAAATACTACAAAAAAAGTAAAAAATACCGGCTCTAAATAGGTTAATTTTATTTTTTAAATGCTTATTCTTTATTAATTTTAACAAGTTTTCATATGATACCCATATTGTTATATAGAATTAAAAATTTATCAAGAAAATTGTATAAGATGTGAAAAATTTTGTAGGTCCATAACTCTGAAAATAAGCGTCGCCGCCAATTTTTTTACTTAATATTTTTCTCTTAAAATTCAATTTTCTATCACCCAAAATAATTTTTTTTTTATTTGGAGCTACTTCCGTAAACTAGATTTGTTCCAAAAAATTAAATGGTATGAAATCCAATTCTTTTGTGATTTTACTTAATTAATTGTTGAGTATTCACTAAATTTTCCTACTTTATATTCCAAACACCTAGTCAATTATTAGAGTTAAGAGTACCAGCCCAGTTGGATCCAAAAAAGTAATTATGATCTCTGTGTTAACCTGGCTAAAGAAAGAAAATAAGTCATGAGTGATTGAAGGGGTCAGAGGAGTATAAAGCCAGGAAGTCAAGGATGTAGCTGGAGAGAGATAGATAGCTAGAGAAAAGATAAGGGGACAATTCCGTGAAGGAGGGATCGTATAAGGCTACTACGTCTAGGGGGAATCAGCGAGACAACCAACCACTGCTCCCAATTAAGGAACAGATTGTTTTGTGTTTCATGTTCGACAGCTCTGAAAGGCTGCTAAAAAGCATCTTTTACCTAGGAAACGTTGATGCTCCAGAGCAGAGGTGGAGTAAATAGTCGTTATAAGGGATACCCATTCTTTTATGATTTAACCCCTCTTATTATATTTAGTTACATTTCTCTCTTTTGTAAATTAGAAACAAAATAAAAAAATCAAATCGCCACCTATTACTAACATTTCAAAAACTATAAAAATCACGATAAAATCACTTAAATTTATACTCGAATTATCTCAAAAATTAATATTAGTTTCCTCATCGGCTAAACTGGCAAATGAAAAAAATTATACTCTCTTTAGTAAAAGCCGGCTTTAAACTAAAATAAAACAGTGTGAAAACCATAATATAATACAGTAAAAACTATGATGCAAAGGTACTCATATCTTATCAGCAAAAGGTTTTTAAGTTTGTTCAAAAAAAACTTACTTTCGAAATTACTATATTCAACAATTGACTATTTTCGTTCGAATTAAACATAGTTTTCAAAGTATATTTTAAATTTATTAATCGAGATTGCCTCGGTATCTTCTTTCAAAGATTTTCAAAAACTTTTGCTTGTTGAGGGTTTTTTAGCTAGTCTACTGATGATTTGGCATTAGCACCAATGAAATGCATGTATATAGACTAGCTAAAAACCCCCAACAAAAAAGTTTTTGAAAATAGTTTTCAAAGTTTTATTTTAAATGTATTTTGTTTTCGAATTTATATAAATATTTTTTTTTTCAAGCACAAAACGGATTTTATTAGATGAATCAAAATCAGTTCATAAGTTTGGGCGCTACGGCTTCATAGGCAGACTGATAACACATTTTTTGATTCAGTTTTAACAACTAATGCATAGATATGTATAAACAAACGTAGTAATTGTAAATTGCCTTTTTTTCCTCTGAGTATGCGAAATAATTATTAGATAAAGATTGGAATCTTTCAAAAATGTATAGAATAAACAGAACTATGGGACATAACTATCAATAGAAAGAACACATTATATAAATTATATTTTGACATAATGCGGATTACCTTATTACAACGCATATTTATAATTTGCTTTTTCTATTTTTTCAGATCCACGAAAACTTTATGAAGAAGAAGCCAATAAGGAAAGATGTTTTCGATATTTTAAAGGCTATTGCAAATATGACTTATATTGTCAGTTTACGCATTTTAACGAGACCCAATTAAAACAATTACAGAAAGTTGCTGAAAATATTAACACTAAATCCAAATCAAATCATCGGCCAAATTTCTTTTTAAAATCGGCAGGGAATTGCAAACTACCTTGGAAAAACACAATTACAAAAAGAAATTTAAAATTGTTACCAACAAAATTATCACCATCATTAAGACCTTTAAATTTAAACAGATTATTGAAGTTAGATATAAAAATAAATAAATGGGGCTGCTAGGTAAAAGGCTTAAAGCAAACTACGTGTATCTTAATTTAGGTTTTTTATTCTGCTATTAGCACACATAAATGACAACGAGAATATGCATTCGCATAATTTATTTTATACTATAATATAGGTTAAGTAATTTACTAAGTATTATTAATAATATGTATTTATTAAATTTATTATTCGAGACATGTCCCGATATCTTATTTGAAAGAATTTCAAAAAGGTTTTGTTTGTTGAAGAGTTTTAGCTAGTATACATATATGTATATACATGCATTGCAAAACCATCAGTATACCTTAAACCATATTCTTGAAAAGTTTCAAACCTCTTTCTTATATTATACAAAAACTTAAAAAAAACCAATGAGAATTAGAAAAATTACAAAAGTATAAGCATAATAGGATTTGAAACTTATTAAAAAAAACCCAACAAAAAATTATATTCAATATGAATATACTCTATTTTCTTTACAACCTTCATACAATTAGTCGCCCTTTGGGTGACAATGAAAGTATTTAATAAGGCAAAAAAAAAAAAATATTAATGGCCTTATCACAAACGATTAATAAAGTTATTGTAGGTTTAATGTTGGATTTTATAATGGGAAACCCGGTTTTAATGTACACATAAACTTTGTTAAGCGTTTGTGAATAAGGCCATAAGTATTTATTAAATTTATTATTCGAGAAATGTCTCGATAACTTACTTCAAAGAATTTCAAAGAGTTTTGTTTGTTGGTTTTTGTATATGATAAGAGGTTTTAAACTTTTCAAGAATATGGTTTAAAGTCTACTGATGAAATGCATGTATAAAGACTAGCTAAGAACCGCCAACAAACATAACTTTTTGAAATTAATATGTAATATATATTTTTTCTAAATGCCTTTGTTTGCAATATGCGATAAATAAAATAAATATATTCTTTACGATAATAACTTTATTACCTTTTCCATAGTATTATCAATATTTAGACTCAGATTTAATGATTTACCAAATTCGCAAAAATAAGTTTTGCAATCTATACCACTTAAATTTTCAGCTCGTGGATCGGTTAAATGAGCTAATAGAAAATAAATTAAGTGTTCTAAAATAAATGAAATTTAAAATTGTTATTTCAATATTCAAAAATTAATAACTTTGAATTGCTTACCATATCTATTATCTATTGAAAAATACAAGGCCGTGTTTCCACTTCTGCGATCGCAGGCTTGTAATAGTTTTTGTTTTAAATCATGATTATCAACAGTACATGAATCAGTCTCTTCGTCCACGTCCATTTGCAGACAAACCTTTTCATAGTAATCTTTGAACTGTTTTTTTAATACAGTTTCGTCTGTTTCTAGTTCATCGATAGTGCGTTTATAAAATATTTTTCTAACGAGACGTTCATCCAGTACATTTATCAAGCGTTCGGCCAATAAGTAACGATCTTGTCTAACGGCCAGATGTAAAGGTGTGTAACCATCATCGTTTAATGCGAGAAGTAATTTTAAATCTATATGCTTCATTAAATGCTCTAATGATGCTGCAGTAATGTCATTTAATATGGCCAAATGTAAAACAGTATTTGAGTCAGCATCTAACGTATTAGGGTTAAGACCTTTTCTCAATAAGAGGCTCACAATTGATGGATCGCAAGTATTAAGAACTGCCAATTGTAACAAATCCTGTAATGAAATTTGAATTTTTTTTGATTCGTTATATAAAACAATATATTGTCGTTTAAGTATTCTGACGACCATTGAACGGTTGTTATTTCACCGTACATTTACTTTTGTAAATGTTGTTTTTGCGAGTCTTTTTGTTGTTTATGTTAATGCAAAATTGCCGTTTACGCATTCTGGCGATATTTAGGCGTGGAGAGTAATAATAAAGTGTTCGTTTGATTAAAATGTTTTCTTTTAAATTGAAGTGCTTTTTTTAATTAAAGTGCTTTTTTAATAAAAATACATACTATTTATTATTAAAAAATATAAAACACAGAAAAAACTTTTTATTTAATAAGAGTCTTACACGATCCTTTCCCGCGGATTGTAAGACTCATTACCGCGATTTATTCAAGGCTCTTTTGAAGTAAGAATAAAAGAGTTTTATATGATTCTATTAGGCGCATCGTAGACGTCTCATATGGAAGAGGTGCAGCCTTGACACAGTTTCTCCAGTTGTACTGTCGATCGGAATACAACATCGCGGACGATTAATTTAATGGCCCGTTCGCATCGCGGAAGATTTTTCTACGATCAAAAATGCTAGCTGAGAAGATGAAAAATAAATAGAGTGTGCATGTGTGTTTGTCCAATTTGTTTTTGCATAAAAATAATACAGAGCTTTTTCTATATGTACTTTGTAATGAGAGAGCTAATAAATTTTGAGTTATTTATTTAGAACGTTTTTTGTTTTTATATTTTATCATATGTATCTATTTATGTATATGTATGTTTAATAGCCTGAACTTGGCCTGGCGCACTACTTTGCGCCTAGACATTTAATTCTAGAATACGGACATTTCGTCGGTCATAGGAAATACAAGCATGCTAAGACTTTTAAAATATTCATGCTAACTTATTTGATATTGTAAAAATATATATATATTTACCTCATCCTCCTCGGTCAGTATATCATTGAGGTCTATACGTTTATATGATTGCCATATTAAAATATGCATATTTAACTTGTTTGTTTGGTTTCGAACAACAGCATCCTGTATAGGCCTACAAATAGAAATTATATATATATAATTCCTTTTGCAAAACAATATTATACGTACAAAAGACCATTTTCTAATGGAAAACTGCATTGTTCGATTTCCCTTGAATGATTTGTTTCCGTATCTTCGTATATATTCACAACATCTGAGCTGCATTCCGAAATACAAATTGAGTTGATACGTTGCCGTTTTGGTAAACTTATTTTTAGCGGTTCCACTTGAACGATCGCAGAAATACTGTTCCCATTAGCTGCTTTTGGCTTATTCACTTTAGCTAATTGCTTCGTGCGTGATTCTTTATTGGCTTGTGGTAAGGAAACCTTGCGTTTTCGTTTTCTTTTTTTAATAATCTCTCCAGAAATGGGAGCATCTTTAATCTTTAATAAACTATTTTCATTAGAGTAATTTGGCGTAGTCCTGTTTAAAGAATCATAATCTTCTTTTTTACTTTGTTGAACAACTGGTGATAATTTAAATTCAACAGGGTCCGTTTGTGTTTCAACAGTTCTGTGATCAATTGAATGGTGGTTGTTAATGACATCTAATAATTTCTTTTGCATTTCTTTGTCCGGAAGTTTCATTAAAGCGGCAAATAATTCTTTATATTCCAACAGCATACGTTTTCGTTGATGGTATACTTCTGGTATCTCCTCCATTGACGGTTCACATTTTATATCCTTATTTATGATTTCATCGCTTGGAAATATGTTTCTTAAAACGGTTAATTTTCTCAGTGGTGCCATAGAAACAGTCTGTGTTGATGATACAACGTGTATTATAGCTAATTTGCTCGAGTCCACTGCATATTTTTCGGTGCTTGCTCCTGCAGTATCATTATTTTGATCAAGTTCACGAACTGTTATCATTATCACAACTATATAAAACAATAAAAATATATATATACAAATATAGCTACTTAAAAACTCTAGTACTTTTTCGGTACATCCCCACGATAACTTCTTTAACCGTGTGTTTTCTGACCGTGGCTACTAAGGAAGTTCAACAAGGTAGCAGCGATAGCACATCTGATTAATTTGTTTTGATGTCAATTGGGTAAAATTTAATTTTTGTTGAAAATATACTCATAACAACATGGTTTTCAAACTGCAAAGCACCTTATACGTATTCAGTTTTATATGATGTTTGACAATTTCAGGAAGATTCATCTATGCTGACAGTGCAACCCGGTTTTTAAATATATATTTTGACAGCCAGTCGGGTATTTTCTAAAAATATATTGTAGAATCGTCATTACCCGTTTGATTTTCCTTGGCTACATTAAACTTAAGAGATATATTTAGTTGCTGAATGTTACGAAAAATATTTATAAAAGATATGTACTAGGTGGATTTTTTAATGCAGTAAATTGAGAAACTTGTCTGCAAGCTATTGCAACAAGAAATAAAATTATGCCGTTGTTGCAGAAATGTGTTATAGTACTGTCAATTGCTTGCATTTCGAATTTTTTGGCGAACAAAGTGATGCTTTTGGAGCTACAAGCTTTCGTTATTACGAAGTGTACACGATTTACACAAATTTTCACTAAATTAGTTTACTTTTAAAAACTTCTGACAATTGAACGTAAATTGTTATTTAATTTGTAAAAACATCGCTGGGTTTTACTGGTAAAAATCGCTCCAGTAAAAGCTAGCGCAACATAAAGTTTTCCGTTCGGTTAATGTAATTTATTTCTGGGGGATAATATACATATATCTCTTAAGTTGTGTTTTACTTTACTCTTTTTTCCATACCAAGGTATTTAAATTTAATTTAATACGGCCTAGAAATTCTAAATACAACTAAATATATACAACTACATACATTTATTGCCAAACGATTTTATTTTTTTTAAGTTTGGGGCAATACATTTACACAATCCCAAGCTGGATATATTAAAACTATTTTCGTATTAAGTGCCTGGTCCCATATTGTATACAGAACCTTGATGGGGCGTGAGCGATCCCTAATATCTTATTAGCGGCTGTTTACATATTACGTAAGGACATTTTTTGTAATCTTTAAAACCCTTCTCCGTCTCTTCGACACACTGTCAGTCAACCAAATGGGTCACGCAATATATGAACAGTCCTTTATATAAAATCGCAAAATGATTTATGCATTTGAAGATCCAAAATGCAATTACGACTTGAATCTATGAGCAACGTTTGATTTTTTAAAAGTGCTGCCAAGTTTCTTGTGAATGTTATACAGGTGTTTCTTTTTCCTTTCCATGTATGTATGTATATATTCCATTTTGTTGATTCTTTTATTTTTGTTGTTAAATAAATTTTTAATTGAAACCAATTTTTGGGAAAAAAGTGAAAGGCAAAGAAATGTCCAAACTACAGTGCCCCTATTGCTATCTGGGTGTTACAGATGAACTGTATTTGCATTGTGGAAACTGTGGAGGTGATGTCCACATTAAGTGCTTAAAACATGCCAGTACACCTGGGGATTTGTTAGGTGATGTATTTTTCGATTTTACATGTGCGAAGTGTATGCAACTCCAGCTTGATACACCATCCACCTCTAAAGCCAAAAATGTTAACAATGATGTAGATTACATCAAAGAAAAATTTGTACGTCAACGAATGCCATGGCTACTAATAATAACAATGGCTTTGTACAATTTATCTATTAAATCAAAAGGTTTGAGTCGTCATGGATATTTTCATTGGAGGACACATATTGTTAATTTTATTGATAAAAATTGGGACTATCTCTTCGATCCCTCAATGTAAGTTGGTATTTTTTAATTAAAATGCGTAATATATATTTTATATGTGTTCTCCGATAGCAAAAGACGTAAGAAATGGACTGGCTCAATTTCAGGTGCATTATCCCACAATAGTCCAAAATACTTCACATCCGGCCAGGAGTTGTTTGAGGAAACTGGGTGGTGGAAGTTAACACACGCCAATAAGACACCAAAGCATATTTTAAATATGTGTATGTTTTGTTTTTTATTAAAAATTAAAATAGAAAAAAAAATAAGATATTTCGATCAAAAGCTTTTTAAAAATGCACTAAAAGTTTAAAACTATTTATAGATGAACAGGAATGTTTAAAACGTCAACAAATCCGTCAAGATAAACGACAACAAGATGATAATTATGCAAGTGACACATCAACGAATGACAATGAGAATAAACGTCTTAAACGTCATGATTCTGACGAAGACTTGGTTCCCACTGATGCATGTAGCCGTACTATGTAAGTTAAAGTGAATCATGAAATTACTTTCATATTCTCATCATTTATATTTTAGTCCTTATATGGGTCGTAAGCCTAAAGTAGCAAAGCATCTTAACGTATTAGATGATGATTTATTAAATAAAAATAACAGCAATTCAATACAAAGACTTGGTGATCCCATCATGCCTTTAAATACGGTTCAATCGAGTTTAATGGATTTCTTAGCTGAAAGCTTAGCAAGTGATGATCTGAATATGTTTAATTCATTAACAAATATAGCACCGGATCCATTAGCAGACAATGCTGGTAAAAATGATGCCTTACCGCTACTTGAACCTCATAATGACAATGCAAACTTCTTTGATCATTCATCATTAATAAAACCTGAGTCAATGGATTTAAATGGTCATTTGTATAGTGACTTTAATGCACAAGTACTTCTAAATGAAAAGCTAAAGAGCTTTTATACAAATTCGTCACTTTCTTTAGATCAACAACAGCACAGTTTTTCCAGCAATCATGGAGCTGGCATAGGAAAAAATATACAAGATAATATGGAACAATTGTATGTATAATAAAAAGTGTAATTGCATAAAGTTTGGAGATACAAAGATATCTCAGTTGAAAAAAATATATGTATGTAACACATATCGCTCTTTATTATAACGTAGTCAAATCTCAAAAAACGTGATTTTTGTGTTAAGAATGCAGAAATATTCTTTGTATCTCTATTCATTTTTTGTAAAAATTTAATACAAATATCTTGATTACTCCGCAATAAAGGAGCGATATGTATGTATGTTTGTACCTATTTATGTACATATGCATTGTATTATTTTACTTTATTTTTAGTCAAAATGAAAATTCCTTGCAGACCAATTCGGAATTTTCCAATGAGCTTGATGAAGAAAATACTACAACTTCTTTCGTATCAAGACCTGCAATTCTTAATGAAGAACAAGAAGAAACTGAAGGTGAAGACGATTCTGAGAACGAAGAATTCCAACCACGTATTGTTCAAGTAACAAATTTTCAGCAGTTAACAACTGAAAGTCCATCCCGTTTATCTATTGGAAGCAAGAGTCCTAACAAAAGCGGCAAACTTATTAAGCAGGAATTTATATCCGATACGGAGTTTGAAATAAATCTTGATAACCAAACAAATACAACAGAAGAAAATGATGAAAATTTGTCTGATGATAACGTTAGTAAAGCATTGATTTCCTGTAGACCAAGTTTATTCATAAAACAAGCAAAACGACAGTGGCCTTGGTTGATAGATAATCGTACGGAAGATGTAGAAGATGAATTGGAAGATAAAACGGATTCTTTAAATAGAGAGTAAGAATTTTTTAAATATTCCTAGTTCATTAAATTGATGCCATTACTACTTCTTGAAGACTAACATTAATGAGCGAATACGAAGAAAAGGAATTATTACAAAAGCTACGTAAAATTGTCCATTTAGAAGAAAAATGCAAATTACATATTCCTCCATATGTTCGAAGATTTTATAGAAAATTACGTCTACGCGAATGGAAGCGAGAACATGGTAAACCAATATTTAATCTAGATGACTATATTGATGATAAAAAACCTCAAATTCGAACACAATCGAATGAAAAAAATAAAATTATAGAACGTTATCAAGTAAGTTTGTAAATTTCGGCTTACAAAATAATTATTTTAATTGAAAATCTTTAGCTCATCGCTTTATCTTCATCCGATGCTAAAAAATCGTTTTATGCTCGCATTGCGGGTTCATCACAATATGAACTATTTGAATCTCCCTACACACAACGCGTTTTGCATCCGTTTATTTATCGTAATAGAAAATGTCCACCGTTCCTAAAGGTAAAAGTACATATACACAATGCGTATATAATTTATATATTTTTTTAATTTCAGCTCATGTGCGAATTGCAGTATAAAGTCAATGGATATCCACCGACTAGAGCACCCATAGATTTTTGTTACGTTAGGCCCAATCATATAGCAGCCGTCAATGCTCTTCTACAAACTGTTTTTTGGCCAGGCATTGATAGTAAGTTTAATAGATTCAAAGTGTAAAAGTATTTTCATTATTTTTTTTATAGTGTCTGAGTGCTTAAGTTATCCAGATTTTAGTGTAGTTGCTTTGTACAAAAATTTAGTTATAGGATGCGGTTTTCTAGTACCTGATGTTGGTTTTAATGAAGCGTATATATCGTTTATGGCTGTAAGGCCAGGATGGCAAAGAAGTGGAATAGCAACGTTTATGTTGTACCATTTAATACAGGTTTGTTGGTATATTTTCTGTGTTTTCTAATTCCGTTTTAATTTCTTAATTTTCAGACCTGTATGACCAAAGATATAACATTACATGTATCAGCGACTAATCCTGCTGTTGTTTTATATCAAAAATTTGGATTTAAAATCGAGGAAATCATTTTAAATTTTTACGAAAAATACTTACCCTTCGATTCAAAGCATAGCAGAAATGCTTTCTTTTTAAGGTTAATGAGATAAAAATATAAATATAAAAAACATTATTTTTGAAATTAGCTTTCAATAATTTTTTTTCTCTGATTTTATTACAAATTCATGTTAATACAAACAAGTAAATTACAAGTTTTAGGCGAAAATTTTCTCTTCTCGACGTTTCTTTGTAACAACAGTGCCTGGTTTGTGTTGTGCATCAGGATGATTCATGAGTTCTGGTGGACATACTGATACAGGACTTGCCATAACGCACTGTTTAAGGTCATAGAACAACTGACTGTCGTCTTTGGTAACAAACGATATTGCACAACCAGTTTTACCAGCTCTGCCCGTACGACCTATACGATGTGTATAGTCCTCAATAGTTTTGGCCATGTCATAGTTGATGACCAAAGATACGTCTTTAATGTCAATACCTCTGCCAGCAACATCTGTGGCCACCAACATATCTTTTGCTCCCGATTTTAAGGAAGCCAAAGCATATTCACGCTGTTCTTGTCCTTTACCACCGTGTAGAGTACAAGAGTTATAGCCAAGTTTTTCCAAACCCTTAGCCAAAACGTCCGCACCTTTTTTCTGATTGACAAATATAATAACAGGTGGGTCAATTCCTCGAGAAAGAATTTCCATAAGTTTCTTGCGTTTATCGTTTTCACCCATCATGTATACAATTTGTTCAGTACGTTCCGTAGGTTTGCCAATTGAACCTATATAAACGGTAGCAGGCCTACGCAAATACGAACGTGCCAGACGTTCAACAGCGGGAGGCATTGTAGCTGTAAACATTACTGTTTGTCTAAAATAAGGGAGCATATAAGATTTTGTATTATTACATTCACCACGCATTCAATCAAGTCTTACCTATATTTCTTTTTTGAATAGAAATTTTCCAGTAGTTTGTTGGGATCTTCCGCTTCTTCACTATCAGGTTTTAGATTTGTCACAGGCATGTATTCTAAAATTTTTTGCACATCTGGTTCAAATCCCATGTCAATCATACGATCAGCTTCATCCAAAACAATATACGTACACTGATTTAAAACCAAATAACGGTTTTCTAAAACATCTATAAGACGCCCTGGAGTGGCAATTACAATTTCACAGCCCATTCGCAAGCGAAAACCTTGGTCCTCACGAGAAAGACCACCTACAACTACAACAGTCCGTATTCCCAAAGGCTGACCAAACTTTGTGGTCTCTTCTTCAATTTGTTGGGCAAGTTCACGCGTTGGCGCCATAATGATAGCATACGGTCCTTGATCTACATCCTCTAGTCGTTCAATTTTCGGTAGAGATTGGATCCATGAAAGTAGAGGTATGAGGAAAGCCAACGTCTTACCAGAGCCTGTTTCGGCCACTCCGATTATATCGCGATTTTGTAAACCAATTGGTATGGCTTGTCTTTGAATGGGTGTGGGTTCCTTGTAGCCAACAAGATCAATAATGTCAAGAATTTCTTTTTGAAAGCCGGATTCTTTCCAGCTTCGAATGGGATTGGGTATTTTACCACCCTTAATGGTGATATTGTAATCTTCACGAAATATACGCCAATCACGTTCTGTCATTTCGTCCATGTCTTTTTCGGACCAATGGCGATCATCCCATTTTTGTTTGTCTTCCTTCCGTTTCACTTTTTTAAGACGAACCTTTTCTTGTTCTTTCTCAGCCTCGGTTCGTCGCTTCTCCAGTAAATCACCATAAAATTTACTTTGTGTGCGTTTTTGTTCTTTAATATCGATTCCAGCTACATTTCCGCGTCCAAAGAACTGGACGTGGTGACGCTCTTTGTACAGATTGTTATAATCCACAGATGTATCTTCTGCTGCATCCCAATCGAAAACGAATTTTCTATCATTTAAGCGACGTACTCGACGCTTTTTTTTAACTATACCCAAATAACGTTCTCTTATGGCTTCTAGCTCTTTTTCTTTGTCTTTGCCTGACAGGTCTTCCACTCGTTTGCTTTCCCTATCTCCAGGTCCAGCACGGTCCTTATCTAAGCCAGTGCGATTTCTATCATCGCTGTTTCGATCTCTGCGGTCCGATTCACGATCACGTTCTCTATCTCTGACATCTCTATCGCGGCCATCTGGTCTGCGATCAACTTTCAATTCTGTTTTTTTTGCAGAAGCACTGAAACTGTTATCAATACCACTGCTAGACGCAGTTGCTATGCCTGATATAGACGCAGATATACCTACACGAATTCCACTTTGAGCTGCTCTCATAGCGGCTACTTCCTCCTGACGTCTCTTCAATGCTTCGGCGGCTCTTTGTTCTTTAGTCAAAAACACAGGCTTAGCTCGGGCCTCCTCTTCTTTTTTCTTCTTTTCTAGGAGCTCTTCTAAGGACAGTGGTTCCAATTTTTTTTCTTTTTGTTTCTCTTCCAGTAATTCTGCCTCTTCAGATTTCAATTCTTTCTCCATCTTTAACTTTTGCTCCAGTTTTGACAATTGTTTTTCATCTTTTGGCTTCACATCTCCTTCGGGTTCACGTCTTTTTTCTCTGTATTTATATACGTCGGACTCACGGAGTCTCTCCTTAGATCTTTCTCGACTGCGTTCTCGATAGCGATTTTGAGAACGCTCTGGGGATCGATCACGAACACGTTCTTTAGATCGCGATCGGCTGCGTCTGCTCGTGCGACGATCATATTCAACACCTCCACGGGAATCCCTTGGACGTTCACGGTCTCTATCTCGTTCTTTTTCAACATAACGTTCGCGGGAACGTGAACGACGTTTTCTATCATTAACCATTTGTTTCTTATAATATATTTATATATGTGTTAAAAATTATTTGTTTATTTTAAAAAATTCTGAAAAATATTTTCTGTTTAGTCAAACGTTTGACAAAAAACTATTTATGCCAACTTTTTTAAGATTTGCCACAAAAATATGCTCTTCCATACATATGTTTTTGTGTGTATTTATGTACGTATATGTATTTTGTTTTCGGGAAAGTCAGTGAGCCAATTTACACTAGACCAAGACGTAATTAACTAGGTGGCAGCATTATATCAGCTGACTATTCGTTGCGAATGTCAAAATACATATAAAATACTTTTACTTTTTTTTTCTGTATCTGTTTTCTTTGTTTTATGGGTTAGGTTTTTGACACAAACAAAAATGCCTGTTGTTATTGTATGTTGCAATTGTTTTCCTCATGCAATACACTAATTTTTAGTCCGCTTAACTTTTGTTCTTTCCAAAACACACTGGATTAATTCAACTGGCATAAAATTGTATACGTATACACATGCTTGTGTGCATTAGTGTTTTTTGTATTCTTATGACATGTGTTTTTTTAAATTGTGTATGGATTTGATTTGTTCTGCTAATGCGGAGTTGAAACTGGTTGAAAATTTATGCCAACCAAAAACGACTCTTCACCGAAAATGCCAACAAGCTGCCATGTTATGCCAGCATAATTAGCCTAGTGTGAATTGCCTCAGTGGTATATCAAACTCTTTTCATTCAAACAATGGGCTGTTCACATATTGTGTAACATAATTTTTGATAGAAATTATAAGGTACGTAACAAAAAAAAAATGGTTGGTAGATATAGCGGACGATTTGCCCACAGACGATGCAATATTGTAATGAATCTCATTGCACAACATTATTTTGGAAACAAGTCGTTGAGTAAAAATTAATACGCTTTTGAGTAGAGATATACAAAATTTCTTTTTCTACTTTTTTGTAGTGTGGTCACTACGAAAATAAGGACACAATAGAATAATATTATGTACAAGGAATGTTACGTATATATCTTTGATATTGAGTTTCACAATAAGCTGGGCGCTTACATTGCTATAATTAAATGACCGATTCGAATATGATTGCTTTCTAAAACAAAGATCTGGCAGCCCTGATTGTATGTTCCCCAAACATATTTCAAGTTTCTTCAGTTTTTTATTGGAGCTCCAACTGTGGGGTATATTGCTGTGTTTACATTAAATTTGTTTTCGTGCGGTAGAGACGAAATCTCTTAACGGATGACGCATTTGTGAACAGAAAAGTACATATAAACTGTGAAAACTACATAGAAAACAATGCACTATAAATTTGTTGTGTGGAAATTAGAACGTTAAATTTTTGTGGAAACCTAGATTAACTTGCAAGATGTTACGAATATAATTATTTAAGCTTTCTCTTTTGCTTAAGTCAAATTACATGCCTCAGTATATTTGGCCTTAATCGTATTGGTGTCTGCTTATGTATATTGTTTTTAAAGCATCATTTGGCATTTAGAAATCAGATTTGTCGTCATCCATAAAATAAACATACATACATACATATGTATGTATTTCTTTATTAATTATTTGTGGGCGTCTTTGTCTTTTTAGCAACAATAAATAATTAAAGTGAACGGATATTACCTACATCAAACTAGTTACATACATTAATATAAAAACAAAGGATATAAACAGCTGTTTGATGGTTAAAGGCCAATAGGACATTTAACCGCCGTAATGAATTCTCAAACCAGTATTAATGGTGATCCGGAAACGGCACCTATAGCTACTCAGCGTATAGGTGCACCCTCTTCTATGATACGTTCCTTTGGCTCCCTTTTCAGTTCGAATAACGGTGCCCCCAGACATTCATGCTCTCAAAATGGAGTTGATGGTTATGTGGAATTCGGAATGCAAGATCCAGAAGGTAGCGGTCGAACGTTAGGAACATTCGCTGGTGTTTTTAGTCCCGTAGCTTTGTCTATGTTCAGCGCTTTGGTTTTCATTCGTGTTGGTGAGTATGATTTAAAAATTACTTGTGGTCGCCAAGTGGTAGGATTTTAACTGTAGTTCAATAAAAATTATTTATTTCCTCCGACTTTTTAGCTTTTTACAGTATTACCGATTTTTAATTAAAGCTAAACTTTGTAATTTGTCAGGTTTTGCGAACTTATTTAATTTTTGCGGGTTCTGATCTATTTTTTCTTACAGTTTTCGCATATTCTTTTCCAATTTCTGAAATTACCCAATTCGCCTTTTTTTCATATGAATTCGTCTTGGGTCTAGCTATTTTTAATCATAATTATGTTATTTTGTCGTTTTTTCTCATTGTTTCTGGTATTCCTTACATTTTAATAGGATTTAAATAAATATAAAGTTTTTGAGATTGTTTACAAATTTCAATTTTTTACGCGAAAAAAATAATGAAATAAGTTATTGATATGTCCAATCTACTTTGTAATAACATATAGAATATAATATATAATCAATACCATCAAAACCAGGAAAATATGGCATCAAAATTTGGGCATTGTGCGATACAGAAACCAGTTATGCATGGTCATTACGTCAAGACAGAAACTGCAAGTAGAGAAGAATCTGTTGTCTTAAATCTGATCAAAGATTTGAAAGGCCATAACGTTACCTGTGATAACTTTTTTACTTCCTACGAATTACGTATTGAGTTGATGAAACGAAATATAACAATGGTACTGTGCAGAAAAGCAAACAAAAAAAAAATAAAGCGGGAAACTATGAACATTTTCTCTTTAATAATAAAAAAAACAGAAATAGTAGAATATGTACCTAAAAAAAATCGATATATTTTCTGATATTATTCACTTTTATAATGAGACGAAATCCGGAGTTGGTACATTTCAACTAATAAGAACATACACATGTATGTAGATAGACCTCAGGCACGATTATACAAATTAATCCGGACTGGAATCGGAATAAAAAGAATAAGCGAAGCAATCATTTGGAAGCCTTGGGCATGAGCAAATTAAGCGAGGAAATGTCTCGTAGAACGAATATACCACAAAGCAGTCATGCTAAAGTTAAAAAAAATTTAAAAGAGGATCTTGGGTTCTTTTTCGCAAATCGGTCCAGTAGGACGTAATATTCCAACAAATATTCGGACTGCAATAAATTTATTTGTAAAAGTAATACCAAATCCCATATATTGTGCAAAGAATGTAAAAAAAATTATCAAAAATTATAAATAAATGAATATTTTATTTATTTATTGGTACATATTCTACAAAGTTATTTTGCAGAATATGGTTGCACAAAAATGGAGCCGATAACTAGAAAAACTTTCGACGCAAGAGCTGTTCTTCAGCCCAGAGCTGCTTAACGACTGAAATGAATATTTTATTTTGATTTTTGATTCAGCTATTGGCCTACCGTGTTTTATGTAAATAAAAATGCATGAGTTTACAAGGCATTCTAGTGTTGCTTTGCAAACTGCGTTTATGAAGCCATCCATAAATTATGAATTTCGTAGCAAATTTGTAAACCTTTCTTGCCTAGAGTGCATTATAATAATATGAACATCCCTTTATTAGCACTTCAGTTTTCACACACCCAAGAAGTGTTTCAACGTCTTTATCAAAAAGCCAATGGTCTTCGACTAAACGAAGAAATTTGATTTGAAACGTAAGAAAAGGTTTAATAATGAAGAAATTATCCCAAAATTTATAAAAAATATCGCCAACTATTACATAGATCTGCTAGTCTAATGATTAAAATGTTCCAATATTCTCTTCATATTAAAAATATTTTAAAGTTATAAAAAATTCTTAAAAAAGAACAAACTTTTTCAAATAAAAAGTAATAAAAATAACTAAAATGTATCAAAAATTAATAAATGGTTGGTCAGGATTTGAAACCGTACCCTACCCGGTGGCACGGTTTCGAATCCTGAACTACAATATGCTATTTTTTTTAAAGAATTTTTAATACATTTTATTTATTTTTATTACTTTTATTTTTTATTTGAAAAAGTTTGTTCCACAATTTATTTAAAAAACCACGGCACAATCTCATTTATAATATATAACGATAAAAGGTTTATTTTTCAAAAATACCCAATATGTTATCAGATAGGATTTCGTAAAGTGATAAAATAATTATATAATGAGTTCAGTAAGTTGTCGACGTTTTTATTTGATATAATATAATAATACCAAAAATTAAAATTACTTGAGGGTGTTAGAAAAAATTTTAAATTATTCAATATAACAACATATTTTAATTCATTATTTTAATTTCATTTTTTCTTTGAAACTCGAATGATATAAGTATTTATGTAAACTATTGGTATTCTGTTAGTTATCTTTTTAAAAATTTGTTAACTTTTTCACTTACTTATCTGTATTGCGGTTGGACCAGACAATAAAGGTTTTGGTTCAATATAACCTGTATATTTCTGATCGAATCGAATCGAACTTCAACAACAATTGATTTAAAAATGGTATAAAAATACGAATTCGGTAATTTATATTCAACCTGCTAAGAAAACAGATGGTTTTAATTAAAAACATTTTTTATTTAAATCTTTTGCGTTTGTAAAATTTTACTGTGTAAGACAGAGAAATAAATATGAAAAATTACGATCAAATCGCAAACATAAAGCTTTTTGCTCTCAAATCCAACCCATAGATTCGGCTAATTTTCGTAATATTTTACCATTAAACCGCGTCCAATTCCATAGTGCGTGCTATCGACAATGCGATATTCCGCAAAACTATAATTTTTTAGGTGTTTTTAATGAATGTAAGACCAGTTCATTTTATATGAATATGAAGAAGTGAATTTTTTATCTCTTAAGATCTTAACTTATCATTTTATATATGTTGAATTGGGGAAAATTCAGATTATTCGGAATTTGCTTTGAATTTGTAAGTTTTCATTCCCAGCAACACGATGTTTTCAACTATTTTCAAAATGGCAACGACATTTTTGCCTAGGAAACAAAGTTTTCAATTAACTGCCGTTTTTAGACGTTTCGTAGATCTGATGGTGCAAAGCAGAAAAAAGGTCGAAAGTATTGTGTTGTTGCCCTTCAACACGCGGTAGTACACGGTGAACACATCGGCATATTTCCCTTCTGTAAGTGTGTTCCGCGAATGGTGAAGACAACATGAATTGTGAACATTGAAATCACAGGCAACAATAATTTCATTGTTCGGGCAATTCTCGAGGATCTTTGATATGAATTCGTCAAGGGCATCGAAGGCGGATATAGTTTTATCCCGCGTTTGGACTTCTGTATAGAAATCAGAAATAATTTTTAATTAACCCATAGACAGCTTAATGCAGGATCACTCGTGCCCAGTGATTGCTGGCACTAATACCCTTAAAAATTCGTCATTGCTTTGTTATCTCATTGCTTATATCGCTCCTTTATTGCGACGTAGTCATATCTTAAAAAACTCTGTCTCCAGAAAACGAATTTGAAGTTTTTAATTTAGTCACACCTCAATGGAAAAATAAAAAAGGAATCAAGCGTGTCAAATAATGCAAGCATCTGTACGATAAATTTAAACAAAATTTAATGTAACATAAAAATGAGAATATATATTCTGATTATATCCAGCAATGAAGCCCTTTGGACCGAAGGAAAGATGCCAAAATCTCGTGAATGACGAATAAATTTTTTTACCATGGTGCTATTTGTTTGACCACAGCTGTACGTATATGTATATATTTAGACAGAAAACCACTTGGCCCCATAGGCTTTGGCATTGAAATATACATACTTATAAATAAAAATAATAAATTTCTAGGCTTTATTGTTGGGAATGCTGGTTTATATGTCACCCTTTTGCAGTTCGTTATTGCCTATGTAATTTTATTATTTACTGTCGCATCGGTATGTGCAATTTCCACAAATGGTGCTGTTGAAGGAGGAGGCGTATACTGTAAGTTTTTGTTTTAATTAATTTGCATGGATATGCATATACCGTAGATTCAAGTGAAATTTTTGCAGCTCAAATTTTTATTATAAAAAATCAACTGATTTTTCAAATTGTGCAGATTTAAAAAAATAAATTCTTATAGCTACTGAACATAATTTTAATTGAATTAATTTTTACATTTATAGTTATGATAAGTCGTACACTGGGTCTTGAATTTGGCGGTTCTATTGGCACACTGTTCTTTTTAGCAAACGTTGTGGGCTGTGCCATGGCTATAACCGGTTGCGTTGAGGGTATTATGAATAATTTTGGTCCCGGAGGTTATTTTACCACTCATGAAGGATTTTTGCCCGATGGTACTTGGTGGCGTTTTCTCTTTTGTACATTAATCAATACCTCAATGCTGCTGGTGTGTCTAATTGGAGCTTCATTATTTGCTAAAACATCTGTGCTAATTTTGGGTATAGTAACCATCTGCTTATTGGCCACATACATAAGTTTTTTGGCTGAGGGGCCCAACAAGGTAAGTTATTTAAAAACTATATTAAAAAATAAAAAAAATAAATAGAACAACGTTTCAAACGCAAATGGACATCGAACCGAAAGCATTATGCACATTCCTAAATGCAGTAAATGTACAATAATGGAGGTTTTTCGTTCGAAAAGTACCGCCAGGTAGCAAATTTTTCATCAAAATTTTTTTTATGTAAACAATTGACAATGCTGCCACACATTTGTGTAAACATGGAAATATTTTATTTGCTGTTGCAAAAGTTTACATGCAGTTTGCACAAATCTACTGCATTTCCGAATTCGCCTATTATTGTATTTTTTCTGTTAAATTAATCTGACGTCTTTAAGTTGGTAAAACTTACGTTGAAATATATTACGTTTCATTGATGCAAGTCAATCTAATAAAGGCGTATATAAAAACAAAAATAATAATATTAATAAAACACTAATTATTTAACGTATTTGTTTTACTAGCTTGTTATCATTTATTTTTATAAACAAATTATAATGTCCACTAGCAAGCTTATCATAAAAATACTAATGCATATATTTATGTATATATGTGTGTACATATGTACATATAAAAAGTTTGCTTTGGATTTTTTCCTGGTAGTAATTACATTTTTTTATTTTCAGTTTTGTTTTATCTTAAAGGCTTTAAAATAAAATTTTCTAATTATGTACATATATACATATGTACATATCGTTACCTAAATTCAGAAAGGAGTATTTATTAAAAAAATAATATAGAGAATAGAACACATCTTAATTGCAAAACTTTAGATGAGTTTTATGTATAGTTTTAAAGAACTGTAGAATATTTCCTGCATTACTTGCAGTTTTAACACTATACACAAGATTTTTTATAGTTCTTTTATTAAGCTTTTTGTCTAATACTGTAAAATTGTTTATATGTTAGATACACATTTTCTAATTAAGTTAACAATAGCTGCGTTCGAGTACTTTTGCAGTAAAATGCAGTAAATGAGTAATTACTGAGTAAACTGGTGGAGAAACAGGTGATTGCAAATCAATATAGTGTTGAAATATATTTACACTTTGGACTACTCAACTCTTTTTCTTGTTGGTACTCGATGCAATATTTATTATAACATGAATATTTTAAGAAAATATGAACAAATTTTTTTCTATAATCGTTTCAATGTTTATTTATTTTCATTTTATTTGATTTTCCTAATTTGTGTCTGATTAAATTTATTCAAAAGTATTTCTTTTTGCTATTGAATACCTTAAAAGGGAATGCAGTACTAAGTAACCATATACTTAGCATTTTCACAACTTCAAGGCAATAACAAAATAACAACGAAAATGGCTGTAAATGGTTTCTACATTTTGTTCTTTTAAGATTTTTCGTTTACATGTTTAATAGTTTAAAAATAATTTATTTAATTGAATTTTTATTATTTTGTTCTAGTTTTTCTTTTTTTAAATAATTTTTTCACAGATTGTATACTTTTTAATTTCTTACTTTTGTTTGTTTACATTTTGAATTATATGTTTTTCCGTTTTACTAAATTTTACTACAAGAAATTTCTGCAGTACAAATTTGTAAATTTTCAGTTATGAACTGTCACTTTACGCTCTCAATTTGTGTTCTCATTTACTGTAACTCGAGTAAACGAACGCAATTTAGTAAAATGCAGTAAAGCTCAGTAAAAATTTGTAAAAAGTTTTCGGTACTCGAACACAATGTGTTGTATACGTACATATATATTTATGTAAAGATTTGTATATTCTGAGTAACAATTATGCATAAAATGATATCATCTATTATAAAGTTTGTTTGTTGCTGTGAATTCTGCCTTATTAATATCGATAGTAAGATATTTTTTCAATTCATTGTATGTATATCGAAATAAATTTAATCATAATTTTATTAATTAATGTAAATCTTCTCCCACTATTTGGGTTTTAATACAGAGCTATTCTTGTTAAATTTGTTTAATTTAATTTTATAATTAAACATTTTTCAATAATTTTTAAGAGAAAGCTAAATATTCCCACAAGAACGGAAAACATGCTGTTTTGTCGCTATATCTCATCGCTATAATATTAGTCTATAAACAAGAATTATATTAAAAAGTCTGCTGGAAAAAAATATTTGTTTTGTTTTAGGTACCCATACCAGATGAAAATAACCTACTAAATAAAACTGTCACACAATTTTTGGATTATACTGGATTAAATGCGATAACCCTTAAAAAGAACTTGTATGAAAGCTATGGTCCCGATTATACTACATCTAAAGGCAAAATGGTTGATTTTGCTACCACATTTGGCGTGTTGTTTTCTGGTGTTACGGGTATTATGGCCGGGGCAAATATGTCGGGCGAATTAAAGAGTCCTTCAAAAAGCATACCCCTGGGCACATTATCAGCTGTGGCGTTCACATTTATTTCATATGTGATACTATCTTTCCTAATGGCATTTACTACGCCAAATGAGACAATGAGAAACAATTATCTTTTCCTGATGTATGTTAATTTCTGGCCACCGTTTACTGCCATTGGTATTTTAACAGCCACTTTTTCGACGGGCTTAAGTAATCTAATTGGTTCTAGTCGTATATTGGAGGCTTTATCAAAAGATCAAGTTTTTGGTTCTTTGACAAATTTCGTTATAAAAGGAACATGGAAAGGAAATCCTATAGCTGCTGTCGTTACCAGTTGGGTACTGGTGGAGTTTATTTTGTTGATTGGCTCTTTGAACGCTATTGCCCAGATAAATTCAGTATTATTTATGCTTTCTTATTTGGCTACGAATTTGGCCTGTTTGGGTATTGAATTGACAGGCGCTCCAAACTTCCGGCCACTGTTTACATATTTTACCTGGCATACCTGTCTTTTTGGTTTGATTGGTACATTAGTAATGATGTTTGTTATCAATCCTATTTATGCTTCATCAAGTATTATATTATGCTTATTGTTGGTTATTGCTTTGCATTTATTCTCGCCAGCAACACAATCAGCTCAATGGGGCTCAATATCACAAGCTTTAATGTTTCATCAGGTATGTTGTAATAATTTAAAAGATTAATTTTGTAAGTACTATTTCCCTCGTAGGTACGTAAATATTTACTTATGCTGGATCCTCGCAAAGAACACGTTAAGTTTTGGCGTCCTCAAATGCTTTTACTCGTCTCCTCGCCCCGTTCTTGTTGTCCTTTGGTGGATTTTGTTAATGATATGAAAAAGAGTGGCTTATATATTATTGGTCATGTAAAAATAGGAAATCCCACCGATTTAATAGATCCTACTTCGGAGGACAACAAGCAATGGCTATCATTTGTGGATCATATGCGTGTTAAAGCTTTTGCTGAAACAACGGTGGCTAATTCTATGCGTGAAGGAGTTCAGCATTTAATACGCTTATCAGGCATTGGCGCAATGAAACCTAATACTATAATATTGGGTTTCTACGACAATGAGGCTCCAAAAGACTTCTTTGAAACGTAAATTTCATAATCTCATACTGCAAATATTTTGTTTGTAGTCATTAACAAATTTTTAAAAACTTTTTAGCGCTACATCGCCCTACAAAACAGATGGTTTTAACTCTGGTGAAATGCAAAATTTCCCAATACGCCGTGATGGAGAAGAGAAAAATATTAATGTTACTGAATATGTAGCTATCATAAGTGATATTTTGCGCATGAAGAAGAATTTATGTTTATGTCGACATTTTCATCGTTTGGACAAACATTTTATAGCAAAGTATGTTGTTGTTAGTTTTAAATAAACTTAAGATTTTGTTTATTATACATACATCATTTTTATTATTTTGCAGAAGCAAACATGTAAAATACATTGACGTCTGGCCAATCAATGTTTTTAATCCAAAAACGGAAGATCCCTTTGATGTTGTCTCATTATTTATGATGCAACTGTCGGTGATTATGTTGGCTAAATGGAATCATTTACGTCTTCGTGTATTCTTGTGCGAAACTAATAATACAAGCAACAGCACCACATTTGAAACACGGGAACCAAATATGCCGCAAATCGAAATTTTTTCTAAAATCAAATTGCAACAAAGTCTGAAATCATTACGAATAAATGCTGATATTGTGGAGGTACTATAATTAAATACTAACAAGAAAACTTTCAATAAAAACATACTTTTACTTTTACAAAAACAATATATAAAACATTTAAGTATTTTAAATATTTATTCTCACTTTTTCCCAAAATTAATATTTTACTTATTCAGTAAAACATTAACAATTTTGTTAAAAACAAATTGCAATTGATTATTGAGGGGTATAGCTTGTTCCTATGCGCATTTCACTGTTGCTAATGCAGATTGTCAGGGAACTTTAATCATAATAATCGATTGCAATTTGTTTTTAACAAAATTGTTAATGTTTTACTGAATAAGTAAAATATTCATTTTGGGAAAAAGTGCGAATAAAAATTTAAAATACTTAAATTTGAAAGATTCCCATAAAAAGCACCAATTAATATATACAACATTTTTTTAAGATTCAAGAATGGGCACTTGATACGGAATTCACCCGGCATTCTCGTATACTTAAGCAATTTACACAACATGCCGAATCTGCTACTGAAGTAATGACCGAAGAAAATCTTAATCGCTCATTGTTATACATGCAGAGGTAAGTGCAAGAAAATGTATCTATTCATACTTTAACGCTGTTTCTACAATCCATATTTGTTCGACTCGTCTTGAATATTTAAATAGGATTCAATAAAAATTCGAGTGCTTTTGTTATAAATTATCTACATACATACACGAGTCGGATTGTGGAAACATATCGTATATATTGTTTTCGTAGAACATACGGAAACTTTCGTATGTACATATATACTACAAAATACACTTTTTAATTGAATTGAGTTTTATAACTTTAACAACTTTTTGTATTTTATTCTTTGTTAAGCATGAGATTTTAAATATAAAAATAAATTTGTATTTATTTTTTCCACAAATTTAAATATTTTTTTAGGTAGAAATACATTAAAAAAAGTTGTTACCCCTTAAAATATATATCGGTAATGGCTGAGCTACTTGTCTTCAAATAAGCGTAGGAATATATCCTTACAAGTAGTTTTCTTGCCACTAAAATAGGAGTTCAGAGAAAATCGGGCAGATTTTATTTTATTTTTGAAAAATGTAGGCGTTTTTGAGTAAAAATTATTTTTTTTGGAAGAAATACAGAATATTTTATTTTTGAAATATTTGTTTGTTCAAAAGAGCTAATCTTTTTGTAATTGTATGTATATGGTATTAACAAAAATACACTGATTTTTAAAAAGTTAACGATGCTAAGTTTTTTGCTCTCTTTTAAGATATTATTATCCGTTGAAAAATATTTTAAGTAATAGATTTTGCTACCCTCACTGAAATATTGAAGTTCTGTAAATTTGTCTTCATAAATAATTAAAAGAAGTCGTTGGTGTGATTTGACATTATTTTTTTAAATTTAAATTTATGATATGAAACAAGTCCCACAAGTCATTCAATTTTACTAACTAAAATGCATAGATAGGCATTTTCGTAGGGAAAATTTTTCAAGAAATCTACTGGCAACACTACTTTGAACTAAATACGGCCTGGATTTTTTCACTGTTCTTACAACTTCTTATTTTGGCTTAGAATATCGCCGAGTATTAAGAATATAATCACCGAATTTTTTGTCAGTTACATGGTTTTTCGTTTAATGTAATGATATTTAAAATGTGAAATAGATATTTTAAAACGAAGTTTTCTGAATTTAGTTTTTTTTTTATTAATTTCAGAGCCAATCAAATCATACGTGATCGTTCAGATCAAACTGCCTTATGCTTTATATATTTAGCAGCGCCACCGCAAATCAATACACCAGATTTTGGGGAACGTAGTGCACGTTACGTGGAATTGCTAACAGAATTAACAGCGGAACTACCTCCTACAATTTTAGTGCATGGCGTAAGCACCGTAACTTCCACTACTCTATAAATACGTGTAATATATTTTACATAACTATATCTATAAAACAGTTATGGTGTGTACTGTAAATTATACTTTTATAAATTTTATTTAAAAGATATAAAAACAACTCCAGCACTGAGATTAGTATGTATTTATTTTCATAATTAAGTTGAATTAATAATGAAACAAAACTGTTTTGTATAAGAATAATTGGTATTAAAATTCAGCATTTTGTCTATATTTAAGTAGATTTCTTATGTAAGTATTTTGAATAAACTAGATCTGATTACAAATTGTAATATTTTAGTTCATTTGTATTTTTATTTTAATTTTAGAAAAATGTATAGACGTAATAAATTAAATATACAAATATAATTCATCATTTTGGATCAGTTTTTGTTGCTTTTATATATTAATGACATAATTATCTATAATAAATAATTCGTATTTACAACGAGCTTATTAAAACAATTTTCATAAAAAGTTCGTTGCATAAATCGTTAGTTTTTGTTTCATAAATATTTTGTATTTTGTATACATACATATGTATTTTTTATTTTTGTAACTGATATTTTTCCATTCTTATAATAATCACTTTAAATAAATATGTATATAAAGCAACTACATACATATATTACCATATCAAAATTGTTATTAATAATTTCAAATGATAATATAAGTCAAAGTTAATTGTTTATGATTAAATGCGTAATTATTAAACGAAAATTCAAAAATGTATATTTTTATATCCAATATTAACGTTTTCAGTTAGATTTAGGGCACTGTTCTTTATTTCATTCGAAAAAAAATTTGTTCATTAAAATAATCACGGTAGGAATCCAAACTGGAGTGGTTTGGCAGAATTTTTTCAACAAAACCGCGTTCATCGAATCCATTTTGTGGTTGAAACGAGAATTACTTGCAAGTTTTCCGTTCGAAGCCGAAATTAAGAGTTCATGAATCGTTTTCGATATGTTTCCATGAACACTCATAATTGGATAGTAATATCACTTCCAATCCAATTTCGTTGCGGATTCTATCAACAGGCAGAATATTTATAACATCGATTTACACTATTATATTCATTTCGAACGAAATACAGAACAGGGGTCCATTTCTCAAAGCGGATCATTTTATTTTTATTTGCTTTAATTTATTTGTTGTTTTTATTAGTTTAACAGAATATTATACTGTCAAATTGTAAAATTTAATTCTAAATAAGTTTGATTTTAATTATGATAATAAAATTATTTAAGCATCACAAATTCTTTTAGTTATTTGTTCATATAAAAAATTTCGATGCGCATTAAGCTCATATTATCAATAAAAAAATCCTTATTTAATTTGATTGCCAAAATTGGTTTCAGTAGACTGAGTTAGTATTGGAAAAAGTAAATCCGGTATAGGTTGGTTTACCTAGGATGGTTAGGTAAACCAACCTAGTTTACCACCTTCTCTCCACATTTTAATTTGGGCTACATGCTTCTAAAATTATTTCCCGTAACAGGTTATTACAATTTTAAATACATACATATTGACATCTTTCTGCCACCGCTCCACATAAAATTAGGAATTGTTAAAAAATATTCGGGAAATTTTTCACTTTTGCGGCTACCTAAGCGCTACCTAAACCGTATTAAGAATCATTCCTAGGAAGTTCATATATTCTAGAAAGTTGTTTACTGAGATCTTGGGTACATTTTTGTAATAGATAGCATAGTATGTAAGTATCTCAATGTTGAAGTAAAAAAAATGAAATTAAAAATTTTTCCGGAAATTTTTCACTTTTGCGGCTACCTGAGCGCTACCTAAACGGTATTAAGAATCATTCCCAGGAAGTTCTTATGTTCTAAAAAGTTGTTTATTGAGATCTCAGGTACATTTTTATAGTTGATTTTTTTCTTGGATTTTTAAGGGTTTGCTACCTATGAACGTAAAAACAGTGAAAAAAATGTAAAAAACCCATTTTTTGAATATATTTTGCGATTTTCATCTTGAAGATTGAGATTTTTTGATTTTATATGTTCACAATTTTTGTTCTATATGACAAGATCTAAAGCTTTGCCTCAGAGAGTAAATCAAAATTTTGAACGATTTGCAAGATATGTACCTGAGAAAACGATCAGTATTTTGCAAAAATGACACCGAGGCCCCAAATCTTTGGGGGCTCATAAAAAAAGTGCATGTCTTTGGGCAAAACTGTGAGACACGGGCCTTCTTTTTTTTGGTCTTTTATCACGTAGTGGTGTCCGTATATGGTTATTTTTTCGTGTTGCATTGTGTAATTATTCGACATATTGTGTAAAAAAATGTATACATTATCTTGTTTACTCATTGCTCGAGGGGATAACACTTTTTTCATTGAAGAACGAATTTTTTGGAGATTTGACTCCGTTGTAAAAGTTCAATATGAGATTCCCCAATATTATTCTTATAATTTGGTGAAAACACCCCTAAATATTACTGTTCTAAAGCTGGATTCATCCATAAAATTTTTGTCCTGACACATTTTTTCATATGTATGTGTTTTAAGGTCTCTCTTCTTGAGAGTGTGAAATTATTTTGTTAGGACAACTTTCAACTTGAATTGGTTTAATTTTAATTTCTTTCCTAACAAAGTTGAACTGAGTTGCCACATTATATGTAATGATTCAAAAGCGGGCTTACAGCAATTTTTTATGTTTTTTTTTTCTATAAACGTCCTTAAAAATGTTTTCGCGTTATTCAGTTCATTAGCTATTTACAGAATCATTTACCTTTTATAAGTTTTTCTACACAATTTTTATTTATATATTCATTTGGTATCCTTGATATTCCGGAAAATTTTTTCAAATGAGTGAATCGCGTTGCAGAAAACTCTGAGTCCACAGAATTTTGTGCGCACAAAAATTTTGTCCGAAACAAATGGGCGAGTCGACCTTAATAGAAAAAATATATATCCAGAGGCTATTCACAAATTACGTATCGCAATTTCTGCCATTTTTAATCGTACTGCTCCCTCTTCACAAATAATTTTTAAACATTTTCAGAATAAATTCTCAGCTAAATAATAAGTTTTCAACCCCTTAAATTACGTAATAAGTTCAATAACGAAAATGTATGCATGTAAAATCTAATTTACATATTTTTGACTACTTCAGCTTATTACATACATCCATACATACATACTAGGGTTGTCATTATTCGTGATTTTTGTTCGTTCGAATAAATAAATAATTTTGAAATTTTGTTCGAATAATTTGAACGAACAAAGAATAAAAAATTTATGATTAAAACAGCATTAGAGATCATATCAAGTTTGTATATTTTTGTCTTTGATTTTTCTAAATAGTTCAGATCATCATCAATACTGTTGTCGATTTTTGCGTTAGTACAATTTCTTACTTTTTGACTTACTTTTTTAGATCAGTTAATAAAACTTTATCAGTTACCTAAGAAACGTAATCTAATTCTTCATCGTAGTTGAGGTTATTCGTAATATATATTTTTATCACAAAACAATCGTGAAAACATAAGATTTGCGTACTCCTATGTTTAGTTTCTTGTGGCATAATAATAAAGTATTTAATGATTTTATACGTCGTTCATTAATTGTTCAAATGTTCGATTATTCGAATAATTCTTTAATCGAAATTGAAAAATGTTTGTTTTTTCGAATTATTCATATACATACCTACATACATACATATATATTTACCTACGATTTGTAATCTCATTTTATAACATAATTAATTAAAATTGTGTGCAAGCAATATTTTAAATTAAATCTAAAGTTCTTGTTGCAGTTGTTACCTGACTCTTCTCGATTTTATTTTCATTTTTGTGCAATATGCTGTAATATTCTGTACTTTTTCGGTTATATAGAATTTCCAAGGAATTCCTTTGTACATGCATATCCGAGTTCAACAGACATCTTAACGCCAACCATAACTAAAATATACAAATGGCTACGAATTATTTCACATGCAATTTTATATAAATGCATACATAAATAAATAGACAAAGCAATGGAAGAAACTAAAGCAATACCCATCTGAAAAACCGTAGATAGCACAAATGATGTCGGCAATGATCTGTATGATCTGGAATTGATCGATTGTACGATGTCAAAAATGCCACGCGACCGCAAAAACTGTGTACTATAGCTACTAGAGCACTACTTAATTTTCACAAAAATAGAAAAACAATAGCGCAAATTCGAAAGAATACTTTTAAACACAAAAGAAGGTTTAAGCGATAATTACAGGTTTCCAAAAGGTTGTGTAACGCCTTCACAATGTTTGCATGGGAATAAAATAGTCTCACAAAATTCTAATTAGTGGCAAAGAGATAAGAAATGAGGTGGGGTTTGATTGTTTAAAAGACAAAGAATATGAAAGTAAATACAATTACTTGTAAAAGGCTTCGTTTGTATGTATGCACATGGACATGTCCATATGTAAGTATGTATGTATGGCTTTATATAAAAAATCATCTATGTCAAAATAGTGACAATGGTAAAAAGATCATATTAGGCGTGTTTGATTTAAATTTTGACTTTTTGATTTTCTACATTTCAGATATAATCTTTTATTGGGACTAAACAATGTTTTTCTTTTCTTCTCATATGTATGTATATTGAGTAAATTCGTTGCATAACAATAGATAAACTATTGTTAGTCTTGAGAAGAAACAGATACATACGTACATATATTCATTTTGGAATATGAAAAACCAAAATTATCGTAATACGTACTAAATTTATAAAAATTAGTTCTTTGAAGTTGGTGTAAAATAAAGTGCGAATAAAAATTTGACACCTCCAAAATACATTTTTTAACTATGCTAAACGATTATTATTAGCGTTTTTGTACTGACGTATAGTTAAGGATAAGACACATATCACAAGCCTTTTTGCTTTTTAAACGATTCGTTTTGAAAATTGATTCCGAGCAAAAGCTTTGATGGCAAAGTAATGCGTTAAGCTGCTATCAGGCAAATAAAATACATAATTTTCACTACTTCTACTTTGGCGTTTTAACTCATTAGTTTAACATAACGACGCAATTTTTGGAAAGTGCTAACCAGATCGACTTCAAAACTTAGAAATTATTGAATACACAGTAAAAGTGTCTGCTGTTAGTATTGAACTCGAGCTTTTGAAGCAGTTGTTCTATTTTATGTCAAGGGTTTTATTTATTGATCTATTGCACAAATATTTTATTAAGCGCTATTAACTTGTTTTTACGTATATACACACAATTAAGCAAAAAATATATGCCTTCGCCAGGAGTTGAACACCTGATCTTCTGTATGATAAGCGCACGCTCTACTAATGCGCCACTCAGATAATACATTTCTTATTTATTTACTAGTAAGTAGTTGCATATATAACTACTGTAACAGTAATGCAGACGGTATGCAGTCTGTTGTGTAGAAAACTATATTGTTTGTTGCGGTTGAAGTTGTTTATAATACCTACTATAAATAAGTCTCGTATTCTTTTTCGGGTATTAATTTGTATAAATAAAAATTTTAATTCACATTCATACGAGCCACCTAAACGGTTGCGGATACATGGAAACACATAAAAACACTGATGATGGGAGTGTAGCGGCTCTCGAAAAACAACGTTATTTCTGTTCTGCCGTGTAAGGTGAAATTAATTGATGCTAATTTCCCCTTGTTCCTTTGGATTATTGTCTCATATTCAATTCTTTCTAACTAAAAAGAGTTACGAAATTTATAATCACTTTGGATTGAAAATCTCTAAAAAACCACGTATTTCGAAAAATTATCACACTAAAAAAATCCTTTATTTGATCCAAATTACTTTTGATCATGTTCCCAGTAAATATGAATAATTTTGAGAGATATTTTTTAGAACACATCTATATATAAATAGGCAAAGGCCAATTTTTGTTGTGGAGTGGATATCATTTATTAGTTCGATCAGAAATCCCCAAATTTTCATACATCGTATAAGAAATTTAATTTATGAAAATTCCTTTGTGGTACGTGCAACTCGTTTGTGAAACTGCTTATTGTATTGAGAAGTTTACGTCAATTTAATATGACAAAGGCAACATTTGAGCGGAGTTTACTAATCTATATATAAATAGGCAAATTCAAATTTTTAGATCCCTTTTTCTCCTTTGTTCGCCAACCGATTTTCTTCATTCTTTTACCAAATGGTAAACATTGTTGAGCTTTAGTGACCCGACTACATATTATTTAAATCGGTTCATTATTAAAGGAATAAGAGTCTCATAAAGTTGACACCACTACAAATGCTAAAAATACAAGAGTACATACATACATATGTATATAAGTAATAAGATTTTTTATAAATGTGCGTGTTTGTATGAAATTTTATTTTGTTAATTGTTTATTCCGTGGGGAATGAAATGATTAATTAGGTAGTTTTTTTTTCTCTTTGAATAAATGCAACTAAATATCCCTATACGTTCAAACTGGCGGTCGAATTTCGACCACTAGGCGTACTCTAGTTCATATAAAAGTAAGTATATATTTTTTTAACTAAAATAAATAAAAAGATATTTAATTTTAAGTTCCAAGTCCTATTTTTATTGTTTAGAAAGAATTTATCGGAAAAAACGCCGCTCAGTTTGCAATCGATCAAATTTGCTTATTTGATTTTAAAGCGATTAATGTTATGCAGATTCGTTTTAGATATCAACAAAAATTTCGTCAGATTCGCTTTGCAGAACAGGGAAATTACCAAGCTTTCGGTGGGTTGTATTAAAATTCATTTAGGATTATTTATTATTTAAATTTAATTTAAATTTATGTTTGTATGCACAAACAAGTTCTTAATATATTTTTCAAATTTCTTAAATGAAATGGAATATTTTCAAAATTTTAAATGGTAAATTTAACTGCCAAAATGACAGAATATTCACACAGACTGTAAGGTTGTCAAAAATAGCAATCTCTCTTCAGTTCGAGAATTTGAAATAACTATTCAAATATTAGTGTGCACAGTGTCGGCCAAAAGATATTGGATAGGACGCCTTATTTGTTCAAAGTGCAAATAATATTAATTCTTTTGCGTTTATTTATGCAACCAGCTGTCTAATCATCGCTTTCGATTAATAGTTGATTCGATAGAGTTTTCTTATACAATATAAATACTTTGTTCAATAACGAATGCCATAATGTCAAACTAAAAAACGAAAGCGATGCAACGATTACAAATATGTAGTAGAATAACAATGTTTATCCAACATATTCTGACCGGCACTGTATGTTATCGTATATGTGTTTACCAAACTGACAACAGTTGTTGCCAAAATCTTTTGTTATGCATTTGTTAACAAAAGAATTTGCAACAAGTGCTAGTTGGTCTTTTGTTTCAAAATCCTTTCAAAATTTTTCAAGTTTATTTTTTTGTTTGAAATTAAACAATTGCTTTTGTTTTTTTAAATCTTTTCTAATTCAGATTTTGGCAATAGTTTTAAGCAACACTAGCAGTATTTGTTTATTTGGCAATATTTTTTGTTTTGTTTCAAAATTATTACATTTATATTAGCATTGTTTATTTCTAAGAATTTTATTAATAATATGTTTTGGGTGTGAAAGGCTTGGTTATAAGAGCAAGATATCTATATACATTTTTACAAATAAACATTAGAGCGGCTTACTGAACTCATGATCGATGTACGAGGAAATAATCCTCTTAGACCTGAACCTTGTCGATTTTCGTAATCGTATCATACAATCGCGTCGTACATAATGACCGGCCTGATGATAATTTTTTAGATCCTGGCGATAATTGCCACTAATGAATATGAAGTTTGTATTTTAAGTCACATTTCGTCTTTTTATGTAAACCATTCAGATTTTTTATAAAAGTTTCTGAAGAAATTACTATAAAACTTTATTTTAATTTGTAGCGTGCAAATTCATATTTTGTAGTAAATAAAAAATAATAAATTTTTGGATGTTTCGGCTTTTACTCGCAAGTGCTTGTTTAGTTTTTGCAGTATTTGTGCCAAAAAGCTTGCCAAAAAGGTAAAAATGAATTTAAAGAAATCTTAAAAACTAAGTACGTAGATCTATATACAACAAAATTTTACATTATATTGTAAATTTTTAAGACTTTATGTTCCAATTTGTAGCTCTAAGACACTGCTGACGCCAGGAAAGTGAAGAAAATTACATGCGCTTTTAATGTTTTTTTCGGTTTCAGATGTTCATATGATATTTTTTTGTTTTTGTGAGTAAAGGTATTACATTGATGTTTTTCACTGAAAGATATTTTCAAAAGCTATTTTTGATATTTAAAAAAGCAATTATCTTGAATATTAATGTTGAAACAATTCGATTAAAAATTAAAAAAACTTTGCAAAAAAAAGAAAAACATTTTTAGAAGTGAATGTAGCAAATGTATTAATTATGTTTTATACCATTTTTTAATGATTTTTTTTCAAATTAATTTTTTTTCGGCCACTACTTCAAATACTTTTTTTTTAAACATCATAATCTTTTGTGTCTGTTGAATTATTGATTTTAAATGTTATTCACGTCCCACAGCCGCATAAAAAAGTTTTTATTTATCTGCGCTCTATAAAGCATTATTTGTTAGAACTTACGCATAAGTTCAAAGATACATATCCATAAGTGGGTTATTGCATACAATTTTTCTCAGAAAAAATCTGCCACTAGATTTTTTATATCAAATTACATCTAAAACCTCAATCTTTCAATTCAAAAAACACGTTTAATAATTTTGGCCAGCTTTTAGGCCCAAATACTCCTCTGTGCAACTTAAAAAAAATATATATTTATATATATATGATTTCTTACTTTCTTTGAAACGTTGTGATAGAAAGTATTTCCTCCATTCAAATATAATACAAGTGGGTAAGTATTTTATATAAAGTAGATAATGTGTGTTTAAATTAGAGATGGGCATCGCTCACGTGATTAGCGTGAATTATGCGTGATCATGCATGATCGTGAGCGTGCATGAGGGTGAGTAAAAAGAAGCTAACGTGAGTGAGCGTGCATGAGTAGATTTTTTGCGTGATTGTTTCGATATGTTTTCGATTTTGTAATTTTTTTTATATTTTTAATAGGTACGTGGTTTTCAATTTTGTTATGAAGACATAAAACGTTGTGCCGGTATGTATTAATGTAC
This sequence comes from Gymnocheta viridis, assembly GCA_956483585.1. Taxonomy (NCBI): domain Eukaryota; kingdom Metazoa; phylum Arthropoda; class Insecta; order Diptera; family Tachinidae; genus Gymnocheta; species Gymnocheta viridis. The sequence goes on from OY101440.1 coordinate 8,173,503, forward strand.
TGATGTGAATGAACGAGTCAAAGTAGCAGTGTAAGTCCGAGTTTCGACTGGCGAACATTCGGAAGAAAAACATCTGCAATTCTTTTTCGTTTTTTCATTGGCGTTCACACAGACGAACAAGATCTACAAATTTTAACTCTAGGAAGAATACTTGAAGAGATGTGAAACAGAGTTCTCCGGTGAAATTTTACCAAAATTTTGTTTCTCCATAAATCTATTTATCTATTATGTATTAACGATAAAGTACAAGATCCTACTTAATCTTAATATTTTACACAGATTAATTATGGCCTAGAAAATGAATGATTTTAATCCAAATATTTTAAATATGTACATTCATACATAATTTTAAATTGCACTTCAAAACTTTTAAATAAAACAAAATTTATATTTTCTTTAAGTATTTTTTTCAATTGTATTCAATTTCAAATTTTATTTTAACTACAAAGTTTGAAATCGCATGATACATACATATGTACATACATACATACATGTGTAAATAATGCGTGACGAACCCTACATTCGTACGCGTTTTTACATTAATATATAAAAATGCTTTGGTCTTTCAAAAGAGGTACCTTCAACTTATGCAACCTTGACAGCCGATTTCACTGTCTTCGCCTTCTTCGGAGCACTTCCACCAGTCATCGTCATTGTTTCGATTGATTTTTGGGTTCAGGTGTGTAGTGGTAGAGCCACGTTTCATCAACAGTTATTAATCGACGCCAATAATCAATAGCATTACGCTTTATCATATCCAAACACCGCAGTGCAGTGGTCTGTCGAACTCGTTTTTGTTGGACACTGCGCAAACGCGGCACCCATCTTGCCGATAGCTTTTTCATATGCAAATGTTCATGCAAAATGTTGAACACACGTTCATATGATATGTTTACCATTTCAACAATCTCACGTAACTTGACTCGGAGATCATTCATAACGATATCTAACCACCTCTTTTGGCCTTCCTGTTGATGGTATTGTTGCAGTGCTTGTACGGCCTCGTTTAAATTCAGCAATTTAATATTTTACCATGTAATCTGACGGAGCAGACTCACCGTAATGTTTATCAAGCTTTTCTTTTATTTCTTTCGCCGTTTTCCCTTTCACTACACGAAATTTACTTTTTTCCATTTTTTAAGAAACATAAAAGTTGCTTACTTTAACCGACTACTAAGTGTACTTTCGAATGGCATGAAAAATAATTTTTAGCAGGTATTTGTTGCGAAATAATTGATCACATGGTTTTGCGTACACACTACAAGAAATGGAAGTAACTTTGAAAGTTAAAGTGTGTTTTCGTAATTTTTTGCGAATTTTGCATAATAAAGTACACAAAATATTGTTACTAAAAAAAAGATGAATTTAAGAGAATTCTAAAATAATTTATTTGCAGCCAAAAAATGTTGTCGGTTTTTTTCAGAAGACATGAACCCTTTGTGACGCACCCTACGTGACTCACGTTGCATTTTTTCTATCATATTTCTATTCTGAAATTTCATACCTAATTTCAATGTTTCTAAAATAGTAGACACAAATTTTTTTTTTTGCTAAAATTGAAGTGAATTCAATGTATAAAAATATGGCTTTCGATCGGGCCATCTGCATTAACACTTAAGTAATGATATGAATACCTAAAAATGGTTAATTTCTGGTATGAAATTAGAAGATCTGAGGTTGGGTAGGATTTGGTAATAATTTCTGCATTAATGATCATCGAAATACATTTATTTTATTTATACAATTATATATCTATCTCCATAAAAAAGATAAGAAATAAGTTGGATGACATTTTTTAAAAATTTTTTTTGGTGGACTGTTTCTGGGACTTATCCATATATCAAAATTGAAAAATTGTATTTCAAAAATAACAAATTGATCCAGAAGAGTATATTTCTCAGTTAAACATAATTTTCCTCTTTTATTGCAGAATTTTCTAATTGTATGTTAGATTGTTCTGTTTGCATTCAGAAATTTTAATGTATAAATACTTATATGTTGTGATTTTTTCATGAGTATTTCGTGAGCGTGAGTTTTCGTGATTGTTACTGACTTTTTTTCCACTCACGTGAGCGTGAGTGAACGTGAGCCAAAAATATGAGATTGTGCATGAGCGTGCTTGAGTGAAATTTTTTTATCGTGAGCGTGCATGAGCGTGAGTGAAAAGTCATTCATGATCCCATCTTTAGTTTAAATTGCATGATTGCGGTCATAAATGATGTAAAGTTTTTCGTTCCTGTAAATGTTATTAATTGAATGTGGTTTTTTAAACTTCAGCCAAAGTTTGATGTTGACCCACATTTATTTAAAGCTTTTTACGTAAAATAATTAAAAATTTTGTAGATGAAAATTTCTGAGCAAATTACTTAGATATATTTTACATTTTGTTCAGCGTATAATGTTTTTAATGCTTAAAGTAGTTTAATACTTAACTACAAAAAATGAGTTACCAATATGGCACCATATACATAAATAAACACATAGATACATTCATGCATATGTATGGCTTCCGAAAAGGATTGGGCACGATCGGTGATATATGTGATATGTGTATGTATGACAAAAATATGTTATTCAAAAATCCTTTAAGAACTCTTTAGCTGTTAAATATTTTTATTTTACCTTAAATTCATGCTGATACTCATATAAGATACTAATCGAACATGTTCTAATTGCAACACTTAATTAGATTATAACATTATAAGCAAGTCTATGTACAGCATAAATTTCAATTAAAAAAAGGATCACCAGCAAACTATGACAGTATTATGTTATTTTCGTACGTGCTGTTGTCCTACCGTTTTGTACCTTAAAGACTCTGGTTAAGATAAAGTGTTAAATATTTAGCAGGTAAATGCGATTCTATAAAAAGAGTTGACAAAATACTCACCATCAACTCAACATCAATTATAATAAGTAGTTATGCGCATTGTATCCCAAAAAATTGTCTTTGCTGAAACTCTTCTATTTATACAAGATATTTAGTTAGACTCATACAACGTGTATCACGAAGAGTCATCACATAAATATTAAAGACCAAACTATGATGTGACATTTATGACTTCTTTTGAAAATGTGTTTAGAAAAATAGTTCTTATCTTAATGAGGTCGTATCATGTTGCGACATTGTTTTCAAATTTTTTCAATTGATGACAAAGAATAAAAGGACAATCTTTTTAAACAGTGTTTAAAACAAATGCGGAACAAATCTTTGAGTGTCACCAATTTGGGATATGTTGTGTAAATAAATATGTTCTAGACCTGCTCATTGTTATTAGCAGGGAAACCAGAAATATGGTTTAAAGATGTGTTTTATGTGCATTAAATATGAAATAAAAGCTTAAAAAAATCATTATGCCATTGTCAAATTCCATATGGAAAAAATTAACACTAAAAAACTACATCTTTTCAATATGGATTTTAACAATTGATCTAATCAAGATGGCTATGTGTATGTAAAGGTTATTCAATTGTGACCCCATAAAGTATGTACTTAAATATATATTGTGGATCATTACAGGAAGGAGAATAAAGATAGATGCAGGTCTATCGGTTTCGGCCTGTTGAGTAGCAAGACTCCAGATAAATTAAAAGCCTATTTTCTTATCACTATTCACACATGTTTTCTAAATTTTTTTCTTATAAATGAGCATATCCGTATCATAAATATCTGCGATATTATTAAAAATCGATTTCATCTTTATTTCTTTTTAGTTTTTTTTATGAAGTTAAATAGGCGATAAATCTCGGAAAAACGTTGCTATAGCACACAACCCAACATCACTTTTTTGCACTTACTTACTCTTGTTCACTACTATTGACAGTACCATTCCCAAAAGCACGAGTATGTTAATAGCAGTCAACTTTTGACGACAATCAGTACCATTTTTTATGACTGGTTGACATGACGTCGACAAATACTACAGAATACAGCCAAAATATGTTGCAAAAATTATAAACTGCCGTAAATGTGCGGTTTAGATTTCAATATGCCTATAAAGGTTTAAATATGCAAAAATATGCTCTAACAAATTCTGAAACATATACATTTTATTTCTTGCCTACATAAAATGCACAGGAAAAAGAAACATATGATTGCATATTTTTAGTTTCCCTGATAATTGCACATTTAGAATAGACTTATTAGGCGATCAAATAAAATTATTTTGCGATAGAATTTTCATTCAAAATTCTCTGGTTGTGTTCTGAAATGTTTTACGGTATTGAATTTGTTATTATAAATATAAAAAGATGGTGTGTATATCTAATACTAATAAATTAATTTATTTATTTATTATGTCAATAGATTTTTACACCCTTACTGACTAAATATGACTAACAAATATAGAACTATATATAAAAATAATTGGTTCAACAATTTAGATATAAAGTAATTTTTCTCTTCATTACATCATTATTCTCAGATAATATCAAATATTTTTTGGAAAAGTGAATTTACACCACATTCAAATATAAAAGTTCATCTAAAATAATTTCTTAATGTAATAATTACTCTGTTTGAATATTGAATTAATATGATAGAAATAGATAGTTTTCTGGACATCCCAATGAACCGAGAGTCCTGCAAATGTACTCGCCGCCTGCACACCTAACCTAACCTTACTAACATAAAAAACCTCTACATATGTAAAATTTAATATACCGTGCAAGAGCTTTTCAATCGCGATCATGATGAATTTCTTTGCGAACATATAGCTGTTAATAAAACATTTATTCGCAACTATACACTAGAAGTTAAACAATAATCAGAGTAGGTTAATCAAAATAGGTTAATCGTTAAACGAAAAGTATTCAAATCGAATGGGAAGTCATATCCCTAAACAGAAGCCTAAAGAATTGCTGAATGAATTGCAGCGAGCTTTTATTTTTAATTGTTACGATAGACCAAGAATTGACCTTGCTATTAAAAACGAAAAATTAACTGACAAATGTTGGATGATATAAAGAGACAATAACAAAAGTTTTCAACCATAAATTTTACACAAGTTTATCAAATAAAAAATAATAAAATAAAAGAAACGGAAAGTGAAAAATATTTTTTAAAGCCACATAATTATACTCTAAAGAATAGCAAAAAATAATTTTACTAACAAAATGTATAAGATTAAATATTATATACAAATAAAGAAAAAAATATCTGTATATTTGCAATACAATGGGAACAATGAAAGGAAATTAAACGTTTTGACCGCAAGCCAATTTTATAACAATACTGTGAAAAAAAACAACAATAACAGCAACACTATGAAAAAGCCATGCAACAAATACTACAAACAAAAGGATCAGAGAACATTGCACGAAAGCAACGCATCAATTTTATACAAAAAGGAGTATGATCAGATATTTACTGCGTATCGTGTATACATGTTTGTATGTGTATCAGTGTGAAAAGAACGAATCAGAAATTTTTAAAACAGGTAAAAGCAATTGGCCTACATTACTATAAACCAATCATATAAAGGCTATAAAATATTTCATTTAAGTAAAAAAAAAAACGAATGGTATAAAAAGACGTTAAGGATGCTGATAAGGCAACAGTTTCTTAAGTTCTTTTCAAAGTGAAGTTGCAAAATAAGAGGAAGAAATGTTATCCAGTGATTTTAACGAGAACTTTCATTTTACACATTTTCAAAACCAAAAATACGAGGAAGGACTAAGCGATGAACTCAATAACAGCATAAGCAGTACAAACTTCATAGATAATAGTGTATTAGAAGAACAATTTAGTTCCTTAGATGAAAATATGGATTTTTACAACATGGATTTTCAAGCGAACGAATCTCTGTCGGAATCAAATCATAGCAATGAATTTGGTATCGAGTCTACAGAAACTAGTATATTAACATCTACAACATATGATTTGGAACAATTTTATAACACTTACCAGCACAGTACTAAATACTGTTATCCTAAAAAGCTGCCAACCACAGTGACCAGTAGTAGTAAAAAGCAATACAATCAAACGCACGCACCTACTCCGTTGAAATTAAGTTCGGCGAGATTTGCTTTGAAACGAAATCAGTCAGGTATTAAATCAACTGTAACAAGCACGTCCTGCTCTCAAGAAATTTTACGGAAGCGTCGTTTAGCTGCTAATGCGCGAGAACGTAGACGTATGAATAGTTTGAATGATGCTTTCGATAAACTGCGCGACGTTGTTCCTTCTCTGGGCAACGATCGTCGACTATCAAAATACGAAACTCTACAAATGGCGCAGGCATATATTGGCGATTTGGTCAAACTGTTGACGAGAGATTATTAATAGCAAGCAGTCGATTTATCAAAAGAAGTTGTGTAAATATTAGTTATATATATTTTTTAAGTGTTATTTAATAGTTTTATTTTAATGAATAGTTATGTAAGTGTTGATTTATAATAACAATTCACTTATTAAAAATTCTTATATGCATATTTACCTTAATTGTTGGATATCTTATTATTATTGTTGAATATTAGTATCTTGTCATTGGTGAAATTTTCAATATTTTATTGTAGCCAGTCAAGCTCTGAAGAAAACCGTAGCTAAATGTGGCAAAGTGTTATGATGCTTGGCTAACGAAATTTTAAAGTATATTCTTAAAATTAAGCCAATTTAATTGCTATTGACTTAATAATAAGTTAAGTATACATAGACAACCAAAAGAGGTGGGTCAAAAAAAAACGATTGGAAAATTGTGAGACTATTATGACTTCGCTGAAATACAGAGGGCATTACCTCTACACTTTTAAGAAATATAAGAGAATTCTGTGTTTTTCATGAATAACGACGTACATACATATGTATGTATTAAAATTATTTTTTTAGGAGAAGCAAACAGTGGCGGATACATGGAAACACACATGAACACTGATGATGGGAGCGTAGCGGCTCCCGAAAAACAACGTTGTTTCGGTTCTGCCGTGTAAGTTGAAATTAATTGCTGTTAAAATTTTCCCTTGTTGCTTTGGAATATTGTCTCATGTCCAATTTTTTCTGACTAAAAAATGTTACAAACTTTAGCCAAAATAATAATCACTTTGGATTAAAAAAGCCACTAACAACAAAATTGTTCGAAAAATAATGACATTAAACAAAGCAATTTCTCTTTGAAATGTGAAACTTATATAAAAAACCGTTTGCGTCGAAATAAGTGGTATTTACTAATTAAAACACGAAAAATATTTGACAATGTCCAAATGTATTCAGAGTTTAAACAAACAAATGAGCAGAAAATAAGTCGTTATTAATGAACATTATTGAAATAAACTAATAGTTAGGTTTGCTTTGCTATCAAAAATTTAAGTTGCTCCATGATAAATCAAATATTTGTACATACATGAAAACAGCGTTTGAAACAAAGAAATTTGTCAATAAAAACTAAAAGTAAATAAAAATTATCTCAGGCATTATTATAGGAATCATTTACATAGGTTTTCCTGATAGTATAGTGAGCTTTATAAATGTAGGCATTCTGCAATATCAAGGTTCTGTGGTATCTCACTTGGCCAAAAAGTATAAGTGAATTGGATGCGATTCTAACTGCCACACGTCGTTGTGGGGAGATATTTTAGCAAAAACTACATTAGTGAGCAGAGTTTTTTCAAAACATTATTGTTTTGTATTCTACCCGAGGTATGTATGTAAAAACTTTTGTCCAATTTTAAGCGAATGGTCAGATATTGAAGAAAAAGCAAATTTGTAAACATGTTTAACGATGTCCGCTTGTTGTCCGAGATATAGAACGATTGAATACTTGATTAATTACATATATAAAAAATGTTTAACAATAACAGTCAATTATGGTTATGGAAATAAAAGTTTGATGGCGTTCTCCTTGCCAGCGTATGATAGCAGACTTGCTTTAATAAAATTGCCATCTCTAAAAAGTCGGCGATGCTGAGCGCTTTAGTTGTTCTGGGCGTGATTATTCGTGGTGATGATGATTCAGAGTTCCTGCTTAGTCAACTAAACTTCAACGTTCCTGAAATTTTGAACTCCTGTCATGTGTTAACTTCAACAAATGCTATCACATTATTGACTTATCTGAGAGTAATGACTTTATATCAAAATTGTTGATCCAATTATTTTTATATAATTCTGTTTTTGTTATTCATATTTAGCCAGTAAGGATGGAAAAACCTATTGACCTAATAAATAAATAAACAAATAAATAAATAAATAAATAAATAAATAAATAAATAAATAAATAAATAAATAAATAAATAAATAAATAAATAAATAAATAAATAAATAAATAAATAAATAAATAAATAAATAAATAAATAAATAAAATAAATAAATAAATAAATAAATAAATATAAAAATAAAGAAATAAAGAAATAAATAAATAAAGAAATAAATAAAAAATATATAAATAAATAAACAAATAAATGAATAAATAAATAAATGAATAAATAAATAAAAAAATAAATAAATTAATTAATTAATTAATTATATATATATATATATATATATATATATATATATATATATATATATATATGTATATTAATTATATATATATATATATATAATTAATTAATTTATTTATATATATATATATATATATATATATAAATAAATAAGTAAATAAAAACATAAATAAATGAATGAATAAAAAATAAATAAAACAAAAGACTTAAGAAAGAAACTTTATAATAATAATCTGCAAACGTTTCTTTCTTAAGTCTTTTCAAAGAACCCTTTAGAATCATAAGAGTTAAGAATGAACGTTACGTATAGAAATTAGAGATGGGATTGTGAGTGAATTTCCACTCACTTATGCACGACCTTATATTTTTGCCTCACGTCCATGCACGCTCAAGTGAGCGGAAAAAATGTTAATCACAATCACAAAAACTCGCGTTCACGAAATACTTATGAAAAAAATTAAAAAAAAATAACTGAATAAAACTACAATTAAGCAAGACAACACGAAATAATCACACCAAAAATCTACTCATGTACGCTCACTTAGTTTTTAATACTCATGTTCATGCACGCTCACGCGATTGAAATAAAAAAAAACCTAACAAGATCATGCGTAATTACGCTTCACGTTAATCACCTGAGCGGTGCCCATCTGTGAAAGACATCTACATATATACATAGATAGATGTACATACTTTTCTTAAGTCTTTTCCTATTTAACTGAGATTTAAAAGCAAGTCGGAAGACCTTAAAATCGGAAATTGATAAAAAAAATCTTTAAATGCAGGGTTATTGAACGTTTTATTTGATTTAATTTTTTCTTATTTATTTTTTATTCAATAACATCTGGGCAGTAAGGTGAAAGTATTACAACAAAGTCACTTTTCGGTACAAGTAAAAAAAGCATAGAAAAAACCCAAAGCGGAAAGGTGTATTGGTAAATATATCGAACTGTCCAAATCTTTTTATATCATGTTGAATTGGGGAATATTCCAGACTTATTTCCAAAGTCAATGATGTGTTGCCCAAACTGTGTTTTTATTAAAAATATATGTTTTGGACGAAATGAAGTGCCCATACAGAAAAAAGGACATTTTTAACACCGCATTTTTTGAAGATAAAAAGAAAGTCAAATAACCCTGCTAACAAAATATATATTATGTGGCTAGAATTATACTAGTTGCTTTCAACTTCAGACTAGTTACCAGCCTGTCTTTTTTCATATATCGAACTATCGATTTTAACATTAGGTTGTCATAGGATCCCATATACTAGTTCAACTACTAGTATTATTTGAATCAGTTTTATACTAGTTGAGTTTTTTACAAATATATACCACTCCATCCTATACTAGTAAAGTCACTAGTTATTATTAGCTATAACTTTGACTTGGTTCGTAATTAAAGTCTTCTACTAGTACTTTTAAAAGTATACTACACTAGTTTCTTTTACAATATATTTATTTAACAAAAATTTCTCTTTAGGAGAATTCATAGGAACACATATTGGTATAAATCAAAAAACAATGTTATTAAAAAGATAATATGTATTTAAATTTGATTAAGAATATATAATATATGTATAACACTAAAATGAAAGCTTGTTAGCTTCCGTTTCGTCCTCTAGTTTGTTTATTTTGGACTTGCTTTCAAAATTCTCGTTTTTCATAGCTGCATTGCCTGGCGTAACATTGTTTTTAATCCTTCTGTTCCACACCTATTAATCTTAGAATGGAGTCTGAAAAAATTTCAAAGAAATTTGTTAACAACTCAAATATAAAAACAATTTACTAATCAGTGCTTTGTATTGTTTTTTAAATGCAATTTTCCATGCGTTCCGTCAATGTTATACTGCATAACAATGTTCCAATGCAGTTCCTCCATAGTCTGCTCATTGTAGAGACCTCAAGTCATGTAATATTAAAATAATAAAAATAAGAAATAGTAAACAGATTTTTTACTTACGTGTACATATATCGTGGTTGTCAACGCTGATTTTCTCGTCAAATCTCATCAGACGTCAATGGAAAATAATTTAGAAATCAATTTAAAAAATATTTATATTTGTTGTTATTTTATATTTTCTATTTGTGTTTTCATTCTCATAAACTGAATAGTCTCATTGCAACTAGTATTACAACTGTCCCAAAACTTTACTAGTTACAAATTTAGCTGCAGGGAAGCTCTGCAATAACAAAATTCATTAGGAAAATGAACACGCTTCTTTATCACATATACTCGTCATCATAGAAAATGTAAAAATTTTAAATACTAAAAACTTGTCGTTTATTAAATCAACAGTTTTCCTACTCAAATATTAACATTTACATACAACAGTATACAAAAATCGTCATCACAGAAAATTTTAGAATTGTTCTTTTGTGCACCACGAGTTCTATATACAACTTTGTGCAAAAAGTTCGTAAGACTGGCCTGCTTGTGGACAACACCAATCCTCTGCGTCGTCGTACGGTGCGTACCGAAGAGAAAACCAACTTTGGAGTGGTTGCACCATTGGTCCATTTTTTCGAAAATGCTGCTGGTAATGTCATTTCAGTCAACGGAGAATGTTGATGAGCCATGATTACGAATTTTTATGGCATTGGATAATCTTTGGTTTCAGCGGGATGGCGCACCATGTCACACAGCTCAACAAGCAACCGATCTTTTGCGTACTAAGTTCAGTAAATGAGTTATCAGCCGCCTTGGCGAATAATCCAGAAACGATGCATACCTTTAACACTAATAGTGAGATGAACCTAAAACTGGCAACAATGTCTTGGAAAATTGTACTGACAGGATTTTTATTTATTTATTTAGATATTTATTATAATTAAAATTATAATAAATCTTAAAGCTAAAGCACTAGCGACTTACTGTCGGCTTACTGACAGGATAAAAAAGAAATTATGTTTAGTTAATTTTATTAATTTAAAAAAAGTTGACAGCACATTTAAAATTGAATTTTAAATAAAAGTAAAATTAGCGTTGCGTTTTACAAAATAAAAGCCTGAATTTTTTATTTTATGTGATTATAAATTTTCGTAAATTTTTTTAATATGTATGTAGTAATGAATGTATGTATGCGTTAACGAATATTGAAACTAATTTATAATGTTTTAATGCATATTTTTGTAAATTTTGTTTGCATATTTTATGTACAAGAAACACAATTTAAAATAAACAAAAATGATAACTCTAGTAATAATGGTATTGGCTGCATTAAATCTCTTTTATCCTTTATCAGTAAATTCCCAACATTGGCGGTTGCTGTTTGTTTTTCTCAAGATATAGTTAATTTGACAGCCGTTTCTTGCGGTATCCTGGAAAGAATATTAAGTGGTGGGCGTTTTTTAGAACAATCAAAACAATTTTTAAAACACAAAACAAAAAAATGCCGCTGTATAATTTGATGCGTGCCGACCGAAACGCACAAGAAGTCTGATGATAACTTCCTAATTACATTTCCGCATTTTCTGGCATTAACAAGGAAAATGCTTTAAGTACATGGTGATGTTGCTGACCTAAAAACGACTAATTAGCAAATACATTGAATATAATAGCACAGGTAAAATGAAAATATGCCAATAGTATAAAATTTAGGTTGATTTGCTTTAAAAGATTATCTTTGAGTAACTTGTATTTATTTTCATTTAAACAAATGTTTAATTTAAACATTTTATAATTTTTTTATCAATGTTTTTACTTAATACTAGTATTGTTAAAACTTATTTAGTATTTTACACACTATTTACATAAACACTATTATTTTGTAATAGATAATTTTTATACACTTTAATAACAAATCTTAAATATTATGATTTAAACAATGAGATTTTTCAATATTCAACTATTTCGATATTCTTAATTATCAAGATTTTGTTAATGAAAAATTATCTTTAATATAAAGATATTGAGATTCTAATAAAACTGGTAAGATGATCTAAAATGAAAGTGTATTAAAAGTATGTGCGGTAGAGTTCGTTTATAATGAACAACTTCTCCGGAACCGAAAGTTTTCCCTAAATATTTTCCAAAATTGCAATAAACTTCGGTCATAGCGAATTTTGGCTTTTAAAAAACTAGTTTTACAAGTACCGAAATTAAAAATGCATTTAAATTTATACTTTTAATTATAACAAACACAACAAACATATAAATTTCTTGTGGTAGTTGAAATAATTACAGTTCTATAGGTTTGAGCTTTATTTACTTAAAAAAATATTACGTTTTTAAGAAGTTTAATGAGCAGTTATTTTCTAATAACAAAACAGCAAAATATGCATTACAAAATTATATGGAAACTGTTTTGACTTTCTTAGTTAGTCTATTTCTTTCTTAAATCTCATAAAAAATCTGAAGATGCAGATACGAACAAAATAAGCCGTATGTCAAGAAACTCGGTGAACAAATGAGGATTTTGTTAACAATTAAATACATGTACGCAGATGTTTGGAAGGTGCCTTCAGTAATACATTTATTTTTAGCTTTTTTGAAACAAAATACATTTTAAATGAAATTTAGAACAAGTTTAGAGTTAAAATTTCGTATTGAAGACTACTGCAGGATCTGTGTGAATGAGCTATGTATGTAAGGGCCCATGAATTTAGGAGGTCAGACACTGACTCTCAGGGAACAGAAAATTTTAGAACATGTTAGAGGTGCTTTCTTTTCCAAAATAGTGAAATTTTTTTTAATTACTTTTTATTATAAAATCTTAAATTCATGAAATAATCAGGTATGTGATGGAAATCGATTTTAAAAACAAAATGATTTAAAATCAAAAAAAGTTGCTCATTATAACCGTTTTGAAAATATTTTTAAGATAGATTTTAATACATTTTTAAATAATTTTGATAAATTTACTGCCAGTCTCACGATGTCACAAGTATTCGTTCTTTCCTACAACTACATACCTAATGATAAATTTAATTGTAAGAAAGAACGAATATGTGTTACATCCTGGGACTGACAGTTACTTTCAAATTTCTTTTGCATTCCTTGTGTTTTATCTTCTGGTCTACTTTTTCCAAATTAATAATTTGAGATTGGCTAAAAATTGACTCTCAAAATCGTTCGAAATTCATTCAAAACGTTACTTTTAAAATCGATCGATTTTCATCACATACCTGAATAATTTCTAATAAATTAATGTTCAATTAAACATTAAAAATTTTTAATGAAAATGTTAAAAATGTAGCAGCTATTTCCTAAAAAAAGCATAATCAATCTCTTCAAATGCATGGATAAAAGCAAATAGTGTCAAAATAAAGTTAGTTCAAATTACAAAGGTTATTACAATAGTCCCCTAGACTTCTGAGTGACCTCGCCGCAATGCGCGAAAAATTTTTAATAAAAAAAAGATTTAAGTTATATGAACCAGCGAAAAGAATCCAAAAACATTAAGAATTTATTCGTGGCATTTCTTTGTAGACAAAATAAGAAACTTATTTTCAGATGTCACAAATAATGCATTCATTCATTATTTTCAAAGCTATTTTAAGCAATTAATATAAAGTAATATTATTGTCATTAGTAATATATCGAGGGCTTATGTTTAAAGAGGCATACAAAAGGGCAAAAATACTATGTTTTCATTCTCTAACAACACAGGGCATAACAAATTTTTTTGTGGCATAAATTTTTTGTATTACCAACAATTCTTCCCCAATATATCATGGATTCTATTTTAAAATAAGATGGGAAAACAAACCGCTATAGTTGTTATTTATAGTAACATATTTTACTTTACTGAGAATATTTCAAGTGCATATACTTTTGTAGTTGGCTTCCCTTCTCTCTGTGAAGTTTTTCATATAGAATTTGTTCCTATCAGATTGTTTGTTCTCTATGAAGTTACTGACCAACAGTACTCATTCACCCATCATGTTCATGTTCGACTATCTTTGGCACCATTATTCCTGAACTGTTTTCCCTGCTCTTTATTAACATTTTGGGGTGGGAATTACCTGGGCTCTTTCATTGCCCGGAATACGGAAATTAATAAATAAAATTCTTTAGATTTTCAATAATTTCGTATTAATCACTTGTTACGAAATTTTCATTTTAAGATTTTTAAAAGAACGTATATTTTAAATTTCCCGTTTCACAATTTGCTCGGATATTTCCGTTTCCCAACGTCTGTTCACATCACCAAAGTTTTTACGAAAAGTCAAAATGGTTGTGCAAAAAGTGTTTTTTGGATCGCATCGAAAATCGTAGATTTTTAGGCTCAATGTTGTCCACTTGCTCTAATGTGCCACTCATATACATATGTATATATCGTCAGCTGAAACGTAAAACAACGCACTAACGAAAAATAAGAAAACGCAATTTTTTATTAATTATTATTAATTTTATTAATCCCAAGAAAATTTTAAGTTTCTACCATCAAAAACAGATTAATTAGAAACGAAAATCGAAAGCTGTTACTTCAGCCACTTAGTCAGTTCTTTTTGTCTCGTAGACAAAATAAAAAGTTGTAGTTAAGTGATTTCGCATTCACATAACGTTATAAAATATATAAGAAAGGAAGTCGATATAACTTTTTAAAAAAATCAATAGGAAAAAAATATTTAAAAAAATCACACATACAATTTTGTTTAACAAATATACAAAATTTGTCTTCACAGAAAATTTAAGTTTTTATTTATTGAATCATATATGAAAATTTTCATAGAACAGTGTACGGAAATCGTTATTACTGAAAATTAAAATTTTGTTTCTGTGTATTAAGTAAAAGACTATTAAGTAAAATATTGTTAGAAGAAAATCAATAAACTTCCTATTCTTCCTGCCTATTTAAAATGTTGACCCGATAAATTCCTTTAATATTTTTTTACGTTTAACACCTGTTATGAATATTTTTATTTATGCAAACATTTAATATTATTTTAATTTTTTAAATTTGGAGTATAAAGCCAGTAAATAATAACGGCAGCATAGATTAAGAAATTTTTGCGATATTACTGATTGTGTAAGTTAACTCAACTCTTGTAGATTTCTTTTAACGATTTACAAATTTATATCTCTTTAAAACCAAATGTGCTAAGTACCCAAAATTGTAAGCCATTCATGTTGGTTGTAAAATACAATAACCGCATCAAAATCGGAGATGGTAAGTTCTAACCGTTGGTCGATTTGAAGTGGAACGATTCAAAATATTTTCTAAATTTTTAAAGTAATATATGAAAAATTTTTAATTATTAAATAAGAATTCATTCAAATTATTCAAAAAGTTTTGAAAACACTTCTACAATAACATTTTTTATTATTTTCTTCCCGGGACGACGAGAATAAAAAACTCCTAATAACGATGGAATAAAAGGTGTAATTGAGTCTGATGTATTTGTTAACTAACTAGCCTGAATCACTAGTTTTTTTTCTTAATTATTATTTTACTTATTCAGTAAAATATAAATGTGTTTTAACATAATGAAGTTATTTTTAGGCTTGAATATGATTTTAACTTTCTTTTAATTTTTTAAATTTTGACTAAGGTGAGTTTTATTAAAAAATGTCCGATAAACAGATAAAAAGCTCCGTAAAATTCTATTTATCTAATATTTTCTATGAGATATCAGTTTAGTCGTGAAAAATTTGGTCTTTGAAACACGTTTCTATTACATTTAAGGTATTTTCTTCACAATGTTCTTAAAAGGTTGTTCTTGTTAATAAAAGTATTAATGAACTACATCTATTGTGCTTAAGCGATTACTTTGCAATTCTCGTTGACTGAATCGTCGGACTTTAGTCGTAACTGCATCGGAGCTGTTCATGTAGACGGAAGATATATCATTAACTTTTATACTGTGTAGCGAAGCTCTTCGTTAATTAATTGGCGTTAATGGCCAATAAGGCTTAAGAAAATTAAGGAAATGTTACCTTTTTGAGTGACTAATTAAAAATTATGCGTTTTGTTTTTAAACTTTTAATAAATATTACTTCTAAGATCAAAGCAAAATAAATGAAGTACCGTGGGAATTTATATAAACTTATGTCCCTCATATACAAATAATTTCTCAAAATCGACAAAAAAATACAATGCAATAATCTTTTATCCTAAAACTTATGAAATCGGGCTCCTATAGAGATTTTTACCAACAATCTTAATTGAACAAACTTCAACAAATTATAAAGAGTAATTATAGCGGTATAGTCCAAATTTTGTAGTCCAAGGTAATCTATATTTTGCCTTTGCGACAGGAAGCTGTGCCTTTGAAAATCAGTTTATAGAAACTTCATCTTCATCTATGTACATGAAATTTTATTAAGGTATTTTGAGCCATTTACAAGTAATCGATTTATTTCCAGAATTAAAATTTTGCGATCAAAGCGTCCGAAGAGTGCAGATACGAGTACAGCAAAAATAATTTCTAGTCATTTTAGATCCACAATTGTAAAACATGGATTTAATTATGGATGTTAACCGAACCTCAGTTGCTAAAAACGATATTACTTCTGGCAACTGCCAACTGGCTGGGGTTTTAACCATAATGAACCTATAAAATAATTCTTAAAATTTATACAAATTTACCTCAATGCTCTAAAAATCAAATATTGATAAATATTTTTGCATCTATAAAGGGCAAGGTAATTTTAGGAGTAGCCACCTACACATCCTCGTGAAAGCATGTCAAAAAGGATTTGGTGAAGAACTAATTTCTTTTAATGGCGGAATGGCGCAAGTAAAGTTCGACGTAATGCAAGGAAGCCATAGGTCTGATGTCTGTATTTGATTTAAATATTAAGGTGTATTTATCCCAACTCAAATTTAGCTGCACAAATTTTGAATTTTGCATACAAAATCATTTTCATAAACCTTTTATTAATTAAAGTGTTATTATGAATAAGGCCATTCAAATTTACTTCTAATCACACTCATATTGTTGAGAGTTGTTAAGTATTTTATACTTACTGCCAAGCCCATGATGTCACACCTATTCGTTCTTTCGTACACTTACATTTTAAATAAAAAAAATTCTAAAACTTTCAGGTATGTGATGGAAATCGATTTTGAAAACGAAGCAATTTTAAAGGCCATTACAAGTTTTTATAATTTTTGTGATAAAGTTCTTCTTAATAAAGAAATATTTCTATAATATTTGCGGTAAAAACTTTTTAATAAAAAAATATTATTAAAAAAAGCCTTTTAAAATTGCTTCGTTTTCGAAATCGATTTCCATCACATACCTGTTTGTTTTTGTTTTAAATGTAATTCTTCCGTGGGCCTGGCTGTTTTTTTTTTAAATAAAATAAAACTTTTTTCATTTGGGAATTTATATTGAAGAAAAAAAACTGAAATTTGTTTTTGTTTTCAATATAAACTCCCAACCAAGATATATTAAAAACAGGTAGTCTTAAGTGATCAGGTGGTAGATTATATTAGTTTATTTCCCAGAGCTGTCAAAATTTGTTTACTTTTAATACAAAATTGTTAAAATAATTTTCGTTATGTGTTTATTTAACTGAAGTGTGTTTCGTAAAAAGAAAAATATTAAAAATTTTCAGGAGAAAACAAGAAAAATACTAAAAATAAAGCAATTGTTTGACATCCCAAGACGGTTTTTCCAAAAGCAAATTACGTGTGGTTTTTTGTAATGTTTTTGTTGTACTATCGAGTATACCTTTTTTTAATATACATACATATGTATCTTTGCTCCCAACCGAAACTTTTTGTTTTATTTTCAAAAACAGGCAGAGCCAAAATTTCAAAGCCTTAAAGATGAAATTTTTGTAAATTTTAATTTTTTTACGCCCAATCTATTGCAAAGTGCTAGTGTATCAAACAAAACTACTTCAAATTTATTACATTTTTATAATTAGATAGGCGACGGAACTATATACTACCGAAAAAAATATATATATAACTTTTTTATAATCTTTTTGCACTTTTATTTCTAGTGTTTTTTGTTTTTTGCGCTTTACAATTTTTTTTTATATTTCTTATTTTTTTCTGTTGCGATTATTTTGTGAACAGTACATATCGTATGCTAAATATAAGAGGGATATATATAACTAAAAAGTTGTTTCCATTTTTATGTCAATTAAACTACTTTAGTTTGCCTCTTCTGAAACGTTATGATTTTTGAGTTGTGTGTCGTTTGTAATTAGTGTGCGAAATAATATATTAGAGCGGGACGGTTCTTGGCTGTGCATTGAGTCGTGGCTGTGTACCAGTTATAAATGTTTCCATAACGCAGGTACAATTTTGAGTCGGTACTTTAGTTTTTACCCGCAGCAGACACGATCAAACTTATTCATGAAGCATAGTGATATTTGTGAAAATAGTTTGCAGTGTTGCACCGAATAGGGCGAAAAAAATTTTACTCGACATCGACCACACAATTCTAAAATACTATCAAAGTACTTGATGAATATGTTTGATCGTGTCTGCACGACTTTAAAGTTAAATTTATTTTAAACCATAAAGCCTGGTATTCTGTTACACAAACTTTGTATGAATTGTTGTTGCAGAAGTTGTAGTCTGTTCATATTATTAAAAAAAATCATTGAAAATATATCTAACAGCATTATGACAACATTTTTTCAAAGTGTTCTTATATTATTTTTCTTAACAATTGCATTATTTGATTTCTCAAGTTCTGTTTATAAGTCCTATTTCAATAAAAAACTTGTTTGAGGTGATTAATAAATTTTCAAATTCAAACAAATTATTTTATTAAAAAATGATGAAAGAACCAGAAAAAAGCTAAAGGTACCTGTTTTTTCTCATTTAATATTTGTTTTTTGATTTTATAAATATCATCGGCATTTATTTCATGTGAAAATTATAGCCCGTTGTTCCCTAGGAAACTCTTGTGCCTACTCTTAGCGCTGCGTGTCAAATTTGTATGAATTTTATTTATTAGGCAAAAAAGCTCACAGAACTGCGTTTTTCAGATTTTTTAATTTAATTTCTTTATGTAAAATTTTAGTTAGTTAATTAATCTTCATATCAAATTTTTCAAATGAAATACAAAATTTTGCTTAACATTTTTAACCAATTCGAACAGAGTATTAGGTTTAGCTAAAATAATGCCCTTTAGCTGAAATAAAATATTTCAGAATAAATAAATCACGGTTTTTGCATTTCATTTTGTGCAATATACTTAAGTGCGGTTTCTACAATCCAGACGATCGGATGATCTACACAATTTATATGAAAAGCAGTCATTATTATTTTAGTGATTTCTAAAAGCAGAATCCACACTTTAATAAAAAGGCATCATTAACAAAGATATGCTTTCTTTATTGAAATAGAACTTAAAGTGAAAAAGAGTCTTTGTTTTGCAAAGAAACAAAAAAACCTATGCTTACCCAAAAGACCGATAAATATGTATATATACTTTGCTTTTAAATTTTCACGGTTTACAGGGAACTTACTCCATAATGGAACTTGGGTGGTATCTTCCAACTGCATTTGTATTATGAAAACATCATATTTAATTACTTTTCTTATTAAAGTCCAGCCAATTGCATATTCAGAAACCTATTCATAATTTGGAAAACAAAATTCGAGTTTTAGACCATTTTGTCTTTGATCGCACAATTAATTGGTTGAATCAATGACACAATTAATCAATTTAAAGTTCTGCTATAATTTTTATTGGATATTTTTAATCATGTATATAAGTTATATAAGTATGTATGTATTGAAATAGCAACCCCTTAGCGGCAAATTATAGTAAACGAAATTTTTCCCAATTTGTTATATTATTTTATTAATAAAACGTTTTTTCTATCACCCTGATTATGTATGTACAAGGGCGGATTGATATTAAAGCTACCTAAGTAGGAAAAAAAACATTTATTTTTTTCAAAAACCACTTATTTCTCAAAATAGTCTACTGTTAACTCAATACACTTAGTCCAACGTTTCTCCAGTTTTTTTATACCTACCAAAAAATAGGATTTTTCGAGGTCCTTAAAATAGGCATATCCGCCCTCGTATGTAAGTCGAAGTCGAATTTTCCACAGTTTTGATTTGTGCTACATTAAAGAAATTGCGTTCATGTTTTCTTTAATCTAGGACGAACTGTCGCAGTCGAAAATTCGACTTTGACATACATAATCGGGGTGTATGTTATACTATTGCCCAATTCACAAGCTAGTGCTTGTAAATTTTATTAATATTGTTGGTAATTTCTGCATAAACATGTTTCTAAATAAATTACCAACAACATTTGTACAACTTATAACTCTAACAAAAATTTGTTGTGAGTTGAACATGTGAAATTTGTTGGATGCAACTTTTATATTTGCTATTACGAGTAGCATAGTATAAATAAAGTCTTATATAATTCAATATTTAATGAAAATAAATTTTAAAACGAAATTCTAAAAATAAAACTTCATAATAAAATTCGCAAACGTTTCTTTCCAAACCGCCTGTTTCTAAAAACTTGTAACAAAATTTTATAATGAAAACAACAAGAAAATACGAAAATTTGTTTTTATTTTCAATACAAATTCCCATAAAAAATTGTTTTCATTTATTAAATTTATTATTCGAGACATTTCTCGATATCTTATTTCAAAGAATTTTAAAAAGTTTTGTTTGTTTTGTCATCAGTAGACTTACTGATGATTTGGAATAAGCACCAATGAAATGCATGTATATAGATTAGCTAAAGACCCTCAACAAACAAAACTTTTTTAAATTGGTTTTCATGTTACTAACGGCTTTATTTATAATAAAAAGTTGTGCACTGCGTATCTATAGGATTATTCATAATACTTTTCCTAATCTGTGAATAGATTAGAGAAATAAATAAAATAAATAAAAACAAAAGTAAAATTTATCTTTTTACCTTTATCCGATTGCAGGAATGATATTTTAGATATGCACTGAATAAAGCAGTGAATAACTTTTTGTTATGAATATTGCTGACAGAAGGAAAATATAATCAGAAATGGTAATTATACCATCAACCATGTGTTGTTGAATAGTTATCATTCCTTTGTTCAGTTATTGCTTAAAAATTATCATATGTTAAAAAAACACCTTTCTTAAACAAATAAAAATCCTTCTTCAACAAAATAATTTAATAAAAAAAAATATATTATCGGGACTTAGATTCAACAAAAATAACGATGTTGTTTATTTTCAATATGGAATTGAATTCCAAGATGTAACTACCTTGTTTAATCTACTTTGGTCAAGATTTTATATGAAAACTGTCAAATAAAAAAATCATACAAAGGCTATCTAGTAAATACTACAAAAAACGTGAACATGTCTAGAAATAATTATATTATTAGTCTAACACGCGCAAGGGACCACTCTGATTTGGCTAGTGCTATTGTTTTTTAAATTTATTGTTTTAAAATAACAATTATTCTCTTCTTTAGCTTTATGTGTGGATTTATCCTCTAAATTAGAATTGTGACTATATTTAAAATCCGAAAACGAACCCTTTCTTCTTTTATTTATTTTTTAATAATACACTAAACTTTTTTATTTAATCATTCATGTTTTTTTAAAGAGAAGAATAATGTGTATAGATGCGTGTGTGTCTGCGTGTGTATGTAAGCATGTAATTATTATGTACTAAACTTAATTATCGTGTAGCAGTATTTTTAATTTTAATAAGCATTTTAATATTAAATTGTTAGATGCTTGTGGTTACCATTTAAAATTAAAAACATTACATATTGATACTTTTCGCCTATAAATATCGAAGAAATATTTTTGAAAAAGAAAATTTGAAAATGAATTGTATTCATAAAAGATTAAGTTAAAATTGGTTTAAAATATTGATTTTATGTAGTGAAACAGGTTCTAAAATCAGCCTTAATAATAATTTATGAGTGCAACTTAAATAAAAGATAGGAAAAATAAAACAAAACTTAGACATTTTGATTGATTCGAATATCGAAATAGTTTTTAAAATTAAATTTAAGTTTTTATAATTACATATATTAATTTTGATGATTGTTGAAAATATTTATAATATTTTAAACTACACAATTTTTTTTCTTTATTTAGAATGTAAATGGGGAAAAATATAAATTCTTAACATTGGCTTTTTTATTGCAAATTATAAATATGTATGTACTTAAATTTCGAATTGATAATAAAAGCGAAAATAATAATAATTATTTCCTATGCAAAGAACCTATGATTTTATCTATCTTCATTCAGGTGCTAAAAAGAGTTTTTAGCAGTAAGTAACATTACATACATATTTCGCTTTATAATCCTACATTTTTTATAAACTTGTTAGATATTTTTAGTATTTTTTCCCATTTCAGTTTTCTGTTCCATATAAACAATCATCGATTTAGATTCATATTTACAGTTGAATTCAGTAATTATTTTTTTTTTTGTTTTTATTAAACAACTCATTTGTTAATATTTAGAAAATATTTAAAGATCATTTAAAAGTAATATTTTTTTTTCTCAAATTATGGAATTTTTAAATCCAATTATTTTTTCCACGAAATTTACCACGAAAACCTGGACCACCACGCATGCCACCAGGGCTACCTCGGCCTCCGCCACGATTAAAGTAAGGAGATCCGCCACCACCTCTGGGAGGCCTGAAGAAATTACGAAATTGATTCTGAGGCGAATTTGCCCAACCACGACCGCCACCACGTCCCCCCATCATACTGCCGTTTGGTGGCCTAAATCCGCCATTATCCATGGTTGGTCCATAAGGAAATTGCATAGGATAGGGAGGTCTCGGAGGTGGGGGTGGTACAGCTCCGGCGCCCATGCGATTATTATTTTGCCAAGGCATATGTTGCATTTGACTCCATTCTTGCTCGGTCATTTCTCCTATTGCAGGCGAGTCCCAGTTATTTGCATGTTCATACTCTGGAGGCGTCTCTAGCAGAGGTTGCTTTTGCAAATTTGTTTTAATAACTGGTTCATCCGTTTGCTGCTGTGTTGTATTATCGTCATCATTTTCAGTCTGTATTTCAGCATTGTTTTCTTCGATTTGTTCATTAACCTCTGATTTTTGTTGAATAGTTTTAAATTTTATGTTTGCAGAATGGGAAGAGTAAAAGAATGTTTAACAAAAGGTTTAAATTAATTTCCTGACGTAAGATTCGTGTAACCTATATTACATATCCATAGAAATTGCATGGGTTGTTTGACGTGAAATAAATCATTCTATTTTTATGTGAATTTAAAATTGTTTTTGCAACATCAATTAAACAATATCGAATTGAGTTTATATAAGATTCTAAATTGCGTTATTATAATTTTTCATTTCAAAATATATTATAATTGGTTAATTTGCTTAGTTTGTCGATATTTAACTTTAAAAATTATGTACACATATTGTTATTTAACAAATTTGTTTAATTCATAGAACATTTTTCATTTGATCCTTGGATTTTAAAAATTATTTTTAGACTTACATTCGTCAAAACAACCCATGGTAAATATTGTTTTACGTCTTTTGGCATTGATCTTGGAATTTACCAATAGTTGAAAAAAAGAAAAAGGATAGATAGATGATGTGTATATAAAACAATTAAAAAATCATAATAAATAAACCAAATTAAGCTGCTGTGTAATGAACTAAAAAAAATAATAAGAATACATAAGCAAACCTCTAAAAATATCATCAAGATCATCATCAGACATATCCATATCAACAACCATATCTGTTGGATCATAACCTGCCATACCTCCATCTGTATTCTCTAAGTAAGAATCATCTTTGTGAGAATCTTTTGAAGGACCTTCAAGTACAAAATACACATTGTAAACAGAGAAAAGAAATGTAAAATATGAAATATTTTAAAATAAACTCACTGCTATTTTTCTGGGGTGAAGTGACAGTTGATGTTATCTGTAATGTTAATTGAAAATTATGTTTTCATTTTATTCTTTACTTCTTTTAAGACAGGAAAACTCACATTTCCTGAAGTATCATTAGATGAAACCGAAGAAGTGTCATTTAAAAATGGCAAAGTTGCTGTAGTTTCTATGGTTTTAATATTTTGTCCAAATGTACGATAATCAACATCTCCAGATAGCTTAAGTAAAAAAAAAAACATAATCGAAAATTAAAATAAAAGCGTTTTCCTTGAACTTAAAGATAACAAACCTCGTTTGTTTCCTGATACCAATTTTTCTTTTCATTGTCACTTGCTCCAGGTGAACCAGTAAGTGATATTAGATTTCTATGATCTATATCCAATTGACGGGATTTTTCTGCAAAGAAGAAAATAAGAATCCGTTGTGAATTCAAAATAAAATAATACAAATACCTTTGCTTAAACCTAATTTAGTACCAATACTAAAAGCTGGTAAAATCAGCTGCCGATGATCAACATCTTGAGCTGTAGACATAGTTCCATCATGATCGGAGTATTCTAGAGTTGTTGAATCTGAATTGTGTGCATCTGGATCGAAATGAGGCGGTGAATGAGGCGTTTCGATTGCTGTATGACTATATGATGAATTGGAAACACTAGAACTATCCAAGGGATTAGTCCAAGACATATTCATATCCCATGTAGAATTAAAATCATTTCCTTCAGAAGAATCAATTGATCCGACAGTAGGTGGCATTGGTGGTGGAGGCATTAAAGGTTGAACTGGAGCTGCCCCTATTGACCGACGATTATATACGTTCGGATTATAAGAGTTGTCAGTGTTATAAGTTCTTGGATTATGTGCACTGTACCCCGAGTTTAAAGTGTGGTGCAAACTATTTGTGTGTGAGTTTGATGAGCCACCAAACAATGGCGGATTCGGAGGTGGTGGTAGAATATCTCCATACTGATGTGAAGATCTTGCCAGAGAGGTATAACCTCCAGCAGGTACCGAGGGCACCGGCAGGGGTGCCAAGCCTGGTATTTGCATGCTACTAGCGCTAGAATAAGCACTTATTGACTCAGGTTTGAAATAATCAGCACTAGGGTTGTAACTTTCATCATCCGATCTTGATCCAATAACTTCAATGGGTTGGCCTTGTAAAATAAGAAAAACGTCAGAAAATAAATAAAAATAAGAAAAAAGTTGTCATTCGTTGTTTGTTGCATTTCAGAGTTACGTTTCAGTATCAAACTTCTTAGCTCATACAACAGCTTCCATAAATCAAATAAGAAATACAAAAGTATCAGTATACTAGGCTAAGAAAGTTATTTAAAAACACAAGAAAGAAGAGATAAATCAATTTTGTTTTTCTTTACAACCTTTATACCAAGGCGAATTCATTTTGCAGGTTATGTTAATATAACAACAAACACCGTTTGGTTGGCGCAAAATCACAAAAAAAAATATTAAAAGATAATTTATTTAAAATGCATTTTAAGTACATTTTAGCACAATACGTATGCCGAAAACAATAGTAATTCTTTCTTTTGTGCAATACATTATAGCTTATAGCCAAAAATCATTTGAAAACACCAGAAAAAAACCAATAAAAAAAGCTGATACACAACAACGAAAGTAAAATAGTGAACAGAGTTTTCAACACAACCTGTAAAATTAATTCGCCTTGCTGTATACAATTAGTCTCTTATTAGGTGACAATAAAAGTACATGTGTATTTAATAAATTAAAGCGTTTAGTAAATTTAATTTCAAAAAGTTTTCACGAAATATAGATGAGTTCCATAGACTCCATATCAATCACAGTTGTAGGTACAAATGAATTATAGGCTTTCTATTTAATACGTTTTCATTGCCTTAGTGATCTTTGGTACCCACACAGCTACATATTTATTTTCTTAATCGTCCATAAATGTATTTCATATAGGGCGAGCATATACTTCATTTGCAAGTTCAAGTTGGGTTGGTCTACTGTCGATGGAACTCATCACTTAGGCATAGTCTCAGTGGAATAATATTTCATACGATGAATTTGCTAAATGCTTTAATAATAACAAAAATAAATATAATAAAAAATACTGTATTTATATTAGCAAGTTTTCTTATCACAAACCTGATTTTTTAACGAGAAAGGGCAAGAAATATAAAATACTTGTACATAATTTTCCATGCTCTCCTCACAAAATCAGGATTGCAAGAAAATTTGACTAAATATTTAAAACTTACTTGATGATTTCGAATTTTCATCTCGTTTAAAATCATTGATATCGAAGGGTAAATTGCCATCCATGTAACTTGAATAGCCATTGAAATTAGTTTTTAAAAAGTTCTAAAAATAGAAATATAAGCAAAATTAAAAATATATTTTTGTTCAAGAAAATCCATATTTTTTTAGACTCATAAAAATTACTCGAAAAGTTTTATAAAATTTCGTAGAAAAGTTTTAAAAAGAAATTCTTTAGAAAAGTTGCGCAAGAAATTTCGCTGAAAAGTTTTATTTAAAAATATGCCGGAAAGTTTTTGAAAGAAATAAATTAAAAACTAGATTAGCTGGTCATAAGATCAGATCAAAAATACAAAAATAACATTTCTTCACAAAAGAGAGCATTAGTATCACATTGTGTTAATTTTAATCACAATCCTGATTTTAGTAATATACCAGTTTTAAATACGGAATATAACTAAAAACGCCGGTATATGTTAGAGATGCTACAAATTATTAATGTTCCAATGGGAAATAGAATTAATTTTAAAGCAGATACAGCTAGTGTTGCTCACGCATATAAATATTTATTACATAAGAACGGAAACGGAAATTGAAAATTTGGTTATTATAATATTCTATTTTTGTGTACATACGTATTTATTAAGTTGTTCATTTTTTGATATTTTAATTTTGACAATTTTTTGTATTTTTTGTTTTTTGATTGTAAAAATTTTTTATTTAAAAAATATTTATATTTCCCTGAAGAAGCCACACAAAGATGTGGCGAAATATCGGTTATCTAATAAAATTTTATAAACGTTTTTTATAAAAAATTTACCTACAGCTTGAAAGAAATAAATTTAAAAGTTTTTCATAAAAAACTCAACGAAAGGATTTATAAAAAAACTTTTCTTTGATGTTTCGTGAACTTTTTATATACGGAAACAAGTCAGAATAATTCTACCGAATGACTATATGGAAACGTCATTTAACATACTCTTCAAAGCTTTTTGCTTTGGTGGTACATATGTACCACGTTAAAAGATACATATAATAACTTACCATTGTAAGCGGCGGCTGCTCATCAGGTAATTGTAAATCAGTATCTGGTTCCGGTGACGGTGCATTTATATCTGGTGAAGGTATGGGACTAGGCAAGTTAGGAGAAATTTCATCCAATTTCTTTTTGACCAACTTTATACGACTGCCAAAATTCTTGTAAGCCTATAATTAAAACAAAAAGTTTGTATTCTTTTTGTTCTTAAAAATAATTAACATATAATTACTTACACTAACTACAACTTTAACTTCGCCCCTCTGATTTGCATAAAACTTAATAGCTGTATCAACATTATTGACCACGGTTTTGCGACATTTAATCTCAGCTTGTAGGTTTTTTGTAAATGCTCCAATGTATGTAACATAACGTTCTATTTCTTTTTCGACGTCATCAGAATGTGTTTTATCTTTAAGTTGTTGTTTAATACTTTCTATATCACAATTTGGGATTTTTGGCAATTTTTTAAAACTTTTATCAGTCGCTTCCGATAGTTCAACGCATTCTCGTACACTACTTATTAGGTTGGCATTTTGAAAATCATCAGAATCAATAGCTGGTGTGTGTGACTTTTTTGGGGGTGCTATATTTAATAAACCACACAGATCTGTTAGAAATTCTTCATTGTATACCTCCCGTTGTTCCCAAATACTAAAGATTCGAAGAATTTTATTTTTTACTTTTTCATCTCTGTAAATGAATACAATTAGCTAAGACCTGTTAAAAATTTTATTCGACTGAAGAATTAATTACCTGACCATTGTTGTGGCTTTTTGTAAAGCTGTAGCCCAACTTTCAACAAATTCATAGCGTTTTCTTTTACTGTATTGTATGACATCGTTTGCTAAGTAAAACAATACCAGACGATGTTCAACGCGTACTACAAAAGAAGTGCAACATGTTAAAAATTTAGACGTAATCTTTAATTTAGTAAATCTGCATTATACAAAAGTCATTTATTTCATATTGTACGAGTACTTATTAATAAAAATTGTTTAATAAAATATTATGGACTATGTAGTTTCTTTTTCAGTTTTTTTTTAATAACTTAAGGAAGAAAAGTATTATAATCGGTTGTTCTTAAATATACATATTTTTGTATATATATTCATCCTTTATTTACATTTTTATTAACTAGATAATATTTACACGCGAGATCCTATCTTCATAAATAGATATTACAACATACAATCGTAATACAAATCATCAAAAGATATTAAACATTGTTTTAATTAATTAGATAGAAAATGGGAAAAAGACCTTTCTTTATATGGTAGAAAAAATCCAAATATTATTAGAAAATGTATATGTTTACAGTAGTAGTAGTATATGTTTAGTAATAATAGTCCTCCATATATTTATCATTTTCAATTTTCGAAATAATTTACATTTAGTTATTTATTAATGCTTTACATTCTCTTATCAGTGGATAAGTGGAACTTTTTTATTTCGAATTATTTCGAATATTTATTCTTGTAATGAAATCAATAATTTTTTTGTATCTTGTTTCTTCATGTTGGGTATCTTCAGTGTTTATTATTTATCATTTTCAGACATTTGTTTTGAATAGCTTGCAATCGTTTAAGATGACAGTTAGCAGCAGTACTCCAAATGGGACACGCGTACGTTAATATATAACACTTTTGAAAAAGAGTTTTTTGTTTTTTGCATTCAGATATGAACGCCTGTTTAGCAATGGCCATAAAGCTCTAAAAGACTTTATTGCTTTTTGGCACATTTCGCTAAAATGTTTTTTAAATATTAGTTTTTTTTTTCTAAAAAAAACACCGAGTTATTTAATATCGTTAAGTATATTTATGGCATAAGTTCCAATTATAGTAGACGCCTGGGAGTCTTTTGGGAGATTTGTTGGAGGGAAAAATTATTGTTTATGTTTTGTTTAGATTAATTTTGATTTTCCACTTGTGAAAATATTTGTTGCAATTTATAAGACCTATTTTCATGTTTTTAAGAAGCGCGCTGGTAAGTTTGCTTGAGGAAATTAATGCAGTATCATCTGCGGAACTTTAAAGTCTGAGTAGAACAATGGCGACAATACTGATCCTTGAGGTAGCCCCGTTGTGATAGTTTTTGAAAATGATGTGTCATTATTAATAGCAACCTTAAAAGTTCTGTCTTTAATGAAGTCGGCAATGAGTTTATGTAAATATTTTGGAGTGTTTACAAGTAAAAGCTTATATATTAAGCCATTATACCAAACAGTGTCGCAGACCCGTTGATCGTTTATTGTATTTATTTTTATTTCTATGATTATTTATTCTGTTTATTTGGTGAGTGGCGCTATGCTCTTTTTTGAAATCCAAATTGTTCATTAGCTGCGACAGAATTTGTAGAGAAACGAAATCGTACAGACAACGATAAAGTATTTTTTCAAATATTTTTTTGCCTTGTTAGGTTTGCTGATAGCTATAAACTTGACATTTTTAAAATATTTTGGAGAGTAGTGGAGTTTGATGCAGCAATTAAATATTTTTGGTATTTTGTTCGAATACCATAAAAAAGAATCCTACGGCATTCGATATCGAACGAAATCCCATACAAAATTTTTGGAATTTGTATGAAAATTTCTTTATATATCTAATGCAGTAATTTTCCCCCTGGCGTATTTTAATTCAGGTTATTTTATTAAAATGTTAAAAATTATAGTAATAATAATAATAAAACAATTTTATTTACTTAATTTGGGGCGTGCCTTTTTTAGTCGTGTACACGATTGAAAGCACAAAAAAAAGCCTTGGGCATTGCAAGAAAGTTTTTGTTTATTTATAATAAACCAAATACACCATAGAATTTTATATTAGGTTTTTAGTGAAATTACATCAACCTTTTGGATGATTTAACGTAGCTTAATAAATTTGTTAGTTGGTGCTATTATTATTTTATATGTACATACAAGTTACAATTTTGTGTCGTATGTCAATCATATTTGACATTAGTGGACTAGACAGCTGCATTATAAAGAGACAAGAAATGGATCGCAATACTCCGCAAGAGCGTGAAATAATTGTGTTGAAGCGTTTCCTGGTCGCGCAATCTCCCGTTTTGGCCATAGCAGACTTCTTTCTTTGGGGTCACTTGAAGTCGCCCCAGACAATCGCAGCACTTAAGGAAAATGTTCAACAGGAATACGAACAGTTATCACCGGGAATATGGCGGTAAATGGAAAATGCACATGTGTATCAACACTGACAACAACTATTGGCGGAGGTCTTTTTTCCACTTATCAGAAAAAATTGTAAACATCCAAATAAAAATTTCTTTTCAAGATCACACAAAGTTGTTTTTTTATTTAGTAAAAAAGTTTTTCAAAAAATAACCATTCAACACAAAAATATAAAAAGGTTTTTAGTTCAATTCTGTGATTTAATTAAATTATTTCATTTGTTTATTATATTAATTTTTGTTCTATTTACATGGCCAAAAAAATAAATATTGACCAAAAATAGCCCAAAGATATACTACATACATTTGTATGTATATGGAAATATAAAAATCTGGACAAACTAAGGTCTCCCTCCTTTTTTACGAAATTTAAAAATTAAACTATATCTATCATGCTTCTACATAAATAATTTAATTTATATAATAAATGTATACTAATATTTTTTTTTTTGTTGAAAAACAGGCAAAAAATTTTCCAATATTGGTAAACCGTTTTGATTCCTTGTATGAAAGGGATATCCAAATGCTATATTTTTTCTACGGTTGACAATTTCTGAAAGAGTACACAAACGTGACTAACCTTTAAAGTTGTCAACAACAAACTACTAATCCAAATGGGCGGATAATGCCAACATAAGACTAACACATGTGTACCAGAGAACGACACACGATACAATGATAAATAAATTACTCTAGCATATATTGAATATTTTCAATACAAAATATTTTACGTATCTGTTCAATTTCATTTTTGTATGTATCGGTGCGCATTTTGTCTTATACCTGTATGTATTCATATTCATATTTGTTTATATCCCTGCGCACCCATATGTATCGATAGGTACTCACTCCAATTACTATGAGCACATTTATTTTCAAATTTTTATTTAATAAGTATTGCTAGAAATTTTGTTTGTAGTTGTTTTATGGATTTCGTTTCGTAAATATTATGAACCATTTTTAAGCAAAATGCGATAAAGTGGTATTAAAAAATTCGCGTTAACTTGGGAAGTAGACAATTTTACTTTGAAGCAAATTTTTGCAAACATTTTTGAAAATAGGAAAAGCTTAAAAATGGAAGGAAACGAAAAAAGGTAAACTGCTTGCAAAAATTTCGAAAATCCGCAAAAAGTTGCATAATTTGCAAACTTTTCACATTCCTTACATTTTTAAGTCTTTTTAGAAGATTTTACGCCTTTTCAAAACTTTGCAACTTTTCGCGGAATTTCGCGTTTTTTGCAATCTGAGTGAATTTTTCTATTTTTATTATTTCATCGACTTTTAAATGATATTCAACATTTTAATTTTCCCAGTGGTTGGAAGTTATTGCGAATTTTCGTAATTTTTGCGAGTTTTTCCCATTCCTTGCATTTGTAGCCCATTTTAGAAGATTTTACGGCCTTTAAAAATGTTCGAAAATTTTGCGAACTTTCGCGATATGATTTATTGCTTCATTGAATTTTTAAGATTTTAAATATGAACACAGAATATTGATCCAACATGCATGAATTTCATTAAACTTATTTTTATGCAAAAATTATTTTTACTCAAAAAGTTAACACCAAATAAAGAACTAAATTGTTTGCCTAAAACAAATATGTATAAGTTGAAAATAAATTGTTTCTTTTTGTTATAGTTCTGCAAACAATTTTTTTTCAAACGCTACAACATTGTCTCTTATAATCATATTTATGGATACCCATCGATACATATCTACATTTGTACGTATAGTACTTTTTTCACCCCCACAGTACTAATTTGAAATCTTTGTAATTTTTTCTTTATTAACTAAAACATATAATGAATTGTATTTGTTCTTGCGTTTATGTTATATTGTATGTGTGCTTTTGGAGTAAACATTTCAAACCCTGATAAAAATTTGATACGATGGTACTTTTTTGATACTATTCTCCCACTGCTATTTGTTTGCAATTCTTAGGATATATTTGATTTTTATTGCCAGACATGCCTATACGTGATTTTTTAGATTAATATCTGGTAGTTTTGGATCATTTTCCATATCTTTTTTTCAGCATTGCTCTTTAGATTCCACTCTACAATGAATTCAAAATTGACTACCTCTTTGGTAGTCACATATTCCGAAATCGCCAAGTCAACTCAACCATACTTGACCGTTGGCAGCATATCTTCATTATTATGAGCAGGGCAAGTTAAAATATGCACAAAAATTATTAAAATATGCACACAAATACTCCAAAAAAAAATAAAATATGCACAAAAATATCCACTCGAAAAAATACAGACCAATAATTTTTAATGTTTTATTTACACAAATGTTTATTAGAAAGTACAATCATCAGTGTGCCCATTTTAGCACTTTCGGTGCTAGATTTAGCACTTCTTTTGTTGATTTAGCGTCAAAATTTTCGATTTAGAAGTTAGCACTTTTTTAGTACTTTCCAACCACCCATAATTATAGATTAAAAAGTTACAATGTTATCTAAATTACTTATTTTATACTGATGAAAAAGAACATGATAAGAAGTACACTTTCATTGCTTGATTTTCAGCAATTTGGATGACTTCCCTCTGTCAACCACGTGTAAAACTCATCAGTGTTTCAGTAAATTTTTCACTACATCGGTTAATTGTAGTGAAGAAGTGATGATTGGTAAGCTCTTTTTTTGCTGGGAGATAATAGCACCTGAAAATAATGCTTTTTGTTTGTGTAAAGTTTACTACAATTGTCAAAACTTACTATATAGTATGTAATTTTTGCAGAGCACAAAGCTTAATAATTTAATTTCAACCGCTTTAAACATTTTTTGATATTTCTGAATTAAAAATTCAAATCCTACTGCGGCTACTTAGAATAAATTTGTCTAAGTACATAATATACGCGTATGTGAATTATTATTTTTGTTGTGTTTTTAAAACATTTTGTGTTTAAAAAATAATTTATTGTTTTAAGAAATTTTGTTTTATTCAATGGAAATATATATTTCTAAGGCAACATAGTTTTGAACTCTCAAAGAAAATATTTGCTTAAAATTGACATTTAAATTTTAGCACTATGTTTTAGCACTTACATTTTTTTTAGCACTTTTTAGCACTATTTTGGTGCCAATTTAGCTCCAAACATTTTTTTGATCTGGTCACACTGACAATCATATATCTTTCAAGTTTTCAAGTTGAAACGATCTTCGATTATCGCACAAAACGGTCGAATATATCGAAAATATACATTTAACATCAGTCGATGTTACTGTTTTTAATCTTGGTCAACGTTTGAATGCCAAGATTTCGTTTAAATACTTTATTAAGTTTTTTTCAATAAATATTTTACTCCTAGTATTTTGAAGTTTTTCTTTTACTTCTATTCATGTAAAGGAAGTCCTTTGGATTCCAATTAGAATATACTTTGGCAAATACATTCAGAATTATCTTTAATGTATGCTAAATCTGTTTTTACCGATGAATTCTTAAATAAATATATGTGCCATAAATGTAACATACAACATATTTGGGTAAAGAATTTTTAATGCATTGCCAAGAACGTATATGGAGCTGTATCATTTACCAGAAGCAATATGTGTTTAAAACTTACCAAACTGCGTAATATACAAATTTATGCAAGTTACATATATCAAAAATGCTTTTGTTGGGAAAATGTGAAAAAAAGCTTGAAAAACTTGCCCTGATTATGAGCAATTCCTGACTATCTCCAAACTTTTCGCGGTCCTTTGTTTTCATAATTAATGTTTGTAAGTAATTAGTCGAACTTATATATATTGTATATATGTATATTGAAACGATTAATTTGTTTTCGGCAAAGCAAATTTTGCATTTTCATAAATCACTCATAATGAATAATATTTGGTGTCAACGGTCAAGCGTAGCAGACGTGAACCGAATACATGAGGTGTAATTTTGAATTTATCAATTCGGCGATGGACAAGAATCCTTATAAAAATGTACTAATATGGATCATATACCAGAGATCGTAAAAACTGAGCCCACCGACTTAGTTTTACCTTCAACATAACAATGAGCTTAAGCTTACTGCCGAGTTTTGTGAGCTTTGGAATGTATATGATGTAAAAAGGATGCTGCCAACACCCTAAAAATACTGGATATAAACGCAATGGAGCATGCATGGGCATATCTGGAAATAAAATTCAGATAGTGCAACAGTGAAAGCAAAACTATCTTAAGGAACGTTTTACAATTTCCCTAAGATATTATTTCGCAGCGGCATTTTTAAGTTTTCATAAATTTTGTTTTTGTATTCAATAGTGCATATTTGTAACATTTTTCCTGTTTTTATAATTTCTACAATAATAATTTCGCACCCAATAAAGGGAAAGATGGGGCAGTTCATTTAATGATGTCCGTGTACTCGATATTGAAACGCCTGGTCTGAAGGGTCCGGACCTGACTTACACCCCTATTTGATGAATAGATCTGATGGCCTTTGTACGCAGATAATGAAAGTCAGCAAAATCCCCTACATTTTAGTGTTTTTATGACCATTTTCTTAGAAACACAAAAAATAAAGGATTTTTATTTAACAACTTACATAGATAAATACAGCAAAATACATTTCCTAATCCATACTTTGGTGAAGGGTATATAAGACTCAGCGCAGCCAAATATAGAACTCTAACTTGTATGGTATAATTTTTATATTGGAACTATTTTTTTTTTGATAATTTTTCAGTTTCGGCCATTGTTTGTGAAGCCATCAAGAGCCGGCCCCAAATTTGAGGACATTTTGCATTATGTAATATATTACTATGAAATATCAGCATAAAATAATAAAATACAGGGTGGCCTAAATATAAGTATTAGAAATGAAATTAAATGATCTAAACTCTATCAGTGGCAAAATTTCATGCGATCCGCATGTAAGCCCGGCCGAAAGCCAATTATCCGGAAAAGCTGCACTATTCTTAAAAAAATAGTATTTGAAATTTTTTGGGCAACCATTTGTAATATCTATAGAATATTTGGTGGATATTTTTTTATTTTATGCTCTAAAATGAAAAATAGTTAAAATTCCAAAAACAACTAAATTATAATATACATTAGAGGAAAAACATTGAACATAGAACATTTTCGGACTTTATTTCGTTTTGTGTATAGGAGCCTTTCCCCTGGACCATTATTTGCATTACTACACCGAGAAAAAAGTAATCCTTAAAAGTTAAAGGCAAGTAAGATGTTTTTATCCCAGCTAGCTATATGGAGTTTGGTATAGTGGTTCTTAACCCAAGTTCTAAACGCGTAAACATATAATATAAATTCTACTTGCATGCCAGTTTAAAATACCACAGGTAGAATAAAACTTTACAGTTCCTATGTTATAAAAATATCCAAAAAAGAAGTGACATGGCAAGGTGTTATGCCAACAGGGTATATGTCTTCCCTCCCCACGTATATGAAATTAGCAACTTTGACAATCACATACCCTATAACTGCTATCACTTTTCTACATTGGATATCTCTATGTTTGTCTACGTGCTTCCGTTAACACGACCTCGGTATAACACGGCTCATATTTTGTGAATCGTTCTGGGTAAACACGGAAAGAAAATCGGTTTTACAAAGAGTTTTACATTCATGAATGTACTTTTTTAACCTTCATCCATATTTTGAACGGCGAACTACATTTAAAAGTGAACTTGAAAAATGTGTTTCATCATACAAAGAACTTTAGAAAGATCCTTCGAATGACAGAACAAAAATAACAGTCATTTTTTAAGAAAAAAAAAAACAATATGTAGTGATGAAAAATAAATTGTATGAGGAAATTTTTGATGGTTTTAAGCTATTGCATAGCTTTTCTCCCGGGCTTTGAGCGCGGCGACCGAATCAAGAAAATCCGTAACGAAAAAAACATAACAATAAGTTGGTTTCTTGTCATTAATTTTTTTAAGTATTTGAATCGCCTACCGTATGTAAACCCCTAAAGTATGCTATTGATTTCATTAACATACGGTATTGCCAGAACAGATTTTTACATGTAGGAAAACGCAAAATGGCGTACTTACGAGCAATCGTGGTTAACACGATATACACAAACAAACAGACAATTCGTAGGTTTTTAAGCTGTATTTTCCAGATATTTAGAGGATATCGAGTCTCAAACTTATGTTTCTTATATCAGATACCATAAACCTATAGTTTCAATGATAAAAATTTCTGAATAACATGCATTGTAAGATAATAAAAATATTTTAAACGATATTAACTTCTCATTTATTCAATAAAAGAAAAATTTTGTTTTCTTATCAGTCACCACGCTCAAAAAGTGTAACTTGAATTAATATCAAAGAAAAAGCTTGAATTAATATCAAAGAAAAAAATACTGCATAAATAAAAAATAAATAAATAATTATAATTGCATAAGTTGATAAAAAATGCTATGTAATAGCTTTGCCGCGGCAGTCCCCGAGTGCCTCGCGTCTTTTTTTACTTACAGTCGTGAAATATTCTTTTAAGTTTTTCGATGTTAAATATTTAGTAAATTTATTATTCGAGATATGCCTCGAAAACTTTTTTGTTTGCACAAAAGTTCGAGGCATGTTTGTCCGAAAATCAAAAATTTTAGTTTTTTGGCAAACATGTTGAATGTTTATTTTCAACTTATATTTGTTTTAGGCAAACATTTTAGTTCTTTATTTGGTATTAACTTTTTGAGTAAAAATAATTTTTGCATAAAAATAAGGTTAATGAAATTCATGCATGTTGGATCAATATTCTGTGTTCGTTCATCTTTTTATTAAATCTTAAAAATTCAATGAAGCAATAAATCATATCGCGATAATCTCGAAAATTCGCCAAATTTTCCAAAATTTGTAAACGCCGTAAGATCTTCTAAAACAGCTGTTTAAATCGACTGCACAAAATGACATCAAAAATTATCAACTGTGCTAAATGTGCAAGTATACGGAAACGTTCTAACATTCGTTACGGAAATGGTTTATACGATCAACGAATTTTTGACGTTAAGCATTGCTTGTTGTAATATAAGGAAATTATTGATTTTCTTTCTGTCTTTATATAATTTTAAATGAACGAAAATCTTTCCAAATTAAAACAAATTTTAAATATTTATATTACCCTTTATTCCACTTGTCAGACATGACGTCACGTCAATACAATATCAAAACAAAAAATAGCGGCTTGTCTACACGCTCTCGAAAACAATTTTGTGCTACTGACAGTCTATTTCTGTTCTATAAGGTCCAGAAAATAACATGAGCCTTTCAATATTAGTCAGTTGTTTTCGACAACGGGTAGACAAGCCCCATTTTTTTGGTATCGTATTGACGTGCAGTCGATGTTGACAACTGGAATAAGGGAATTATTTTTGACTAAAAATGCAAACTTAAGCAAAATTTTATATTAACGAAATAAATATAATAACTGTATAGACTAGGTATACTTAGGTTAATTCAAACCCAATAAAACCCTACAAAAAAACCCACTAAAAACCCACTAAAAAACGTAACTAACTAACTCACTCGGTGGGTGTTTTTTTATTAAAAAATCCGGTTTTTGCCAACACTGATATTTAGTCTATTTAGTCAGTAAGGATGTAAAAATCTATTGACCTAATAAATAAATAAAATCCAATTTTTTTTAGAAAATAAAACAAAAATTAATAAAATAAAGTGAATACGTATACGAATATTCGTTACAACACTAGTTTGTACATATATATAGTATATACTCTTCAATGTTTTTACTTTTCAATTTTAACTAATTGATTTATGACGATGTCATTAGAAAACTAACGTGACAAGGACAAGTCGCCGTATATAACCCTGCACAGTAAGCAGTCACGGGACAAAAAAAATTCTGAGAAAGCCTCTTTTGTTTACGTATACGCGTATTCGAGCAGTTGCTCGTAACTGGGATATAAGCCCTAAATGTATTAACCCATTAACGCCCTGCGTTGCCTTTTCGCAACATTTACTCAATCCCCCTCTCAGACAATTTGTGATTACATGATATTGTAATAAAGCACAGTGAAATAAAATTTAACTTAATATCTAATCGACCTGTTTCTGGATTTATATTATAAATAGGTTTTTTTTAATTTAAATTTTATTTAAATTTTCGATTTTTCTGTTTTTTGGGTACTTTTGGAAATTGTTAAAAAAATAAAGTAATAACAACCGTGTCTCAAACTTTTGACGGAGGTAGCTAACATACGAACATTAGCATTTCTACTCGAAAATCCAATTATCTTAGACATTTGCCACTATTTTTATGATTGGATATATCGGTGATGCGAAAACGCAACACTAGGCAAATTATATAAAATTATCAAATGCAAACATATGTATGCAGTCACTTGCTATTTAAAACAGCATAATAAAATATGGTAATTGCTAGCTGTTGTTATTTAAGTTTTTTCATATTTTGAGTGGCGTTATAGTATCGCGTGTAAATAACGATAGTTTACATATAAAAAAATTTTCAAAAGTAACTTCACTAAAAATCATGATAAATAAGGAGTGCAATTTGGAGCTTTTCGCATAAATTATCCATTGATGAACAGATGGTTGCATATTATGGAAGACGTTCTTGTAAGATGTTCATCAAAGGAAAACCGATAAGATTCGGATACAAATACTGGTGCCTTTGTTCGTCTGATGTATACTTATTTCAATTTATTCCATATGCATGACAATCCCCAAAAGTTCATGGTTTTGTATTAGGTGAGAATGTCGTCTTGTAAATGCTAAAACATGTCGAAAACCCAAATCAACATACCACGACTTTCAATAATTTGTTCACCTCTTACAAACTAATGGCCAATTTACAAAATGAATATTTCGGAACATACGAATATGTCAATTTCTTTACTTTTCTTATACGCAAAGTGTGTTATTTACTTCAATATGTACAGTAAGTAGAGTTGTTTTTTACCGCAATTTTTCACTTCCCGGGAAAGCGGGAAATTTTTTTTAATTTTCTAGGGCTCCATGAAAAATTAAAAATTAAATTTGCTAGGGCATTAACAAAAATTGCATTAGAAAGTTTGAGAAACTTAAGCCCGTGATACACAGTCGCATGATTCATTCACAGGAAAATCTGACAGAATTCTGTCCCACTTTTAAAAATCGCATTGAATTTACCACAAAAAAGATGCAAACACATACATATATGTGTATTTTTCACTCAAATAGTTTCAGATTTTATTGACTTTTTGCGCCTAAATAGTTGCAGATTTATAAAATAAATAGTTTTAATTTAATTTTGCTTTCGTTGCAACTGAATTTCTTAAAAAAGATGCATCTCTGATCGCATTATATCTATCATTTTATGGAAATTTTCATAATTATATGCAAGTCGGACAGACTTGTCAAAAAATCCGCCTCACAAGAGCATTTTATTGGCATGTGGGTGAAGTTAAATATGCCAAGTTAAATATGTTTTCTTATGACATCGAATATTTCCCGAAAATGTCTTTGCATTTGGGACATTTTTGGGACAAAATTTTACATGATTTAAATTGGGATATTTTATCTCCAAGGAATACCAAACAAGATTACGGAACGAAACACATCTCAAATTGAAGATGACTCATTCTGCTTCCGTAATCCTAAAAATTTTTTTACAAAAAATAAAGTTTGTTTAACAAAAAAGCTTAATTACCGAACTCTTGATTTTGGGAAGGATTTTTTAAGTTGTGGGCAAACCAAAATAGATTACGCAGTGGAACTTGGCCAAATCGTGTGTCATTCGAATCTTCGAGAATTTTTTCAAAAAGTTAAATTTTGTTTAACAAAAACCTAATTTTTGTTAAACAAAAAATCTTATGAATTCTTGATTCTGGGAAGGATTTTTTAAGTTGTGCGTCTCACTTGGCATCAATGATGCCATAATTAGTGCCCCACGAGCGGCATTAGATTTCATCCTTCATCTACAGTCTATAGAGGTTTTCGTGACATAGTTGGCGGGAAGAAGTTTACTTAGAGCGTTACGATTTATTTACGAATGGATTTAAGATGGGAGTAGAAACGGCACTGACGATATCAAATTCTTCAGACTTCCGAATGAGTGTAATGTGTTCCAAACTGAAATCTTCGCAATGGCTAGAAGCGTGACTGAGGCCGAGGACGATACTCTATACATTTACAGTAAGGCGGAGCTAAAGGCTTTGAAAGGCTTTGAAAAAAAATTAATGGGAAGTGTAAGGTTTTGGTGAAGCCACCGATAGTCTACTATTTAAAAGAGCTCAGTGATTGGGCGAGAGTATGGAATATTTCAAGGTCTCGAGGACCCTATGACCCAGACTTGACATAACGAAATTCAATTAGCTACAAGGAATGGATAGGAGGTCTTTAAATATCCTGATAAGAGTTTTGACTGGTCGATGCTTGATTAGGGCGATGGACAGCAAATGGGAGATCGGTACCACCGATCGTGTGTGTTCGTGTATGTGTTTATACAAGTTACTCTTGTATCGTGTAGTTGCGTACGGAAAGTATGTGTTCGTCAAACCGTTTGTGTAGTTTATTTGGCCCTTGAGTGTATTACAAATTGAAAGAAATTGAAATGCAAAAATTTGAGGTGTGGTCCCCAAGTTATAAAATACTTTTATGTCACCCATTGTAGGTAGCTAAATGTATAAAGTTGGTAATAAAATAGATTCATATCGAATATAACTTTTTTGTTAGGTTTTTTGAATAAGTTTCAGAGCCTACTAGGCTTTTACTTTTGTAATTTTTGTAATTCTCATTGAGTTTTTAAAAGCTTTTGTATAAGATAAGAGGTTTTAAACTTTTCAAGAATAGTGGTTTAAGGTCTACTGATGATTTGGCATTAGCACTAATGAAATGCCGGACATTTTTAATTTTCTTTTGTTCTTACCTGAAGCTTTTACATATTGGAAATTAATAGACAGACAGAAAATTTTCATATTCGTTTTTCATACAATTTCGCAGTTTGCTTACTTATTATTACATATTTATTTTATTCTGTGGCTTAATTAAATTACTATAAACATATAAAACATTTTTTTATAAAAAGGAGATTTTATTTAAAAAAAGGAAAAACTATTGCACGAAATTGGTACTAGAAGATTCTCCCGAAGAAAACGACTTGGGTTTGAGAAATATGATATAAAGCAACAAGGTGAAATTGGGAAAATAACAAAAGATAAAGAAAAAATGTCCGGTACAGAGGGTAGTGTACTATACACTCTGCATCTTCGCCCCTTCTTCAGCAAACTTCGTCTGTCTGTCTTTCAATTGCCGATATGTGAAAGGGGACTATATAGACTAGCTAAAAAACCCTCAACATACAAAAGTTTATATATATTTAACAAATTAAATAAATACTTTGAAGAACTTAATTTACTGTATGAAATCCAATACGGATTTAGAAATAATGATAACTGTGAATCGATACTGAAACTAGTCGTGTCCGAATGGAAAATTGAAGTGGTTGAAACATTTCTATTTTTAATACATGTATGTACATAAATGATATGGAAAAGATTGTAAAAAAATTTAAAGACTGCATGTGCAGAAAATCCGGATGAATGTGATCTTAACTTAAATTAAGATTTAGCTGAAATTGAAAAATATCTTAAAATTAATAAAATAAGACTCAAATACAAAAACCAATATTCATAAATGGAAAATAAAATTATCAATTACGAAGTGAAAGAAAGTTGAGTTTGCATAAACTGGTATTCAAAAATTATAAAAATATCCATAGATAGTCCAAGATTTGCGATAAAATTTAAAAGTTCGTTAATTATTTATTGTGTTTCAATCGACGAGTTTAGGTAAATAATTCTTGACGACGAGATCGCCATACTAAACGAATTTTCTTTCTTTTCTTTTCGTTTATTTAATCGACCCCACGGTCCATATATGATTTAAAGTATGGTTAACAACAGTAATGAAAATACAATAGAAAATATTTTATATTATAACAATAACAATTCAATACATCAGTAATCCTATTTGACGAAAATTTATATTTTTTATGGTATATTGTAGCATAGTTAACATGACGTAGTTAATTAATTATACACTGCATTAGATTTAATTATTAAAAAACATTATTAAATAACAAATGTCTTAAACGTGATGAAGAGAATTCAAAGCTTCTTAATTATATAGTCTACATGACCTAACTATGAACAACTTCTCAAAAATAGAGTTACAAATTTGTGGTAACATCAATTGTGGATTGCGAGTAGATTTAGAGAAACGGAACGAAGGTCTCAGATATGGGTTTGAGTTAAATTTTAAAACGTTGTATGTATTACATAAAATTCTAATATTTATAAAGCTCGATAATGAGCATCCTAAGAATTTCTTAACATAACCAGAGACGTGATCGGAGATTCTTAAATTAAAAATGTATATTATTATGCGATTAAATATGTCTCAATCGTATAAAGCTAGTTACCGAACAGCCACTGTAAATTTCTAAGCAATATATAATATGCGTCATTAGAATGGAGTGTGCAATACGAAACTTTATTTTCATAGGTAAATAGCAGTTGAAACATTTTGTGGTTCGTCCAGGTTGTGTTTATACATTTACAAATAGATACTTTCAAATACTTAATTACATAAAATAGATGTATTATGCGAATCGTTACATGGCCTTAGTTTTTACCCATCATAATTTGTATAAAATTCAGCGTATTTACTTCGAGTCGTTTTATATATATTCATTGTAGTATGAATAACATAAGTTGGATTGATATAAGAGATGATTGCATTTCTAAATTGAGGGCATTGCTAAATGTATGTACAGTATGTACACACATGCATAATATTGTGGATCCATTTTGAAAGTGTGGTTTAATTATTATATTATAAATGTCAATAAGTTATTATAGAAACGCTTTTTCTTTACGTTTAAAAATTCTGATAATTTTCTTATAAATAAATTCGATGTGTCTTTAAACTTTAGTTCTTGTCTAAACAAAGTCGAGGCATTGATACTTTTTCGATTTCTACATTATTAATCTTTATTTCCAAATCGCTGTTCATATTTAATTCAAATCAACTTTTAGTTTTATTTTTTTTTAGTTTATCAATAATTAGAAGAACATT
Organism: Gymnocheta viridis; assembly: GCA_956483585.1. Classification (NCBI taxonomy): domain Eukaryota; kingdom Metazoa; phylum Arthropoda; class Insecta; order Diptera; family Tachinidae; genus Gymnocheta; species Gymnocheta viridis. The sequence continues at coordinate 8,217,241 of OY101440.1, forward strand.
GAATATTTGAATATGGAAAATAACAAGTATACGTACGGTATTCCGAGATATAATAGTGTTAAAATATGAAAAAAGTGATAAAAATCCACCTTGAACAAAAGAAATCGTGTGACCATTAAATTGTTGATGCAGAAGTTCTTATTTTTGGGGCTATTTTCACGTGCAATTCTCAGACTTGAGTCCCAAAATCATATGCTGTACTATGTAATCTGCTGGTTACAAATTTTTTATGATATTTATCATTTTAACGTGTCCAGAATAAGTTATTAATTATGAAACATTTAAAATGTTCTACCAATGTAAATCTTATAAAATATTTAATTCGATCTTTTATCGGTTACATTAGTTGTTGCTTACTTAAGTTGTTTCTAATAATTTGTAAACTTCAAGACATATATTTGAGGTTTGCAGAAATATTAGTAAACTCCAATACAATACAAATTCTGCACAATACCTTCGCTATATATTAATTGTATTTAAAAATTTGCTGGTTCCGTCAACGGAAAAACTGGTCGTCGCCTGATTCTTAACGTAAGTTGTTTATCATAATTTTGATTTATATGTATGTATGTACATATGTCGCAACATAATACCGGCAACAGAAGGTATGTATGTATGTATATTTAGTGATCTTAAGCTGTTGTGATTTTAAAAGAGCCATTATCTTGTTAAAAACACATTTTCTTCCAATATGGATAAGCAAATGAGACAAATAGAAGGCTTAAGAAAGATTTGAACGCATCATATAACAACACTTACTTACCTCTTTTGAATACGTTTAGCCAAGAAGCAACTATTTTTTTGTGATTAGCACGTTGTGCCAAACACCATGTTGACATTTGCTGTATACCTTCTTGTGTGTCTTTGAGAGATTCCAAGCGGGTCTCAAACAAATCAACATCAAACTCTTCTGTTGCCTTAACAGAAGCCATATCTTATATATATTTTCTTATTTCACTTTAGTGTTATTTATGCTTTTCTTAAAAAATATTTATTTTATTTTTATTAAATGGACAAAATTTACATTTGCGGCAATAATATGCATATGTAAATCAGCAGAACTAATAGCTATAGAGATAGAAGAAAAATTTACTTGGCCAAAATTTTCTTTCACTGACATAAATCACTTGATATTTAAATATATTTTTTGCAAAATTTACTGCTGCAACATCTGTTTGATCTGTTAAGGTTTAATTTAAGCATTTAAAATATTGATAAATTGCTGAAATTTCTTAAAAAATCCGCGCGTTTTTGTAATATTAACACTTTTTGATTTTTTATTGCCTTTTGTGTTGTTTTTCTTAAATTATTTCCATTTGACATTTCAGGAACAATGTGAAAAGTTGACGCTATAGTGCTGCCACTTAAACAAAAAAAAGTAATATATATGGAGAGACATCTGCTGGTATGTAGTATAGGTATACTGCAACAACTTAACCCTAATTAGATACTCGAGATGAATGAACTTGTTCGCATAAAATTTCCGCTTTTTACATGTTATAGATTTGGTTCTTTTAACATGTTACTTAAATTCACTACAAACAAGCACTTAAAAAAATTGTATATTAATTAATTGAAGAACATACATACATATGCATCTCTACAATAAAAACTTAAAATCGATGACTGTAAAAAAGTTTATTTTATGCGAAATTTGACAAACAGACGTTGTATCACAAATGCGTTGTTTTAGAGATATGTACATATACTTCAGTACATTTACTTTGAGATCTGCCTTTATTGTTCTCTATATTTCTATATTTTTATATTAAATATATATATATTTTTTCTCCGACCGTTTTTTATAACACTACTTCTTATATGGTTTTAATTATTACTTTTTAATGTGGAATTTCTTTTCTTCTGATTTTGTTATACCATTATAACAATAGCAATATTTTATTCGTGTTAAACCTAGCGCTATTTCAGTTAAGTATTGTACGTGGAGACTAATCAAGGAACAGCGGCCTCCTTGATATTAGATATCATACGTTTAGATTCGATCCCTTAAAATTAAAATATTCGATTGCGTCCTCGAAAATTGTAACATCAGAAGAATATACATGTTTGGTACAATTGCGGTTGATTTTCGTACGTATGTGTTTCAAACAAATATGAGTTTTTGTTCCATTATTTTTTGGAACTTCCCAGAGACACATATTTTTCACTTGAACTGAAAAAAAACTTTCATTATTTCGCAATTATGGTATTTACAAATTTACCCAGTATTGTATATGTACATATGTACATATATTACAATAATGTTTACATACATTTTAGACAAAATCGATTTGTCCAATAGAGCCTTAAACAAGATATCTTGAAGTTGTGCAACTTTGTTTTCACTATACCGATACAATTTCTTGTTTTTTACAATAGCTGTGTTCGAGTAACCAAAAGTTTTAAAAACTATTTTAAGGAACTTTACTGCATATTACTAAATTGCGTATGTTTACACATAGTAATTGAGATCATAAATTGAGAGTAATGTGACAGTTCTTGACTGAGTATTTAAAATTTTTTACTGTCCACATTTTAGCCAGTAAAATTTAGTAAAACACAAAAAAATCAAATGAAAACAGAAAAAAGTAAGCAAACAAAAAGTGTAAAATTTTTCCAAAAATTATTTTAAAATATATGTAGGTGAAACCGTTGATCCTGCAGGTCATTTCTGGAAATTTACGCTAAGCTCACCAGTAGCGTTACGTTGTTTTCCGAGCTTAATATCTAATTCGATTTTGCATTCGATCGGATTAGTAGTTTAATATATGTTTGAAAACTTTATTTTTGCATTTCTGGGGCTTTTAAACTTTTTTTCTATAGGGTTCTAAAATTGCCGCACACATTTTCAAGGTGTTCAAATGGTATATATGTATTTATATTGCATCATATTCACACAAAATAAAGATTTATGCAGCAAAAGTTTAACAATGTGGACTGCAACTCGCTTACTTTTGACATAAAATTACTCATTTACTGAATTTTACTGTAAAAGTCAGCAAACGGATCCAATCACCAAGAAAAAACAAAATATAATTTTAGAGTACTTTAAGCTGTGTACCCCTGCCCATTTTTCTTTTCTCCCTCTGCTATAAACTTTAGATTTCAGAAACAAAAATTGCATGTGTAGGCGGGGACGGGAAAACTTTTCTTTCAAATATTTTCGAAACTATATTGTTACGCACATTTTTTGAAGAAACAAAACAAACACGCTATCAAGATATCTTGTGCAGGGTTCTAGTATACAAGACATATGCCTAATTGTTATAGGAATTGGAGAACCATTTTTAATACAATTTTTAATCTATAAATCGATCTTAAAAATCGATTATATTAAATTCGTTTATTATTTAAACTCTTTGTTACAAAAGCGTATGTTTGTATGTATGTTTGTTTATCATATACATATCGCTCCTTTATTCCAACGTAGTCATATCTCAACATGATTTTTGAGTTAGAAAAGCAGAATTCTTCATCGTAACGTTCTTCATATTTTGTGAAAAATTCATATAAATATCTTGTTTACTCACCTCTTGATGAGAGACTATTTTCTATTTTTATTTTACGCGATTTTTTTTGAGTTATCGCTATGTTGCAATAAAGGAGCGATATGGCTTCAGTTTCTTATGCTACAACTTCCTTTGTTAATCTGAATTAGAAAAATTTGCAAATTTGAACATACATATGTATGTATGTACATATGTATGCCAATACAGATTTCAAAGTTTTATGGTGTCTCAAAGAAATGGAAATTGAAAATAACCGATTTTAATTTAAAACATCTAAAAATTGTACACACAAATAACCGTTTACTTATTAAACTTGCGATATCACTCAAATACTTCACAATGACGAACGTCTATATTTATAAAAAAGTACAAAAGTATATAAATTTAAATTTACGATGATTAAATTTCTTATTAATAAAATAAAACAATTAAAATATTGCGTTACGGTAATCAGTGTATTTTTTACACAAGAAATTTATTTTTGGGGTTTTTTAATTTTCAAAATAAATAATTTTTAACATAATGGGAATTTTGTTACATATATGTATGTATGTATGTATATAGCGGCTGTTTTGTACAGCATTGACGACCACGAAGAAGTACAAGTCTTTTATATCTAAATACATATTTTTTTTCTAAATAATTTATGTACTTAACTTTTCTTTCTATTAATACAAATACAGTATATAAGTAGCTAACAATTAATAATGTAGTATGTATGTATGTATAAATATTACAATTTAATATTTTTGATTTGATTAATTTAATTTGATATATTTTTATAGTTTTAATTACTTTAAATTTTTACATACATAAATGTATGTATGTATGTTTTCAGTTTAGCTTTTTTGTTTTACCTTAAGTATATAAAATAGTTCACTGGGGATTGTCTGTCTATATTTGATACATAATAAAATAATATAATAAATAATTTATTTTATACTAAATATACTACATAAATATAAAATAATTGTCCAATTCACAATCTACTGTAGGAGTTGTAAGTTGTTTTAATGCTGTTGGTAGTTTTCATATAAGCATGTTTCTAAGCAAATGTTTATAAGCAAATTACAAACAACATTCAAACAACTTCCAACTCTACAAGAGGTTATGAATTGAGCAAATATACTTAAACTACTGCACACACATTTAACAATAAAAAAATTAAAACGATACTGATGCTGCCAATTATTTGTTCTTTTTTTTATTTTAGAAAATCACACATTTATTGTTGTGCAATTTTTTGTGTTCCTCCAATGAACGCAACTTCTCATCGTACCATTTTATTAAGCGTTGATGATATGTATCACGTTCATATTGATATCTAGCCACATGATAGGCCCTGTGATACGTTGTTATAGGTAGAAATTCTTGCTGTTGACGGCTCATATTTGCCGTTATATCTTTGCACTATTTGCATTTTAGAGTGTAAGTGGGTTCATTGGATTTGACTCGTAACTTTTGCTTATAATGATATTCCTTTAGATACGATTTCAAACGTGCCGGTAATTCTAATTCATTGATACCATCGTATGTGGTGTTCGAAACAATTGTGGCACGACAAAGTTTCTGCAAGGAAAAGCAATTTCTTCGGTGCAACGGTATGGTTAGCATAGGTTCAAAGAACATAACACAAGCTGGATCTTTGTAATGTTCTAGCAGCCCGGTAACAGTAGGTGCGGTAAAAACACAGGGATCATGGCAATCGAAACTATTGAAGAACAAAATAGAATAAGATTAAAATTCTAAGTTGTTTTTAAAACCTTGAAAAAATTAAATAAATACTAACCTAAATCGATGATCACTTTGTTCGATACGAGCATGCAAGGAACGACCATATTTACGAAACGTCACTGAGAAGAGAAATTCTTCTTGCGCCGAGTCTCGCAGTAAAAAAGTACCTTCCGGTTTACCTTCCAATAAACGTTCGGCTTCATAACGATCCATTTTCCCCCAATAAAAACTTGAGTTTATTATATTCTCCAAGTCGGGCACCAAAAAATGTACAAAATCAACTTGAGAGTGAACAATAGGGCATGTAGGGCTAGTAGAAGCAGCTGCTCTTGTGCTATTTGAAGGAACTTTAACCATTAAATCATTTGAAGAGGAAGCTGTTGAGGTTGAGGGTGACATATTTTGTGCAGCTATTGACATCAAGCTGTTTGTGCTAAGGCTGGGGAGGTTAGGATTTGTGTGTTTGGTAGGTAATGGATGAAGAGCTGCATTCGAAGGATCAACAATAGCACATTGCAAAACAACAAATTGTGATGGTGCTGGTGTTGTTAGGGGTATAATTACATCACTGCCGCATGTAGAAGTGGCGGAGCTCCACAATGATGCTTGATTGCTTACTGCTGGGGGTACAATAATTGCAGCTGATGTGGCTGCTACAGTAGGGTTGGTTGTATTTGTGCTCATAGTGGTGGAATGCATAGAATTACGATGTTGTTGTTGCTTGTTTGTATTATTTAAAATGGGATTATTAATGGAATGTCTATCTTGTGATTTGGTGCGTTTTTGTTCTTTTTGTTGTTTGCTGGCTTTATTTGATGATCTTGATAAAGAGGGATCTAAAAAGCGTCTGAATGCATCCCGACAACTACATTTGCGGCATCTACTTTTCGTTTTCGCACCCGTATTATTGCTGGAAGACATTAAACTTCCACCATTCGCTGCCAAAGATTTTGATTTACGTCGGCAGCAAACATCTGCCTCGTTATCTGGTTCTGAAATTAGAAATAAGAAAAAAAATAAAATTAGATATAAAACAAATAAAATTTAATTAGTACTTGTTTAAAAGTTATGATTTTTTTGTAGAAACCAGCATCTGTTGGAATATTCGAATTTTGTACATATATATTACAATTTTATAACCCTCCGTCCCGACTAGCAATAAATATGTTAGCATATATTGCAGCAAAATTTCACCACTACGTTATTGGGAATGGAGACAGTTCATTTGTGTTCCATGTCTGTTGTATTGGAAAAAGCTATTGAAAAAACAAATTATATTGCGGAAAATTGTGTTCAAAAATCATTTTTATGTTTAATATTACTTTCCGAAAATTGCATTGTTTTGTTTAAAATACACAAGAACCTTATTTCTTGTCCGATTTTTGTTTGTTTGTGAGCTAACATAACTACGTGATATATTATCTTATCATGAGAAATGCAGTAAGCAATATTGCTCCATTATTCTGGCGACGTTTTTGCATTATTGCTGAGATATTTGTTGCTGGTCGAGACGGGGTAACAATTTTGTACTGTTTTTATAGCAGATAACAAGTTTTCTCGTAAACAAAAAAATGAAAAACATCAGTGAACTTTAATATAAAAAAATCCCGATATTTCAAAAACTAAAAGGAGAAAACTTTATTTCAACCAGATTTAGATTCAGCGTACCTAACGCTGGGTCTTCACGTAGCAATATACATTGCGGCAATTGCCAAAAATTATTGCGTTCATGAAATTTGCTACGTGTGGACTGCGATTGCCATAAGTGGCAATCCATTGCGCAATGATTGCTCAAGTGATTGCTTGAGCAATTATTGCCTATCAATCTGCTGTCATTTCTCTTTTCTGTAGTTAGTGCATTTGCGAATTTGAATTTAGAAAACTAAAAACTGCATATTTATTTAAAGAAAAAAACACCTAATGGAGTGGAAAACCGAAGAAATATTTAAAATAATAAAATTTTATCAACAATTCCCATCTTTATGTATATAAAATTATAGCATATTTATACAACTTCTCACAATGAAAATTTTGAATTTGTGACGAAGCAATTTTACGTGTTCTCCACCTAAAAGCAATCAGCAATCGAACTGTCAAAACTCTGCTGACGTTTTTGCTTGTTCTCACCAATGAAATTGCTACATGAAGACCCAGTGTAAGGCGCTTGAAAAAGACGTAGTAGGCATAATTGTAATGACGAAAAATTCGTATTATTGGAGATTTTTAACAATTTTATTCTATAACGTTTTTTAAACTTTATGAGCCAACTATCACATAAAAAAATGACGTCATAGAATTTTTGGGAATTTCTAAATCTTTACAATTTAACTGCTCATTCCCGGCTGGAATATGAAAGTTTCTTTGCAACAGAGATTACTTATAACGTGATTTAATTGAACATGTTGCGAATTGCTGATGCTTAGGGTGATGCCATTTGCTTTCATGGCAAATCTTTACAAGAACGGAACAAGAAGTTGAAAACTTTAAAACAGCTTTTATTAAAAATTTAAAAAAATTTAAAATCTGAACTTTGAACATGTAAAAACGCCTAATTAAAATTTTTTTTCGTTTGTATGTGTAAAATAAATTTTATTCGGGATGATTCCTCTCGCTTTTAGGGAGCATAAATTCCTTCACTTTGTCTGTGAAAAAAAATATTTATATTTTTCTCGTGAGAATTTAACGTTAACCGGTATTAAATAAAATCGAAATAATGTTTATAAGCTCTATTCGTCATTTACCTTCAGTTATTGATAGCATTTGTATGCTATTGCAGCTGTTGCTACTTGTTTGGGGTTGTTGATGATGATCTTCTAACACTTCGCAATACTCAACAATTTCGCCGATGTTTTGTTCGACAATTTCATCATTAAACTGTAAAAAATTTAAACGTTCCGGCCGTTCATTCATTCTTGACGTAGACGTAATGTTGCTGTTACCGTTACTAGTTGTACCACAACTAGTTGAATTTAAATAATTGTTATTTTTGTTTAAAGAACTGCCAGCAGTTCTAAATAATGAAACAGATGATGATGACAATGGGGTTGTTGTTGTTGTTGTCGGATTTGGCATAGAATTACAATTACTATTCAATGTAAGATTTAAAAATTGTGTACTCGCTGCCGTTACTGTTGCCGATAATTCAGTTGAATTGAGATTACAATCAGCTGGTAGAGTTTCTAAGGAAGCATTCTGTTGCAGTTGTTGAGATAATAATGATGACGATGTTGAAATATCATTTCCGTTTTCCATTTTGGCCAATTGAATTTTAATGATTATCTGACGACCACACGATAAATTATTAACTGATGTTAAACTACTACTAATACTATTATTTGTGTTATATTGGTGCTGTTGGAGTTGTTGTGAAATGCCAGCTGTTGTTGTTTTATGATTATTAACACCACTATCGATTGTACTAATGCTCCTACAGGTAGTAGGACTTTCGTGTAGTTGTAAATTAATTGTAGGTCCCAGAAATTGTTGTTGATCACTGTTAGGTATTGGTATAATATTTGTTGTTGCTGTTGTTATGGTTGTCGTATTAAATACTTTTTCCTTTGTTGAAGTAGTTTTAGCAGCAATATTATTTGCAGCAGTTTTACTAAAACGATGACCCATCTGAATTTATAGCTGAACCCTCTTTTAAACAAAATTGTTAGATTTTTCCATTGGCAGTCGATGTTTGTATAGCCTTTTCTAAGAAGTTTTTTTATTCAATGAAGTTATAATTTTGTTAGTTGCAACTGCAAATAAAAAATAAATAGAAAATTAGTAGAAAGAATTTAAAAAAAAAAAACAAAAATAGCAATACATAAGATATGAATAGCCCCTAACGTAGACAGAATAGAATGGCTTGAGCAAATGTTCTTATTCAGGCTTCTCTTAATGGGTGGTGAAACATACTTATGGATAGGACACAAATTTAAAATATTCATTCAAGATGCTATATATTGGCACGGCATTTTATAAACATAGAGTAAGTTCGGGTAATGTGGAACACCTATTTCTTTTTGATTATGGTTTTAGGAAACTAAATTGGATTGGAACAGGTGGTGTTCTACTACAAGTCTTAGGTTTACATTCAGAAAAGTGGAAAGCTAATATAAATATATATATACCACACTATTTATCATTTCTGTTTCTGTATACATATGTGAAATAATACATATTAAGTATATAAATAATGTGCAAATAATTGCGAAATAAACTTCATTACACTTAAATTATAATTTATACTTTGAATTATTTAAACTTTTTTAATTATTTACTTATTTTTAAATATTTATTAACAACAAACTGTGTTTTTTCTTCTTGGTTTATTGTTTTTAAAAAAAAACGAATAAGACAGAAATAAATATTAAATTTGACAGCTGGTGTTAATTTCATGTGTTTCAATTCGACAATTCCAAACACAAAAATTTTCAAGCTTATGTCTCGCGTAATTGAAAAAACAAATAAATAAAATATATACTCGATATTACAACAACAACATTACAAAAACCACACGCATTTGTTTTTGGAAAAACCGTCTAGGGTGTCAAACAATTGCTTTATTTTTAATATTTTTCTTCTTTTTTTCTTTTGAAAATTTTTAATAACTTTTTTTTTGGAAAAAACACAATTCAGTTAAGTAATAAACACAAAACGAAAATTATTTTAACAATTTTGTATTAAAAGTAAACAAATTTTGACAGCTCTGGGAGATAAACAAATATAATCACCTGATCACTTAAGAATACCTGTTTTTAATATATCTTGCCTTAGAACTTCGTAATAAATAATATGAAGTGCTCTGAACTTTTGTTTAAAAAAAACTTTTTTAAAATTATGAATATGGATCCTACACATTTCTCTTATCTCTCAGCCACACAAACTGTAGTACATTAATTCTATTTTTACTTCGGATAAATGAAAAAATTATATTGGAGAATTTGTCAATACAAAATTTAGATTTTTTGAACTCATATACTACATACATATATACTAAAAAAGCATACTGTGTATAAAATAAATCATACATTTTAGTCACAAAGCCTTATGAAATCGTTTCAGAGTATGTATGAATACATACATGAACATGTACATACATATGTAGTTACGTATATACATACATACACATTTAGTTAATAGGTATTACAAGTCCATACACACTGACTGCATATGAAAATGTATCTATGGAAATACACAAATACATATCCCTCCTTTATTGCAACGTAGTCATATCTCAAAAAACGTTATTTTTGAGTTAAGAATGCAGAATTATTCATCGTATTGTTCTTTATCTTGTGTGAAAAATTCATAAACATACATACATAGATATCTTGTTTACTCGCCTCTTGAGAAAAATACTTTTTTATTTTTCCATTCCGATGTGTGAGTAAATTTAAAACTTTAAACTCGTTTCCTGAAGAACAAGATTTTATGAGATATGACTACGTTGCAATAAAGAAGCGATATATGTACATGCATAAGTCCCTATAAAGTAAAATGATATTAATGAATTTAGTAGAAAATCCATCCATACATGTGCGCATATTTTGTTTTATAACAAATTCGTGGAAAATTGAGACACAGCATTTTTCTAATATCTCTAAGTTTTCATTTATCTTTAAATTGCAATCCCGGAAAAAACTTAATCACTGCTTCTTAAAAATAAATTTTTTCAGCTTTAAAAGTGCAACTAGTGCACATTCACGGAATTAAACAAATATTATTTCTGCTTACATACACAATTATGTACTAAGTACATACTTACATACATATCACTCTTTTACTGCAAGAACGTCTTAACTAAAAAAAACTAGTTTGAATTTTTGCACAACTTAATGGAAAAATAAAAAGATACAAGAACAAGATACCTATTTGAATTAAAACTTTTACTCAAAAATTTCGTTCTTTTTAGTTATGACGTTGCTACCGCAAATGAGCGGTATGAGAGTATTGGCAAAACAGTATGGGGGAAGTATAATTTAAAGTGTACTTCACGGTGTAATTTTTTAGGGAAATGAGCTATAAATTCATAGTAAATACAGTGAACTCGCGAATACGTGGACACTCAAAAGTGTTATTTCATAATAAGAAAATATGTACATATGTTGCCAGTAACATTTTGTAAATGGAATAAAAATGCTGCCAGAAACATTTTGCACGTTTTCACAAAATGAACAGAGTACAACTTCAGCAGTATTATTTTTATTTTATTTTTACTTTTGACAGCAGTTCGCAAAAATTGATGAACAGTACCATGCTTTACACTTCAGAAAACTAATCAGAACTAAAAGAAATATGTATGTATATAAGTCACAGTTCACACTATGAAATTTTTATTTCTGAAAGCATTAGTTTGTGGGTGTACAGGGAGAGAAGATTGGGAAGAGGTACACTCGTTCATGTGCTATGAAATTCGTAACTGTCAATTTGAAATTGGCTGCAGCTTTTTAGTTTTTCTTTTACTTTTATTTTATTTCATGATGGTGCCAGCAAAAATTTGTGCACAAAAAAAAGAATGTGAAGATAAACATGCAAAAATTTTGAATTTCATTCAAAAAAATTTCAATGTGTAGACATTAATAAAAGTTTAAAAGAGAATTAGAGAAAATTTCAGAAAGAAAACTTCCATAGTCTGAACCGAGACTAACTGCCTGTTTTTATAAAATGAAAACAAAATTTTGAGTGAGAATTATACCTATTTAAAACAAAAACAATTTTTCGTATTATATTGTTGTTTTCAATATTATATCTCACTCACAATTTTGTTTTCATTTTATAAAAACAGGCAGTAGGTATGTATGTACTTAGGTATTTTATTTTTATTTATTTCTTTTGTTTTGATATTCTACAAAACAACACAAAAATATCACAAAGACCAAGCATGCACAAGCAAGCAAATTCAAAGAAACAATATTAACAACAATTATGTTATTGGATTTCCTATAATACAAATATGTACATATTTATTTGTGTAGACTGAAGGGTATTTCACAATTTCTCAGAATATGTTTTGGATGTTCTCATAAAACAGACCAATTTTTAATTTGAGAGGGATGACAAAATTACATTAGGGTGTAACATGAAAAAGTGTTTGAATTCTCGTTCTCTCCTTTTACAAATACATACATATGTATATGTACATACATACATATGTATGTATGCATGCATGTACGCAAAATCAATTTAAAAATAAACACAAAATAAATTAAAATTCATTTGAAAACCAATCAACAAATTTTGTTATTTAATTCAACGGAAAATTTAATTTTATATGTATGTATGTACATACTTATGTACATACATAGATATGAGATATTCTACAATGAAGAATCTACATACTTACATACATATGTAAATATGTATGTATGTAGGTGCATCTGTATCCCCTGTGTATAGGCTGGCTGCCCTACGAGTATGTAGCGCATTCCGAACTACATATATCGGACGAGGTCGCTTTTGTTATTGCCGGCATGATACCCATTGAGCTAGAGACCTACGAAAGTGGCAAGAACGATGGAGAGCGACTGATAGGGGAAGATGGACTTACTGATACCCGACATTGTTATCAAGTAGACATGGTGACTTGAATACAATTTTTGAGTGAACATGGTTGTTTAAGGTCGCAGTTGTATCGTTTTGGACATGACAATGTTTCGTTTTGTCCGAGTTGTGATGGTAATGTCGTGGAAGATGCCGAACATATGTTCTTCAGATGTGCACGATTTGATAGTGGGAGGGCGTATTTAGAAGAAGTTTTTTGGGCGTAGCATTAGACCGGACAACAAATATACATACATACATATATACGTACATACATATGTAGTTATAATCATTATGGAATCTTTGTTTAACTGAACGTGTGTACATAATTTTGTGAAATATTGGAACTTTGTAGGTTAGAAGAGATTCGCAGAAGAATCAATATATTTTAGATCGGGCCTAGGACGTATCCCAGCCGCCACGTGAAGCCTTGCGGTAGTTCCACGAGAAACGTTTGGGTCAGTGTAAAGGCGGGTTAAAGTCTGGCATTCCTGGCAAACACCATCGCTGCCAGAGTCTTCCGATGAAAAAAAACATATGTGTGTTTAAAAACGAAGTGAGAGTAGCTCATTTTTCTTTTATTGATAATTTTTAAATACTTGCTTACTTAGGCTAACCAGTATTTAAAACCTCAACTATCTTGTGGGCGATTTTAGCGTGGGTTGGTGTCAACTAATGGATAAGGGGGAGTAGTATGGGATATGCCTAATAAAATATTGGTGGATTTATATACTTAACTAATAATCTCCAAATCGAGGGAGAAATAAGTTTTCTTAGACATACATACGTCTATAACAGTACTTACATCGGTATTTTATTGAACTGTACTTAGTATATTTGTCTTACAAATTCCTCGGTAAATGCTTCAGGCAGAGGAGCTGGAAAACTTATTGTAAATATTAACTGTGATGGAAAATCTGTATTTATTTGTAGTTTACTTTATAAATGACTAGTAGAATCAGTTAAAAAGGGAATTGATTTAGATTTTAAATATGTATGTATTATTCATACGAAAATAACTGAACGAAAAACTTCTTAAGCAAACTACAATCATTTACTCCAAAAATGTTCTAAGTTTGAAGTCGATTGTAAAAAATTTAGATGTAGCTCAAGTCATCGTCTTTTTTTTATTATAAAATTATTGACCAAACAAATTCCTATTTTAAGGACCTCAAAAAATCCTATTTTTTGGAAGGGATACAAAAACTGGAGAAACGTTGGACTAAGTGTATTGAGCTAAAAGGAGACTATGTTGAGAAATAAATGGTTATTGAAAAAAATGTTTTTTTCCTACTTAGATAGCTTCAATATCAATCCGCCCTCGTACATAGCACATATCTAAGCGGGCTAAGTATGGTGAAACTACTAAAACTTGTTTTAGGTTTAGTGTTACAGAAATAAATGTACAAATATAACAAGATGATACATCAGTATCTATGGATGTATGTAATCGTACATATTTATGTATTTTTAATTAAACATCTGTGCATATCCATACGCATGTCATTACGTGTGTATACATACATATCGTCGGTCTCAAGTAGAAAGATCTTAACTCAAATAATTGTCACTTTACAGAACTAAGTAAAAACATAAAAAACTGTACAACCGCTTTGTATAACTGCTTCTAAAAGCGTTATTTTTTACGCTATTACAATAAGTTTTTGTGACGAGGTGTATTTGTGTGAAATGCAATGGTGTCACTGATAAACTAAATTTCGTGAAAAATACGAGTTAGGTCCATCCTACTTGAGACCATCGATATGCACATACACATCGTTACCTTAATATGGAAAGGCCCCAATTTTTTTTTAAATGGAGTGGTTAACATACAGGTACCTCGTTAAAAAATCTTTGAATTTATTGAAATATGCAAAAAACTCAAATTAAAAAAAAATTAGTTAGGGCCTTTCTACATATATTAAGGTAACGATATACATACATACATATGTATATGTGTTTGTTTACATACATATGGGTATGCCTACATATTTCTATAATATCGTCATTTCAATGAACTCCAACGAAACATCTCTCATTCAAATAGCAACAATGTATATTTTTACGTAAAAATTTTAACTTTTAAATTAACAACACAAAATTTATGAAAATTTGTGGAATTCAAAGACTTTTTTCAAATTAGTTTTCCATAAAAAATAGCGGAACATTTTTTGTGAACACAATTTTTGTTCTATTATTTTTATTTCTCTGTATTTGTAAGTGGCTTGGGCTGACGTGTTTCTGCCACAAATGGACCAAAACATAGTGGTTCAAAATATATGTATACATACAATATATCTTTGAAAGAAGATATCGAGGTAATCTCGATTAATAAATTAAAAAGAAAAGTTACCATTTTTGGTTAAGTGTAAATTGTATTTACTTTTCAGTGGAAATGAACATATCGCTATTTTATTGCAACGTAGTCATATCTTAAGAAACTCGTTCTTCAGAAAACGCGTTTAGTTTTTAATTTACACACACATCAACGCAAAAATAAAAACATACTATTTCCTCTTTAAGAGATGAGTAAACACAATATTTTAAAGATTTATTTTTTTTAACAAGATGAAAAGCGATATGACGAATAATTCTGCATTTTTAAAAGGCCAAATAAACCACAGAAACGGTTTGACAAACAAGTGCAAATTTTACGTTTGCGCAAACCTTTTGCGTTGTTTATGAGGGTGTTTGCTCGTTTGCACAAAAGTTTGAGGCATGTTTGTACGAATATCAAAAATTTTATATTTTTGGCAAACAGGTTGGATGCTTGTGTGTTCGTGTATGTTTTTATACAAGTTATGTTTGTATCGTGCATTTGCAAACGGAAAGTGTGTGTGGTTTATTTGGCCCTTAACTCAAAAATCACTTTTTTGAGATATGACTACGTTGCAATAAAGGAGCGATATCAAGATTAAGAAGATGTACACTTACATATGCACATAGATGTGAAGTTTGAATCAGGTGCGAATAGATTTATGTTTCGCCAAGGCGGTAAGTAAGGTCTACACTAATAAATCTATATCATGATAGGCGTCAAACCCGATTTTAAAAATTTACGTTCATCATGATATCTGTTACATGTAGTCCCCACGTAATAATCATATGAAAAATACGATTTTCAAAATATGGTTTAGTTAGAACTCTCAGTAGGTATTTGGTTTTGCTTTGCAAATTCTGTTTTGCAGAATTCTGAATAAAATTTTAATTTAAATTGTTTTTCATCAATATTTTTGTTATAATAAAAAATAATTAAAATATTCAAACACTTGATAAGTTACGAATTTTTACATTTGAAATCTGATTGCTTTATCTTTTTCCACCAGTGTCTTAAATTTCACTTCACTTTAGTCATACTTTTATTTAACATTTTTAAATCAAAACACGAATATATACATATACATATATGTATGCATGTATGTATGCATTCCAAAAAGCACTACATACATATGTATGTATGTATCGACAACAATTGTTATAGCAAAAAAGAAAATAAAACAATTCTGGGAAAATTCAATCAAATTAAAATTTTGCTTGATTTTTCAAAAACATAAAATTTTAATTGACTTTAACATTAAACAATTCTGGGAAAGTTTTACAGTAAAAAACAATAAATAATTTAATGAATTTTTATAGAGAATAAAAAATTGTAAGAGGTAAAAATAAATATATCTACACATGTACTTATGTATGTATGTATGGTGATATGTGTGTACGTAAGTATGCACATCTGTAATAATTGAAAAAAAATGCACAATTTAATGAAAATGTTTCACAATTGCATTCACTTTAACTGTGTGAAAATTATGAGAAAAGCAAGTTAGGAGAATCTTAGTAAATCCAATTATACGGTTTTAAAATATAAAAGGAGTTCAGTGTTTGGTACAAATGGTATTGCGAAAGTGCAAACGCAAACTATCGTAGCTATTTTTGCAACAGCGGTATTCAGTGTTTAGTGCGTTTTGCATTGCAACTCCTTGCAAGTGCAACTATTTTGTCATTGATAGTGAGCACTATTCTTAAACAACATTGCAAATTTTAATTTGAAAAAGTGTTTTCAATTTTCTTTTAAACTTTGTTTCGCTTCTCCACACGCAAAGTTTACTTTGAAAAATTTTGTGTTCGTTTGTTGGATGAACAAACATACACACATGCAACCAAATGCAAGTATGTGTAAACGACGAACGAAGTAGAAAGCAACTTTGCGAGGACAGCAAAGTGTGTACTCACCCCCTTTCTTCTTTCTCTTATCACCGTCAAACACAAGACTTTGCAAAGTAGTTTTTGGCCGTGGAAGAAGAACAAATTTATAAAGTTCAAGAAATTTATGATCTGATAAAATTGAACCTTTATAGATCTTCAAGAAGCAAAAAACAACATCTTAATATATGAAGAGGCTTTGGCTAAAGCGCAGGATCTTATAGCGTTTGTGAAATACCAGGGTGATAGAGAAGCTACTAATATACTTTCATCGCTACTTTCTACTCAAGTGAACCCGTCTGGATAGTAGTAACCGTATTGTTGTGTTTGTTTATAAAAATAAAACAGGAAAAGATATTTATAAGTTAACTTTGGCATTTAAAAAAAAATTCTTTAATGTTTTATCAAGCCCCAAATTCATAGCATGTATTTAGTTAACTAATGACAGCGATTTGAATGAAAAATAGCTTGTTAAAACCACCTCCATAGTTCATTTGAGCCTCAGTGACTTTTATTGATATACAGCAATACCCCGGTTTGCGTCGCTTCGGTTTGCGTCATTTCGAAGATGAGTCTTTTGAAAAATTTCCGTTATTTCGAAGTTGCGTTGTCACTGGATTCGATTTGCGTCTTCACAATCCAACAAACTTTAGCTAATTTTATACAAAAATCATTCAGATTGGCAAATCCATAATCCATAATGATAATCGATTTAGATTTAAGTATTCCACATTAGCCGATTGCCAAATACAATAAAGTTTAAAAAATTTATAAAATTAAAATGCCAACCAAAATAAAAAACATACATATATAAAAAGTTATAATTTGGAACAAAATAATCTTAATATTTCATAGTAAGCTTTGTTAACCAAACAGCGAGAGATTCTAAATAACTTTTAAGTTGCGGGGTTCCACAATAGCCGAAATTACTCTTTATGTTATTGTTGTTGAAAATACCGCTAAAATGCAAGTTTATGATCTACCGCATAATCTCCTCATTTCGTTTAAATGCAAGAAACTTTAATCCACGCAAGAAATTTAATGATTCATTATTATAACTTTAAATAAGGAAAAACTGGAAATAAAATAGCAGAAATTTTTCAATAAATCAAGGACTACTTTACTTGTCATCACAAAAAAATAAAATAAAACTGAAAATACCGTGATAAACAAATCCATAACTGGGTGGCCGCGTAAGCTTACGGTATCAGATAAGCAACAAATAGCGGATTTAATAAGAAAGAATCCTAAAATTATTGCTTCCATTTTAGTCAAAAAATACTGAAGAGTACTTGAGCATATCAGTAACTAGCAAAGCTATAAGAAACCCAATACAGAGTTGAAAGAAGAAAATATGGTACCAACTGTAAAACACAGAGGTGGTGGTGTAATGATCTTCTGAAGCAATGTTTACGATATAGTGCAGATGAATTGGTTTTAGCAAACTTATTTCAGTTCTACCACGATAACGATCCTAAGCATTGGCGATTTCAATACAAAGGTTTTGGTTAATGTATAACTGTCCGAAAATAATAATAACGCCACGACAGCTCCCAGATCCTAATCATATTGAACACATCCGGGGTCAGTAGTAAAAAAATAAGAGCCCGTGATTTTACAATCAAAAGGCAAATGCGAGAAGTGATGCAGAAAGAGTGGCGAAAAATCGATCCTGGATATACAAAAGCACTAATAAAATCTATGCCACACCGTTTAAAAGAACTGACACGATTAAAAGGAAAAACATGTCGCCTTTAAAACAATAAAGAACATTTTATATTCTAAATTCCGTATTTATAACAAAATAATTTGGGTGAAAAATTTGTCTGAAATGAATACGGGCCTAAGAACATTGGCAATGTCGAATACTTTTTTTTGTTAATTTTTTTTAATTTATATTTTATTGATGAATTTTATATATTACATACTTTCTTTCAGTATCTCATTTTTTGTATTGAGTATAATTCTTAGTTCGTAATTAAACGTTTTAAAAGCTACTTTTGTTAAATTAAATAGTTTATCGTTTCTTATTTATGTACATAAACGAAAATTTTCAAAAGACTTAACTCTTTTATTTTTTTTTGATGAGATTTTTCACTTTTCACTTCACTTTTTAGCTTTTTCCAAAATTATGTTTGATATTCTTTTAGCGCCAATAAAACCCGCTAACCGGTATTAAAAAAAAGAATTTCATTTATTTAATTAAATATTCAGAAACACTTCTTAAGTATTTTTATTTCATGGATGCATAGTTCAGTTCCCACATTGGAGTTTATTAATAATCATTTTTGTTCTTGTATTTAACAACAAACCGGATTAGGTAGGGTTGTCTTCCTTTTTGACACTTAAACAAAAAAATTTCTTTAATGCAACACATGCACGCGTGCATTTACACACAAACATACACACCTTATTTGTAAACCTTTTAATATCCTAATGAAGTTATTAAATGGAAATACCTTTTCTTTTGGCAATAAAATACATACAGAAAAAAATCATTAATGAAAATTTAATCAAGTTATCAGAATTATAAAGCTTTAGAAGATTGTTGTTTAAATGAATAGCTAAGCTATTAAAACGTGCAATTTATTATAAATTACAAAAACGTTATTTATATAGGTAGGTATTATTTATACACTCAAAACGACGGAAGTTGAAACCAAATAGGTTTTGTTTTTTTTTTCATTTATTTTTTTTATATTAGATACATAATGTAAAATATTCATAACAACACATTTTCATTAACTTTTCATGATTTGAAAAAACAAAAAATTAAACATTTAAGGCACGTCCACAAATAAAAAATACATACATACTTATGTAGGCATGTACATAATGTATATAAGAAAAACGTTTTAAGAAAGTTAATGAATGAAAATTGACACGATTGTTTTAAGTTTTTTTACACACCTTTTTAAAATTTATTTTTTTTTTTTTTTAATTTATTCAATAGTTTGCTTTTTCTTTCTGATATAAAACAAAAGAATTATAAAAAGTAAACGCCGTTATGCGTTATTGTGTGATTATTGTTGAACAACTAAAATTGAAATGAAGTGAATGAAAAATTATTTGCAACTTTTTAGTCAACATCAGCTCGACACGATAAATTTCAAAATATCAAAACAACAACAGCAATCACGGCCACGATAATAATGATGACGAAGAACAATGACGACGATAACAATACGAAACAGAATTGTGAAATAATCGCTTATAAGTGGTAGTACCAACAAAAAGAAAAATTTATATACTACATACTCTTTATCTAGCAAACACGCAGGTTTGATCTCAAAATTGAGGAGAACCATTTAAAACCTGACCGATAAAACTCGGCGCAAATTTTACAAATTGATTGCTATACTTTGTGCAAAATAGTGTTTACATTATCGGCCTATCATGCAAGCGTTTAGATTTTTTTTAATTTTAATCGTTTATATTGAAATTTTAGATTTTTAACGAATTTTTGGCACTTATTATTATGTTTTAGTGATTTTTAACAAAATTTTAAGCTTTTTTCTGACTTCAGCATAATTTTATCAATTTTGGTTCTTTTTTGCGATTTAAATGTTTTTTTTTCAGTTTTGAGAATTATGTAGGTATTTGTAATTTTAGATATTTTGATCTAAATTTTAAACTTTCTTCTCCATTTTAAAATTTTCCCGATTTTCACAATGAACACATGGTTTTAACTCAAAAAAACGGGAAGATTTCTTAAAATTATAAATTGGAAGCGAAAACAAGTGCATGCAGTATTTGTACCAATTTGCCTCTGAAATAATAATTGCCAAATAGATAAGTATATAATTAAAATTTAACAAGTTAGTATGTAATCAGTTACATTTCTATCAACAATAATAAGAAAAACACACCCCTTCCTGCATTTGTGTTATGGATCCATAAACAAAGCCATAAATACTTACATACATACGTGTATACAAAGGTGTGCTTTCGGCTTTTATCTTTTGTTATTTATTGCAGTCATCAATGTGGTTACGATTTTAATAAAACAATATTTAGAAGAGAGTTAACTAGTTTATACCCACTAGTTCATTTAATATCAATTTGCCATTTAAAAAAAATTATACCGGTCACGTGATCGACTCGAATTTACCTCTATATGTATATATATATATACGCTAAATTCATTTTTATAAATATTGTACAATGCATATAATATTTATCATATGGTTGTTTCCACAGGAAATTACCCCTTACAGCTCAAAAATAAAATTATTGATATTAATTTATTTTTCCGCTACTATTACACGAAATAAATGTATCTGTCATTTTCCGAAGGATTAATTAAACATTTCTTTATAGGTATGTACTAACAAAAATTTGCTACTTTTTGCTACTTACACAGAAAAAAATTTAGCTCTGAAATTGCCAACAATTTTTTTATCAAAAATAAAAAAAAGTGTTGGCAAAAGATATTGTTCAATTGACAATAAAATTAGTCAAAAATCAAACTTTGCAAAAATAAAACCAATAATTTAATTTAACAAATAATTAATCAGTTTAAGAATTGATTTTGACAAAAAAATTGTTCATTTCTCAAAAAAAATTGTCAAAAATATTTTATTCGAAAAACAAACATCGATAATACACATATGTTGTTTGTGTTACTTTTCTGTACATTATGTTGTAGGTTTTTTGTTAAATACATCATAAAAATGTGTAATGCTCTAATGATGTGTATCTATGGTTTTTAAAAGTGATCACAAAAATATATATTACGAACAAGTTTCGTTGTGCGAATAACGAAATATTTCTTAGAATGTACATCATGTTTCGTACATATGTTGCATGATTTTATTTATGTGAAATAAGCAGTATCTGATTGGCTGTTGTGCTCTCGTCTGTATGAAAGTACAAAGCTCTTTAATAGCATGTATGTATGAAAATCGACAAATTTAAGACTAAGATCGGCGCGTCGTAATAATGCCATATTTGCCATCTAAAATCTTCAAAATGACGATAAATCGTCACATCTGGCAACCGTGTGTTTTGTAATTTTTGAAATTCTCATTGGTTTTTTAAAAGTTTTTGTATAAGATAAGAGGTTTGAAAAATTTCAAAAATATGGTTTAAGGTCTACTGATGATTTGGCATCAGCACCAATGAAATGCATGTAGACTAGCTAAAAACCCTCAACAAACAAAAGTTTTTAAATTTCCAAATATTTTGTCGTTTTTTATTGTGGTGAGTGCAAGAAGAATAAAAATAACAAACACAATTTTTAGTCAATTTTTTTTGTTGCTCAACAAAATAAATTGTTGGTTTGACAAAATTTTTAGTAAAAAATTTCTTATTACCCAACAAAGAAAATTGTTGGTTTGAAAAAATATTTAATCAAATAATTTTTATTATTCAACCAAATAAATCGGTTGTTGGTTTGATAAAATTTTTAGTCAACATTTTTTTGTCTTTGACTAAAATTTTAGTCAAGCTGACAAAAATTATTGTTGGAAAACTATTCATAACTCAACAAATTTTTTTGCCAAATGATATTATTTTAGTCAAATAAAAATTACTTACAATTTTATTTATCAATATGACAAAAATATTTATTGACTAATTTTTTAATCAGATCTGCGTTTTTTTTAGTCAAATACAATTTTTATTTTTTTCTGTGTATAATAAATTAATTCAAACACAAAAAACGTTTAACTTTTTATAAAGTAGCGACCGTTACATAAAAAAAATATTTTGGAAATTAATTTTTTTTGGTTTGAAAATAAACCCATTCCTTAAACAGAACATTTCAAAGAATTTAATCATATTTTTATATGATGTTTGTTTCCGAAATTTGAAAGCAGCACAGCACGACCGTTACTTTTTTAATGGTCAAAAAAGGTATTGAAATTACATTTTTAGAAATTCTTTCGGTTGATACCGATGCTTGAACTTCCGTAGGTCCAAAATGACGCAATCCTGGAATCATATTTGCTTAGGTTGGAATTTTATTTAAAAAATCCGCGAAAATCGGCGACGACCGCTGCTTTGGAAACACCCATATGTATTATGATAAATCGAAGGATTGGGCTTCCATTACGGTGGATTCAACGATTTGTCTCGGACAAAATATTATTGACCGAGAGTTTTCTGCACCACGATTCACTCATTTGGAAAAATTTTTTCGGAATATCAAGGCTACCATATGAAATACATATATAAATAAATATAAAAATCTGTGACAAATTGTGTAGTAAAAATTATAAAAGTCAAATGCTTCTGTTAAAAGCTGAATGGGCTAACGAAATTATTTCTAAGGACATTTATAAAAAAAATATATATTAAAAAAAAACTACTGCAAAAGCGGTTTTTTATAAAGAGAAGTAACACTCAGACAATTAGTATGCCTACCAACCAGTAGGTGTGTTACCTTCGTTGGGAAAGGGATAGTGAGAGAGGACAGAAGGTGAAATTAAGAGAGCTTAATTTTTACAACTCTGATATTGCGCTTTGTGTTAGTTTTTAGATCAGCGTTGCAGTGACTCTGATGTCAAGTAGGCGCATTAAATGTGTTAAGAGTGTATCAATTTTATTAATTATTTTACTTCGCCGGCGATTTTGCTACAATACCGTCGGAGGAGGGCGCTGAGATGTCCGCTAGCATACATACACCAGTATCGATTGCTGCCGGTACTGTTCAGTGACCCGTGCTTTGCCTTTATCACTTAAACAGTCCAACAACAACAAATACAATGGTATGCTAATGTACATCTGAAAAATGCTGGATATTATGACTTGCTCGAACCCACGTTCTTAGACATTATTTGCTTTGTAGTCAAACCGCTAACTATTCCAGCCAACAGCACCCTCAAGAAGATGGGCCTCAAACTACTATGGAAAAAATTTGTCCGAACAAAAATTGTGTGAGTGAATCCAGCTTTAGAAATATTTTTTTCGAATCAGCTTTTAATTTTTCACTAAACATCAGTGTTGCCAGAAATCTATAAACAAAAACGTCTAAATATTGATCACAAAGTGGCTAAGGACCAATAATTGACTACGCATTTAAGTGTCATTTCTCTTTAAGTGCCATTTAAGTACCAATTTCATTTTTTCAGTTCAAAAATAAGTGACATTTAAATGACTATTCTTCTGCATTTAAAGTCCATTTAAGTTATGCACACATACTTGCTTGCTTGTTGGTGCTTCGCGCAATAAAGTAAATAAAAAATTTGCTGTCATTGAAAATTCAACATCTCTTGGCGTAAAATTTGGACTTCTTTTATTAATATTATTCTTTTTTAAGTTTTTTATAAATTATTTTAAACTTTTAGAACATTGCAGCAGCCTATCATTGTTGTTATTTTCAGCTTGAAAAAGAATCCACATTAGAAATTTTTCTTTAATTTTGTTCAACAAATTTTTGTTTTTCCCAAAAAATTGAGGGAATTTCATGATGCTGCCATATTTTTATCGTAATTAAATACAAAGCATAATATATTTATATATTTACATATTTTTATATAAGTCATATCAGGTGTTACAAAAATATGATAAAGTTTAAAGAATTTAAAAAGAAAAAAAAATACCAATACAATGAACTATTAAAAATGCGGTTCATCAAAAATTTTCTATTGTGATGTGTATGGTTTTAATTGAAATTGGGGTAAACCCCAAAAAATATATTCCGGCGATTACTCATTAGGAATGATTACCTCCTAAGAGTTTTAATGGAAATTTTATAGATTATAAGAAAGTTAACTTTTTATGGCAATCTGGAAGGACATGTTTTTGGGCCATACATAAAAGAGGTAGGTAACTTTCGAGAATTTATTGAAGTAAGGTAAATCGAATCAAATGGCTTGTAATCGTAAAAAATTTAATAAATATACATACATACATTAAGAGCTGGAGAAATGGGGCAAAAGAGTATTGTGTAGTTTTAACTTTAGACGTAAAGAACGCCTTTAACACAGTAAACTGAAAACACATTGTTGATGCGTTAGCTATATTAGACATCCCAAGTTATCTACTGGCAATTATACAGGACTATTTCCCGAATAGGGATTTATTTTATGATACTGATAAGAGTACTAGCAGACACAAGTTCATTGGGGGTGCCTCAAGGATCTGTACTTGGCCCACTGCTATGGAACGTCATATACGATGGAGTTGTTAAATCTACCTGAGAGGTAAAAGATAGTTGGATTTGCAGACGACATAACCTTAGTATGTGTATCAAAAGAGCAACTAGAGGCGGAGGAACCCCAGCAAACACCAGTAGTCAGATGATAAGATCTTGGCTGAGATCAATGGTTTTAGTTCTAGTAGACCATAAAACAGAAGCAGTTCGGATCAGTAGTCGTAAGACCAGGGAAACCATTGGCACGTGTAGCTTATAATCCAAAGAGTGTCTAAAATGTCTTGGAGTCATAATTGACAGTCGCCTGTCATTTCATGAGCACTTGCAGTATATTGATTCCAAAGCATCAAAAACCGTCTTAGCGTCGGATCATGCCGAATATAAGAGGTCCTAAATATCTGCAGAGGAAATTGCTCACTAGTGTAGTAAGAAACATTATCCTATTTGCATCCCCTATATGGTCAGGCTCACTGAGATATTCCTTATATGTGAGTCTGAGTATGCGAGTATGCAGCGCATTCCGAACTGTATCGGACGAGGCCACTTTTCTTATTGCCGGCTTGATACCCATCGAGTTAGAGACCGTATCGAACGGTACGGATGGTGTGACAGATTTGTGCCTACGGAAGTGGCAAGTGGCAAGATGGAGAGCGACCGATAAGGGAAGATGGACTTAATTACTGATACCCGACATCATGACATGGTTATGAAGGAGACATGGTGACTTGAACTTCTATATTACACAATTTTTTAGTGAACATGACAGTGTTCCGTTGTGTCCGAGTTGTGATGGTAAATTCGTGGAAGATATCGAAAATGTGTTCTTCATATGTTCACGATTTGATAGAGTGAGGGCGTATTTAGAAGTTTTTTTGGGCGTAGCATTAGACCGGACAACATAGTTCCAATCATGTTGGAATCTTTGTTTAACTGGACGTGTGTATATTATTTTGTAAAATTGGTTATATTGGAACTTCGTAGGTTAGAAGAGATTCGCAGAAGAATCAGTATATTTTAGATCGGGTCTGAGACCTATTCCACCCCGTAACGTAAAGCCTTGCGGTAGTTCCACGAAGAACGTTATTTTAAGATTTTGATTGTGACTTCCCCTAGAAGCTTCTTATTGCAAGAATACATTTTGCTAAATAATTGGCTGATCACATAAAGGGTTATAAAAAAATAATTAGAAAGAAGGAGCCAGATCCGCACAAAAACATAAATGTGAAAATGAGGCCATGTTCCTATCTAAAAATTTCGGCCGTTAAAATTACTGAGATCAAGATGAGGATCAAGTTCTTAATAGGTTGCCTGGAAATGAGATGCTATTGTACCTATTAAGAACACCTTCGTGCTCGTTTTGATCTCAGTACTTTTAGCAGCCGAAATTTCGGAATATTAACTTGCCCCTGCCTACCTATTTACCGATAATTTTGGTTTCGGTATGCGAAAAAAATTTAGTATGACTAGAGTTTGCCTAGTGGTCGAAATTCGACCGCCAGCTTAACGAATACCTATTTTAGTTGCAATAATTCAAAGGAAAAAAACTACCTAGTTTGACATCCCCTTCCCAATGGAAAAAAACAACAAACAAAATAAAATTGCATACAAACACTCATTAGAAAAAGAGAAAAATCTTATTACTCATATACATATGTATGTACATATCTAAGTATTTTAAACAACCTCATTGATTTACTTATGTTTTCCTTGAACCAATACTTACATAAGTGAATGTACGTGTTTATTTTTAGTATTTGTAGTGGTGTCAGCTTTAGGAGCCTTTTACTCCTTTAATACTAAACCGATTTAAATAATATATAGTCGGGTCACTAAAGCTCAACAATGTTTACCATTTGGTAAAAGAATGAAGAATATCGGTTGGCAAACAAGGGAGAAAAAGGGATCTAAAAATTTGTCTTTGCCTATTTATATAATAGATAACAAAAAATAGAGTCCCAAGGAAAATTTCTTCTAAACAAAAATCAAATATGCGGACGAACTGGGAGAATTATATGTTTATTTAAGTTCCTTATTTTAATTCGATATACTATGTAGGTATGTATTAAGTATTTCACTCAATTATAAATCTATATATGTACATATGTATGTATATATCAATATTTTTTATTATTATCCAAAAACTGCGATCAAAAATATGCCATACAAAACAGCAAACATACAAAAATATTTTCGAAATAACACCATTTCATTGAATTCTGAAGAACTACTTTGATAAGTGACTCACTCACTAAAGGTCTGTCTGGCTTTTTCTTTCATGCTTAAAAACTTTTCAAATAACCATGGTATGTATGTATGATTAGAGGCAGATTAAAAGTATATTTCTACCTGCCGTTAACTACCGAATGTGTTATTTGCTAATTTTGGTTCTTTGTCGTAAGTTGCCAAGTGGCGTTTGCTTTCTATTTTTGTTATTTTGTTTGCTTGTTTATAAGTGCAATAGGAAGGTATATATTGAAATTTCATCACAACTTTATAAATGATTATGACGTATCTCCCTATTTAATTATCAAACTATACAATCATTTAGAATGCCTTTTGTCTTGTTCATGAATAAAGTATTTTAACAAAAAACTATGAAAATAATATTCAAACACTGCAAGTATCAAAGCCGAGATTGCGAATTTGTGTGATGATTCATCGTTTTGGAAGCTACTATTTTTATATTAACCCTGGATGACTAACAAGGCGAATTCATAATAGGTGATGTTGACAGCTCAGGTGATTATTTTTTGCTTCTTGCATTTCTATCTCTTTTGTTTGTCAAAATTTTTTATATTTGAGTTATATGTAGTGTTTGACGTTTGCCTTGCAACTGATGTTGACAAAGAAAGCAGGTATGTTTCAAAGCGAATTGAGGCGAGTTCGTCGAATTGACGAAACTCATTTACTATTTACTGCATAGAACTGAACGTCCTCACCACGCGTTCTAAGCGCTTGCCTTTCATGCGTTTTAAGCTTTTGACGCTTTAGAAACTGCAAGTTACACACCACGCTTTATACACATTTTTGCTTATCAAATTTCAAGTAAATTTTGCAGACTTTTTGTTAGCTTTTGTTTAAGCTTTATGTTCTTTAAATTGTTTTAATTCGTTTTTCATCAACTGCTTACGAAAATACATATGTATGTAGCTTTCTAATAATTAAATGTTCAATCTCAAAAAAATTTTAGACTCATAACTTGGCAGCACTAACAGATATTTTGTATAAATATTGGTCCTGAAATAACAATTAGAAAAGGCTAAAAATCGTTTAGTCCTCTCATAATTGTTATGAACTTTTATTTGGTCTTCTTTTACCAATTTCTGATTTTTTTCCGTCTTTGCATAGCCATTATTTAATTGGGGCTTTTTTAGAGCTTGTACACACTAAGCATCTGTTGATATAGATGACCAATAAAAATAAAGGTCGTGAGAACACCTAGAAAAATTGGATTGCTGAATTTAAACGCGGCTGAACAAGCACTGCAACAATACCATCAACAGGAAGACCAAAAGAGGTGGTTACTGAAGAAAATATCAAGAAAATCCTCGATATCGTTATGAATGATCGCCGAGGCAAGAAATGGTAAACATATCATATGAACGTGTGTTCAAAATTTTGCATGAACATTTGCATATGAAAAAGCTATCGGCAAGATGGGTGCCGCGTTTGCTCAGTGTCGAACAAAAACGAGTTCGACAGACCACTTCACTGCGGTGTTTGGACATGATAAAGCGTAATCCTGTTGATTTTTGGCGTCGATTAATAACTGTTGATGAAACGTGGGTCTACCACTACACACCTGAAACCAAAAATCAATCGAAACAATGGGTAGATGTGCTCCGAAGAAGGCGAAGACAGTGAAATCGGCTGGCAAGGTTATGGCCACTGTATTTTGGGATGCACACGGAATATTGCTCATCGATTATCTTGAAAAAGGATCCACAACCACAGGAAAGTATTATCGTGCATTATTGGATCAATTGATTGATGCAATCAAGAAAAAACGACCACATTTAAAGAAGAAAAAAGTGCTCTTTCTACAAGACAACGCACCGGTTCACACAGCATTAGATACAATGCTAAAATTACATGAAACACACTTCGAATTGGTTGATCATCCACCTTATAGTCCAGATTTAGCTCCTAGTGACTTTTCCCTGTTTCCAAACTTGAAAAAATGGCTCGCCGGAAAAAGATTCATCTCAAACTAAGAAGTGATTACCGAAACTAACGCGTATTTTGAGGGGTTCCCAAAATCGTATTATTCAGATGGTATAAAAAAGTTGGAAAATCGTCTTACTCGTATGTATATTAATTAAACCCAAATAAATTAAAATCTTTTATAATAGTTATAAGAAGACCAACAAAATTATTCCTCATTTTTAACTGTTAAGAGATTTTTATTTTAAAATCCCATGATTAATAATTCTTTGAAGATTTTTAAAAATAAATATTGGGCATAAAAGTTATGTCCCTGGCTTCGATATATCAGGAGTTTATTGTAAAAAAAATCGGTTGATATTTTGAATACTCTTAACTTGAATTAAAATATATTAAAGCTTTTTGACTACAAAAATTTGACCTCGTTAAAGTTTTTATATCAAATAAAATTAATTTTGTATGTATATGTATATATTTACATTTGTAACTAAAATATCAAATAAAATTAAAGAAATTTAATATCAAAATTTAATATAAAAATTATAAAAATTTGTTAAAAATGTACAGATGTCTAAAATGTAAATTTTTTTTAACTATATTATTAAAAAGCAATGTTACAAAAACTCTCACTATTTTTTTGAACCGTAGAACATTTTAGCACTTTGTTTTTGGCAATTTGGCACATTTAATCTGTCTTTCTCTGGCAACCCTGGTTATAGCTATATCATATTTTTGTATGAAAAACTTTGCAAGAAACAGGTTTTCTCCGGGGTCTCAATAAAACGAATGTTATATCGAATTTTTCGTTATAACGGGTTTCGTTATATCGAAGTTTTGTGGTCCATCACGTATCGTCCATGGTATCGCCGGTTTTTTTAACTTTTAATTTAATATCATATAACAAAATAAATAATAATTTGAACGTACCTACTATTTAAATCCATTAAAATTGTGTTAAGCTTACCTGTAAATAAATAAAAAAAAGATTATTAATTTCTTTAGCTCCAAAAATCATTAACGCAACTGCTTAAATATTAAATAGAGATGATAAAAATGTAATTTTAATTACACTAGATGTCCAGTAACAAGAACGCTTTGTACAGGGTGGTCCGAGCACGAGTATATTTAAAAAAATTATACTTAATTTCCTTCTCAAACGATATTAGCCCTGTAAGAATGACACCCCACAAGAAAATGTTATCGGAAAATGAACATCGCCAACTTCCCACGATTTTCCGATGATTTAAAAAATTCTTGTATTTGGACCACCCGTTGATTCCAATATCCAATAATGCGAAAGCCAAATTTTTCACATTAACTATTATTTTATAGTTCGAATGGATGGAATTTTTTGGAATTTTGTTAACAAAAACAACTATACAACCAATTTTAATAACTAACCAGGACATTTCAGGTTAAAAAAAATAAAATATTCACTAAAAACCATAAAATCCTAAAACCGATAAAGCTTAGCACAGTGGACGTCCTATAGTACGATTCCTCTTTATTGCGAATATCCAATAGCACGACAGGCGAATTTTTTGCTTAACTATTCCATAAAACGAACGGATGGACATTTTATAATTTTCTATTCTATTTCTTTATTCTACTTGAAGAAAACGTCTATCCGATCCGTTCTTGTTCTAAAAATTTAAACAATTAAAAAAAAAAAAAACAGGCAAAAAAATTATTTGCATGGTAAGTTAAAAAATATAGAAAATTTTGTTAGCGGAAAATCTTCACAAAAAATTAGGAATCATTCAAATCAATGATTTTCAGACGACGTACATATGACCACTTTTCAAATAGTAAAGGATAGCTGAGAAATCCGGCGATAAATTAACTTTTTCCAAAGAAAAAGTATTGTGCAATAATATAAATTTTCCATTATTACGAATACGCCTGAAAATATATGATTCGTAATACTGGATATTCACTGTACTTGCATTTTATATTCCACAAACAACAGAAATTTTACAAAAAATTTACATACACGTGTATCTACTTTTATTTATTGTTTTCGAAGTTTTTTTTTTGTAAACACCCTTTTGAAATTACCTTACAATTAATTTAATTGAAAATGAATGTTAGAATTTTCATTGGAAAACAAACTGCATCATTCATACAAACCCATAATGGATTGAAAATGCAAAATAACCTTCTACTTAAAATATAATATTTACAACTAAGCAACATTAAAAAAATATCCATTTGTGATCACATCAAAAACATGATGGATGCATTTAAAGCAAAATATACTGACTGCACTTATGTTTATGATAGATACAACTTACGAAAATGTTCATGCGAATTTTGTGCGGTACAATAATTGTTTGTTATTTTCATTGTACAACGAGCATTGCAAATATACATATGTACGTTCGTATATTTCATTCAATGAACATTAGGGTCATCCAATTGGATTTTCAAGCGACTTAAGTCCGTTTTTTCGGGATTACTGAAGTACCGATTTGTTTGCAATAAAAATAAACTAATGAAGTAAAAACATACTAGATTTTCCAGGGTTGATATTATGGAAATAATTTAGTCGACAAAATATCTTAATGAAATTCCATGCATGTGCTTGCAAACAGAGCTGATAAAATCCCGCTTTTAAGAAAATGTCGAATTACCGATCACCCTAATGAATATTCACGCTGCTGTTTTTATTTTTACTGTAGACCTGCGAATTAAAATAAAAGCATTGTGTTACAAAATTCTCATGAAATTAAACAATAAATGTTGGTACGATTACAGCTATTTTTTTAGTAACATAAAAAAATATCATCCAGAAATGTATAACTTTTTATTAAGAAAGATTTGATGACGAACAATTGATAGAGTTCAAACTACGCGGCTGAAAATGTTTTTGTTTAGTGTTTATGTGTGTTTCAACGCTTTTATGTGTAAAAATCAGGGACTGAAACCGAACCTTAAGCCGAACGCGTTCAGCTTTCCTGTTTATAAAGACTTTGAACCCGAACCCGCTGAACCCAAAAATTCAGCAAGGTTCAGGTTCAAAAATATAAAAAATTGAGAAATATTTAATAGAATAATAATAAAAAACATTACATTTGATGTTGATGTTGAAAATGCTAAAAAACATATTTTGAAAACAAGAAATTTTGAAAAATTTACAAATGGAAAGAGAAAAAGAGAATTTTGTTAGAGAATCAATATCTTTTTCTTCAGAAGATGATGAAGATATGCTGGAACAAGTTCTAAGAAAGGTTTTATTAATCAAATTCTTCAAATGTAAACGTCACCGCTTCGATTAATAATTTAGTTAAAAATGAAGTTGAATATCCAAGACTGTGAAAAGAAAAAAACATTTCACTATTTTGGGAGCAACATAAAACAGAAACGCCAATATTGTATCAAACGGCTCAGATAATATTCGTTGTTGTTCTGGGCCGTTGTTTTCTGTAAAAAATATTTTTTACTTACTTGTTCTGTGTCTGAACTTTTGGATGTGGACGATGTGATTGTAGGAATGAATTTTTTAAATGTTTGCAAAATGTTTTATATTTGCCAAAAATATATAAATCTTTAATTTGTCAATTAACGTTGTATTCTATTTTCTACAGATCTGTCTAAGGCAAATTCATAACAGGTAGACTCGCCTCAATCTGCTTTAAAAAATACCTGCTTTCTTTGTCAAAATTAACGTAAAACACTGTATATAAATCAAACTTAAACAAATTTTGACAAACAAAACAGATCAAAATGCAAGGAGATGCAAGGAGCAAAAATAATCAAATGAGCTGTCGAGACCACCTGTTATGAATTCGATTTGAGATCTGTCCGTAAATACATCTTTTCATTTGAACAGAAACAAAACTGCTGATCCGTAACAGAACAGAACGTACAAACTAATTCTGCATTAAACGTCAATAAAGCCTTTTCAGCCTTGAAATTCATTTTATCCCCACAAAGAACAAATTTAAAAGAAGAAAACTTGAAAAATATATTAATTGTAAAATTGAACGAAAATTTCTTTGAAAAATAAATTTTCTACTAAGAAAATACATGTAGTTTTTTTAAACACTGAACCGAACCCGAACCTTAACTTTTTATTTTGATTAACTCGAACCCGAACCTGAACCCATGTTTTTCATGGTTTCAGTCCCTGGTAAAATGTTTATGAGAAAACAATACGGGAATTATCATAATTCGAATACATGAAATTCATATGAATGGTGATGTGGTGGGAGTTGTGGTCACGGAAAACAACGTTCTTATGTTCTGTGTCTGGGTTGGAGCTAATTAGCTTGGCGTTGGAAGACAAGCAAAACTTGCATTTTCTTTAATTCCAATATATTTTGAATATGGGTTCGCATTTATTAAAAATAATATAAAAATACCATTTTGCGGCATAAATGACTTCATTTTGTGATATAAAAACCAAGTTAAATCAGAGCAACCCTAAACAAAAGTAATAGTTACATTTTTTGGGTAAATGTTTGCCAAGTGCGACCGTACCTTTACGTAAAGTAACAAAATTTGACGACATTGCATGTTTCAGTGTTCGTTTTCGATTTCTCAATTTATGTATGAAAAATTGCTTCATGTATTCTAAAGAAAAATATCTAAAAATAGCCTAATCATGATAAAAGTAGCAAGAAAACACTTTTGGCTAATTTTACTTTTTATGTGAGAAAATAGCATGAAAAATGTCTAAATTTAGCCACAAAATGGCTAAATTGAAAACACAATCATTTTGTGTGGGAGTTGCTTATTTAAAAAGGAAAAAAATCTAACTATGTTGTTTTCGCACTTTCAGTATATTTTTGTTAGTGTTGTTATATTTATCACTTTTTATATCGAAGATTAACCGGTTTTTTTTGTTGTCAAATCACAAAGTAATAATATAATTAGTATTTTTTTCATTACTCATTTATGGCTAAACATATTTGCGTCATATCGCTTCTTGTTACAAAATAATACTCATTATTATCTATAGATTGTGAAATAAAATCACATTCTTCAAAACATTTTTTATTGCAAATATATTTGGGTTATAGAATTAAACACATATTCCATGATGTCGAAAGAACTATAAATTCTAAAAAAATTTAAATTGTAATTATACTACAGAAACCAGTCTCAAAAATTATTTTAAAAAATTCTGGGGTACTGCTGTCACAAGCATAGCAATATTGAGTGTATTAATAATAAATGGTATCTGTTGTAAAAATTTACTAATAAACAGAGGAAAAAATATAATGAAAATTTTAAAACCAAAAATGATAATAAAATTTCTTTTTGATTTTATTTTTTAACTATTCCTCAGGTGCTTCAAACTTCACATTTTAAATTTTACAGGATAAAGCCTAGTACTCGGTTCAAATTAGATTATTTCGTTTGAAAATTTTGACAATTAGCCAGTGGTGATAATACCACGATATAGACAATATTTATTGGTATTATTGCTATGAAGTATGCAACCATGTATTTATATTTGAAGTGTTTAATTTAAAAAAAAAATTTAAACAAATGTAAGACAAAATAATATTAGGAGCATATGATGCAACCTATCAATTAATGCAAAGTACAGCTGCTACGGAGGAGCTCTTTCAAGATACACGTTCTGAAAAAGTCCTTTATCTTCATTTTATATTATATTTAGAACATTTTCCATTATTTTAATTATTTGTGCGCAACAAACATAAAATTAAAACCATAATGCCAAGTAAAATCGAATTAGCTGTTGTTTACAATTCCGTATGAAATAAGTGGTGCTTTATTTCGCAGTTGGAAAATATGATGCCAGAAACGTTTTGTAGTTGGAAAAATGTTGTCAGAAATATTTCGCATGTTTTCACAAAATGAACAGAGTACAACTCCAACACTATTATTTTTATATGGACTTGTAACAAACAGCAGCTCGCACAAATTGATGAACAAATTAGCACGCTTAAGGAAAATAGTTTAAGTGGTTGTCTTTACGCCTTCTTAATTTCAGACGACTTGAATAAATAAGGATATCAGTTCGAGTGTATGTTTTCGGAACTCCATCATTTATAAGTCGATTTCGATTCATTTTTATTTGAAATATGTTCGATATTCATTTCAATATTGGTCGAGTTTTTGATTTTTGTTTGCTTTGGAATTCGATGTTCGTCTGCACATATGTACGTCAATATCTCAATTTTTTTTATTAACAAATTTTAAAAATATTTGGTTTTTGGAAAAAAATTGACTTTTTCATTTCAACAGGATATGCTTTAAGACTGGAGCCATTTTTTATTCGATGAGTATCTGCCCGTATGACTGTCTGTCTATTTTCAGTATGAAATATTTATGAATTTGCTTTTATTTGTTAAACGTTGTTTTTTACTTTAAATGCGAAAAATTTTAATATTCTACATCAAGAGGTGTCTGTTTTATTCTCCGAAAAATTCCAAACCCAAAAAATCCAGGGATCCCGAAACAGACTGGTATCCGAAGATTTAAAATTCTGAAATTCAGAATCCCGGGACTTACGAAAACAAGTAGCGCTTGCCACCCTTAAATTGTACGAAAAAAA